>CM057456.1:1109750000-1110350000 GCA_016271365.2 Neoceratodus forsteri | reverse complement strand
GCCATCAAATTCTATGTTTCTATGTTTCCTACCTAGAACCTCAGCAGTTTAGCACTGGCTGGGCCTCTAGTGGATCAATCATCCCATGGTTCCTCTTGAACTAACCCTCCTGCCACATTTGCTGCAACCCTTCCCTTGTCAACCTCATCAGTTCCATGTGTCTATCTTACCCCCTCTTAAAGGCTGCCAACATGTTAACATTGACCAGCTCCACTGGCAGAGGGTTCCACTTTTCCACCACTCTCTCCATGAAGATGTATTTCCTTGCATCTCTCCTACATTTCCCCCAACAGTTTATAGCTTTGGCCCACGTGATGGACTTCTCACTAAGCTTAAACAGTTGTTGGCTGTACACCCTGTTTATACCCTTTAGATAGTTAAAGGTTTCAGTCATGTCTCCCCTCTCTGACTCCTGGCATCCAGTGAATACATATTGAGATCAGGCAGTCTTTCTTTATAAGTCCTTCCCTACTGTCATCAAGGTACAGGTCCAGAAGCATAGGAGGATGTGGAGTAGTTGTAAAATTCACAGGTAACCTTTTATTATTATCAATAACAGTAAAATAAAAAAAAAATGTTCAGAATAACTATTTACAAAGGCAGTACAAACAAAGAAAACAAAGTCCTTCATCTGAGGGTATTTCTAATTGCAAGTTTCAGTCTCACTCTCTGTCTCTAATTCTCTAACAAAAGTATTGTTGCTCTTTTTATAAGTATTTGCCCGGGAACACATTAAGAGACATCATGGTTCTCACAAAATGTGCTTGCCAGTTTCTTTGCAACTAGAACAATGTCCCAAGCTACCCCCTTGCTGAAAGCTCAGCAAAAGAATTTGCAAACAAGTCTGAGAGGAGCTCAAACTGTATCTTAGGTTAACCCTCTAAGTTCAAAAAAACTTTCTGCAATTATTTCAACAGTATAACTATATACATTTTCAAACCAAGGGATCCCAGTTTCACATTAAAAAATTCACATATATTTTTATAATCACAGATATGCAAAGGGGAAGAAAAGACAGAAACAGCAAGTGAATACAGAGAGATATAGTGAGAGGCGGAGAATCACAAGACCATCAGAGTGATCAGTTCCTAGGTCTCACGAGGACATTTGGTTGCACAACCAGACAGACGAGAGACAGAAAAGGAGAGGATAGAACAGATCCTTGTGTTTAACTCTTTCTGCATAAAAAATGGGATGGGTATTATTCAACCCTGTCACAAGCTCCCCTCTTTAAGAGGGAACCTGTTTTTTTTAAAAAAACAGGTTTCCAAAACTTTCTATTAAATCTCTTCTAACATTAGCTTAAAACCTTTACTTTTCAGTGCATATGCAATATAGCAAACAGAGAAGGTTAAACTCACACAGTATGTTTTTGCAGCCTTCGAAATTCTCAATTCCTGATCCATATCTTGACAGAAAATCAGCATTGACATTCTCTTTCCCAGATTTATGCATCACTTGAAATTTAAATAGCTGTAGTGCCAGGTACCACTGTGTGATTCTGGAATTTGTATCCTTCATTTGGTTAAGTCAACAGAGAGGACTGTGATCTGTTATAAGCACAAAGTCAGCTCCTAGCAAATAAAACTTAAGGGACTCCATGGCCCACTTTGCTGCAAGACATTCATTTTCAATGGTGGAGTACCTTTTCTTTCTGTCATGCAACTTTCTATTGATCTATAGAATATGATATTCTTTCTCATCTATATTTTGATGCAAGACTGCACATAAGCCTACCTTTGATGCATCTTTCTGCAACAAAAATTGTTTCTCAAAGTCTGGGCTTCTTAAAACAGGGGCTGAACATAATGCAGCCTTGATGGCTTGGAAAGCTTCATCACACTCTGGGATTCATTTCATATTATTTGGGAGCCATTTCTTTGTGAGTTCATTGGGGGAGTAGCTAACTGGGCAACATGGGGAACAAATCTCTGATAATAGCCAGCCAGCTCTAAAAATGACCTGACATGTTTCTTTGTTTTAGGGATGGGACTGTTTCCTACAGCTTCTGTCTTAGAATCTCTGGCTTTACATCTCCATTTCTCAAAACATAACCCAAATATCTGGTTTCCTGCATGCCCAATAAACATTTGGTAGAATTAATTGTCAGACCTGCCTTTTTGATAGATTGGATAACTGCTCATAGGTGTTCCAGGTGGCTCTTTCAGTCTGCAATGTACACCGTAGCATCATCTAGGTACTCAGCACAATAACCAGTGTGAGGGGACAAAATTACATCTATGTACCGCTGGAATATAGCAAGTGTGCCTTGTAAACCAAACAGTATGGTGGTGGTGAACTGCTAGAATCCAATTTGGTTGCAAATGCAGTTTTGTCTCTGTATTCTTTAGCTAGGGGGATTTGCCAGTAATCCTTGGTGAGATCGAGGGTACTGATGTACTTGACACTCCCCAATCTGTCCATCAAATCATCTATCCTGGTCATAGGATAACTGTCAAATTCTGACACTTGATTAAGTTTTCTAAAATCAAGGCAGATTCTTACACCCCCTTCTTTTTTATTTACAATCACCAATGGTGATTACCAAGTACTTCTCGATTCTTCTATGATACCCAATTCTTTCATTTTTTGTATTTCCTTAACCACGTCTGCTCTTAACCACTCTGGAAATCTGTATGTCTTTTGTCTGATAGAGTGAGTATTTTTTGTCACTGTTATGTGCTCGACCCCTTTTGCTCAGCCTGGCACTGTGGTAAAAGTACTGCTAAATGCCTTTAGCTAATTACAAATTTCTGTGGTTTGTTCGGAGGTTAAGGAAATATTCATCTTTACAGCATCAGTAGTCACAGTTTGTTCCAGTCTATCATAAGCTATATCAATATCTTCTTTATCAGTTTCTGGTTAAACTGGCAAAGTAGCCTGTGGTGTTTTTTCAACCCATTTCTTGAGAAGGTTAGCATGGTATATCTTAGGATTTTTTCCTATCAGGGGTCTCAGTCTCATAGTTAATTGTGCCAGTATGTCTAAAAACTTTATAGGGCCCTTGCCACCTAACAGTTTATTTTCTGTAGTGGGTAACAGTAGCAAGACCTTTTCACCTGGCTCAAAAAACGTTTCTTTTACTTCATGGTCATAATATGTCTTCTGCTGGTTTTGGGCTTCTTCCTGATTATTATGGACAATTCCAACATTTTTTGCCAGCTTCATTCTAAAGGCACACATGTAAGATATAATAGATGTTTTCTGAGTGGGGTTATCTTTCCAATTCCATGTTTCTTTTATTACATCTAGTGGCCCTATAGGTTGCTTACCATACAGCATTTCAAATGGTGAAAAACCTGTTGATTCTTGTGGTACTTCTCTGTAAGCAAAAAGCAGATAAGTAAGTATTGGTCCCAGTCTTTCTCTTCCCTTTTTCACAAACCTTTTTAACATGCATTTTGGGATTTGATTAAAATGCTCAACAGGACTGTCTGTCTGAGGGTGATGAGGATAAGGTTCTCATGGCACTTATACCTAGCAATCAGTGCAGCTCCTTCAGCAGTGCAGCACCAAAATTACTACCCTGATTAGTAATAATTTCTTTATGTATGCCCTCCCTGCTGAAAAGTTTGGCAAGCTCTGCTGCCATTTTTGGGGCCTTGACAGTACGCATAGGAACTGCCTTTGGGTATTGAGTAGCATAGTCATATACTACCAAAATGAATCAATTAGCCTTTTTACTTTTGTCTAAGTGGCCAGTCACATCCATTGTAATTCTCTCAAAAGGTACATCTATCAAGGGTAGGGGCACCAGGGGCACCTTGTCTTTTTTAGTCACTGGGGCTACTTTCTGACACTCAGCACAAGAACTGCAATAGGTAGGAACATCTTCATGAATTCCAGGCCAGTAAAATCTGTACAGCAATCTGGCAAGGGTGCGATCCCTCCCCATGTGACCAGCCATAGGACTATCATGTGCTATCTGTAACAACTCAGATCTGTACTTTTGTGGTATAACACATTGTTCTGTCTCTTCTTGTGTTTGAGGTTTAACCCAAACTCTGTACAGTAACCCATTAAATGTACAGTTTCCCACTTTAATGGATAAAATGAATCTAAAACGTGAACTCATGATTCCAGAGTGGAACAAACAATTTCTATAAGGGATTTATCTGTTTGAGCACACAAAATAATTCATGTTTAAATTAATCACATCTTCAAAGTGTATTAGCGTATGGTAACAGTAGAGATTGCTCCTACTGCCATGGACTAGAGGGCTGACAGTATAGCCTAGAGGTTAGAGGAATGAGGTGTGAACAAGCTTGGTACATCCAGGAGACCAGACCTAAGTTTGATTCTCACAACCTCTACTTGCATACTGTGTGACTCTGAGCAAGTCACTTAACCACCCCGTGCTCCCAGGTCACCCCTGAAAACAGGCACTTGTGCTTAGTGGGCCTTACCTGGTTACCAAAGACTAAAATAAAAATAAAATAAATGGATGTAGTCTGCTGACTTTGCCCATTTCTGAAACTGTATACATCATGTTGAGTGACCACCCACGTTTTAGCCCCAGAGGGGCTTCCCTCTCAGGCATCCTTTACTTCAACATGACTTCTGTCTGAGCTCAGCATCCTATTCAGGAAAGGGGTATGCCCTGGCACAGTCACAGCCTTTAGTACAGGTTATACAGGCCTGTACACACAACCAGCTACTACCTTTCTGGAGCTGTTTACCTCTTTAGCACTGGCTCCACCCCTTTTTATTACCTACAAGCAACATCAACTGGAACACAGCCAGAGTGGGGAGGGCCAAACTGTTAACCCCTTGGTTGCAGATGGGGATTACATATATCTGAAATGAAGATGGGCAGCAAAAAAAATAAATAACTAAATGAATGAATAAACAAAGTTATAAGGTAAGATTTTGATACTGTATCTGGAAACTTCATCAAAGACTTTGGACCTTTCAGAAAATATAAAGTGGCTGTGAGGTTACATCTTCATGGACATTTCAAAATCTGTATCACGAGGTGGGGCGGAAAACAATCTCATCCGGCTCAAAGTCTGTAGTATTATGTGGGTGGCACTGCCACCCTGTGGACATTCATGGTCATTGAATTCTAATATGAAAAGCTATAATATATAGTAATAGCTGCATACTGAGCATATGCAGATCAGATTAAATAAAGATGGCTACCTGATTGCATCACCTGAAATCATTACATGTCATCAGAAGTAAAAGAATTGCTGAAAAATGAAATTGCTGAAGTCACCAGTGCTTAAAGCCTGTAGGGGACTGTTTCTGACAACTGGAGGAGATGGACGCCACAGTTTCAAGTTTACCTTCTTGATACAAAACCATATAAAACACCAGAGAAAGTGCAGTAAGGTGTGTCTGATAGGAGCAGAGGCTCTAGAAGTTTCCAGCAACTTCCAGTTTGTGGTTGAAGAACAGGACAAACTAGAGGTATTATAAGGAAGTTTGAGAGTATTGCAATCCTAGGAGAAATATATAATTTGAAAGACGTAAATTTAACACTCACTTGCAAGGCAGTAATGAAAGTATAGATCATTATGTGACTGAATTAAAGTTACTAGCATAGTCATGCAAATATGGGGAACTATGTGAATCTCTTATCAAGGACAAAATAGTCTGTGGAATACGGTTAGCTCAGTTCCATGCAAGATTGTCAAGAGAGGCTGATGGCAGAAGGCTATTGATATCTTAGAGTGGCAGAAATAACAGACACTCAGATGCAAAAAAAAGGATGAGCTTGAGACCAGCGTAGTGCGTGCTGTAAAACAGAAAATGATTACTAACATAAAGAGTACAAGTGACACAATGTCAGTAGTAAAAGCCCTGACAAAAAGCTGGAAAATGAATGTTCAAAGTGTGGTTCACAGTACAAGTTCAGAAATTGTCCCACATTTGGTCAGACATGTAGAGAGTGTAATTGAAAAAATATTTTTGCACGGATGTGTAGGACCCAAAGGGTCTTTGAGATAGCCGCACGAAAACCAAAAAGTGAAACTGAGGACTTTTTCATTGGAAGTGTGACTGCAGACAGTGCTATTGCAGTGAGTGAATGGCATACAGAACTAGCTATAAATGATCGCTGAGTGAGATTCAAGTTAGATATGGGAGCACAGGTGAACATAATTCCAAATCGAGTTTAAAAGGAAATAAAATGTGGTGAAAGAATCTCTGATACAAAAGTGTGCTTGACAAGTAAAGGGGGACAGCAAATTCCCATCTTTGGAAAAGTAAATCTCCCGTGTATTCACAAGGGTAAACCTGAGCATTTAGACTTCTATGTGATGGAACAAAATGTAAACGAGCCAGTGCTGGGTCTTAACGCATGTGTGGCACTCAAACTTGTGCAGTTAATGATGGCTGTGAATAAAGACATTATACACCACAGTAATTATGATTGGCTGTTACAAGACTATGTCAATGTTTTTCAGGGTATTGTCTGCCTGGAGCACAGATATCATATTATTGTGGCCCCAGTGATACAGCAACTCCCATTGCGCATGCACTTAGAAAGGTTCCAGCAGTGCTCTGAGACAAGCTGCATCAGGAACTCACAGGAATGGTGGAAAACAACACAATTGAACCCATTCACAAACCAACAGATTGGGTAAGTTCTAATGGAAGTTTGAGGGTATGTTTGGATCCCACAGAACTTAACAGAGTGGTGAAAAGAGAGCACTATCAAATACCAACAATGTAATAAATAATAATAATAATAATAATAAATGTTATTTCGCATAAGTGCCTTTCGGGTCATCAAGGCACTTTACAAAAAGATAAAACAATCATATTAAAACAATGAACGTAATAATAGAATAAATAGCATACAGATAAAACAGATAATAGGGGATCAAATTATGTGGAGCCATCATAAGCAAGACTCCATAAAAAAGGTTTTCAATGCCTGTTTAAACCCCTCCACAGTCATGCACTCCCGGAGCTGACGGGGTAGAGAATTCCAAAGGGTTGGGGCCGCATGCATAAATACATGGGCCCCAGAAAATTTCAGAGACACCCTCAGAATCTCTAGCAACCCCTCGTCAGCCGAATGCAACTGTCGAACCGGGTGGTAAGGCACAAGAATCTCTTTCAAGTAGTCAGGGCCCAGCCATGTAGGGCTTTTTAAGGCAGTAAACCAACTTTAAAGGTGATCTGTCACCTAATCGGCAGCCAGTGCAGATCACACAGCACAGGTGTAATACGGGGTACTCGAGAGGCCCCAGTTAATAATTGTGCTGCTGCGTTCTTGCATGACCTGCAGGTGGCAGATTTCACCCCAGAAAGCCCTAAGTATAGGGAGTTACAATAATCAAGGCACAAAGTCACAAAGGCATGGACCAATGTAGGCAAGTCCCCGGACGGAACTAGGTGCTTAATCCTGGAGATGTTTCTAAGATGATAAAAGGAAGACTTGACGACGGCCAACACCTGAGATTGTAAAGTCAGCCCGTCATCAAGCACTACCCCCGGGTTTCACACCTGTTCAGAGGATAGGATCTGAGAGCCCCCGAGAAAAAGTCCAGAGGGCTGATCAGCCCTAAACCCCTCTATCCGGTGACCTGGGTCCACTATCATCACCTCCGTCTTTCTGGCATTCAACTTTAACCAGCTTGAGTTCATCCAGTCCTGGATTTCAGCGAGGCAGGTATTAAGTACCAAGACAGCTCTGTCCTGGTTGGGGGCAAAAGACAGGTAGAGATGGGTATCATCAGCATAGCAGGGAAACCTCAGCCCATACCATCTTACAGTGTCTCTGAGGGGCAGCATATACACTGCAAACAACATGGGGGACAGGACTGAACCCTGAGGGACCCCACTTGGCAGGGAGAAAGGGTCTAAAGAAAAAATCCCAGATACCATTCTCTGACTCCTGCCAGTGAGGAGGGATGGAAATCATCTAAAGACCGTACCTGACAATCCGCAGATGGTCCTCAGATGTCCAAGCAGCACCTCATAGTCTACAGTGTCAAAGGCTGAGGAGAGATCAAGGAGCACCAAGATAGAAAGGTTCCTCTGATCTCTTGCCATCAGAAGATCATTGAGTACCCGAAACAGCACCGTCTCAGTACTGTGCCTCTTTCAAAAACCGGACTGGAGAGGTTCGTAGATGTTATGGATGGTCAAGTGGTCATCCAGCTGGACTGCCACTACTTTCTCAATCACCTTCCCTATAAAGGGAAGGTTTGAGATCAGTCTGTAGTTGGCCAGAGAATCCGGGTCCAAAAAAGCTTTCTTTAGGAGGGGGATTACCACCACCTCCTTCAGGGAGCTTGGAAACTCACCGGATTCCAAGAAGCACCGGACTATCTGAGCCAGGAAATAGCCAGCAGATTGAATGGTACCTCAGTGTTCAGTATTTTAGATGTCAATTCAAGTTTTTGGCAAATTCTTCTGACTACAGAGTCTGCTGACCTTGCCATGTTCAATACTACGTTTGGCAAGTATAAATGTCTACATTTGCCATTTGGGATTAGTTCAATTCGTGAAGTTTTTCACCGCACTTTTCAAGACATTTTTCAGGCTATCCCAGAGGTGGAGCTATACACTACTTATCTGCTGGTATGGTGCAGTGTGCCAGAGGAGCATGACCACTACTGGAGTGCTTAACTTTTGGATTTCATTGTTCATGAGTAGGGCTGGCTACCCTTTGTTCAGCACCGCCACCCTTTGGAGTGTTTGTGGTCCAGCTTTGTGGTACTGGAGCATGACCATAGACTGCAACATGTGCTACAGCAAACACGGGAACAAAATCTAAAGTTTAACAAATGTAAGTATCAGCTGGGGGTGACAGAGATCAAATACGTTGGACATGTACTTAGTGCTGGTGGTTTAAAAATAGATGACGGCAATGTAGAAGCTATCTTCAAACTGCCAACTCCAGGAAATAAACAGGACATACAGCATTTCTAAGAATGAGAACATACCTTGCTAAGTTTGTACCCAGTCTGTCACAAGCATCTACTGTACTGCGAAAGTTGGTGAAACAAGATGTGGAATGGCATTGATAGGATGTTCAGCAGAAGGCTTTTGAGACTGAATAAGCTGGTGACTGAAACTCCAGTGATTAAATTCTTTGATGTTAATGTGTCCAAAGATGGCCCAGGAGCCATTCTGCAGCAGGATGGTAGGCTAGTAACTTATGTATCACGATCGCTAACTCCAACACAAAAGAACTATGCACAGATTAAGAAGGAAACCTTGGCCATGGTAATTGGCTGTGAAAGATTTCATCACTACATCTACAGAAAATAAGTGGAAGTGGAATCAGACCACAGATCACTGGACATTATCATGACAAAGCCCTTGGTACGTGCACCTCCATGGATACAGGGTTTATTATTAAGACTGCAAAAATACCAAGTCAGACTATGGTTTAAACTGGGGAAATAAATATAGATAGCTGATATGCTTTCCAGAGTGCACCTACAGAACTCTGCAATTCCAGAGCCTGAAAACAGGGCTTATACCTGGTGATGGAAGACCTGGGCACTGATGTTGAAGCTTAAGTTCACATGGTTACACAGAGCTTACCAGTTACTGAAGAGAGACTCTTACAAATTCAAGAAGTGACTGACAGAGATGTCAGCTTGTGACAAGCAAAAACTTTAGTGAAAGGCAGTTGGCCTAAGGACGGCAAAAATGTACCTCCTGAAATTGGAGAGTATTTTAACTGCCAAGAGAAACTCACTGAATGTGAGGGATTAATGTGTAAGGGACAGAAACTGATTATACCAATCTCAGCGAGACCTGAACTGTTACAAATATTCCATCAGGGTCATTGGGGAATAGAGAAAACTAAACGGAGAGCAAGAGACATTATGTTTTGGCCTGAAATGGCAGCTCAAATTGCTGATACGGTAATCAAGTGTTCTATGTGTATGGAAAACAGAAACATAATCAGAAAGGACCACTGACTAGTCATGAGGTACCCACCAGACCATGGCAAATAGTAGCAACTGATCTGTTTCATTGGGATTCCAGACACTACCTGGTGTGTGTGGATTACTATTCAAGATATTGTGAAGTCTGTCACCTCAAAGATACAAAAGGTGGGACAGTAATATATCATATCAAATCCATATTTATGAGACATGGGATTCCCACTTTACTGATATTAGACAATGGACCGTAATTCACTAGTCAGGAATTTCAGAGTCTGGCAAAAGGATTGGGGATTTAAACATGTAATAAGTAGGCCCCATTACCCACAGTCAAATGAACTGGCAGAGAAAATGGTCCAAACTTAAAAAAAAAAAAAAGCTGCAGAAAGCTAAGGAGAATGGCAGGGACCCTTATCATAGCCTCATGGACTATAGAAACACTCCGGTTGATGGCACTGGATCCCAGGACAACTGCTGATGAGCCCTAGATTATGGTCCAAGTTGCCAGCTACTGAGTCATTGTTACAACCACAAGTACTGGATTTGCAACTCACTCAGAAAAAACTTCAGGAAAAAGAAGATAAGCAAAAGCAATATTATGATAGCCATGCAAAGCCTTTATCTGTCCTGAAAAAAGGGGGAAAGAGTCAGAATGCAGCAGAACAATAAATGGGAACCAGCGGCAGCAGCGGAGCCAGGTTTGGGAGCGTTTGGGAGCCGGGGGGGGGGGCATTCAGTGAATCACGGGCTTCACAATTGGGCACTAAACAGTGAATAAAGCTGATGGCAGCATGCCACTACTCACAGTGGGGCAGCCAGGAGGGGCGACCGCCCCCCCAGCTCTGCCACTGACCAGCAGTGCTAAGTTAAACATCAATACCAAGGTCTTATATAGTCCAAACCACAGATGGAGGAGTGTACAGAAGGAACAGAAGAAGTATTTGAGACACAAAAAAAACATGACTCCCTGAGAGGGATCTTCTGGATGATACCCCAGATGCAATGGTGCCGCAACCTCAGTATACTGTGCAACCCATAGAGTCTGCTGAGCCCCAGGAACCTGTTTTGGACTCAAAAGAATCTCTATCCTTCCTGATGCAGAATTTTAGAACAGGGACTAGAACAAGGAGTGGTCAAGAAGTGCGTAGATGTCAGAAGTGAAAAGACTATGTTGAGTGAACTGTAAAGTGATACAGAAACTGTCCATTAGTGGTTAAACATTTTGACAGACTAATAGAAGTGTTCTCCTAAAGAAACATAACATTCCATTGTGATTTGCATGTATATCCCATGATGTTTTGCATTATGGGGGTATGTGTGATTTTGTATTTCTTAAATTTTTAATTTGTCATCTGACAAAATAGTCACGTGTTTTTGTTAAAACAGTTCAAATTTTGATATGCTGTAGTATTGTGTACAAAACCAAGTCATCATAATGTAGAGCTTTGTGTGTGGACATCGGGCATGGGTGCAGGTGAGGGGATGTAGTAGTATGTAGATGGCACTGCCACCCTGTGGATATTCATGGTCATTGCATCCTAATACGAAAAAAAACATGATGTAGTAGCTGCAGACTGAGCATGTGCAGATCAGTTTAAATAAAGATGGCAATCTGATCACATCACTTAAAATCATTACAATGTCCTTTTTGTAAAAATAAGTTTCACAATGTTTTATTGTGGTGTCATTAATTTTCAACACTATCACCGGCCACCATTCACAAGTCTCCAAAGGTTTCTCAGTCCATCAACTGTTTCTTTTCAAGGGTGTTGTCCTATAATTTTTTTACATTAATTTTACAGTTTTTGGCCAGAAAAGATACACTACACCAAGGCTTGTTTCCAGGTGCATCATGGGAGCACAAGGAAGTTAAGTGACTTTCTTATGGTCATGCAGTAAGTGGTGGCTGTGAGATTCAAACCCAGTACTTCAGGTTTGCAACTTAATGCTCTTAACTACTATACTACACTGCCTCCCAACAAGTAATAATGCATATTTTAGGCTAAAACCCTACTCCATAAGTATTAATACATATTTTTAGACTAAAACCATAGTTCACTTTTCAGTTCATCAATTCAAAGTTCACTTTTTACATGCCATTCAAGTGTTCTGATTCATGGCACTAAATCTAAGAACATAACTAGAGCTTACCTTAGCTCATGCAGTTCACATCATATGCCCCATTTTCTTTCAAAATGCTACTCTAACTGGACTGATTCTGCATGGTTTTGAATAGCATTGACAGCTGCACTCAGATATACCAAAACGATTATAGTACCCTTGAGTTGGGGGGAAGGGCACAATGAAGAAACGGCGACCCTTTTCCTGATGTAAAAATGTTGTTCTTTTTTTTCTTTCCTGGTTCCCCTCTGTTCCATCCCCTCCTCTTGCCTACAGCCTCAGAGACTCCCCATCCTTTGTTCATTTTGTGCTGTTCGGTGCTAAGAAGGGGGGTCGTGGGCAGGAGACCAGTGCACCCAAATCATCCAGGGCTACTACGTTATAACTGAAGATCTGAACCGTTCACTGCTCATCAAGACACAAAAAAAAGAGCAGATACGTGATGGAGCTACAGGCATCCTTGCAGAAGGAGGAGTGTGCCCAGCTAAATGCTGCATGCCCCCAAAATTGCAAAGACCCCCAGGGCTTGACAGCCTGGTAGTGGTAAAAGAGCCCTCCAATCAGCATTTGTGTCCAGAGGCCCCTGAATTTGCCCCGGCTCTAAAGAACAAACCAGAAGAACTAAATCCAGTTTGGGCCACTGTAACCAATGTCAGTTGTCAAAGCGTGCAAGTCACACACCCCCATCCAGACATCAATCCTGACAGTGGAGCCGCACCATTGGAAAGAAATAAGGACCTCTCCTCGAGCAAAACCTCAGTTACTGACCAGTGCAAGAGTGTGTGCAGATCCAGATGACCACAAGGAGTCGGATGATGCCTATGATCAAAAGACGCCCTTACCCATAGGAGAGTGAGTGCTGGTAAGGTGCTGAGTTGAGAAAAAAATCATCTCCAAGGTGCAAACCTGACCTGTATATTGTCATGGGCACTCCTTTCCCTACAATGTGTAGCTACCAGTGCCAAGCCAGGGACAGGACACAAAGGCTAGTGCACTGAATGCATCCAAGGTCCTGCCCAGTTCCTGTCAGGACAGATGGATGAATCGACTAGGAGAGGCAGGAACCACTCCCAAAAGGCACCTCAAGGCCATCCATCCCTTTTCTCGGTTTATTGTGGTGGTAGGTTAAAATTGTTACAGTACACCAGTCAAACCATAATGTTTCAAGTTGACTAGGTAAATAGTTCATAGTCCTAAAATATTGTTGGTGTGTTAAAGCTCTAAATAATAATTAACCCCCATACATGGAGACATGTATGTTTAAGGGGGAGTGTATTGTAGTACCCTGAAGTTAGGGGGGGCCCAACGAAGAAACAGAGCTCCTTTCCTCAGTGTAAAAATGTTGTTCTTTTTTTTTTCTTTCCTGGGTCCCCTCTTTTCCATCCCCTCCCTTTGTCTACAGCCTCAGACCCTCCCCGTCCTTTGTTTATTTTATGCCGTTCGGTACTAAGAAGGGGCGGTCATGGGCAGGAGACCCTGCCTGCAGGGCTTGTGCTGCCTAATCTCCAGGCTAGATGCCAGGGCCTCCCCTGCCCTACAAAAGGGCCAGGGAGTGACTTGAAGGGTGAATTCTGTGGCTAGACGTGGAGGGTGGAGGACGCGAGGACCATGGACAGAAGCAAAGTACCTGAAGTGGTCTGTGGCTCCTCCGGCATCGCTCCCCTTCGTCTTCAGTCTGGGGCCAGGTGGTGGCAGCAGCAACAGAGTCTATTGGGTGGGAGCAAGACTGCCCTGCGTGATCCGTTTTTTCCCCCAGAGCCCTGAGTGGTGTGGGGGGAAGCCTCAGGTGGCTGGACCAAGTGGTGCCGCATCAAAATAGATCTGGGCAGAAAACACGCCCCAGACCTGTAGTTCTGCCATCCAGAACATGCGGTAGCACCAAGCAGCCAGGTGGGAACACAGCTCCCCAGCCACCTCTCCAACCCCTCCAGCAGCAGAGCAGATCCGGGCTGTGGTGGTGAGTGGTCCATGGGCCCGATCTTGTCTTTCACTTGTGGCATAGGGCCCCGAACTGGGGAAGGAAAAAGGGTTTAAGGGCTAGAGCCCAAAAGAGAAAGGGCACCAGGAAAAGTGCCCAGAGTAAACATTAAATGGCCAATGCCCAGTAAGGACAGGGGTGCAGTGGGCTCCCTAGAGGAGTTGCCCATCCTGAGGGGGGGGAGAGGTATTACAGAGGCAGGGGACCGAGTGCCCCAGAGGGAGAGAGAGGTAGACCCAGCTGTGGTCAGAGCCCATCACATTTTCTTTTTTTTTGCTTTCGTTCTTTATTTTGTCTAGAGTATCTCCAGGGGGACAAACAGTCTGAACTGGTTAGCAGCCTGTTCCCAGACTAAAGGAGAGGGGCTGGTCATGTGGGCCCAGTGGCCAGATCCTCAGGTATATTAATTAGTGGGTAGGGTTGGGCAGCCTTCATTGGTAGTCACTAGGAGGGTGGGACCAGGCCCAGGGGTCCCATAGACCTTGGGCATAGAAATAGTAATATTGGTAATAAAGGGGGTGGCTGCTGAGACAGCCAGGGCAAAAACATCTTTAGAGATACAGTACCCGCTGGGGGGGGGGGTGAATTAATGGTCCTAGTGGCTCTGGGTTGCCCACAGTGTTCTGCAAGGGTTTCCTGAGCACCCCCCCTAAAACTGTGTTGTTGCCTGCCTGACGCCCCTAGAAACTGTACCCTTTGCAGGGACTGAACGGTCTACTTACAAAACTGAAGTGTTTGCTTCCAGCCTTAACTGTGTTATCAAATTCCATCCCACTGTACCTAATGTCCAGCTTCGCCTTTGTTGCCCAGACCAGCTTTGCCAGAGCCTGACACTGACTCCGGGAGGTCCCCGGCCTGTCCATCAACTGCAGCAGAACCACCTTCAGTGATGACAGCTGGTTTTGAGGTTCCGCTACAATTTCTGCAGCATCAGTCCTGTGATAGTAAGGGGTAGAGAGCTGCTAGTAAGGTATCCAGTAGTGAGTCAGCATAGGAGCTGCCCCGACTCAAGCTAGGGGACCACAGTTAATGTTGTGCATGCCCTTTTATTATTTTGCCGTCCATCTGTAAATGTGTGTGTGCCCGTGTCGCTCTACAGAGGCAGCCCAAAAATTGTTCCTTTAGCAGTCATCTCACTGAGAAGTCATCTGGTGCTAGGGACCTGCCAGTGGTCATTGCAGCGGATCATCTAGAGAACCACCCGCCAACTAAAAGTCTTCAGCTTCTTGCCCGGAGCAGCAGAGGATCACCAAGTTCTTCACTGACCAGCTTGCAGTGTTCCTCATTGTGTTTTGTTCATCAGGGGGATGCCCCATTATGGCCTGTTTCTAACAAGCGCTTGGTGGGGTCAATGCCCACCTGCTGATCAGGTAACACATAGGAAAGCCCAAGCTTGGTTTGCCAGTCATTTTGTCATCTCGGCTGGGTGCATGCCGGACTTGGACTAAAAGGGACTAACCCCCCTGTTCAGGATTCAGTCAATTGTTGGTCCTGATCGTATTGTTTAATTGTTTATTTTGTTACCCTGTAGTGTGTTAGAAAACTGTCATCTTTTGTTTATTGCCTCTGGTAAATAAACTTCTTGCATCTTGGTCACTGAGTAAGTTTCCTGCCTCTCCTTCCAGATTCATCTGGCCTGTCCTGAAATTGTTAGGGAACCTTCTGGCCCCCTACACAAATAACAACAAAGGAGTCCACGGACTGGGGTGGGATGGTGCAGAAAGACAGAAAAAGAACTGCCTATCACTATAAAACAGGGCAGAAAAGTAAGAAAATTAGGAGCAGAAAATTAAGAGAAAAAAAAACCTCATAGAAAAAGACAGTACCAGAGAAAAAGAAAACTATACCACAAAGCAGTAGGTAGAAAGGCAGAAAGGAGCAGGAGTACAACCAGAAAGGGGAAAGCATTATTGTAAACCTCTTGTTGAGACTACTCACTCCAATGGAAATGAGTGAGGGATTATACTGTAGTGGTTCTGGGGAACTGGGTTTGAATCCCACAGCCACCACTTGTGTATTGTGTGAACATAAGCAAGTCACCCAACTTCCCTCTGCTCCCAGGATGCACCTGAAACAAGCCTTGGCTTAGTGTATCTTTCCTGGCCCAAAATTGTAAAATAAATAAACATTATGTAAAGGTCTCCGCTTTTCCCCCAACAAATTTGCTCAGTGTGTTCCAGGTTAAACTGATTTTCCTGACATGTTTCAGAAAGTTTAGGATTAAACCATTTTTTCAGGATAATTCTGTCACAAATACTGTAGGACACAGAAACATAGAATTTGTTGGCAGATAAGGGCCACTTGACCCACACAGTCTACCCCTTTTCCCTGCCTATACTTTCACCGCAGATGCTCCCTGATCTTCATCTACCTACCTCCCCCATGTTTCCCAACTAAGATTCCCTTGTGCCTTTCCCATGAATGCTTAAGGTCCACCACTGTTTTCACCCCAACTACCTCCGCTGGAAAATCGTGCCAGGCATCCACCACTCTTTCAGTGAAGAAGTACTTCCTTACATCCCTCATAATGTTTCCACCTTCCAGCTTCATTGCATGGCACCTTGTTCTCATGCACATTCTCCTCTGAAAAATACTCCCTTCCTGTACCTTATTCACCCCATGAGGTATTTATAGGTCTCTATCATATCTACTCCCTCCCTCTTCTCTTCCAGCGTGTACATACTGAGATCCCTTAGTCTCTCCTCATAGGGCTTCTGATGCAGTCTCTGTACAATTTTAGTTGCCCACCTCTGGACAGCCTCTACCCTGTTCATATCCTTCTTGAGATGTGGTTTCCAGAACTGGAGACAGTACTCCAGGTGGGGTGTCACCAGTGATCTACAGAGTGACAGCATCGATTCCCTCCTTCTGCTGGTGATACCCCCCCCCATGCACCCCAGCAACCCATGGCCCTACCTACTGCCTTGTTGCACTGCCTTGCCACCTTGAGGTCATCAGATATGATCACATCCAGGTCTCTTTCCTGTTTGGTGACCATCAATACCGCTCCCCTCATGTTACACTCTGCTTCTGGGTTTCTGTGCCCTAGGTGCATGACTGTGCACTGTTTTGCATTGAAACTCGGGTGCCATACACTGGATCACATCTCAAGTTTTCTCAGATCTCTGCACATTCTCTGTACCCCATCTGTGGTGTCCACCCTACTGCAGATTTTGGTGTCATCTACAAAGAAACAGACCTTTCTTTCATCTCTTCTGCAGTGTTACTTATAAAGATATTAAAGGAAAACTGTGCAAATCCTGGGGGTGATATCAGGTGTTACCCACCATGGAGCTATCATATGAGTACTGTCTGCATACTGTCCTGTATTCATCCATCATCTGCATTTCTTCAACCCCATATGTGCAGTGCCATTTCACAGTATGAAACGGCTGGTGCCGAAACCCATATGGTAATGAGCACTTTGTTCCCCGATCGCGCTGCTTACGTTCTGCACTTTGTCTAGCATGTTGAGTGTGGCTTTGTGCTGTGGATTTCTATTTAGAAGTGAAACCAGGAGGCAGTGGCATTACATTACCTGAAAAAAAATCTTGTGCTCTGATGGTATCACTGCATATAAAGTTCATGACACTGCTGCACCCCTTGGAATAAGCATGCATTGACCAGCCACATGCATTGCAATTTCCCTTGTCTAGTCTCCTGAATACACTCTTATGCCTGTTACCCCTGTGTACTGCAACTGTCATGACTTATACAGGTTTCAGCATTTGACTCTGCAGAGAGATACCGGGTGTTACACACTGAACGAAATCAAGCAAACTACAGACATTATGCCAGGTATATACAGAGAGGGAACAATCACCGCAGACATTCAAACAGTGGTACAAGTGAAGAGAAGCAGGAGAAACAATACTGGCAGGTGAGGGTAGTCAGCATCTGCAGTCTGAGACAGCTTGAGTAAATATTGCAGGATGATTGTTTTAGTGTGCAAGGTATTAAGAAGAAAAATCAGCATTTATATAGTGCTTTTCACACAAAGCATATCCCAAAGTGCTTTACAAGCAATGCTAGACTGGTAGTGAAGTGACTGAATGTATGGTGGCGGCCACATCACACATCAGCACCCACACACAGCCTGGACAATTGCATGGACCAGTTTATGGGAAGGGGAATGTTGGCAAGGACACCGGGAATGTCCCCTGCTCTTTGCGAAGAGTGCCCTGGGTTCTTTTACTTCCACCTGGACACCCACCAGGACAGCACCAGGATGGATAGAAGGGATCTTGGTTTAATGTCTCATCTGAAGGATGGCACACCCCAGCAGTAGAGCACACCCTAATACTGCACTCAGATGCCAGTGTATTTTAGGTGCAAGTCCAATCCCGGTGTGGAATGAGCCAGTGTTCTACACTTCGTGTCCTTTTTCTGTGAGTGCAGGCTCAATTACAGACAAAGGCAGGCAGTGCTGCAGGACATACACACACACAAAAAAACTTAAACAATCGGGTTAGTGAATGAAAGGAAATGTGCTATCGGGACTGATGTGGCAGCCACCTCAGAGCCTGGAAATAGGTGGTCGACGATAGAAATAAAATACCACACACTGAGTAGGTTTACTAAATGCACTTTATTAATAAATGGCAAATCAGCTTTTGATTGTTTGAACTAAACTGATTGCAGGGTGCTGCAGAGAGGCATCTATTTATGGGGATGATGAGAATGATTTCTGAGTAGGGTGACAGGTGGGTGATAGTATAAATAAAAGACCACAAAATAAATTGCAATACTTAGCACACTTTATTAATGCATTGCAATGCAGCACGGTTGTCAGAGCTGTTGTGGAGGAGTGCGTGGATGGGTGCTTAGGTACAGGTGAACACAGACCAACCTACACGGCAACATGGACTGAATGTGGGCTGGAAAGTGCCACCTGAACGCACGCCAGCATGTGTTCTGGTGTGGCAGTGGCTTTGAAATGGCACATCAGAGATCACAGAACAGCACTATGTCCTGGATTGCAAGTAGTGAAAATGTTCTGCATCGGGGTAAGTTTACAAAAGTTTGGACACTGGGAATCATGGAAATTGGGTGTTTATGGGCTATGGAGCTACAGAGAATTGTACTGGACACTTTTCCTTTAAAGAGGACTGGACCCTGTACTGAGCCCTGGTCACTCTCCCCTGCTCTGAGTGAATTCTGTTAACCACCACCATCTATCACCTATCCATCAACCAATTTCATACCAAATGTATCACCTTTGGACTCACCCCCAAACTGTCTAGCTTCCTAATGAGTCTTCT
This sequence comes from Neoceratodus forsteri, assembly GCA_016271365.2. Taxonomy (NCBI): domain Eukaryota; kingdom Metazoa; phylum Chordata; order Ceratodontiformes; family Ceratodontidae; genus Neoceratodus; species Neoceratodus forsteri. Next base: position 1,110,330,780 of record CM057456.1, on the reverse strand, counting down.
ATGTGGTAGGGTGTCGAAGGCCTTGCTGAAGTCTAAGTAGGCCACATCTGCTGCCCTACCCTGATCTATTTCCCTGGTCTATCAGGTTCGTCTGACATGACCTCCCCCCCATGAATCCATGCTGCCTTGAGTCTTGTAACCTCCTGGATTCAAGATCCTCCACAATCTCAACAATCCTTTCCTTTAGGAACGACTCCAATAGCTTCCCCACCACTGATATCAGACTGACTAGCTAGTAGTTGCCAGCATCTTCCATGCTACTGCTTTTATGATGCAAGACTACATCTGCCCTCCTCCAGTCCTCTGGAACCACTTCTGTTTCCAATGAGCTGTTGAAAAGGGTTGCCGGAGGTGCAGCCAGTACCTCCCTGAGCAGGGGTGTAGCCAGGCATTTCAGATCTGCACACCAAGTGGATTCACTGCTACTCCCCCCCCCCCGGGGTGTAGCCAGACAATATACAAATGTACACCAGGACCGTGTTTGTTGCCTCATTTGGCACAATAAATACAACTTTTGTATCTCATGACAATGGTTGTTACCATGCATGGGTAAATACAAATGCCATGCATTGTTCCCTAAGACTCCCACATACCAGCCCAGAGCCTGTAAAGTTGTATTGTCCTTGGGATGCAAAGAGAGTATTAGTGACCAGTCCTTCTAGTTTAGACCCCTATGAATAAAATTACAGAAAGGTTCAGTATTTTCTTTGTTAGTTTTCATGGAAAAAGGAAGCAGTTCAGAGCCTATTTGCTACCCCCCTTAAATAAAATTGCACACCATGGAGTGCTTGGAGTATGCCTGCCTACACCCATGTCCCTGAGTTCCCTCGACACCCTTGGATGTGCCCATCCGTCTAGCCTCATAGCTTTGTCCACTTTCAGATTTGCAAGTTCATATATTGAGCAATCAAAATTACAGGTACTTCCGAATTTTTCCCAACAGGGAAAATTCTACATAACATAGAGACCTACGTAGTAGAGGTCAAGAAAATGTGGAGCAACTTTAAAAAACAAACAAACAATAAATTTACAACAGAATCAGAATCTAACAAAAGGAGAGAGAGAGAGAGAGAGAGAGACATTAAAACATTTATAAAATGGGTAGGGATATAGGCAGTAAATCTAAAACTTTAATTGGTTAAAAGTAGTCATGTGGGCATTGATTAATGCCTTGTAAATGCATGGATCTACTGCTAACCTAGATATTCTTTTATGTACAGCCAAATATACTAAAACCTTAAATCACTCCCTGTTACATTCTGGCACTGGAAATGGTGCCATATTTAAAAAGCAGCTTAGCAAGGGAAAGTGAAAACCAACATAAATGACAAATCCCAGTTGAATTCATGCCTCCATGATATTCCCTGCCCTTATTTTAGATTTATTGCCTGTTTCCCTGCCCATTTTATAACTAACCATTCATTTTATCCTGAAAGGGATAGAGAGAGAGAGAGAGAGAGAGAGAGAGAGAGAGGTTGCAGCAGCTGTAGAGCGAGGAACAGAAGGTAGCAGCATAGCAGAATGCAACTGCTGTTGAACCATTGAGAGAGCAGCAGAGTGAAGTGCAACAGAGAGAGAGAGAGAGAGCGAGAGACTGGGGGCATAGCAGAGGGCAAGGATGAGTGTGTGTGTGTGGTGCTGTGACGGAAGGTGTCACGGTGAGTGTTTTTGATGCTGCTCACATGGCTGACAGCACCAGCAGTGATGGAAGGTACCATGGTGAGTGTTTTCAGTGCTGATGATTGTATGGCAGACAGCACGAGCAGACAGAGTGGCAGGCATTGAGCAGCAAGGTACGGTTGACAATGCGTGGGTGCTGTGTTTAAATAGTAGTGGAGTAATTCACAGCAGCAATAGCTTATTTGTACATGGTGGGGGCTCCACTGGTGCCATTGCCAGCTTTGCAATTTAACTTTTGTTAAAAAAAAAGTGTTCTCAGCTTTCCCATTTGAATTTCAGTGCTGGTATATCAAATCACTATAATAAGGCAGACTAATTTTTTGAAGTGAAACATTATCAGTTTACTTTATTTAATAACTTGTAAACTAGGTTTTGCAATTATAATTATACTGTTAAAATTCCCCTGCAATGTTTAGGACTACTTTACAATGCAGGAGAACATCACCATATTTCTCCTGTTTTAAAGCAGTTAAAACAATTGCTCTTTTTCTTTTTGTAATAAACATAACCCATTTTATAAGTGCAATAAGCCACTACAGGCCATGTATATATGGGGGCATTAATGCACTTCCCAGGTGGTGAGAGGTCACTTGGCCTTCGGCCTTATGCCTCGCAACACACTCAGGGTGTGCATTAATGTCCCCATACACCCATGGCCTGCTGTATGTTAATACTGCTCCGGAGACCATGCTTACACTTGTAAGAGTGGTCTCAGGTGTATTCTTAGGGTATAAGAACTGCAAACTGAAGGTGAGCGGTTCTGATACCCCAAGAATGTTAGGGAGACCACTCTTACAAGTGTAAGAGTGGTCTCCATGGTGGTATTAATATATTATTGATCATGCTCGATCAATAATATATTATGTTTTTGAAAAACTGTCTTGGAACATGCCCATTTCCAAACAAAGAAACACAGAATTTGATGGCAGATAAGAACCGCTTGGCTCACCTAGTCTGCCCATTTCCCTACTTAATGGATAAGCTGCAGATCCTAGTTAACCAACAGCCTACTTGCTTCTATTTCCCACTAGAATTGTCTTATGTCTGTCCCATGCATTCTTGAATTCCCCCACTGTTTTTGACTCTACGATCTCCTCAGGAAGGCTGTTCCATGCATCTACAACCCTCTCTGTGAAGAAATACTTACTCACATTACCTCTAGCTGTCCCCCCCTCTGTCTTCAAATTGTGCCCCTTATTCTTGCACATCTCTTTTTCTGAAAGATGCTACCCTCTTGGACTTTGTTGATTCCTTTAAGGTATTTGAAAGTTTCTATCATGTCCCCCCTCTCCCTCCTTTCCTTGAGGCTATACATCTTAAACTCCTTTAGTCTTTCTTCATATGTCATCTGGTGCAGACCCTGAACCATTTTGGTTGCCCTCCTCTGTACAATCTCCACTCTGTCTATGTATTTGCGGAGATGGGGTTTCCAGAACTGTACACAGTACTCCAGATGTGGTCTTACCAACTGCCTGTACTGAGGGCCAACAACTTCCTGTTTTCTACTGGTGATGCCTCTCCCTATGCATCCCAGTATCCCTCCAGCTCCTCCTCCTCCTGGACTCCTTACTGCCTTCTTACATTGCTGGCCACCTTTAGGTCATTTGATATGACTACTCCCAAGTCCCTTTTCCATTTTTGTTGTCAGTATCTCACCCCCCATTATGTACTCTTCCCCTGGGTTCTTGTTTCCCAGGTGCATTACTTTGCTCTTCTTTGCGTTGAATCTAAGCTGTCATACATTTGACCATTCCTCCAACCTTGCCAAGTCCCTTTTCATCCTTTCCACCACACCTTGCATATCAACCCTGTTGCAGATCTTTGAGTCATCAGGCCCCATTGCTTTATCCACCTTCACTTTTAAGAGTTCTTTCAGAACCCTTTCTTCCGTGAAAGGACTAATATCCACCCTCCTATCCAGAGTGCTTCTATTGACTGGATTAGGTATCTTCCCCTGCTTTTCCATTGTGAATACTGAACAGAAGTATTTGTTCAGTATCCCTGCTTTTTCACTATTGCTCTCTGCCCAACCACCTTCTTCTTGATTCAGCCTCAGTATCCCTGCCTTAGTCTTTCTTTGCTCCCTAATGTACCTATAAAAGGTTTTATCCCCCTTCTTAACCGAGTTGGCTATCTTTTACTCGGCTTGGGCCTTTACTATTCTGACTGCCTTCCCCGCTTCCTTCTGCTCTAACTGGTACAGTTCTCTGTCCTGCTCCTTCTGTGTTTTCTTATACTTCCTGAATGCTATCTTTTTCTCCCTTACCTTCTCCACCACTTCTTTCGAGAACCATAGTGTTTTTTTCTTTCATTTTGATTTGTTTATTTGCTTCACACAAAGGCTTGTTACCTCTGTGATGGCAGTTTTGATGTTTCCCCATTGTTGCTGCACCCCACCTTCTTGCCTGTTTGCTAGTGCTTTTCTGAGGCACTCTCCCATTTTGACAAAATCAGCCCTCCTGAAGTCCAGTACCTTCACTTTTGTGTGGCTTGACTCTACAGCTAAGTTTATCATGAACCACACTGTTTGGTGGTCGCTTGTTCCTAGATGGCTATCCACTTCAAGACTGGAGATCCTCTCTCCATCCCCATTTGAGAGTACCAAGTCTAAGATTGCTCCCTCCCAAGTGGGTTTCAACACTAGCTGTCTGAGGCACGCCCCCTGTAGGGCATCGAGAATGGCCCTGCTCTTGGATGTGGCTGCAGCAAAGGTGCTCCAGTTAACATCTGGCATATTCAGGTCCCCCAGCAGCAATATCTCCCCTTTCTCTGCTATCCCAAGGATGCCTTCTATCATTTTCTTGTCCATTACCTCCCCCTGAGACGGGGGTCTGTATACAACCCCTGTGTGGATTGTGGAGCCATTTCCAGTCTCCAGGGTGACTCACAGTGCCTCCCCTCCTCCCTGTTTACCCTTTAGTTATGTTGCTTTGATTCCTTCTCTTACATAGATAGCTACTCCTCCTCCTCCTCCTCCTCTTCTTCCCTCCCTGTCCCTCCTGTACAGTAGCAGCCACAGACACTGCCAGCCATTTCCCGAAATGTCTGTGATATTTCCAGAAATATCTTCTGCTTTCTGCATTTCCACAGTAGGGGCAGCAGAAAGAAACTCTTCAGAAATTTCACGAAATATCTGGAAATAGCTGGCAATGTCTGTGGCTACCACTGTAGATTGTGTACCCTGGTATGTTGACATACCAGTCATGGTTCTCTGTGTACCATATTTCTGTGACTGCCACAATATCCAGGCATCCCTCTTCCATCAAGGCCACCATTTTGGGGAGCTTTTTACCTAGAATATGGGCATTGGTACTCATTACCCTCCATTTTTTTGTGGCTTTATTTCTTTTTGCCTCATCCCTGTCCTTACTGCCTTTGTCTTTTTCTCCATTTACCCCTGCCCTTCTCCCTATTGACTGCTCTATTTTGGTGTTTACCTCACTAACTACCCTGATTTTTTTTTGGGGGGGTGGGGCTAGGATTTCTCTTCTCCTTTTCAGTGCCTCCCCCACTTGGCTAGTTTAAATGCTTGCAAATGAAGCATTTAAACATATCACCTAGAATTCTGGTTCCCCTCCTGGATAGATGCAGACCATCACACCTGTATAGGCCTGCATTCCTCCAGGTGGAGCCCCTGTCCCCAGTGAAGCCAAATCCCTGAGCTCTGCACCAGTTTTTCAACCAGTCATTGAATCCCATGGTGCGGAGTACCCTAGCCTCATCAATGCCATAGACAGGTAGCACTTCTGAGAAAGTTACCATGTGTGCTACTTGTCTAAGGCCCCTTCCCAACTCCACAAACTCCTGTTGCACTGCTCTGATCCCATTCTCAGCCAGATCATTTGTCCCTAGGTGGATAATGACATCCAGCTTACTCCCCCTTGCAGCTGCTCCCATGATCCTGAGGATTCGTTTCCTGTCCCTCCAAGCCATGGTGCCGGGCAGGCACTACCTCCCTTTCCTCTCCCTCCCCCAGTTCTACCCCCCTAACAATTGAGTCCACCACCAGGAGTTGTTTCCTTCCTCTGTGGGGTCCTGTGCCACCTTCCTGTGGGTCTCCATTGTGGAGGTTCCCAGCATCCTTCTTGGTCTCCACTGTGGGTGCCTCCATAGAGGAACCATGCTCCACCAGAGTGATGAATGAATTGTGGAGAGGCACAACTGGAGAGATGCACCTCTGTTCCACCACCCTCACCCTCTCTGAGCCCAATGTGGTCCAATCATTCCTCTTTCTTGGCAACCTCGGAGGTTGTGGAGGTGGCCTGGGTGGTCCCTGGGTGGGGGAGAAGGTTTCCCAAATCCTTGCCAGGTCAGCATGGAGATGAACAACCTCCTCCCTTAGACCAGAGAGGTGCCTGCAAATAGGGCAGCAATGCAGTCTCCAGAATGTCTCCCGGAAGACTGCTGATCTACAGCCAGTGCATTGCACCACTCTCCACATGTCTGTGTCCCTTCCTATTACAGATGCTTTTCTTTTGTTTTTTTGGTTTTGTTCTTGTTTTAGTGTGTGCAAGCTTGTGAGTGTCTCTACCCCCTATTCAGTGTGCTGTGCCTTTAAGGATATGAACAGGTGTATGTTGTTAGCAGTTTTGGGAAGTGATGCCAGAACCCTGCTATAAAGGGAGTTATGCACTTGGGGTGGGTGGGGTGAGGGGAAGGGTTGGAGGAGTAAACCTATGCCGTCCAGAAACAATCAACTACAACTCTGACCCTCCACCCCGGGGAGTGCCTTCCTTCCTTTCAGACACCTATTTCACAGAGGTTAATTAACAGATCTAGTCACAAATGACTGCAAATATCTCCCAGCTACAGTTCCTCCCTGGCAAATTAAAGTTAAAACTAAGAAAAGCCAACCCCCAAAACAGAATCAATACTAGTTACTTACACAGGTCCAAAAAGTAATAAGTCAGTGCAGTGTGGTCTAGAAAATAGCCTCCTTGATTTAAGGAAGCTATGGCAGCTTTCTCTCTCTCTCTCTCTCTCTGTCTTAGCAGCAAGGCATCTGTGCATCAGATACTCATCACAGAATAAGAGTGTCTCATGCACAGAGGAAAGAAGCGCTCCAATTGGTCAGGAGCATTCCCTTGATCTATAATGTGGGTTAGAGCTTACAAAATGATTGTATCAACTTGAAAAGTGTAGACAAGGGTGGGTGCAGCATTGTTTTGGATAATCAATGATACAGAGATAATGTATGAGACAGCTTAATAACCCTATGAATTATTACAGACTTGAAACAACTTCTGTTAAAGAAATAGCAAAATTAATGTCAGAAAGTTGGGGAAACACTTTAACAAGGACAGATAGGAAAACGGGTTTCTAAGGGTCTGAGGAAAATGAATCTTATGACACCAGTATTTTATGCACTTCTAATATACTGTAAGTCACATAACTTACTAACTCTTAAGGATGCCCAATTGTTGATTCAGGTCAATCCCAGAGCCTTTTTTAAGTTATGTTGATTTTTACATCAGAGATTTTGTGAAAAGGGCAAAATATATCTTAAAGATATTAAGGGCGTTTTTGTGCTTCACTGAACAACAAAATGAAAAGAAACTAATAATAACTGCAATGTTTTTGATCTCCTTAGATGTGATTAATTTTTATACCACCATACTTCCTAATGAACTATCCCAGTTCTGCAATATCTTCCGCCATATCTGGGACCTACATGCCCCACTCGAGAAAGTCAGGGTAAAACGCTTCCATCACCCCTGGGTCACTCCCGACCTTATTGCCCTGTGTCATTCCAGGGACAAGGCATGGAAACTGTACAAAGCCTCCCGTGCCTCAAGGGATCTACAAGCTTACGAACATCTCAGAAACAAATGCACTAAGGTAATTCGGCAATCTAAATCTTACTTTAAAGTGCAATTCTCGCAAAACCAGCACCCCACTCATCATTTGGGAAGACGATCAACTCCCTTCTCGACCCCCCTACTAAACAGGCATGCCCAGCCCTTAATAAAGGCGGCTGCACAGTTTTGGATCCTGCCTCCATGGCTGAGCTCTTCAATAAGTTTTTTGTCTCCTGTGGCCTCCCCGATTCACCCCTCCCTCCCCCTTACTTGCCCGAACCATCCTCTCCATCCTCTGGCTTCCTATTTTCACCTTTCACACCTAGGGAAGTATTTGATGCACTCTCCTCCCTTAGTACGTCCAAAACCAGCCCCGACGGCATTCACTCCAAACTACTCCATATCTCTGCCCCCACTATAGTGGCCCCCTTGACTCACATATTAAATCTCTCCCTATCCACAACCACTGTTCCCAAAGCCTGGAAAATGGCTATAATCATCCCTCTGCACAAAGGCGGCAATCCCTCATCACCAGGAAATTACAGGCCTATTTCGCTCCTCCCCTCCCTCGCCAAAGTCCAGGAATATCTCATACTGTCCAAACTGTCTGACTTTCTTGCCTCCAACTGCTCCCTCTCACCCATACAGTCAGGCTTCAGAAAACACCATTCCACCATCACCACCCTTCTCCACATGACTGACTCCATCCTCTCTGCCATGGACAACAGCCAAACCGTGGCCGCCATCTTCATAGACCTAGTAAAAGCCTTCAACTCTGTTTCCCACTCGCTGCTGCTCCACAAACTTAGTTCTTTTGGCATCAGCCAATCTGCCATTGTCTGGTTCACTCGTACCACCATAACAGACAACAATCTGTCCAAATAGGCAACACTCTCTCCACTCCTCTCCCTATCTTATCAGGCATCCCCCGAAGCTCCATACTTGGTCCCATCCTCTTCTCTCTCTTCATAAATGACCTTCCCTCCACCTGCCTCTCCTCCAATGTGCTTCTTTATGCTGAAGACACTATCATTTTTGCCTTGGGCCCCTCCTTTGACAGTGTATTCCCCCAATCTCCAAAATGACTTCAACAGAGTCCAGTCCTGGTTCCGTGAGCACCTGCTTACTCTAAATGCTAAAAAAAAATGTCACCATGGTCTCTGGTTCCAGACAGAAGCTTGCTACCCTCCCAGCCCCCCCTACAATTACCACCTTGGACAGCTCTCCCCAGGAGCATGTCCCTGTCCACAAGTACCTAGGAGTATGGCTGGACAGCCATCTAAACTTCTCCACTTATGTTGAGGCTATTTGCACTAAACTTCGGCCCAAACTCGCCATCCTCTACTGCCACAAAGGCAGCCTCCCCATCCCCAACCGTTGTGAGCTCGTATGCAAAACTATCCTGTCTGTAATAGACTACGCTGATATAGTCTATGGAATGGCCCCAACCTCCTCTCTCTCCAAACTTGACATCATCCTCAACTCTTTCTGATGCTTCACCACTTCCTCCCCCCCACTCACTCACTACTGTCTACTGTATGCTATACTCTCCATTGCCCCCGTCTCCCACAGGAGAACCATCCACAGTGCCTCCTTCATAGCTAAATATTGGCTCGGTGGTTCCCTCCCCCCTTACCTCACCTCCTGCCTTACCTCAGCCTCCTCCCTAAGCTAGCCTCTTCACCTCAGGGACCCACGCATCATCCACCTGCCCCCCCTCCGCACACTTTCACTGGCCAAGCTGCCTTTTCGTATCGTCTCCCCCTTCTCTGGATACCTTCCCTCCAACATTCACCTGGCCCCTTCTCATCTTGCCTTTACTCTACTCCTCAAGCTTCTACCCACCCCACAATGCCCTAAATGCTCAAACATTCCCAGCACACAACAGAGGCCCTTGTAGCCTCTACTCACTTTCCCTAACCCCCGACAGTAACCCTGCCTCTTTCCGCTCTTTTTCCCTACTGGGAAATTAATTATACTTTGCTATTGTAGTCCCATTTACTCTTGTAATATGTCTGTATATACATGAAAAAATAGAAACATAGAATTTGACGGCAGATAAGGACCGCTTGGCCCACCTATTCTGCCCATTTTCCTACCTAACAGATAAGCTGCAGATCCTAGTTAACCAACAGCTTACTTCCTCCTACCCCCCACTAGGACTGCCTTATGTCTGTCTCATGCATTCTTGAATTCCCCCACTGTTCTTGACTCCATGACCTCCTCAGTGAGGTGGTTCCATGCATCTACAACCCTCTCTGTGAAAAAATACTTCCTCACATTACCTCTGAGCCATTTCCCCTCTATCTTCAAATTATGTCCCCTTGTTCTTGCACATGTCTTTTTCTGAAAGATGCTACCCTCTTGGACTTTGTTGAGTCTCTTGAGGTACTTGAAAGTTTCTATCATGTCCCCTCTCTCCCTTCTTTCCTCAAGGGTATACATATTAAACTCCTTTAGTCTTTCTTCGTATGTCTTCTGGTGCAGACCCTGCACCATTTTGGTTGCCCTCCTCTGGACAGCCTCCACTCTGTCTATGTCTTTTCGGAGATGGGGTATTCAGAAATGCACACAGTACTCCAGATGGGGTCTCACCAACTGTCTGTACAGAGGGATAACAACTTCTTACTTTCTGCTATTGATGCCTCTCCCTATGCATCCCAGTATCCCCCCAGCCTTCCTTACTGCCTTCTCACATTGCTTGCTCACCTTTAGGTCATCTGATACAATTATCCCCAGGTCCCTTTCCATTTTTTCTGTTGTCAGTATCTCACCCCCCCATTGTGTACTCTTCCCCTGGGTTTTTGCTTCCCAGGTGCATTACCTTGCACTTCTTTGCATTGAATCTAAGCTGCCATACATTTGACCATTCCTCCAACCTTGCCAAGTCCCTTCTCATCCTTTCCACTCCATCTTGTGTATCAACCCTGTTGCAGATCTTTGTGTCATCTGCAAAGAGGCATACTTTTCCTTCCAGTTTCTCTGCAATGTCACTTATAAAGACATTAAAAAGGACTGGTCCCAGTACTGAACCCTGCGGTACCCTGGTAGTAACCCTCATTTCTTCACTGTGGACTCTGTTTACTACTGCCCTTTGCGTCCTGTTGTCTAGCCAATTGTTTATCCAGGCTACCACCTTGGGACCCACTCCAAGGCTGGCTAACTTGTGTATTAATCTTTTGTGTGGGACTGTATAAAATGCCTTGCTAAAATCTAGGTAGGCCATGTCCACAGCCCCTCCCTGGTCTATTACTTTGGTCACCCAGTCAAAGAAATTTATTAGATTCGTCTGACATGACCTTCCCATCGTGAATCCATGCTGCCTTGGGTCCTGTGCCACACTGGCCTCTAGGTACTTAACAATTCCTTCCTTCAGAAGTGATTCCATCATTTTCCCTACCACTGAGGTCAAACTAACTGGTCTGTAGCTTTCTGCCTCTGTCTTGCTCACACTTTTGTGAAGAGGAATCACATTCATCCTCCTTCAGTCCTCAGGTATCACCCCATCCTCCCATGATTTGTTAAAGAGAGTAGTCAATGGTGTCACTAGTTCTACCCTTAGTTCTTTTAGAATTCTTGGGTGAATCCCATCAGACCCCATTGCTTTGTCCACCTTCAATTTTATTAGTTCTTTCGGAACCCTTTCTTCTGTAAATGGACTGGTATTGACCCCTGTCTTCAGAGTGTTTCTCTTGTTTGGTTTAGGTACCTCCCCCTCCTCTTCCTTTGTGAATACTGAGCAGAAATATTTGTTCAGTATCCCTGCTTTTACACTGTCACCCTCTGCCCACATTCCCTCCCCTTTATTAAGCCTCAGTATCCCTCCTTTGGTCTTTCTTCACTCCCTAATGTACCTATAAAAGGTGTTATCCCCCTTCTTAACAGAGTTGGCTATCCTTTCCTCGGTTTGGGCCTTTGCTATTCTGACTGCCTTTCCTGCCTCTTTCTGCTTTAACTGATAAAGTTCTCTGTCCTGCTCCTTCTGTGTTTTCTTGTATTTCCTGAATGCTATCCTTTTCTCCTTAACCTTCCCTGCCACCTCTTTTGAGAACCATACCGTGTTTTTCCTTCATTGTGTTTTGTTGATTTGCTTTACACAAAGGCTTATTGCCTCTGTGATGGCTGTTTTGATTACTTCCCATTGTTTTTCCACCCCTCCTTCTTGCCTGTTTGCTAGTGCTTTTCTGAGGCACTCTCTCATTTTCCCAAAGTCAACCCTCCTAAAGTCCAATACTCTTGCTTTTGTATGGCTTGATTGCATGGCTGTGTTTATCGTGAACCACACTGTTTGGTGGTCACTTGTTCCCAGATGGCTACCCACTTCTAAATCTGAGATTCTTTCTCCGTCCCCATTTGAGAGTACCAGGTCTAAGATTGCTCCCTCCTGAGTGGGTTCCAATACTAGCTGTCTGAGGTATGCCCCTTGTAGGACATCAAGAATGACCCTGCTCTTGGATGTGCCTGCAGCAAAGGTGCTCCAGTTAACATCTGGCCTATTCAGGTCCCCCATCAACAGTATCTCCCCTTTTTCTGCCATTCTAAGGATGCCTTCTATCATTTCCTTGTCCATTCCCTGCCCCTGAGATGGGGGTCTGTATACAACCCATTCCTGAACAGTGATATTCTGAACCCCCTCAGTCCATGTCTCTTTGGTGTCTAGTGGCCCCCCTCCCTCCCATAGCACCGAGACCCCACCCTTCCCAGTCACCCTTACCTGAATCTCAGTGCCACGGTAAAGCAATGGCAAGCAACACAGCCCTCCATACACCACCTCGGTCACCCGCCATCTGACAGAAGCAGGGAGCATGCTGATTATTTATAGGGCGAATAATGTGACTCAGAAATTATTCTGACTCATGGAAGTTGACTGGATGAAAGGATAAACTGGGTTCAGAAAGTTGCTGTCTAGCATGGGTCTCTTGGGTCCCAAAAAGTGCATGTACTGCTAATATTACTGCATGTAGGGACCTGCTAGCAGCCAGAATAACTCATGATGAGATGGGATTGGGACTCTGGGTCTGTGATTGGGCGTTGAATATGAACTGAACTGAACTGAATGACATGCCCATCATGACCATGGCTGGAATTTCTTATGAACAGAACTTAATGACATGCCTAGCATAGCCACAGTCATGATTACAGCCTGAAAACCAGTTGCTTGCTGAGACTTTATATTTTTACCTGCCTTGGAGGTTGGATAGTAGAGTAGGGTGGAGTATTGAGGAATAACATTTGTGGATTGCTACAAATATCACTGATAAACGTACAGTAAACATGATTGTTGAATAAATGTGCCGTTTGAAGACTGTACCTATCAGTGTGGACATTGCTATTACCAAATGCTTTGTTTGGAAACCGCCCATCCCTCTGAACCACACTCTGTGTGCCTACCCCTAGGGTCTCCTTGGCATTAGCATCCCTGGCTAGCTGCCCATACATGGTGGGAAGGCCTGTATATAACCCGACTGCTGGGGGTCAGTTTACATGAGGGTTCACATATCAGAACACAAAGCTGATTTAGAAGAAGTCATACACATTAATGCGTGTTCTGACCTTTGGTGGCTGCAGACTGCTCAGCCACTTCATTCCATTTCTTTGGACCTGAATGAGAAAACTTGCTCCATAGAAGTAGAAACTGGGGCAAACTTCTACATGAACATGAGGCATACAGGATCAATCATTTTAGCTTGGTAGACCTAGGAAGAAGAATGAATGAAGAGATGGATTGAGTTTCTCTAATTTAAGGTAATAGATCAAGGTTAAAAGAGATGACCCTGATAACACATAGTAAATAGATAATGAAAATAACATGGGTTTAGAGTTATGTATGTCCACCTACCTCTCACAGTCTACATACTGAATACCAGTGCTGTCTTCTTTGACCATTTAGGATTTCTGATTTAATTTTTATTGTTTATGTTTTTCAGAGATGTATAGTGATGTGTGTATTTTCTAATACTGTACTGAGGACACAGCCAGTCCATATTGCATATATTTGGCAAGTTTTATAAAGCCTAATCTTTTCATTTCCCTCTCTATATATGCCCCTTGATTTTCAGACTTGAAACAACAAAAAAGGTTTATATATATATTTATACCATGGGGGTGAGATCAATTTCAGTGAAATAAACCATGTTATTTTCACTGGAGTGAAATAAATCCTGATGACATCAGCAGAGTTAAAATAAATACCATTTATACCTACTCTGCTGACATCACTCACCTGCATCTGAAAACACTAAGAAACACCCCTGTAATAGCTGAGTTCTAAAACAGGCCCTACACTGAAATTAACACAATTAAAGGAAGACTACACCCAAAACTGAAAAAATGTTTGTCGTGCAGAGTGTTTTAATTTGTATGTGAAGTTCTAGTGTTTCTTTCCCTCTGACTGGTAGTAGGAGTTTTTCCTAAATTAGCCTGTCAGCTTTAGGGTAGTTTTACGACCCCTGGAGATCTCCATATCAAATAGGTTTATTGTATTTCTTTGTCCTACAATGCACCTTGTTTCATGTGATGGTGATGTAGCAGAGCCCAGAAATCCAGCAGAAAGCACTGCATTACAATCAGTTCACAACAATAGAGATGGCTATATTGTAAAATCTGTAGAATTCAGCTTGGTGACCACCCTCATCCTAAAGGTTTTACTGTCCTGAAAAACTTTGCTGCTGGTAATTTTGTGCAGCTTGTAAAGCTTCCAAGATATTTAGTTTGTTTGGCATGTGTGTGCTGAATGTTGGGTCTCTCTTACATCACAGTCACATGAGACAAGATGCGCTGTGGGAACCAGAAATACAATTAAGCTATCAGGTATGAAGATTCCTAGGGGTTGTAAAACTAGCAGGCTAATTTGGGAAAAACTCCTAATACCAGTCAGAGGGAAGGAAACACTAAAACTTCACATACAAATGAAAACACTCTGCACAACATATATTTTTTCAAGTTCTGGGTGTAGTTTTCCTTTAAGATAGATAATGACAGTGAGCTGCAGCACTCCTTCTAAATGCAACAATCTCCAAATCTCTTGTGCTGCATTCCAAAACCCGAGTTTAGTACATTACTGAATCCTGCATTGCCACAGATTGACCTACAAAACGAACAACAAATAACCAGTATATTGCAAACATCCAGCTTGTCACAGAACAGAACCTCCCTCAGGCAACCGATTACCAAAACACAGCACACCCAATCAAGACCCACCCACACACACACACACCAACCAACAACAGCTCACTACAACAACCCATTCGTTAAACTTCACACACACACACACACACACACACACACACACACACACACACACACACACACACACACACACTACCACAGCACCAGCATCATTTAAAGTGACATGAACCTCATAACAACAAACATACCTCTCTCACTGAAATTGGTCTCACCTCCATGGTATAAATAGCACACATGATGGGCAGATCATGGAATATGGAAAATACTCTCACTCCTGCATCATGAGCACTGTATATGTCACTCGTGCCTTCGGCACTTGTGAAATATCCAGAGCTCACTCTACAGGAGTGAGAATATTTTCCATATTCTACTCCTGCCCATCATGTGTCCCCTATCTATCTATCTATCTATCTATCTATCTATCTATCTATCTATCTATCTATCTATCTATCTATCTATCTATCTATCTATCTATCTACCTGTCTGTCTGTCTGTCTGTCTGTCCGTCCATCTATCTATCTATCTATCTATCTATCTATCTATCTATCTATCTATATAGAGAAAGAGATGTACCAAAGAAACAGACATTTCAAACCCCAGAAATCCCTCACTATGCTTGACAAATGCAGATTCAGCCTGGGAGACTGAGCTAATGCAGAGTGGAATGTATGTAAATTATGGAAATTGGAACGCAATTCAGATTACCGCATGGTGGTGGTGCTGCGTTCCTTGGTTTAATGTCAGATCTTTTTTTCTGCCTGAGAAAGCTAGTCTTCTGAAGAGCTGTCCTCAGCTGGACTCTGGTTTTCTGATTTCATTTTACTTTTTCATGTATTTTCTTTGACTTTATTCATTTGTATGCTGTTTTATACTAGCTTAGTTCAGTTCAGTTTGGCTTGTTGGTTATTTATGTTTTTTCTCTGGTCCCATTGCCATCCACAGTAACCAGAGGAAAGAAACTTGCATTCGACTTAGCGGTTCATTTATAAACCACATTAATTCTTTTATTGATTCAAATTGGCATTAGTTTTACTATTTTAGACCTTTTCTACAGATTGGGTCAATTTATTTACAGATGGCACTTCAGTTGCTGTTTCTAGAAACCAAGCCTGTTATGTTTGAACTGTTTCTTTCCTGAGGTACCTGTGGAAAAAGAAAAAGATTTAACTATTTTCAATAGCTGTTCATTGGTACAGTTAATCGGACCACAAATTCACATTTTTTTACCTTTGGGAACCATTTTTATAGGGTCTGTCAATATATTGGCATATCAGACATACCCCAAAAGAAAACAGGACCTTCTGGTTTTAATTGCACTAGGTGTTTCAACTTACTGGCCAAGGCAGATTGACATGAGTTGTCTCTAAGGTGCCTAGGTCCTGATAATGTATTGACTGATTGTGAATTCTGTAACAGGTTTTGTCCCAAAACTATAAAAAAATAGAGCCAAAATGTTGTAGGTTATTATGGCCTCTCAGTCTGTCTCCATGTCACCAAAGCATTCAGACGAGGGTCCTTCCTCTCATAATAAACACAAGAAAAGTTCCTCAAAAGACACCTCTGATCCCATGTTTTCCAAGAAAGGGACTTCCGAGGTGGCCAAGCATAAAAGATCTGCTGAGCAGGTTCCAGACCCGGTTTCTGCCAAAAGAAAACATATAGAAAAACATGTTGCTGTCCCTCCTCCTGAAGAAGGAAAGGAGTTGGCAGTGGACAAAGCAAAAATGCCCTCTGTGGAGGACAGCACCAAGGCTTGACAATTCTTTCAGGCTTTTCAAGCCATAGGTACCCTCATGGGTAGGCCAGTTCCTCCTCAAGTCTCGTCCCCCCAGTTCCTCAAGATCAGGGAACCAAACTTTATTTTGATGAGGAGGAGGAGGAAAGGAATCCTAGTGTACCTGAAGGTTCCCTTGAACAGTACTTCAGTTCCCCTTCTCAGGGTCTGGAGGATTTTTCCTCCCACTATGTCTTCATAAGGCGAATGGTAAGCACCTTTGACCTCTCCACCCAGGAAACTGGAGAATGAGGAGAACACTGAATTTTTGGATATGATGCGGTTGACAGTGAGTAAGAGGTTGCTTCTGCCTGTCCACAAATCCTTTGAGAAAGCAACCCATAAGTGGCTATAGATCCCTACTTCCATTCCAGGGATCGACCAAAAGATTGAGAAGAAGTACCAACTGGACAGACATGATGCTAAGTACCTCTATTCTCACCCAGATCATGAAGGTGTAGTTCAGGCAGTGGCTTGTGACAAGGCTAAAGTCCCTCTCTCTACCTAGCCTCTGGACAAGGATTTCAGGAAGCTGGACAGTAGGGGAAAGAAGCTGTATACCACTTCCTCCTTATTATTGAGGCAGGTTGCATATTTGGCTGCCACTGCACTGTACCAGAAGGCCTCTGGAACTCTGCACTGGCCATGAGTGAGAAGGCCTTTGGAGACCTGGCACAAGATCTGTCAGACACTGCCAGAACTGCTCTTTATGCCACTAAATACTTTTCCATATGGTAGTGGACAACAATGACACTGCCTCTAGGGTCATGGTCCATGCTGTCTCCTTAAGGAGATTTGCCTGGCTAAGGATCACTAATTTGTCTCAGGACACTTAGGCAAAGGCTGTAGATTTCCCTGCAAGGACATTTCTCTCTTTGGTGACAAGACAGAGGCATTTATGAAAAAGAGAGAGGATTACAAAACTACCTACAAAAGCAACTGTGAGAAGGAAAAGGCCACCACTTCCTACAGGCTTCAAGGAAGGGAAGGTAAGGATAGGAGTTACTTGCCCCAAGTTTTTATGCCCTATGATTACTCTCAGAAGAGAGGTTTCTTTAGGGGTAGAGGCATAAGAGGTGCCAAGCAGGCTGATTGAGTTCTGGTACCTAAAGTGCAGCCCAAGCAGAACCCCTGATGTGTCAGTCAAGGTCGCTGATCCATTGCCAGTGGGAGAAAGTCAGACCACTTTTTTCAGGAATTTATACTGAGTATTCATACTGGGGTTAGAACGGAAGAAGGCTAGCAGCCCATAGTCACTGTTCCCCGCATCAGTGGGTCCATCTAGATCCATTACTGGTTAACCCCCTGTCTATTTGTTTTTTAAATGCTAAAATTGAATGGCTAAATGTCACCACAGACAAGTGGGTCCTAGAAGTAGTGAGCCAGGGGCTCACACTGCAGTTCAAAAGATTTCCAAGACTGCAGGTTTGCAGAAATTTCAAGCCTCCCTCTCCAACAGAAAGGATTCTGCTGGAGTTAGAGGTTAGAAGGTTGCTACAAGCAAGTGCAACAGAAAGAGTTCCTTCATCCCAGTGGGGAAAGGGCTTTTGCCCAAAGTACTTCCTCACTCATACGAAAAATGGGGAGTGGCGACCCATTTTGGACCTCGGTTTCCTGAACAAACACCTGAGAAAAGACAAGTTCAAAATGATTACCCTGTCCACAGAGATTCCTAGGCCCTTTTCATTATCAAAATGTTTTAAAAATGAATTACATAAGGTATATGAGTGAGGGATATAGATTGTTGACCAAGGTGTATAACATAACACTTTACCATGTTGAGACGCATTCCCCATCTGAAAGTCCATTTAGTATTTTGATCTAGATCAGATTATATTGACACTATTTCAGCTGTATTACTCACAGTCCCTCCTAATTTGATGTCATCTGCATGTTAACAGCTCAATTTTTAATATTGCTAAATATATCTGACACAAAACTATGGAAAAGTATAGGTCCCAGGCTCCAGCATGGATCCCAGTGGAACTCTGCTCATCATCTGCCCGAAGCTCAGATAAATATCCTTGAATACCAACTCTTTGTGTCCCACCCAACAACCACAACCTAATCCAATTTATGATATATTTGTTTAACCCAATATTAATTATTTTTTCCGTTATTGCCATCGGTTGAAGTTTCAGCCCCAACGACAGCATACTGGTAGGAGTAGGAGGTCTGGCACAACTTGATATAATCTGTTGCAGTTGAGCTGGTGGTCCCGACCCTGCAAGGGGTCTGCCTGCTGAAGTCCATGGCTACACGGGGACTGGGCCTTGCTCTAGCTGGGTAGCCAGCAGGTAGGGCTGGCGGTCTTTGGGTTTCTTCAGGGGGCCAACTGGTGGGCTGGCCCCGGCGGAGACCCATAGTAGTGGCTGTTGGTTCCCCCTTTGGGGAATTTTTGGGGACCCACTCCTGCATTAACCTGGACATTAAAGAAGAGAACTTTTCCTACCTAATTTTACTTGACTACAGTTATACTCCTGTGAAGGCAGTGAGAGTGCCTTGTTGTTTCAGTCTCCCTCACAGTGAGAGGGTTTGGGGGGCTGAATAATCATCTGCATCTCATTTTACTTTTTTATCAGTCTTCCTTGTGGTGAGAGCACTCGGTGGCTGAAATAATAACTATTGGTGACATATTTTCTCTATTCAGGGAGTGAGAGTCCCTGTACTTCATTTATCCTCTTATGGTGATAAGAGCGCCTTAGGGGGACTGAAGACTTTGATTTTTCTGTTTGGATTTATCTTCAATCCTTGGACATTAAGCTACAGCTGTAGTATAAAGGAACTCATTATTTATTGTATGACTGACCTTGTATGCTGACCAAACCGCTGTTTTGGGTCCAAAGTTGAACCACCTATACTTTATCTGTATTTTAAGATTTGTCTTAGTATATTTTAGGTTATTGGGGGTGGGTGATTGAAATTTAGGGTTTAGGGTTTTTTTGGGTTATTTATTTGCTTAAATAAGTGTTGTGGTTTATATTTCGTTGGGTTTTTATGTTATTTGTTTTGTTTCAGTTTTTAATTTTATTAGTTTGCTAGTTAGCTAAGTGTGAACTGCCTGATAATTTGATTGCTAGAATGTGTCAGAGGCCTGCCCCCATGGTTGTGCGTTATTCACCCTCTGCTCTCCATGCCCTCCGTCCCTTCTTTCCTCCCCCATTACAGTTTACAACTTACCAGTGCTGTAGGGTGCTGGGTATTGCTCGTAAGGAGAGGAGGGGGGCAGGGGTGATGAACAGTGGAGGGTAAATGAGCGGTCCCACAACATCGGGGTCGTGAGATCCAAGAGATGCCCTGGGGTGAAATGGAATCTAGAACGTGGTTTGCCATGTCTGGTTTCCATACCAAGGGCTCCACCAATGATAATTGGGCAGGTGGCCCGGGCGGCCCTGGAGGTTCATCCAACTCGAGCTGTGTTATGCAATGCCAGATCCATTAAAAACAAGACTGCTTTTATTGTAGATCTTGTAGAAACGGTGGATCTGGCTTGCATCACTGAGACCTGGCTGGATGAGAATTCTGGCCCCACTTTGGAGGCTTTAACTCCAGCCGGGTACTCAGCGATTCACCGCCCGAGATTGGATCGTGGTGGGGGTGGTGGTGGTTGCAGTCTGTTTTAAGACTGAACTCAACCTCACGAGTGTACCAGTTGGGGAGACTGAATCATTTGAGTGTACCGTGGTAGCAGGTGTAGGTTGTAGGATCGCCCTCATCTAGCATCCATCTGGAGATGAGAAGTGGTTACTTCAGGAAGTGGCAGACTTCATCATTGACATGGCATTCGAGTTACCCAGACTGATGGTTCTGGGTGACTTCAACGCATGGGTCGATGATGAATTCTCGCAGTTTGGACAACACTTCCTCCAGTTGATGTTATCTCTGGGTCTTACACAGATAGTTACCACTGCTACCCATAAACATGGTCACTCCCTTGATTTAGTCTTTCTCTTGGGGATTAAGGCCTCTGATTTGGGGGTGGAACCAGTTGGATGGTCCGATCACTACACCGTGGAGTTTAGTTTTAGTGCCCCCTTCATAGGATAACCCCTGTGGAGATGGTCAGGTATCGCTCTTTATGAGATGTTAGCTCTGAAGGCCTGGTGGCGGTACTTGACCTATTGACCCTTCCAGTGGCAAAAAGCAACCCAGATGCCCTCGTGGTAGCCTATAATATGGGTATCTCGGTAGCCCTGGATGTCATTGCTCCTGTCCGTGTTCGCCCTCTCTCCCTTCGCCCTCGGTCCCCATGGTGTGATGGGACCTTGAGGGAGATGCGGCGACTAGGACAAAGGTTAGAGCACTGCAGGTGGAGATTCTCCCATGATGCTGACCACCTTAGATTGATGGTGCATTATCAAGCCTATCAATCTGTAATCACCCGTAAGAAGGCAAAGTTCCTGTCTGGGGAGATTGTGGCTGCTCAGAATCGACCAGCTCAGCTCTTTCGCACTGTAGACAGACTGTGCAACCTGGCCTGCCTACAAGTCCGAAAGGCCTTTTTGCAAATTGAGTGCAATGAACTTGCTCGATTCTTTGCAACTAAGGTGGCCGACATTAGGGTGACGCTCCAACCAGCACACTGTAAAGGTGTTGCTTTGGATCAGCATGTGGCCACTGCTCTTCAGCTTTCCTGGAGTACCTTCAACCAGCCAGAGTTCATGGATGTCATGCGGATTGTCCGGGGTGCGTGCCCTGCGTGCTGTAGTTTGGATCCTGGACCAGCTTCTCTGATTTTGGGTTGTATTGATTCCATCAGTCCAGTTCTAGCATGGATAGTCTGGTGCTCCTTGGAAACAGGTGAGTTTCCTAGCTCCCTGAAGGAGGCAGTGGTAACACCCCTCTTGAAGAAAGTTTCTTTGGACCCTAACTGCCATGCAAACTACAGGCCAATCTCTAACCTTCCCTTTTTAGGGAAGGTGATTGAAAAGGTAGTGGCCATACAGCTGGAGAACCATTTGACCATCCATGATATCTTTGAACCGCTCCAGTCCGGTTTTCAAAAGAGGCATAGTATTGAGACAGTGCTGGTTCCGGTGCTCAATGCTCTCCTGATGGCTAGGGACCAGAAGAACTGTTCCATCCTGGTTCTTCTAGATCTCTCATCAGCATTTGACACTGTGGACCATGGGGTTCTACTTGAGCGCCTGAGGTTCGTCTGTGGACTATCAGGTGGTTTACATCTTACCTCACTGGAAGAATGCAGAGAGTGGTTTCTGGGGTTTATTCCTCGGATCCAGTTTCTCTGTCCTGTGGGGTTCCTCAGGGCTCTGTGTTGTCCCCATGTTGTTTGCAGTGTACATGCTGCCCCTCAGCGGCATTATAAGAAGGTATGGGCTGAGGTTTCACTGCTATGCTGATGATACCCAACTCTACCTTTCTTTTGCACCTGACCAGGATGGAGCTCTCTCGGTCTTTAATAACTGCCTCAAAGAAATCCAGGAGTGGATGGATTTGAGTTGGCTGAAGTTGAACTCAGAAAAGACAGAGGTGCTGGTTGTGGATCCAGCGCACCGGATAGCGTGGTTAGGGGTTGGTTCACCCTCTGGGTTGTATCTTGGGGGTGCCTCACTCCCGACCTCTGAACAGGTGCGTAACCTGGGTGTAATTTTTGACGAAGGGCTGACTCTGCATTCGCAGGTGTCTGCCATCATCAAGTCCTCATTCTACCATCTGAGGAATATCTCCAGGATTAGGCACCTTGTTCCATCCCGTGATCTTCCTACACTGGTCCATGCCTTTGTGTCCTCGCGCTTGGACTATTGCAATTCTCTCTACCTAGGGCTTCCTGGGGTGGAAATCTGCTGCCTGCAGCTGGTGCAGAATGCAGAGGCTCAGCTTTTGACTGGTACCTCCCGGTCCAGTCGTATTACGTCGGTGCTGTGCGGATTGCATTGGTTGCCAGTACAGTGCGGATCACCTTTAAAGTCGGTCTTATGACTTTTAAAGCCCTACATGGACTTGGCCTGGACTACCTGAAAGAGCTCCTGGTTCCTTAGTGCCCTGGGTGATCACTCCACTCAGCTGACAAGGGGTTGCTAGATATCCCGAGGGTGTGTTGGAAATCTTTTGGGGCTTGTACATTTATGCATGCGGCCCCTACCCTCTGGAATTCTCTACCCCATCAGTTATGGGAGTGCACGACCCTGGAGGGATTTAAAAAGGCCCTGAAAACAAATTTATGGACTGAAGCATTTGATAAGTGATTCTGCCTACCTAACTTTGTCAGCTGTTTTATATATTTTAAGCTTTGTAATGTCTGATGTGTTTTTAAATTTTGTAAGGTGCCTTGATTTTTGAAAGGTGCCATAGAAATAAAGATTATTATTATTATTGCCCAATGCGGGACGGTGTCGAAAGCCTTTGCAAAATCCAGGAAGACACAGTCCACTGTTTGTGTCTATCTAGGTTATCTGATACCATTTCAAAAAAGCTCAAGCAAATTTGTAATGCAGGATCTCCCTGCAGTGAAACCATGTTGGTCGATATCAACCTTACCTGTATTAGTAAGCTATTCATTAATTTTATCTTTTAGAATAGATTCTAATATCTTCCCTTGAATTGAGGTTAAACTTATTGGTCTGTAATTATGGTAATAATCTTTACTCCCCTTCTTATGGATAGGCATTTTGTTTGTAGTTACCCAGTCACCAGGTAAGACCCCTTGCTCTAAGGATGTCTGGAACAATACTTTTAGTGGGTATGCTATTTTATATTTTAATATTTTAAGAATGTGGGTGGAGATACCATCTGGGCCTGTAAAGCTTTGTTTTTTTTAATTAGTAATTTTGTTGATAATATGCGTGATGCTTGGCCAGCTGGTTATGATTATTGTATGATATTGGTAGTATAAATAAATGGTCAGTGTATGAAATGTCAGTCTGTGAGATTTGGCCCTTTTAAATTACAAGGTGTCAGCAGCTGAAATCACAGGATGTATTACACTGACCAGGAGATCTCTGTAATGTAATTAACTTCCTTGAGAAATTGCATTTTATGGCCTTTTTCTGATCTCATGCTTTTGAAGTTGAAAACCAAAGGTGACTTTATGAGTCTGCCAGAGGATGAGCCTAATAAACTTTTATGATATCTTAACAGGAACAGGCCATTTGATACCAACATAGTGTGAAAAGTTGTAAACCTCAAAGGAACTGGTTGATCAAAGACTCATAATTTGGGAACTGGGTTTTTGCTGATGTTAACATTATTTAACATACCTCCTGGTAGGAAAATCATGTTTGTAATTTTATATTCAAAAAGGAGGAGCTGGATGACTCACAGAAGGGGTGTGGAGACACAGAGTTTAAACTGATACTTGTGTCTGAAATGTTTGTCACATCATTTTGGGACTCTAGAGAGACACAGCTCTCTGATCTAACTTTAAAGACACTCACATAGGTAATACATTAGATAGAAAAGATGTAAATGTATTGTGGTAGGAGTTTGTTCTGTAGTTTTCCTTTTTTTTCTTTTATGTGTTTGCGATGCTCTTTGATATTTGTTCTGTATTTGACCTTAGTGTTTTTATCCATTTTTAGTAAACATTTTCTTAAGATACTGCCTGGGTGTGTCTTCCAAGTTCTTTTTGCATGTGATGTGTACATGGTTAAGTCTGACAGCTGTTTGAAGGGCTTGATGGTGTTACTAAGCTTGGTAAAAGGTAAGAATATACCTAAGGTCTCTTATAGGGTTTTAAGGGTTCATTTTGTATACCTGGTTAGGTGCCCTTAGGCGAAAGATATATTGCATCCCCCTGAAGAGAATATTATCTGAGCCTGTACATTTGGGTGCGTTAGCATAAGGTTCACAGTTTGAATCCCCCAGAACTTGAGACTGAAGATGATTTGGACCCAAAAGCAGACAGGAAGGTTAACTTGTCTGTTATCTGTTCACACTGTTGTGCTCTGAGGTTGGCACTGTGCGAGCAGAAGGCCTGACCTGCGGAGTGTGTTTGTGACAGATTTGGTTGGCAGCGGTGTGATAAATTTGGTAACACAAGCTTTAACTGTTCAATGTGTCAGCTTAATACTGTACAGCTCACTTGCAAAATAAGGCAGAGATTTATTTTTAAAAGAGAAAACAGAACAATATCATTTTGCTTACAGTCAAAGTTCCTGTTTTATTTTTTTTCAAAGTGCAAGTTAGAGTAGCCATAGTTAGGGAAGAAGATGGCTTCCAACTACAGTGAGCACACTGCAGACTACCTGAAGCAGTTCTGCAAGGAGAGAGGAGTCCTGCACAAGGGGAGAGCTACCAAGCAGAACCTTGTGGACACTCTGATGGCTGCTGATGCCCAGAGTGTCGAGTCATGGACTGTGACTGTAAAGGACCAAACCTTGGGCATGGAAGGACCAGTGGCCAGTGCAGTGGCCAGATCCAGTGAGGAGGACAGCAGGGTCAGTGCAAGCCAAGGGCCACAGCAGCAGGGGAAGGTCACCAGCATTCTGGAGCCAGAAGCAATCAGGCTGCAGATTGAATTGCACAGGATGGAGCTAGAGTTCCAGAGAGAAGAGAAGTGAGAGCAGTGAGCTGCAGAGGAGAAGAGGGAGCAAGAACAGTGAGCCACAGAGGAGAAGAGGGAGTGAGAACAGCGAGAAGAGCGTGACATGAACTGGAGAAGCTACAACTCCAACCAACCGCACCAGAGCAGGTAAGTGACTTGGGTTTATCTGGAACTACAGGACTGGGTTACAAATTAAAAATTCCAAATTGATAGCTGAATTTAAAGAGGGGGAGGATATGGATGCATTTTTAAATTCCTT
This sequence comes from Neoceratodus forsteri, assembly GCA_016271365.2. Classification (NCBI taxonomy): domain Eukaryota; kingdom Metazoa; phylum Chordata; order Ceratodontiformes; family Ceratodontidae; genus Neoceratodus; species Neoceratodus forsteri. The sequence goes on along the minus strand of CM057456.1, from coordinate 1,110,305,578 downwards.
TGAAAAAGTTTTTATTCAGGCAAAGATTCCTAGAGGGTCCTGGAGCTTCCAGCTATCCCTGCTACTTACCGGGAAAGCTCAGGATGCATTGGGTCAAATGGACAATGAGGACAGTAATGATTACAGCATACCTAAAGCTGCACTTTTAAAAAAGTTTGATTTAACTGCAGAAGCATACAGAGCTAAATTTTGTAAGCTCAGGAGTAGCCTGACATGAGCTACAAGGAGCTAGCTATGAAACAACGTCAGTGTTTAAAACGTTGGTGGGAAGGAATTGAAGCAAACTCTATAGATTAAATTGAAAATGCTATGTTGTTAGAACAGTGTTTTTTGGCATGCCCAGCAGAGCTGAAAACCTGGCTGGAGGACCGAGATCCCAAAACAGTGCAAGAGGCTGCTGAACTCTCGGACCACTATGCCAAGAGCAGACCTGCTCTGAGAGTGAATGGGGTGGGCATGGCAGTGTAGAAAGGGAAAAGCGCACCTTCAGGGCAGCTAAAACTCTCACTGCCTCCACCGAAACCAGTTAGCCCCAGGTTTACAAGAAAATATTTTTCTGAGAAAAGAAACGAATGTTGGGTTTGCAAAGAAACTGGTCATATTGCCAGACAGTGTCCCAAAAGGATGAGCAATACACAAAATGGAGCTAGGAAAGAAGTGGGTTGTTTGTGTGTCCCTGGAAGCATGCCTATGAATATGAGGGAACACATGCACCTAGTCACTGTGAATGGTGTACAGACACATGGGTTAAGAGACACAGGGGCATCCCTGACGTTGGCAAAAGGGGATCTGGTAGAGCCTGGTCAGCTTATACCAAATAAATTTGTAACTGTACAAGGGTTCACTGGGGAGGAGACCACATTGTCACTCACTAGTGTTCTCCTAGACTGGGGTGAAACAAGGGGAACTGTGCAACAGGTGGCTGTAGCCAAAACCTTAGCAGTTGATGTCATCCTTGGCAACAGTCTCAAACAGGGGATGGCATGTGCAGTTACCCATAGCCAAGTGGCAAGGGAACATTGTAGTTCCCTGGACCCCATAGAATCCACTGTGGAAACCACTGGGAGGCTGGTTCCCCTGCCTGTGTCTCCTGATATGAAGACTAATGAAAAGGGGGTAGAAATTTCCCCAGTAGCAGTTAACCAAACAGCTATGGAGGGTTACTCCGAAGAAGGAGGGGTGACCCATTGTCAGAGGGTTAGGGATGACAGTGATCTGGAGTGCCCTAATGCTAGAGCTAGGGACCCTAGTTTAGATACTGATGGGGACCTGTCCCATGCCTTGGGAATGTGTAAGGAGTTTGTAGCTGCTCAGAAAATGACCCTAGTCTAGAGAAGCTGAGGGCTTGGGCAGACTCTGGTGGAGCACAGGGAGGTGATGGAAAACATAAAGGTTATTGGGAAAATGGACTGATGTATACTCAGGATGCTAAGACAGAGGGAGGGGTGATAGGCAGGCAACTTGTTATTCCCCAGGGGTACCATGAGCAGTTGCTCAAGATTGCACATGATATTTCCTTGTCTGGCCATCTGGGAATCTTGTGCACTATGCAGCGGCATGGCCAAGAATTTCTATCGGCCCAACTTTACCCAGCAGGTGAAGGAGTATTGCAGGTCTTGTCTCCGGTGCCAAGAAATAGGGAAGGCAGGTAAGAAAACCCAAGCTGCCCTAATTCCATTGCCCATAGTGGAAGAGCCATTCCAGAGGGTGGGAATGGATGTTGTGTGGCCTTTAAATACCCCCAGTGCCTCCCGGAAGAGGTTCATCCTTACTGTGGTGGATTATGCCACCTGATATCCAGAGGCAGTCACCCTATCCTCACTGAGGACAGACAAAGTGGAAGATGCCTTACTTGGGATTTTCTCCCATGTTGGGTTTCTGCAAGAGGTTATCACCAATTCAGGGAATTCCTTCATGTCGGACCTGATGAAATGTTTGTGGGAGAAGTATGGGGTGGTGTAGAGGCAAACGACACCTTATCACCCACAAGCCAATGGGCTTGTGGAAAGATTTAATGGTACCCTGAAGTCAGTTCTCCAAGCATTTGCGGAACAGCATGGGAGGGACTGGGAGAAATACCTTCCCCACCTGTTGTTTGCATACAGGGAGGTGCCCCAAGAGTTGACAGGGTTTTCCCCCTTTGAGCTTTTATATGGACGCTGGGTACATGGGCCACTAGACTTGATCCGGGAGGACTGGGAAGGCAAGCATGCCACCCAGGGAACTCTGATAGTGGATTACATCCTTAGGTTTAGGGAAAGGCTGAAGGAGCTTATGGGGACAGCCCAGAGCAACCTGGCAGCTGCCCAACAGAAACAAAAAGTGTGGTATGACCGCAGAGCCAGAGCTCACTTGTACATGGTGGATCAGGAAATCATGGTCCTTATCACAGTCTGGAAAGACAAGCTGCAGGCTGAGTGGGCAGGACCATACAAAGTAGTCAGAAAGGTAAATGACATGAACTATATCATAGATTTACCTGACAGAAGACATACAGAAAGAATGTACCATGTCAACATGATGAAGTCATATGCTAATAGGGCTGACATGGTGTTTGCAGTGTGTAGTCCTGGGGAAGGGACGGATGAAGGAGATCCCCTTCTGGACTTGCTGGAAGAAAGCAAGTGGGAGTCCTCTGTGGAGGCAGTTAAATTGTCACCCCAGCTGGCCCTAGACAAGATCCAGGAAGTAAGGGAGGCTTTAGCAGACTTTGCCCCACTGTTTAGTGCCAAGCCTGGACTATCCCCCTTAGCAATGCACAATGTGGAGACAAGGACACAGACACCTGTATGGTGGACAGCATATCGGGTGTCAGAGGCTGTCCAAGAGGACATTAGGAGGGAGGCGAGGAAATGCTGTATTTAGGGGTAATCCAGAGATTCCACAGCCCCTGGGCCTCACCTGTAGTCCTTGTGCCTAAGCCAGATGGCTCTACTCATTTCTGTGTGGACTATCATGGACTGAATGCAGTCACAAAGTCAGATGCCCACCCGATGCCCCAGATGGATGAACTCCTGGACAAGTTGGAAGGGGCGACCTACCTTGCGACTATTGACCTGACAAAGGAGTACTGGCAGGTAGAGTTAACTGACAGAGCTAGGGAGAGGTTGATCTTCTTCACTCCAATAGGCTTATTTGAATTTAAAGTAATGCCTTTCAGAATGAAGAACGCTCCGGACACTTTCCAAAGGTTGTTGAACCAGGTGTTAAATGGTGCTGAGGAGTATGTCGTGGCGTACCTGGATGACATTGCCATCTTTAGTGCCAGCTTGGGAGGAACACCTGTCCCACCTTAGGGAAGTGCTGGGCAGGATACAGAGGGTTGGGCTCACTGTCAAAGCTGAGAAGTGCCAGGTGACCATGGCTGAAGTGGCATACCTCAGGCATGTTGTAGGCCGGGGACAGCTCCATCCCAACCAAGTAAAAATAGAGGTGATCAAGGCATGGCCCAGACCCGAAATGCAGAAGCAGGTCAGGAGTTTTCTAGGGACAGCAGGGTACTATAGGAAATTTGTACCCAGTTACAGTGCCCTGGCTGCTCCCCTATCTGACCTGGTAAACAATATGATGCCTAAGAAAATTACCTGGGAAACAGCCTTTGAAAAAGCCTTTACCAGACTGAAGGAGGCACTGTGCAGTGCTCCTGTATTGACAAGTCCTGACTATAGCAGACCCTTTATAGTCCAAACTGATGCCTCAGATGTGGGTATTGGGGCAGTACTGAGTCAGACATCCAACCAAGGGAAAGATGACCCTGTAGTGTACCTGATTAAAACATTACTTCCCAGGGAGCAGGCTTACTCTACTGTGGAAAAAGAGTGTCTTGCCATAGTGTGGGTCCTAAAGAAGTTAGAGCCATACTTTTACGGGCAGCATTTTGAGGTACAAACTGACCACTACCCCCTGATTTGGCTGACACAAATGGGAAAAACTAATGGTAGACTATTAAGATGGAGTCTTGCCTTGCAAGGGTATACATGATGATCTTACATAGGGCTGGAGCGACCAGTCAGAATGCAGAGGGCTTGTCGTGTCTACATGAGGAGTGAACTGACTTAGGGAGCTCATCCCATGCAGGGGCTAGAGCCCCCAAATTCAGTCCAGGTGGGGAGGATTGTGACGCTTGACCTGCTGGTTATGATTATTGTATGATATTGGTAGTATAAATAAATGGTCAGTGTATGAAATGTCAGTCTGTGAGATTTAGCCCTTTTAAATTGAAAGGTGTCAGCAGCTGAAATCACAGGGTATATTACACTGACCAGGAGAGCTCTGTAATGTAATTAACTTCCTTGAGAAATTGCATTTTATGGCCTTTTTATGACCTCATGCTTTTGAAGTTGAAAACCAAAGGTGACTTTATGAGTCTGCCAGAGGATGAGCCTAATAAACTTTTATGATGTCTTAAGAGGAACAGGCCATTTGATACCAACATGGTGTGAAAAGTTGTAAACCTCAAAGGAACTGGTTGATCAAAGACTCATAATTTGGGAACTGGGTTTTTGCTGATGTTAACATTATTTAACGTACCTCCTGGTAGGAAAATCATGTTTGTAATTTTATATTCAAAAAGGAGGAGCTAGATGACTCATAGAAGGGGTGTGGAGACACAGAGTTTAAACTGATACTTGTGTCTGAAATGTTTGTCACATCATTTTGGAACTCTAGAGAGACACAGATCTCTGATCTAACTTTAAAGGCACTTACAGAGGTAATACATTAGATAGAAAAGATGTAAATGTATTGTGGTAGGAGTTTGTTCTGTAGTTTTCCTTTTTTTCCTTTTATGTGTTTGTGATGCTCTTTGATATTTGTTCTGTATTTTATCTTCCTGTTTCTATCCATTTTTAGTAAACATTTCTTAAGATATTGCCTGGGTGTGTCATTCAAGTTCTTTTTGCATGTGATGTATACATGGTTAAGTCTGACAGCTGTTTGAAGGGCTTGATGGTGTTACTAAGCTTTGTAAAAGGTAAGAATATACCTAAGGTCTCTTATAGAGTTTTAAGGGTTCATTTTGGATACCTGGTTAGGTGCTCTTAGGTGAAAAATATATTGCATCCCCCCGAAGAGAATATTATCCGACCCTATACATTTGACTACGCTAGCATAAGGTTCACAGTTTGAATGACCCCAGAACTTGAGACTAAAGGTGATTCAGACCGAAAAGCAGACAGGAGGGTTATCCTGTCTATTGCCTGTTCACACTACTGCTCTCTGAGGTTGGCACTGTGGGAGCAGAGGGCCTGACCTGCGGAGTGCGTTTGTGACAATATGTTCTTCAGTTATTAAAGAGGGATTCTGGTGATTTGTTTACCTTTATACCATTTGTTGTTTTTGTGCAGCTTAAATGCATTGAACCTTGCCCAAAGAGTGTGTTTTTACTCATTTTGATGATTGTATAATGCAGTTTGGCAGCTCGGATCAACTCATGCTGAAACATCAAAAATGGGCTAGTGCGCATGCTTGAATCTAGTATGTCACAGCCAGAGAAGATTCACAGTTTAAGATGGACTTGTACAACCCACAGATGGATGAAAGTGACAGTATTAACCATGTCAGCACCTATGTGTCTGAAAATAGTAACAACAGCCTAACTGATAACACTTCTGAATTTTTCTCTAATCCATACAGTCTTGATCCTGTGGTTACCAACAGTTCAGGCTCACTGGGCTCCATGGTTGATGACGAAGGGGGGCTATTGCCACGTAGGGCTGGCATAGAATGGTGAATGAATTTACTGATGCCTCACTGGCAGAATTAATTTTAATGTCTAATTTGATGACACTACAGGACACGTTGTGCAATGATTTTACACTGGAATTATTGTCGTTTTATGTATCAAAATTTCTTAAGTTTTGTTCAGGTTTTTGAATGCTGACAGAGATGGCAAGGTAAATGTCTGTGGCGGGATCTCAGAATCTGTCCTATCTGGTTACAGTGTCTTCACTGATGACTGTGTTGAATCAGATCTGTTTTGCTATTGCCACTGTGCTCTGACAGCAGGAAAACAGTAAGCAAGAAATTCTAATTTTGATCCTGGCACAAAGCTATTTTAATCTTTCTGTATTTACCTCATGTGCCACTTGCGATTGAATGGGTGTTAAATTTTGGGCGAAGTGGCTGGTGAAACATGCTTACAATCTCAAATACTAACTCATATCAGCAGATTAAATGGGCAAAACTTATATTATCACTGTTTGAATGTGCAATTGTACGATTCTGTGATCTGCATTGTCTGTAATTTTGACAGGTGGCCGTGGCAGGATTGGAACAGCTGCAGCACCTAGTTTCTTCATTCTCTCCACAGGAGTCGTAGTTGTTAGTGCCTAATCTTGTTTCACTCGCTACTGTCAGATGGATGTTAATTATTAATGTAGTGTTTAGCTTTCCGATGATAACCACGATGCAATTGAAAAGAACGGATACGAATTAGTGTGCCTATTACCATTTGTGCTTTTTGCAGTGCGTGTTTTCTACTTTCTTTTTTTAACCCTTTGCTCATTTCATGCAAAGCCTCCCATGTATACATCACTTTGTAATGCCATGTAGTTAGGTGAACGAGATAATGTAGATGGCAACCATATGAATAAAAAACTGACAAACTAAGTGAGGAAACACAAATCAGCATATTCTTATGAATACTCTGAATCTAAAAAAAATTGTCATGAGACTCTATGTATCGAAGAATTAGATCCATCAGATTTGGTCTCAAAAAATAAATAAAACAGAGTGATCCTATCTAACAACTAATGAAATTGTCTTTCTGGCTAATGCTGCTGAAGCTTGACATACCATCTTATTAGTGCCCTGTCTGTCTGTTATAGCTTTGAGATGTGTTCTGTCTACATTTCTTATGTTTGATATACAATTGGAACAATGAATTGTTTTGAAGTTTATTATGCAGTGCATTGTCTAATATAAACCTGAGTAACTACTTACAATTTGTAGAGCATGTGTACCAAGAGTCAAGACAATGGTGGAGAATCAAACTGGTAGTAAATACATGTGTATATAGTACATCCTGCTGTTTTGTTGGATGGTGTGTTGTAGCTGTACCTCACAGTTTAGGGTAGTGAGTTATTGCTGACTTACATGACTGAGATCTATACATACGGTACATGGGCATGGTAATATAAAAATGTATATCTGAAGTCACAATGTTGCAGTTCTGTGTAACAGCAATGGCTCGTAACATACAGGAAGTTCAGTATCTCTCATATCCTGTCTGTTATATGCTTATGGGAAATTTGAATCCTTGCTGAAAATAGAACAGAAATATTTATTAAAGACATTAGCCATTTCCATTGAGTCTGTTATTTGATTACCATCCAGCGTTAAGGGGCATAAATTTGTACTAGATGTTTTGAGGGAATTCACATGACTATAACATTGTTTTACCATATTTCATCGTTTTGAAGCCGCCCTCATTTTCTAGCTGCCCTCGAATTGTAGCCCGTGTTAAAAATAAACTTTGTAATTAAAGCTGCCCCCGTTTTTAAGCCGAAATTAACAACCAGTGTTGTTTAAAATTTAACTTTTAATAGAATATTCTCTTAATTTCACTCAGTCGCTCAAACAACTGATCTGGCAACTATTCAGTAGCAGACAGTCATGGGCAGTTTTATATTGTACTCCATGGCCTGCTTTGGTTCAGAATACAAAGAGCCGTATAGCGCGCAATACACCCTTTTACTCTGGAGTGTGTTTCTGCTCCCCATTCATTTACCACAAGAGCAGTGCACCGGGTGACTGCAAATTTCTCCAGGCCTTGTCCCATTCTGTCGCTGCAGGATTAACATTTTACTCTTCGGAGCAGCTTTTCTATGCCGCACAATGCAGTGTACCGTACAGCCCTTTCACCTTCTACTCCAGGGCACCATTCTGTACCGCAAACAGAACAGACAACTACGGGGACAGTTTATTCTATCTACACCCCATAGTTGTTTAAACAACTTCTTTTCGTTCTCCTTTCAGGAGCATACTGCTTTGGGCTGGAAGGAATAAACTTACCCAGAACAGCTGTTTGTAATTATAGCCGCCCTCATTTAGACGCCGCCCTCGAATTAAAGTCTTTACCAAAATAAAATAATGCATTTAAAGCCGCGGTTACAAATCGATGAAATACGGTATATTATTTTTCATACAGCTCCTTGCCATTTGTATTTCCATTCATTGTTTCACATGCTTAATTTTGGTTTTACATTTTTAGTGCCTCCTTATATTTTAACCAGTCAGCAGGTTTCTTTGTTTTTAAATATAGTATATAAAAGTTTTTTTTTTTTTTTATTAACTTAAAAATTCCTTTATTTATCGATTTAGGTTTTACGCTCCTGGTACTGTATTTTTTGACATTTTGTATATGTTTATCACATACGTATAAAATGGCAGATTTTATATTATGCCACATATTATTACTATTAGAACCCTGGAGTTTTGTTTCCCAATCTATTTCACTAATGTTGTTCAATATCCCATTTATATCAGCTGTATGGTAAAGATACGAACATATGAAATTTGCCAGCAGATAAAGGCCTCGAGGTCTATCAAGTCTGCTCGAATGTGCAGCTAGCACCCCTTATTCTGCAGCTGTCCCTCCCTTCCACCCTTCCCCTTCATTGACCCTCCCCCTTGTCCTGTCCCATCCCCTATTGAAGCAGTCCACTGTTCTACTGACAACCACTTCTGCAGGTAACCCATTCCACCCAGCCACCACCCTCTCTGTAAAAAAGTGTCTCCTCATCTCCCTCCTGAACCTTCCTCCCTCCAGTCTCATATCATGGCCCCTGGTGTCCCTCCCCTTCCTTACTTTGAACAGCCCCTCTGTACCTGTCTTGTTTATTCTTTTCATGTACTTAAAGGTTTCAATCATATCCCCCCGTCCCTTCTCTCCTCCAGCGAGTACATGTTCAACTCCCTCAGCCTCCTCTCGTATGATGAGTCCCCCAGCCCCTTGATCATCTTTGTCACCCTGCACTGCACCCCCTCCAGTAACTTAATGTCCCTCTTCAGATACGGGCACCAGTACTGCACGCAATACTCCAGGTGCGGTCTAACTAATGACCTATAAAAGATACATTTCTCTGCACCCTATAACTTGTTTAACATCCAGCTCTATATCAAACAAAACAGTTTTATAATCACTATCACCCAGCTGTACATCTACTGTGCAGTTTCGTTTATTTATGCTTTCTGTCATCAGTACCATGTCTAGTAGGTTTTCTCCTCTTGTCAGTTCTATGACATGTTGCAACAAGTTTAAGATTTTATATGTATCTAGAAACTCTTTACTAGGGCAAGTTCTAGCTTCTAGCAAGTCCTAGTCTATGTCTGGATAGTTTACACCTCTCAAGGAAGAGCACATCACCATACACTGTAGTGTTTTTTTTCTTTATTTGTATTATTACTCATCTCTGTATCAGCATCTGGTGGCCGATAGCATAGGCCCTTGAGTTTACTTCATGAGGTTTGCATTATTAGCTGCAACCATAATGTTTCAGTATTCGAAAAAGATTATTGAATTTTTTCAGAAATATTTGTTATTCACAACTGGTTAGAGGCATAGACTAAAATACCACCCCCTTTCTATATTTTTGGTCTAACCTAAATAGCTGATACTCATCCAGAATTTCGTCCCAAGCATCATCTGGGCTCCACCATGTTCCTGTTATGAATATCAAGTCCATGGCATACTGGATTGTGGCAAGATAAGTATAGTAGTTTGGAGTGTGTAAGGTATATTGGATTGAGCATGTGTGAACTATATTGGTTTGGTGTGTGGGAAGCATACTGCATTGTGTGCAGGTGAACTATATTAATTTGGTGCATGTAAAGTACATTGGACAGTGTGTGTGTGAATTTTAGTGTAATACATGTCTGGGAACATTTCCCCTTGTAAAGGGTCATCATTTATTTCCCTGTATACCTGTGACTAATCTATTAATTGAAAATATATACCCACACTAATTAAGCAATTACAGCTATATACTCATGCTAATTGTGGTATATACCTACACTAATCAAACAATCAAAAGTATATACCTACACTAATAAAAAGTATATACCTACACTAGATTAAACCCTATGGGACAATACTAATAATGCAAATAACACATCATTAGGAAGCTAGCCAAACCAATTAACAAGCTGCAAAAGAACCTGGAGAAAAGACACACAAAATCCTCCCAAAACAGAAATCCCCCAAACTCCTACCTGCGCTTACTACACACTAGTCCCTCCTTGCTGCAATAGACCTTCAGGTGCTATAAAGTGATGACAAATGCAATCTCCATAACAATAACCATCCTAATGTACAATATTCAACAAACAGTGGGTAAGGGTGGAATTGGAAGTATACTATCTGAAGCCAATTAGGCAATAAGTTGTCGCCTCTTTGGGCTTCGTGGCCTTATAGCCCTAATTAGCCCTGAGATGGGTATACATTCTTGTATACCACCTTATCCATTAGTTATGAGAGACTGTATATAAATATATATATATATATATATATATATATATATATATATATATATATATATATAGGTTTGGAGTGTAAAGTATATTGGATTTTGTGTGTGTGTGTGAACTGCAGTATATTGGTTTGGTGTCTGGGAAGCATATTGGACTGTGTGCAGGTGCACTGTATTAGTTTGGAGTGTGTAAAGCATTCAGAAACAGTGAATGAAGCGTACGTAAATTTAACTCCCAAAGCTTGAGGAAACCCTCAGTTTAACAAACTGTCACAGTACTGAGAGCCTAACACTGCTCGACATGTGTCTGAGTAAGTCAATATTGTTCTTTGTCTATTCTTCAAAAATCATAGTGTGGTTATAGCAAACGCTAGTCAAATTTAGCTCTCCATCAAAAAGAAAGGAGACTAGCTAGCTATGTTGTCAAATCATTAAGAAAATGTCTTCTAATAATGGACTAAGGCAAATTATTAATATGGAAATAGGATTGAAATGTACAGTAGATATAATATTCATAAATATCTGTCATAACCAAGCTGAAACTAAAAAAAAACTCCTCTGCCTAACTAGCTGCCTTGCCTCAGGCAGTCATGTAGCTTAACGCACAATGCACTCAAACATAATTTAATGCAGTTTTAATGAACACCTGTTATGCTTTAACTGAAAAGAGACCCCCCAAGGTGTTGTATTTTGTCTCCATGAAAATGACATCCTGATAGCTTCTGCTTCCCTATCACTTGGTCTGAATCCGTGTGTCAGGTCTCATGATGTCATAACCACAGGATTCAGTAGGGTGACATTTGAGATCTTTTTTACATTATACTGTAGAAGGTAACTTATTTAAAATCAAAACCACTGTTTATTGTTTATCATGTACAGTTTATGCTCCTCATGCATTAGCCGCCTTCCCTCAGGTCAAGCCCAACCTCACCCCCAGCCATCCCTGCCATTTACCTGGAGCAGCTTTCAAACCCACAGGCTTATCCCACCCCTGTAGCAGGTTCCAGCCATGCCAGATCTAACTCTTGCCTCCTCCTTGTCACAGATCCAGGAATTCCTGGGGTGCTACATCCAGTGACAGTGGCTGAGGCCAGGGACCAAGCACGCTTGGAATCATCCTGTGCAGATTGGCTTTCTTTTTCCTGTTTCTTGGTCCCTTCCCCATAGGATGTTGGCCTACTAGGGGTTCCAAGCTTTCACATGGAGAGTGTGCTACAAGCAGGGCCCAGCCAATGTCACCCACTCCACTGAGCAGCTGTTGCACGACAACCTGTGGTCAACCAGGTGGCAGTGTGATAGTAACATCATCTGCCCTCTCTCCCTGGAGGAAGAGAGCATCCTCTGGAACGCTCAGTCTTCCTCCCCGTGCTGGCACATGATGTTCCAAAGCTCAATTCTAAACTCGTGTCGCTGGCGTCATGAGCGATAGCCCTACCACTGCATGGATGGCCCAAAGTCATTTGAGCAGTGGCTTCCATGTAAAATATTACCTTCTATAATATGAAGAAAAAATGCCACAACAGACACAGGCCTACACTGCGGATTATGACATCATGAAGCATTCTTCAGGTGATGAAATCACAAAATATCAATCAAGTGGAAATGATGGGGCTGCTGACCTCACAGAGGCAAAATATGATCCTGCCCCTTCCTCCTTGAACATCATTATAAATTATGTTCAGTTTGAGCATGACAGGGCTGGCAGTATAGTCTAGAGGTTAGAGTAACGAGCTGTGAATGAGCTTGGTACATCCAGCAGACCAGACCTTGGTTTGATTCTCACAACCTCCACTTGCATACTGTGTGGCTCTGAGCAAGTCACTTAACCACCCAGTGCTTCCAGGTTGCACCTGTAAACAGGCACTTGTACCTAGTGGGCCTTACCCGGTTACCAAAGACTGAAATAAAATAAATAAATAAATAAATAAATAAATAAATAAATAAATAAATGGGCAGTAGTAACGAATAATAGTGTATGTGCTGTGTAAGCAATAGGACATGATAGGGTGGGTGGTGGTTGGGGGATTTCTGGCTGTCCAGTGGCATAGTAAAACCTGATGCTGCAGGTGGAATTGCAGGCATCCCCTAACACCGCCCACCTGGAATGTCTTATTGTGCTCAGAAAATAGATATGGTGCAACATTTCCTATACAAAAAGAAATACTGTAATTAAAAACATTTAAACAGCAGGTTTGAAGTGTAAGAGTCCTTCCACAGGTAGGTTGTCACTAAAGGGCACCATTGAAACTACATGTGTAAAAGCACAGTGACTGTTAGTTTATGTTTAATAGAGTTTTAGAGTCAGTAGTTTGTTTGATCAATGATGTTTACGCTGGATAGTTTGCTTGGTCTCCCTACTGTTTTGGGCAAGGAGGCAGACAAAATGCACTGGTTTAGTGCTCCAGAACCCCATTTGGGAGTTTGGGTGTCAGACTCAAGTGAAATAGACTGCCTAGTATGGAGCAGCTGCAGGCAGCAGGCATCCAAGATGGTAACATTTTGGAATGTGTGATAGTAAGCGAGTGAGAGGGAACAAGCAAAAGTGGGAGGCTGAGACAGTGTAGGCCAGCAACTTGGGAACTGCAGTGATGGATATCAGGACACATAAAGAACAAAGCATGTTTAATGGTTGTCGATTTGGACTGGGAATGAGGTAAGAAGTTAGACAATTTTTTTTCTTTTTCAGTCTGAAGCAAGGAACAAAATGGCTGTAGTTCAAACATGAACATTCTGAAATCAGTAGGTGGATATGACAGGTAAGTGGGCAAGGCTCAGCCTGGTCTTTTTTTACGAGTGCCACATTGACAAAGAGACATGTTATTAGAATGCCATCAGTCAATCAGATTCAAGGATTTTCCCAACCCATTTTCTGTGCTGGGATAACATCATGCAATAGGTGTACTATAAGGCAAAAGGTACTGCCGAGTGCCTTTCAGCCCTCCCCAACTCTGAAGGGATGATAGTCAGTATAACACTTGCCCTATTCTAATTATAAAATGTATCTTGTAGAATTTAAAAAAAAAGTGTTGGTGGAAGTTTTCTTCAGACCAAGATGTTGCACTGAAGTAATATCATGGCATGAAATGCTTTTAGACCTATAAACATTTAGAATATTTTACTAATTTCACACACCATTATATACAAGATTATTATCTTTTAATAATTCTCCCATTCAAAAAATGTTAACACATATAATGCTTTCCTAAATAATTTCATCTTTTTGACCCTATAGCTAGACCCATTTATTTTTGTTGTGGGACCTAGATTTGACTACTTTTTGTTATTTATAGTCTATATTTTCTGAAGAATAGACACATACGAATATTGACCTATTCTGACATACAAATATGTATTAGGCAATCAACGCTGAGATATTGTGACAGCTGGTTGTTCCATCATGCTTTGAGAGCTACATTTTACATAAGCTCAATTTACCGTTTCTGAATTGGTGGAGCAACAACCAATGTAGTTGTATGGTTTGCACAACATCCATTATAACAATGTAAGTTTCATTGGTGTGATTTAATCGATCAATTCAATGAAACCTACATTGCATTAATCTTTAATTAATATGCTAGTAGAGCCCTTTCACTAGCACAGCAATCTCCTGAGTCAAGTCCATCATGGAATGCTGAAATTGTGATAAGCATTCCAGGACAGTTTTTGCCGACCAACATCACTGCACCCTCTCACTTGGTACAGTGCTGCTTACCTCCCTTCTCTGGTTTCATGCGCCCGAACAAGCCTGTTGGCAAATTTAAAATTATTGCTTAATTGTATGCAGCTTATATTGGTAGCCTGACTAAATGATGAAAAAGCAATAGCGCAATGTGCTACATATGCTAGCGCCATTCACTGCACCGTACAGGAGCTCACTGGCTGCTGTGATGGTAACAGCTGTTCGTTCGGCTCCTCAGATAAACAGTGATGTATACTTGAGATTTTGATAAGGACAATCCATTACTGATTTTTCACCAGAAAGTGCTCATGTACTAGAAACAAACTCTGGCCAGAGCCGATAAGGCTGCAGCCAAGGGAGTAGGGGTAAAAATATTGAAAATTTGTTTTTTAGTATTTGTACACCAAATTTTCAACAAAGCCTTGTTACGACCCTGCCTCATGAAGGAGGGCAGAGAAAATGCTCAACTCCTAGCCTAAAGGTGATTTTGTGCAGGTACTGTGAAATCAACTTTCAGGATGCAAAAACACATTTCGGGCAGGAGTTGAAAAATGACAGCTGTCACATTTATGATGTGCTGTAAAGAAATGGCTGTGTTGTAAATCTGGGGTAAAAATATTGAAAATTACCAAAGTTACGAGCCTGTGTTCACAAAATTCAGCATAGGCTCATAACTTTTTTGGTTTTTAATATTTTTACACCAAATTTTTAACATAGCCTTCTTACTACCCCACCTCATGAACAAGGGCACAGAAAATTTTCAACTCCTGCCTGAAAGGTGATTTTGCACAGGGGCCGCAAAACCATCTTTTGGGATGTGATATAAAACATTTTGGCCAGGATTTGAAAAACAATAATAATAATAACCTTTATTTTTAATGCGCCTTTCAAAAAATCAAGGCACAGAACAATCTTTAAAAAACATCCAAATAACACATCAGAATAAAAATCAGTAGAATAAATAATAACAAATGACAGCTATTACATTCATGAGGTGTTATAAAGATATAGCTTTATTGTAAATTTGGGGTAAAAATATTGAAAATTACCAAAGTTATGAGCCTGCATTTGCAAAATTCAATGTAGGCTTATAACGTTATTGATTTTTAATATTTTTATACCAAATTTTCAACATGGCCTTCTTATGATCCTACCTAATGAACAAGTGCAGAAAACATTTTCAACTCCTGCCTGAAAGTTGATGTCATACAGGGACTGCAAAATCACCTTTCAGGACAGATTTGCCTAATGTCTGTGCCATTGTTCATGAGGTGGGGTCCCAAGAAAAGCATGTTGAAGATTTGGGCCAAAAATATGCAAAAATGCCCAAGTTATGCCACTAATTTCAAAATCCTATTGAAATACATTGCACCACATACCTGTTTCTTTAGTTCACAGTCTGGCTTTGAAGAGTGAAGATGTGTCTGCAGTCCAGAGAGAATTATGGTATTGGACCCCTGATGGGTAAGTAAGGACTTTGGGGAAGGTGTGAGGTGGTGGGTGCCAAGTGAGAGGGTCGGGTGGGGGTCGGAACGCACAAAAGACATAGATGGACAGTTTTCTTTCACAGTTTAAAAAAAAATGACAGTAGATTCCTGATCATGACACTGGAGGTTTGGGCAGCCCCAGTATCACTGTTGTGTTTCTGGGGTGGGGTGGTGGCGCTTGAGAAGGTGGGTCGGTGGGGCGAAGGGAAAAAAAGTAATGTGGAAAATGATCTCGACACTGGTGGATTTGGCACCCCCGGTGTCATTGTTATGTTTCTGGAGGTGGGGGTGGGGTGGTGGGTGCTGAGAGGAAGCGTTGGGTGGGGAACATATGAATAATTTTAAAAGTCAGAGTCATTTTAGCAAATAGCAGCAAAGAGGACTGGCATGGGACAAGAGAAAGGGCCAGAGCTGTCAGATGCACATGCAAAAAGTTACAGAGAGGGTGAATAATGGAAAGGGGCAGATAACTAGGAACATGAATGAAGGGAAGGTGAGTGCTGCCTGTGAGAATTGGGATGCTAAGAAAAGCAAGGCTGGAAAGGGCATTGGTTTGTTTTTCTCTCCATGTAAAGAGGAAAAAGGGTGTAGGGTGAAGGATATTGACAAGGATAGAAATGGTGGCCTATAATATCTTTATGGGCCCTGTCTCCACTGGTAGTTTGATCCATTGGTCCACCACCCTCTGGAAGGAAAAATGCCTTGGACCAGTCTCCTTGAATTTATTACCTAGCAGCTTGAGGACATGTCCCCATGTCCTGCCGGAGAACACCAGATGAAACATTCCTGACCTTGTTGTCAATACCCTTCAGCATGCTTCACTCCACACCCTTTTTTCCTTCCTGCATAGAGAAGGATGAGGATACCAATGTTAACACTGACTGCATCAGAGCCTGAATACTGTACTCTTACCACTGCAAATGGTGCCAGCTTAAAACTACATATTCTAAATGGGGTGTAGAGAACCTGCATCCATCATAATGACTGACATTTTAATGTTACAAAAGTTATACTTTATTATGGTAAGAAGCATACTGCTCTTTTGTGAAAAAGCACTAGCGTCTTAAAACCTCTGCATCTGTTTCTTTATGTGAAGGGGGATGTCTGACCCACAACTGGGTCACCCTCTTACCCTGATCATTCAGTTGTAGGTCAACATTGGGTCTGTGGGCTAAGGGGGAAGGGGGGGGGTTCTTTTCATGCCCTGCCAAGTCCATTTTGTAGCTTGATGTTTCTTGATGGGTGGAGGTGCAATAGACTTATTGGCAGAACATTGCTTTGTTTACATATTTAAAATTCAAAGAAATATAATTGTTGCATGACTATTTTTTTTCTGTTTGCATTAAACAGAAAATAATGGCTGGATAGGGGGTTATAACAAGAATTTTATACATACCCCGAGGTGCGGGATGTCACATAAACCCCTGGAGCGAAGCTCCAGGGGTTTATGAAGGCATCCCACACCAGGGTGTGTGTGTGTGTGTAAAATATGAGTTTACACCCCTACCCAGCCTTTATTTTATATAATTGCTGGGGATCATTTTTTCTCCACAGCAATTATATAAAATAAATGGATATCTCTACGAACTGCAAGACGTGGACCGTTGAGGTTTCAGCGTGGTCTGTAGCAGCTCCTGAAGAAAAGCAGTGTTTACCTCTTTTTATTTCACACCCAAAATAGACATGGCCAGTGATATTTTTGTTAGAAAAAAAAAAAGAAAACTTACCACTAACTCCTAGTGTTGGCGAAGTGTACAGCTGAGGAGCAGGGACGGCGCAGAGAAGAGGAAGATTGCGGCTGGCACATGCACCGAGCTAGGGAATATGGGCGCATGTTTGTCGTTATAACTAGCTTGATATAACTGTAGAATTGCAACCCGGTTTCCCTATGGGAAAAAAACAGGACCCAGTAATTATAACATTATTATTTTTATTGTTTCAAGTCATAACTGTAGCTGGGGTGGAGGGAGCAATCTTTTTAAAAGACAGTGTAGGAATAAAAAGTATTTAATAAAGCATACTTCCAGTTTTTTTCCTCCATCTCCTTGGTTTACTTGAAATAAAGCTGATAGTATGTTTGTGGTAGGTAGACCTTTTATTGGCCTGGAGCCCTGCTGATCTATTCATTAGACTGCTGTAGGTCTTATTACTGGTGGGCATCTTAGCTTGTGAATGCCTGGCTGGATATTATACAAAGGGCCACAGGGCATACAATCTGGCCCATTGCTGGCATGTCTTTAGAGCTGAGAGCTACTCTACATTTTAGCTGTAAAAAACAAGAGGGGACTCATGCCGCCAAACTCTGCTGTGCTGAACTGATATTGCCAATACTGTAACAGCTGAGTGAGAAAACAAACAAACATGATGATCTGTAAAAGTCATGTGGAACACGATCGCGACACTGGGGGATTTGGCACCTCCAGTATCATTGTTATGTTTCTGGGGTGGTGGGGTGGGGTGATGGGTGCTGAGGGGGAGGGTTGAGTGGCGGGATATGAATAATTAAAAAAAAGGAAATTGGTGATCACGGTGGAACACAGTTCACTCTGACATGACCAAGATGGCCGCCACCCAGTACTGCACATTCGCTACTTGTTACGCATGTGCAGTACTGTTTGGTGGCCATCTTGGACATGGCAGAGTGTGCTATGTTCTGCCGTGACTGCCCATGAACTAAAAAATAGTACAGTGCAATTGGCTCTGCAGAGAGCGAGCACAGTGCTACACAGATGGGGAGGCGACTGTGTGGCATCTCCAGCATGTTGTTTGGTCAGAAGAAGTGCACTGACTGCTTTTTTTTATAGCAAGAGGTCTGAAGGGCTACAACCACTGTAGCCCTAAAAAGAGGCAGCTGTTCAGGTAGAGGCCAGCATGTGAAACAATTAATGAGAACAAAAGGAGCAGCAGAGTTCAAATAAAATCAAAGTACCAAGGGTACTAAGTGGCTTCAAGGTTTGCCAAGCATAGCAGAAAACACAATGAAAATGAGATGCAACATCTCAGCTTGGCTATTATGCATAATTAAGTTGCCTGTGAATCACATTAGGATATAGCGCATGAAATGACTAGATGAATGAAATTTTTTTTTGTGCTGTATTACAGTAGACCACAACAAATGTCAACTCAAATGCTCTGTAACAGCATAGCAAGTAAGCAATAACCCACAACAGGGTGTGCAGTTATTGGGGATTAATCAACACCCCAGGTGTGCTGTGAGGCACAAGGCCACAGGCAGAGTTCCCTCACGGCACATGGGGTGTTGATTAATCCCCAGTAACTGCACACCCTGGAGTGGGTTATTGCACTTATAACATGGGGTTAATATAGTTTTATAAAACAAAAGGCATGTCGTACAAAACGATGTAAAAGTAAAGATTTTATGAAGTATCCTTCCCCCCACACAAAGTATTGCCACAGTTGGAATGCCACTGATGTACACTGCACAGTGTGCCTGTGTGCACAGATGACAGGGACACTGTTCTGACACCAATGCAGTAACATTTATTGGCAGATGGTGACATTTACTGGCCTGACATGACATATCTCTGTGTGCACTGCAGTACAGACAACATACCTCTCTATCCATGAAGCACAGTAAGGTTGATGATAAGCAAGGGATTGTGAAAGGAGATAGATGCAGAGACTATAGAAAAACTAAGTGTTCAAGCCACATGGAAATCTCATAGATGAGTGTATAAAGGCCATGGCACTCAGTAACCTAATGCCCATCTACACCAAGCAGAAAGCATAGCCTCTGCCTGCCTCTCTAGTGTGGATCTGCACATGGGGAAAGGACAGAATGCCAAGCGCTACTGGATGGAACTGGGTGCGAGTTGGGAACAAATAAAGAAACAGAAGCTAGGAGACTACACTCTAGGAGTTGTTTGAAATTAAAGCAGCTAACTGGACTCAACAAAAGATTTCAGGGCAAAGTGTTTAAATCAAAGATCCATGAGTGTGCTGCACTAATCCCAGCTCTTTGAGCCACAACTTGGCTCTTCTGCTTCAGGGGGTCAGATGAAGAGCCAAATTGTGACTAAAGCACCAGTGTTAGAGCTGCGCTTTCATGGGTCTTTGAATTAAACTTTCTGCACTTGGAAGCTTTTTTGGAGTCATTTAATTTTCATTTCATCTTATTTTTATTTTTTATACTGGTAGGCTGATGAGCATAAATGCCAGTTTTCGCCAGCGACAAGGTGATACATAACAAATCATAACAGTGCCAAAAGATAAAAATTGCAAACATACATAAAGTCCGCATATCTGCTTTAATTTCGAACAGCTCCTGGACTGTGGTACCCTTTCTGCTGTTTCTGCATGTGGGGGCAGGGGATGGAAAGGGAGTGTGAAGTTGGTCCGAACTATGGTCATCCAACTGGATGCCCATACTTGGCTGCCAGTAGAGTCCTGACTCTACATAAAGCAGGGGATGATGAGATATGACAGTCCTCCTAGGACTGTGTATCACCATGATTCACCATGCACCCAGTGAGAAGACCAGGTTCTTTTGAATGTGTGGCTATTCGTGGAGGTCCAGGCACAGGCTACAGACGTCTCCTGATTTACCACCACCCTGGAGTGGTGGGAGAATTTCTGCAAGAGGTAGCCGATTTCATCGTTGGCGAAACATTGGAGTCCCCCAGATGTTTAATTCTGAGGGACTTTAATGTTTGGACCAATGACAAATCATCTAGTCTTGGTTACAACTTCCTCCAGACTGTGTCATCTCTGGGACTGTTGCAGGAAGTTTCCTCTGTGACCCATCAGGGTGGTCACATGTTGGACCTGGTCTTCTCACTGAGGCTTGGGATTAACAATCTCAAGACTGATTGGGTCATGTGGTCTGATCATTGCACGATGGAGTTCTCATTTGGGGCACCCCCCCAAGAGCCCTCCCCCTGCTGAGATGTTTAGCCACGCCCTTTTTGGGGTGTGACCCCTGAGGGTCTTCTGGCAGTGATTGACCTACAGTATCTAGTGTGGGCATTGCATGTGTGGGGGGGGTATGTGCACTGCAGTTGTTGCCTATAATAAGGTGATGTCTGAGGTGCTCGACCCTCTCGCACCGGTCTATGTACAGTGTACATCTTCTCACTTGAGGTTTCCGTTGTTTGATGGGGAGCTCAAGGCGATGGGGGTTGTGCGTCAGAGGTTGGAGCGCTGCTGGCAGGGGACAGGCCTGGAGGCGAACAAGCTGGCCCTGCATGCTCACTATGTTGAATACCAGGGGGCAATCAACCATAAGAAGGCAGAGTTCCTGTCCAGGGAGATTGCTGGCAGGATGAACTTAACCAACTATGCTCTTTTGAACTGTAGACAGGCTGCTAAACCCAGCTTGTCTGCAGCCGAAAACAGCTTTTTCAAATGTTTTATGCGAAGAGTTTGCTCAGCTCTTCTTGGACAGAGTGTTCGCCATCAGGCAGGGAATTCTGCCAGTGAGCCAATCTGTAACCCACGGTGATCACCTCGGGTGCCTGGAGAACACTCTGCCTGGTTGGGATGAGTTTAGACTAGTGGAGGTGGCTGAGGTCATTGGGGTTGCTTCCAAGCTGAGGCACACATATTGTGAATGGGACCCGATGCCGACGCATTTCTTGATGGTATGGGTCGACTTCATTGGCCCGGTGTTTGCCTTGATTGTCCGGTGCTCTCTGTCTGAGGGGGCCTTTCCCGATGCCTTGAAAGAGGCATTAATGAGACCCCTTCTGGAGAAGCCATCTTTGGACCATGACGTCAAGGCAAATTACCAACCTATCTCCAACCTGCCATTTTTGGGCAAGGTTGTGGAGAAGATTGTGGTACTTCAGCTTGATGCAGCCCAGGGCTGCATAGCTTCTGCCCTATCTGCCAATTCTGAGTGTTCTGCAGTTCTGGTGAATACCTGCCCCACTCTGGCCTGCCTCTCCTGCCCACCCACCTAGCCATGTGTGCAGCTTGGGATTGAATGTGGGTGGCCAGTATCCCAGCTGTGGATCCCTGGATGTTCCTGAATGAGCAGACCAGGACCTCTGCACATCAAAAGCCATTGTAACCACTCCTCAACAGGTGCAGAAGTGGGCATGGACCATTAGTGGACTAGACCTTTAGGGCTCACACTTGGGGATCAGTATGTTCTGTTGATTGCTACCCCAATCTGCAACCCCAAGTGTGATGGCATTATGCTCTTGCCCTTGCCATGTTTTGTGCTGTCGTCTACAGTAAAGATGGTTTGGAATTTTGTTCCAAAACTTTTAGGGTGGAAGGGCCTTTTTCCAAGTGTGTGTGCTTTTGAAGGTTTAATTAAAAAAATATTAATTGGTTCTAGAGCTATACGGGTTTGAAATTTAGTTTCTGAGCATGCTCAGAGGGGTTTTGAAGTTAACACTCTGATACGAACAAATAATTGTTGTTTCATGAGTCATTTTTAGGTGGTGACTAAACGTGTTTTTGGATTGTGGGAAACATTTTTAGGTCATGAGGGCTGCCATTTTGTTTTGCTTCAGTCTCTCAAAGTTTATGGGTTATCACACACCTCGGGTGTGAAAAAAATCCATAACACACACTTACCTATCCATTATTCTCTAATATAGCTATGAGCGCATCAGTGTTTTCACTGTTATGGAGCAGATCTGTATTTTTAAGATACTGTAGCTGAGCTAATGTTAAAACAGCACAGTGAATCAAAATCATGCGTGGCGCACTCTTTCATTAGCGCCATAGATGAAGCACTACCATTATATGTCTGCTATATTTTTTACATAAATGATAATAGTTGTTAAAACAAGGGAACAACACAGGGAAAGAAACAAAGAGGCTGCTGTAGGGAACGAGTTGTGCCACTAAGTTCAAAACGTCATTGAAATACATTGAACCGCATACCTGTTTCTTCAGTTCATGGTCTAGCTTTGAAGAGTGAAGATTTGTCTGCAGTCCAGACAGGATTACAGTGTTGGACTCCCAATGGGTAAGTAAGGGCTTGGGGGGGGGTGCAGGGTGGTGGGTACTGAGTGTAAGGGTTGGGTGGGGTGCAGTTACAGCCACAAAAGACATTGATGGATGGTTTTCTTTTTACAAGGTTTAAAAAAACTAAACAAAAAATGCACTAGATTCCTCATCGCCACACTGGGAGATTGGGTACCCCCTGTGTCACAGTTATGTTTTGGGGGTGGGGTGGGGGTGCTGAGAAGGAGGAACGGATGGGGGGACATCTTTCATTTACAAAGAAAAAAATCAAAAAGAAATAACCACGCATGCGCTATCACAGAAAACAAACAAAAAAAAACAAAACACTAAGGATTCCTCATTGAGACACGGGGGGGATTGGGTACCCCCAGTGTCACTGTTATATGTCGGGGCGTGTGGGGTGGTGGGTGATGAGAGGGAGGGTCAGGTGGGGGGATATGCTTATTTTAGAATGAAAAAATCAAAAGAAATAACCACGCAAGCACAGTAAATGGGGTTGATGGACCCCCCCCAGAGGATTCCTCATTGAGACACTGGGGAATTGAACAACCTCAGTGTCACCGCTAGGTTTCGCGGGGCTGGTGGGTGCTGAGGGGAAGGGTCTGGTGGGGGGGGGATATGTATAATTTAAAAAAAAGAAATTGATCCCGGACAGTAAACTAGTGCAGTGTGGAGTGCTTCACAGATGTGGAGGCGACTGTGTTGACACTCCAACATGTTGTTTGGTCGCAAGGAATGCGGGAGTCCTTTTTTCATAGTAAGAGGTCTGCAGGACTATGCCCGCTGCAGCCCTAAAAAGGGGAGAACTCCTGACACTTCATGGCTAGTGCTATTGTTAGAATGAGTGTTGCACAAATTAACATGATCACTGTTTTCATGGTAACCAGGAGCAGTGACAAGTAGGAGCCCATGAAACAGGAATGTTTCCCGAGGTTGATCCATTTACTATTCAGTTATGAAATTAGTAGGTTTCAGCAGCATGTCAGCTTCTGACAGATCACTGAAAACATTCCTGTTTCACAGGGTCCTAATTGCTGTCACTCCTGGTTCAATCCCTGTTATCATGACAGCAGTGTTTGCGATAATTCATGTGTCACTCATGATATTGATAGCACTTGCCTTAAAGTGTCAGGAATTCTCCTATTTTAAGGCTGCCTGATGTAGTCAGGACAGACCTCTCGGAATTACAGTTAACTAGTCAATGGAATCCGAAAGAGGCATTTTGCCCATCTTACTACTGCAATAACTGTTTGAGGACTACTTTCATGCCTCTTCACAGTAACTGCAGTAGTAACATGCAAGGGATAGCACCTTCTCATCTCATCAACATTGCAATACGGGGGGGGAGATACAAAAAAAAAAGCCACAGTCAGTGGCTTTTTAGACGCCCTCCTCGGAAGAATGATACAGTGTAAACAAAGCTGCATTTCAGAGAAAATAGGAAATAAGCAACCCGCACTTACACATCTCCATAGTTACAGTCAACGTCATTTCCTCCTGTCCCCCCCCCCACACACTTTAAACAAAACAAAGCCATGATCGGCGATTGATTCTCAGTACACCCATGCAAAACAAAGCCACTTTCAGTGGCTGCTTCTCAGCCCCTACACAAAACAAAGCTACAGTTGGGTGGCTGCTTCTCAGCACCCCCATACAAGATAAAGCTGCATTCGGTGGCTGCCCCACTATATCGGCTAGTGCCCTCCACCCACCCATTTTCAGTGTGTGACATTGGGGGGCCCACCCCAGTGCTGCCAAACATAACACTGATACTAGGGTGTCCAATCCCCAGTGTCAGTACCTAAAATAAAGAAAAACATCCCTCACAGTAATTTTTTAATTTTTATATAGCCTGTAAAAAAAGAAAACTGTTTATCAATTTCTGTTGCCACCGCTGGCCCACTGCCATCATTACCTTCCTCCACCCCACCTACCCAGCACCCAACATCACACATCTCCCCACCCTTTAATTATGAAATAGTGGTCCAATGCCATAATCATCTCTGGACTGGAGACCCATCTTCACTCTTCAGCTCTGGACTGTGAACTGAGGAAATCAGGTATGCGGCTTAGTATATTTCAATGGATTTTGAACTTGTACTCATAACTTGGTCATTTTTTAAGATTTTTTTTCCCCAAATTTTCAGCATGGCTTTTTTGGGACCCTACCTCATGAACAATGCTGGTAAAATTATACAAATATGTCCTGAGAGATGATTTGCGGTTGCTGCGTGACATCACCTTTTGGGCAGGATTTGAAAATGTTCTCAGCTGTTGTTCATGAGGTGGGGTCATAAGAAGGCTGTTTTGAAAATTTGGGGTAAAATATTTAAAAACAACAAAGTTATGAGATCACATTGAAATTTTTCAACACAGGCTTGTAACTTTGGAAATTGTCAATATTTTGACTGCAAATGTTCAACTTTGCCATTTTTTCACAATACCTTATGATTGTGACAGCTGTCAGTTTTCAAATCCTGGCTAAAATGTGTTTTCTCACTTGTAGCGCAAAATCATCTTTCAGGCAGGATATGAACATTTTCTCCACCCTTCTTCGTGAGGCAGGGTCATAAGAAGGCTATGTTGAAAATCTGGGGTAAAAATATTAAAAAACAACAAAGTTATGAATGTACATTGACATTTTTCAACACACGCTCATAACTTTGCTAATTGTCAATATTTTAACTCCAAATGTTGAAGGACTATTTAACAATTAAATGAGGTACTTTTAAATTTATAGAAACTAACTGTTGGCTAGTTTATGTGAAAACAAATTTGCCTCATACAGACAGAACCGATATAGTGTTCATGCAACTGTTATACTTTGTACTAGGGTTGCTCGGATGTTCATTCTGAAAACAAGTACAATACCTCTGATGTCAGCAAAAATCTAGGACTTTGAATTTTCAGATGAAGCTGCTGAAAATCTGAAATCCTACATTTTTGTATGCCAAATTGGATGTGGATTCAGAAATCTGATCTGATTTTGCATCCACGTGAAAAACAAAACTCTCCCACCCTGTGCATGCTCCCCACACCCACCCTGCAATTAACAACCCCCCCAAACCATTCTGTAACTGCCAACCTCCCCCAAGCTCCTGAAGTGAGAGCAAATGCATAATTAGGGTCATCTGTGTCCAAATATAATATAAGCCAGACTCGCTACAATAATAGAATGTCAATCCCACCCGTGCTTAATCAGGATGCTTCCCACCTCCTCCCTCCCTGGCACAACCTTGAACCACAGTATGATAATCCCCCCACCACACACCCACTAGCCCTTACTTCGTTTCACCCCTTAACACTCAAATAAATCACAAAAGTCACATCAGATCGGTGAGATGAGAGATCCGTCCACGGCAAAGCAGCTTGAGCTCATCTTCAGACTAGGATGCCTGACTAAATGATTGTGTCCTCCTACTGAAACACCTGACTGGCTGCTATCAGTCAGTCAGGTGTTACTATAGGAGGATGATCATTCAGTCATACCTCCCAGTCCATAACTTTAAATTAAATTACAAGTAGCCTGGTATAATAATATTTATTGCAGGAGGCTCAAGGCAAGGATTACTTTTAGCTATCAGTGGACTGGAGGAATGAGGGAGGTTGTGGTTTGCAGGGTGGTTTGGGTGGGGATTGGGAGTAACTGGTTGAGGATATTAGTATAGTCAGGTGTTAGGACATCCAAATCCATTTCAGATGACATCTGATATAAAAATCGGATGTTGGATTTGGATATGAATTATCCTAATATTCAAAAATCCTAGCTTGGATGGGATTCTGGGATATCCAAGTAACCCTATTTTGTTTACAGACCAATATAATTGATGGACAGACTGATGGATTTCAAGCAGATTACAATTACTCAGTCTGCAATCAAACCAATTTGCCTGGCACAGAACTACTGTATTCAGTACAGTTTGCACACAAACCAAATTGTTTGACATAGACCACGCCACTATAATTTGCACACAAGCCAAAACAATTCATAAAAACCAATACTATGTGTGTATAAACTGATATATTACACATAAAAGTTATTCAAACTCAAACCAAAGCAGTTCAGCATTAACCCATGCATATCACACAACATGTAATAAATTAGAAACAGTATAGTTTTCAAACAAACCCATACGTTTGATACATAAGTAAGCAATAAGCCACAATGGGGTGTGCAGTATAGGATTATAATACATGCCCCTGGGGCATAGTAAGGTACGAAGCCAAAGGCTGAAAGCCAAGTGTCCTTCCGCCCTTGGGCTGTCTGATTAGCTGAGAGCCATGACATGGAGATTCATTAAATACCAGTACAGCCCCACAAACAACAAGTGCCAGCCCAATGTGCCACTGCATAACAGACATCACTGTGCCCAAGTGGAAACTGGGAAAAATGGCAGCCACGTGCCCCCAGCAGGACCACCAACTATACTAAGAAGTCATGGAAACAGTTCACAATGTTCTAATTGAAAAAGAAATAGCTTATTCCAGTCCATATTTATGACATCGCCAGTCCCGTTCTATGTCTGCCTGCCTACAGGGTCAATATCTTGTAGACATAACCGCACATGGAATACCATGCAGAACCTATTACATAGTGCACTAGTGTGATAGGGTACAGAACCTTGCAAGACACATATGTTGCACGTGCAGTTTTGTACCCTATTGCACATGGGTGGGGAGGAGGAGTTACCTGGAGGTGAAGACCTCCATTTGGGAGGTGGTCTACTGAGCCACTGCTGTGGCTTAGTGGGATGAGCCACGAGTGCAGGGGGTCGCTGTGCGTCTGTGGACTGGGGCTAAAATACTGATCCTAGACTTTTGCTAAACTGCATCATGCGGATTCTTTTTTTTTTTCTCCCCATGGTGTTTCTCCCGTCCCGTGTTGACCCCCAGAGCTGATTATATTAATGGGGAGGGTTAGGGGCTCACACCTAGTCTGGAGGCAAACCCCTGCAGAAAACAAAGATAGTACAAATTTGTTTCTCCAAAATGTGTTTCGGCAGTGTATCTGAGTGGTAGTAATGTATCTGCTGAATTGTCAGCGCTGTACATTGTTGCGCTCTTATGTCTTATGCCATAATAACCCCATGCTGCCTGCCTGCCTGCTCAGCCATGTCCCACAGCTCCATGAATGCTGTCTCTGTTTTCCAGCCGCCTGCCCACTCTACTTTCTGCCTTATGCCTGCAGCGTGCCTCCATCTGTGGGTGGAACTTGAGAAAGTACCACTGGTCTCATCCTTGAGCTGGCGGTACTAAACACAGAACAGAGGTCACTAAGCAGTCAGGGTGAGGACTTTAAACAAAGGGGATACAAATGTATACTGGGGAAAAAAACGGACATTGTCAGGGAGGACCAAATAACAATGTAATCCACAGAAAAAATGGACATTGTCAGGGAGCTGTATATTGGGAAAGAAATACCTAGCAAACACTGCACTGTCTTCTACTGACATATACACTTTACCGAACAATGACTAAAAATGTTTTTTTACTTAATGTTTTTAGCATTATTTAAAATTCTGTAAAAAAAATGAGACATGTAGCCCATTTAGTAATTGCAATAATACCCTCAAGAGTGCGCGGTATGGGCAATACAGGACCTTTCAGGGGCTATAAGACTCTCTGCCTGTGGTGTCGGGCCTCATTATGCCTCTAGGTGGTTGGGTATTGGCCAATACTGCCCACCATGTCAGGTATTGTTGCTTAACGCACACCCTGGAGTGACTTATTTCATTTATAAAATGGCTCATTGGTATCTTTTGTAAGGAGATCTGTTAATTAGGCACATATTTCTGTTAAGTAACTGGAAAAAGGAAGCTGTTGAACAGAGAGTGAGCGATCTGGAAGATAGGGTAAATCCAGCCTTGGTAACAGTAGAGAACCACTCGTCTCAGTTAAAAAGGCTGCAACAAAAAGTGATGGAGCTGGAAGACCATTCCAGATGGAATCATTTAAAACTTATAAACATTCCAGAAGAAGTTGATGGGGTTGGGGAGTGGGTAATCCCATAGCATACTTTGAAAAGCTGCTTTCTAATGCATTAGGTTTGAGATACCCTGACAAAACAATTCTGATAGATTGGTCACATCATGGAGGAGGGCTAAGATCTAACACTTGGCAAGCTAAACAAACGTCCTTTTCATGCCCAGTTTTCATCAAACCTCATTATTTCACAGACCGAGAAAGAATACTACAAAAAGCAAGGACTGATAAAGGGCTTAAAGATCAATGGCAACCATTTTACACATTGTTAAAAAAAACCTGAATTCAAGTCCATGTGTCATGAGTAGTGTTTCCTGAAAATGTCATGTTATATGGTTTTGTGGTTTTCTTTAAATCAGCATTTGTTAACTTGTTCTGCACTAACTGGAAATGGTCAGACTGTTTCTGTCCTTCTGACTGAGCCTTGGAGAGTGATGACATCATATTGGACTAAACTACTGCTGCAGCAGTGCTTGCTTGACCGAAGGGCTGTAAACTTCATAATTAGAGCAGTCTGTAGAATTTTTGCGGTCCAGGATTTTTACTAACTCAGTCTCTGGTATGTGTTCAGATGATTTAGCTGAAAATCTATCATTTTGTTCTCCTAAAAAGCTAATCATTTGAGTTTCAGTGCTGAACTGAAGTGGTATGCATTTGAGAAATCAGCTTGTCTGTATCATAGCTGTGAGTTCTGTCCCATCAAAACTCTTGTTTTTTTTTTTCTAGCTACATAAGACCGTGTTGTTTATTTAGTGGATATAAAATATATCTAAAGTTTGTTAATTCAACTTCAACTTCTTTATTTTTTAAAAAGCACAAATCAGGATAGCTAAGTGCTTGTTCAAAAGATAAAATGCAGCATAAAACAACATTCCACACAATTAAAAGAAGAAACAACAAGTCATCTATCATCCATATTCAGAAAAGGCGAGCCTGAATAGATACATTTTCAGAGCTGACTTTAATCTCCCCATGGTCGTGCACACCCTTACTGAATGAGGTAGAGAATTTCACAGGGTCAGTGCCACAGATACAAACACCATAGCACCAGATCACTTAAGTTGGACTCTGGGAATCTCCACCAATCCCTCATCGGCGGAGCTGGGTGGGCAGAGGGGGCGATAAGGATGCAGGAGTTCTTGCAGGTAGCACAGACCCCGTCCATGTAGGGCATTATAGGTCAGCAAGCTGACCCTGAAGGTGATTCACCACTGAACAGGTAGCCAGTGCAGTCCACGGAGAACAGGTGTTACCTGGAAAGATTGAGGTAAACTACCTGCAGGCAATGAATATCAACCCCCAGGAGCCCTAGATAAATGGAGTTGCAATAATCAAGGCGTGAGGTCACAAAGGCATGGACCAATGTTTGAAGGTCATCCGGTGGAACCAGGTGTTTTATCTGGGCGATATTCCTCAGATGGTAAAAAGGGGATTTGATGACAGCTGACACCTGCGACTTAAGTGTCAGTCCCTCATCAAAAAATAATGCCTAGATTATGTACTCAATCTGAGGTCAACAACTGGATGCCCCTGAACCAAAGCCTGGATGGCTGTCCCTCCAGTTGTCCCTCAACCAGATGTCCTGGGTCCACCACCAGCACCTTGGTCTTGTCCAGATTTAGCTTCAACCAATTGGCACTCATCCAGTCCTGGATCTCAGCGAGGCAGTTGTTAAATATCAAGACAGAATCATCCTGGCCAGACACAAAGGACATGTAGAGCTGAGTATCATCTGCATAGCAGTGAAAACTCAGCCCATACTGCCTCACAATGTTCCCCAATGGCAGCATGTACACTGCAAACAACATGGGTGATAACACAGAGCCCTGAGGGACCCCACGCAGCAGGGAGACCGGGTCCAAGTTATAAATCCCTGACACCACTCTCTGAGACCTGCTGGTGAGGTAGAAACATAGAAGTTGACGACAGATAAGAACCACAAGGCCCATCCAGTCCGCCCATTTTTCTACCTTATGAATGTGCCATAGGCCTGTACTCTGTCAATGGCCTATCTATTCATACTCATCTTTATTGTGCCCTTATGCCTGTCCCATGCCTGTTTGAAGCCCTGCACTGTATTCATATCCACCACTTCCTGAGGTAGGCCGTTCCATGCATCCACCACTCTTTCTGTGAAAAAAAACTTCCTCACATTACCCCTTAATCAGTCTCCCTCTAATCTCATGCTGTGTCCTCTTGTTCTGCTATTTTTCTTATATTGAAACATGTTAGACTCTTTCACCTTGTTAATGCCCTTAAGATGTTTCAATGTTTCGATCATATCACCTTCCTCTCTCCTTTGCTCTAGGGTACACATACTGAGCTCCATTACAGTAATCTGTCCTCATATGTTTTCTGATGCAGTCCCTGTACCACTTTGGTTGCCTTTCTCTGGACTGCTTCCATTTTGTTAATGTCCTTGTGCAGGTGCAGCCTCCAGTACTGCATGCAGTACTCCAGATGGGGCCTAACCAGTGTCTTGTAAAGAGGGATTATTACCTCCCTCTTAAGACTTGTGATACCCCTACTAATACACCCCCTAACATCCTTCTAGTCTGACCTACTGCTTTAGTGGTCTGCTTGGATGATTTCAGGTCATCGGTGATGATGATGCCCAAGTCTCTTTCTTCCCTTGTGATTGCCAGCAACTCCCCTCCCAACCTATAGGTGGCTTCAGGGTTTCTCTTCCCTATGTGCATGATCTTGCACTTCTTTGCGTTAAACCCCAGTTGCCACTCTTCTGACCATTTTGCCAGTTTATCCAGATCTCTTCTCATTCTGCCCACCCCATCTTGATCATCTACTCAGTTGTAGATCTTGGTGTCATCTGCAAACAGACAAACCTTACCCTCCAGTCCATCTGCAATGTCACTGATAAAGATATTGAAGAGGATGGACCCCAGGACGGATCCCTGAGGTACCCCACTTGTGACTTGCATCTCTTCTGACTATACCATTTACCACCACTCTCTGTTTTCTGCCCACCAACCAGTTTGCCACTCATTTGACCAATGTCTGACCTAGCCCGAGCCTATCCAGCTTATTAATCAATCTTCTATGTGGAACAGTATCAAAAGCTTTGCTGAAGTCAAGGTAGGTGACATCAACTGCTCCCCCTTGGTCCACCACTCTGGTCACCCAGTCAAAGAAATCTATGAGATTAGTTTGACAGGACCTTCCTGTTGTAAACCTATGCTGTCTTGGATCCTGTGCTCCTGTGGATTCCAGGTATTGCACTATCCTTTCCTTAAGGAGTGCCTCCATAATCTTGCCCACTACTGAGGTAAGACTGACTGGTCTGTAGTTCCCTGCCTCCTCCCTGCTACCACTTTTGTGGAGCAGGATCACATGAGCCCTTCTCCAGTCTTCTGGGACCTCTCCTGTGCTCAGAGACTCACTAAACAGTTCTGATAATGGCTCTGCTAGTTCTACCCTTAGGTACGAATGAAACCATCTGAGGACCATTTCTGACAGTTCACAGATGACCCTCAGGCACTCTAGAAGCACACAATGGTCCACAGTGTCAAATGCTGCAGAGAGATCAAGGAGAATCAAGATAGAATGGGTCCTCCGATCTCTCGCTATCAGGAGATCATTTAGTACCTGGACAAACGCCATCTTGGTACTATGCCTCTTCCTGAATCCCGAATGGAGAGGATCGTAGATCTCGTGGATGGTAAGATGATCCTCCAGCTGCAGCATGACCACCTTCTCTATAACCTTTACTACAAAAGGAAGGTTAGAGACAGGCCTGTAGTTGATGGGACAGTCCGGGTCTAAAGAGGATTTCTCCAGGAATGGTATAACCTTCGCCTTCTTCAGGGTGTCAGGAACACACCTGTCTCTAAAGAACACCCGACTATCACCGCTAGGACAGGGCCGATGACCTTAACACCCTCCACAAGGAGACATGTTGGACCCAGATCCAAACCACAGTAGGTCGGGGATGTCGTGAAGATCATCCAGAGTTTGCGGCCGACCTACTGTTATAAGCCTGTAGTAGATTTTCTGGATCCGTGCTTACACTCTGCAAGCTCAGTAGGTCCAGAGCTGCCATTAGGCCATTTAGGGTCAAACCCTCAAAGGGTGGAATCAAACCATCTCCACGGGGCAGGCCTATTAGGGGGAACCATGAACTTAAACCTTATGATGTGATGGTCAGACCATCCGACCAGCTCCACCACCATGTCAGAGGTCTCCATCCCCAGCAGGAAGACCTGTTCATTCATATAAGTAGTTTGTCTTTGATGTAGTCTCAATAAATAGGTCCATGTAAGAACAAATCTTTTCCTCTCAGATTAAGAAACAGGTGTTTGCCACACTCTGCTATTTCAGGCACATGTACTATATGAACTCACAAATTTCAGTTCATTGATGGTTTCTGTGTGAAAATATGTAATGTATAATGAGAAACAGTATAGAGCATCCTAATGCCCACTGTCTTCTGTGCTATAGTTGAGGCAGCCACACTCCATTGCCCCATCCCCTGCCCTACAAGCCCCTGTCTCATGCCCTACATTCAAGGCTGCTGCAGCCTGCTGCCCACTGCCTTCTCACACATGGTTCGGGTTGCTGCACCTATTTGCCCCATCATCTGCCTGAACAGTCAGGGCTGCTGCACAATGCACACCCCCTGAAGCCCTCCTGTGTCCTGCCCCACAGTCAAGGCTTCTGCACCATCCTGTCCACAGTCCATTACCACCAGAGCCAGGGCTGCTGCACCCTGCTCCTGCCTACTTAGGCAGGGCTGTTGTGGCCTTCTGTGCCCTAGAGCCCCTTGCCTCCACAGTTAGAGCTGCTGCACCATGTTGCCACTTGCCACAGGAGTTATGGCATTTGCTGCACTCTGTTTTCTGCACCCAAAGTTGTGTCAGTTCCACCCTTGTGTGGCTGCTGCACCTTGCCCCACAGTTTGGGCTGCTGTACCCAAAGGCCTTGTCTCCTGGCCAAACAGTCAGGACTTCTGCATCTTACTGCCTTCTGTCCTTCACTCCATAACACAAGATGAAAGTATTTTTCTGTTTTTTTCTTTCAGGCAGTGCACCAAAAAATCTGACTTTGGTGACAGGGGCAGCATAGTGCAGCAATGTTAACTGTGGAGTCATGGGGCAATGGAGGCATTGGGCTGTAGGGTGCAGCAGGGCACAGCAGCCCTGATTATGTAGATAGGAACAGGGTGCAGCAGCTCTGGCTATGGTAGTAGGGTACAGACTACAGCATGGTGCAGAAGCCTTGATTGTGGGGCAGGACATGGGGGGGTTGAGGTTACAGCAGCCCTGATTGTGGGACAGGGATGCGCATGGTGAAGCAGCCCTTCCCTTTTTGGAAAATGGAAGTAGCTAGCAGGGTGCAATGAAAGCCCCATCTCTGGTGGCATGGGCAGCATGGTGCAGCAACCCTAAATGTGGAGGCAGGGGGCATGGGACTATAGGGCATAGCAGAGCACAGTGGCCCTGATTGTGGTTACAGAAACAGGAGGAAAAATGGTGAAGCAGCTCTGACTGGGGGGGTGGGGTACAAAGTGCAGCAGAGTGCAGCAACCAAAACTGTTCAGGCAATGGCAGCAGGGTGCAGTGACCCTGATTGTTAAGGCAGGAGATGGGGCAACAGGGTGCGGCAGCCCCAACTCTATGGGAGAAGAGAGTGGGCAGTAGGGTGCAGCAGCCTCAAATGTGGGGCTGGAGACAGGGTGCTTGTGGGGTAGGTGACAGGGGGGCAGCAGAGTACAGCTACTTCAACTGTAGGCAGGAGATGGGGGCATCAGGTGCCATATACTGTTTCTAGTTATACATGGGTACCTGTGAACAAGATGACCACAATTAGGTGCCTACAAAAATGGCGACTCAATTACAGCGCCTGTGTTCAGGGCTACCTGGTAGGGGGGTGACCGGATACCAGGGTGGGATGTATGCCCGTATGTGCATGCATGCATGCACACATGCAGGGGGGAGGCAGGGGAGGAATGGTATGTGGGAGGGGGTGTGATGGGAAGCTGCTGAGCTGGTCCGCTAGCGTGGTGGGGAGGGTGGTCATTGGGAGGTGGAGGGTGCAGGGTTGGGGTCCAGTCCAGTATGGTGCATTTTTTTTTCTGGCAGGCGACATTCACTTTTTTTAAGTTTTTCACCCCCCCCGACATGCACCCTCTGGAGTTGAGAATCCATAAGTAGGGGCGTGCCCCCCCACATTAAAAAAACAACCCATAGGTCTTGGGCACCCTATTTCTCCTCGC
Organism: Neoceratodus forsteri; assembly: GCA_016271365.2. NCBI lineage: Eukaryota > Metazoa > Chordata > Ceratodontiformes > Ceratodontidae > Neoceratodus > Neoceratodus forsteri. The sequence continues at coordinate 1,110,270,790 of CM057456.1, read as the reverse complement.
AGTGAGTGTGCATCGCCAAACTTCATTTTCGGTGATGTACACTCACCATAATGGTGATTGCTATTCTGCAGTCGCTGTTATGACATAGCACCGATATACATATACATGATGTATTTTCACACAAATACCATCAAAGAACTGAAATTTGTGAGTTCATATAGTACATGTGCCTGATACAGCAAAGTGTGGCAGGCACCTGTTTTTCAATCTGAGAGGAAAACAATTGTTCTTACATTAACTGATTTATTGAGGCTACATCAATGACAAACTACTTGTATGAATTAACAAACTTTGATTTATTTTATATCTATTAAATAAACAACCCAGTGTTATATAGCTAGAAAAAAAACAGAGTTTTGATGGGACAGAAGTCACAGCTGCGATACAGGCAAGCTGATTTTTCAAATGCATACCACTGCAATTCAGCACTGAAACTCAAATGATCAGTGCTTTATGAGAACAAAATGATAGATTTTCAGCTAATTCATCTGAACACAAACCAGAGACTGAGTTAGTAAAAACACTGGACAGCAAACAATTAACTCTCTACTATTAACTGCTCTAATTAGGAGGTTTGCAGCCTTTTAGCTCTTCAGTCAAGCAGGAACTTGTACTGCTGCAGCAGTAGCTTAGTCCAATAAGATGTCATCTCTCTTGAAGACTTAGTCAGAGGGACAGAAACAGCCTGACTGTTTCCAGTTAGCGCAGAACAAGTTAACAAATGCTGATTTAAAGAAAACCACAAAACCAAATAGCATGACTTTTTCAGGAAACACTACTCATGACATAGGGACTTGAATCCAGGCTTTTTTTTTAACAATGTGTAAAATAGTTGCCATTGATCTTTAATGGAGAAGGCTTTCCTTTCCTTGTATACCTGGACTTCAGCATGGAAACAATGCAATCCGGATGTTTCTTTGATAAAGTTGACAATGGAATCAGATGTATGGTGCTCTCCCCCAGCAAAATTAAGATTGTATCATCAAGGAAAAATTTACTTTTTTCAGACCCTATAAAAGCAGAACTGTATATGAACTCACATTTCAACACAAACTCAACACAGCCTACAACACCAACCAAGGATGGGCATCTTGCCTTAGACCACTCCAACACTTTGACATCTACTCAGGGTGGAAACCTCTCATTTGGATCTACTGAAGGAGTAACAGACTCAGCAAAATAATTCTTTGCAGAGGGCCAAGGATAACACTGCACCAGAATGACAAAAGGAAATACTGGATGACGGCAACTAAGAATGGAACAAAATTAAAGAAGAAGAGAGGAAGAAGGGAGAAAAATTAAAAAATGAACTATTAAGAAGACTTAAAAGAGATATAAATGAACAAAAAGAATGTAATACTATTTCTTCTTCCTCCTCTCCCCCTCTGAGTAATTTTTTTTCTCTCTTTCTATTCTCTCTTTTTTTAAGTGCCTTTATTTTCTTAGAATAAGTGTAGGAGGAAGTGGTGACTACTGTATACGAATAATCATTTTTTTCTGTTTGCTTCACAGATTAAAATGACTAATTACAAAAGACTCTAAATGGCACCATGCACAAGAAAAGTGAACACTGGATGTGGTGAGGGATGAGGTAAAGGCATTCAAATTAAAATTTTATATGGTAAAGTAGGCACAACACATAAGGGTCACTTATTATTAAACAGTAAATGCACATATGGAGAGTTGCAGGAAAGTGAGGGAGATAGATGAGAATGAAGAGGGAGGTCAATAAAAAGGACTTAAGAAAAAAGCAGCTAACTAGGAGAGGGGATAGATAAAAGAAGGCACCTCTCTACTTGTATATTTATAACAAAAAGCCATTGATCTTCATTTATAGCTTCAGCTTTTATGTGATTAAACACTCAAATCACTAATGGGACAGGAGGATGGGGAAAGGGAGTGCAAGCTTGGAGCAAGCCTAGCCTGGCAGTTCTCATATTGGCCAAACAAGACAACAAATGGGGAAGGGAAGGTGGACTCCACTCCGGGAAAGGATTTTCTTTTTGCTTATTGATAATCTATGGATTAGGTGATGTGCTACAGAGGGGGAGTAGCCGAACTCCCATCCTAAGAGATCACTTAAAATTTTAATGCTATTTACGTTTTAATACCCAGTGGCCTAGGTTGGTAAATCAGGTGGAATCCATGGGGTGGTGGGGCTGGAGGGGGAGGGGAAGGAAAGGGCGATTGGGAATGTATGGGAGGGAAATGGGGTGATTCCTGGCACACAGGGTTGAGAAAATAAGAATAAATTATAGAATAAAGCACAATAGCAATGATTTTAAAGAGAACACAAAGGGGAAAAACGCAGTGTACTGCACATTGTAAAAAAAGATGAGACTTGTGTGGAATGCTTAATACTAACCTAGCTATCTAAACTGAATAACAATGGAAGCTCTTAAAATTTTGACAGGGAATGTGAAGTATTTAAGAGATAGAATCAAAACTAAAAAAATGTTTAATTATGTAGATAAACACAAAATTAATTGTTTACTTTTACAAGAAATTCATCTGTCAGAAGAAGAGTATAAATATTTAAGTAAAAGGTGGGGACCAGAATTAAATGCACCACATAGCAATAATGCTATGGGTGTATCCGTTTTCATTAAACAAAATTCCAGATGGAATATAAGATGACACAAAATTGATCCAGACAGCAGGTTTATTATTACAGAAATAGTTGGCTATGGACTACAAGCTACCCTAGCTAACATTAATGGTCCAAACATAAATTTCCCCTTATTTTTTATTGAATTTATATTGTAAATATCTACTTTTAATTCCCCATGGATTATTGGTGGAGACTTTAACCTTATAGTACACTTAATGATAAAATAGACAGATCTAATATTATCCCATCCAAACTTATTATCAGTCGCTGTGCACTTAATTCAGTTCATGAAGGATCTAGAATTGATCCATGGCATTCAGCTCATCCACAACAAAGGCAATATTCTTTTTTCTCAAATGCCTATCAGAACTATTACAGAACAGATTTTGTCAAATTTCGGAATCTATTTTATATCTAATAAAAGAAACCTTATATAAAAACATTTTAATATCAGATCACTCCCTGGTGATTATACATCTGGACATTTCCCAATGCCCAAAACAATCTTATTTCAGATTACAGCCTATGTTATTAAAAAAGAAAACTTTCCCAAATAAAATGAATGAAGAAATCGATCACTATTTTTCAGAAAATCAAGATAAGGAGAACTGTACACAACGGCATGGGAGGCTTTTAAAGCATAAATAAGCAGTTGCATCATATCATTTAACTCTAAATAAAAAAAAAAAGACTCATAAGATGAAAGAGTTAGAGAATTCTATTAATATTAAGGAGAAAGCACACTTCAAAACCAGGGATCCATTAGTTTTACAGGAATTGATGGTATTAAGGAATCAATATAACAAACCTGCAACTAAAGAAGCAGAAAGACAAATTCTTATGACACAAAGTAAATACTATGCACAAGGCAACAAGCCAGATAAATCTTGGCTTGGCAGATTAAAAAAAGAAAAGGAAAACAATTCAGTAACTGAAATACAAACATTAGAGGGATATATTACTAATGATCCAACAGAAATTAATAAAGAATTTTTCTTTTGTGCTATGCTCTTTATATTCCCACCCTGGCCCCAGCCCCGCCACTCCTTCAGGCTTGCAAAAGCCCATTATGCCCACCAGTCCACCCCGATGCCTGCCCCCACTGGTCATGTCCTGCGATCTGCCTCCAGGGTGGTCCAGCACTAACTCAACCAGAAGGGCCTCTCCCCTTGGGGTGAGAGGAGGAGAGGACTAGAATGGTACATAGATACATAGACAGTGTCGGCAGATAAGGGCCTATGGCCCACCCAGTCTGCCCATTTGAGCTTGTAAGTTCAGTTTATATTTTCCTAGAAGACTGTTGCCCCTTACCCCGACCTCCAGAATCCCTTTATGTCTATCCCATGCATTCTTAAATCCCGTGATTCTTTCAGCCCCCACCACTTCCTCTGGCAGGGTGTTCCACTTGTCCACCACCCGTTCTGTGAAGAAATTCTTCCTCATGTTTCCTCTGAATCGTCCTCCCTCCAACTTCATCCCATGCCGTCTAGTCCTGGAACATCTTTGTCACTTAAAAATAGTGTATTCCTGCACCCTGTTCCTCCCTGTAAGATACTTGTATGTCTCTATCATATCCCCTCTCTCCCTCCTCTCCTCCAGGGAGTACATGTTCAGTTCCTTCAGCCTGTCTTCATAAGACTTGTGATGCAATCCATGCACCATCTTTGTTGCCCTCCTCTGAACCTTCTCTACCCTGTATATGTCCTTACGTAGGTATGGTCTCCAGAACTGTACACTGTACTCCAGGTGGGGCCTCACTAGTGTCTTGTATAGTAGAATTATGACCTCCCTTTTCCTGCTGGTGATGCCCCTGCCTATGCATCCCAGCATCCTATTTGCTTTACCTGCTGCCTTGTCACACTGTTTCCCTACCTTGAGGTCATCAGAGATGATAACCCCAAGATCCCTTTCCTGCTTGGTGCATGCTATATCCTCACCCCAACTGATATATTGTGCCAGGGTTTTTGTGCCCCATATGCATTATCTTGCACTTCTTTGCATTGAATTTCAACTGCCAAACCCCTGACCATTCTTCAAGTTTCTGCAGGTCCCTTCTCATTCTGTCTACACCCTCTGGTGTGTCTACTCTGTTACAGAGCTTTGTGTCATCAGCGAACAGTGAAATTCTGCCTTCTAGGTCCTGCGCGATGTCACTGATGAAGATGTTGAATAGGACCGGTCCCAGCATTGATCGCTGTGGGACCCCACTGGTCACTCTTCCCTCTGTGGAGTGACAGCCATTTACCACCACCCTCTGTGTCCTGCCACCCAGCCAGTTACCTACCCACCACACTACTGTCCTGCCCACACCCATATTCCCCAGTTTGTGTAATAGTCTTCTATGTGGCACAGTGTCAAAGGCCTTGCTGAAGTCCAGATAGGCCATGTCTACTGCCCTCCTCTGATCCACCTCCCTAGTCACCCAGTCAAAAAATTCAATGAGGTTGGTCTGACATGACCTCCCCCTGGTGAAACCATGCTGTCTTGGGTCCTGCAGTCCATTGACAACCAGATGTTCCACCAATCTCTCCTTCAGTAGTGCTTCCATGATTTTCCCCACTACCGAGGTGAGGTTGACTGGTCTGTAGTTCCTTGCTTCCTCTTTGTTCCCACTTTTGAATAAGGGGACTACATCTGCTGTCCTCAGGTCTTTGGGTACCTCCCCTGTTTCCAGTGATTGGCTAAACAGGATAGCCAGAGGTTCAGCCACTACCTCTCTTAGTTATTTAAGGACCCTGTGGTGCACCCATCTGAACCCATTGTTTTATCAACTCTCATTACTTCCAGTTCCTTCAGGACCCTTTCTCGTGTAAAGGGACTTGTGTCCATTTCTGCACCATTCTCACCCCTTGTACTCCCTTCAGACCCATTACCCTCCTCTTTCTCAGTAAAGACTGAGCAGAAATACCTGTTCAATATGTCAGCTTTACTGTTGTCATCCTCCACACAGCCCCCATCCTCCCCTTCAGTCTCACTATCCCTCCCTTTGCCTTTCTTTTTCACTTATGTACCTGTAAAATGTTTTGTCCCTATACCCACTGATTTTGCAATGTGTTCTTCTGTCTGAGCTTTGGCTTCCCTTACTGACCTCCCTGCCTCCCTTTGCTTCTCTTGGTACTTCTCCCTATCCTCTTCTGCCTGTGTCTTTTTGTATTGCCTGAATGCAATCTGTTTGGCTTTCACTTTCTTTGCTACCTCTTTGGAAAACCATAATGGTCTCCTCTTCCTTTTCCTCTTGCTAACCTGCTTAATGCATAATTCTGTTGTTCTTGTAATCCCCATTTTAAATACTGCCCACTGTTCCTCAACTCCTGATTCCTGTCCCATTCCTTAATGCCTCTTTCAAGTATCTCCCATTTTCCCAAAGTCTGACCCCTAAAATCCAGGATACGTGTTTTGTGTGGTTTGGTTCTGCTCTTTCTGTGATTTCAAACCACAATGACTGGTGGTCACTGTTCCCCAGGTGCTCCCCACTGTTACCCCCTCACACTGTCCCTGTTTGTGAGCACAAGGTCAAGTATTGCCTTCTGCCGAGTTGGTTCCATGACCAGTTGCTTGAGGAAGACACTCTGAAGGGAGTCCAGGATAAATCTGCTCCTAGTTGGTGCTGCTGCTGGGATGCCACAGTCCACATCTGGAATATTGAAGTCTCCAACCAGTACTACCTCACCCTTGTCTGCCATCCTTTGGATGGCTAGCATCAGCTCCCTATCTGTTTCCTTCTCCTGGGTTGGTGGTCTATAGACCACACCTGTGCGGATGGCTGTCCCCATTTTCCTTTCCAGCTTTACCCACAGTATCTCTCCCCCATTTTGTTCCTCCTCGATCTCTGTGGTCCTTATGTCATTTTTCACATACAGTGGCACTCCTCCTCCCTTCCTGCCTGCTCTGTCTCTTCTGAATATGTTGTAGCCAGGTATGGCCATCTCCCAGTCATGGTTATCATTACACCAGGTTTCAGTGATGGCCACAATGTCCAGGTCTGACTGCACCATGACAGCCTCCAGATCTTCCATCTTGTTGCTAAGGCTCCTGGCGCCCCCAGAGTGGATGTGGGGATGAAGGATATGTACTCTGGGGACTGCAGCATGGAGAGGTTGAGTGGCCATCATCCGGCGAAGCAGGATGGCCAATTTTCCAATTTTGGTCCCTGCCCTCCCACACTGGGCATGCCATAGTGTGTGTCCTGGGAGGGGACATCTGGCAGTGCGTGGTCAGCCACATTGCTGAAGACGTCACACCACATCACCACCAGGAACCACTAGACAAGTGGCAATGCACTACCCACCCCTTGGGAGGGAAGCATCCACGGGATGCTCTAAACTCCATCCCTGCTGGCAAATACTCCTGACATTCCAGGCTCAGGGCACGGACCTGGGTCACCAGCATGCCATCGCTTGGTGCCACAGCACCAGCATAAAGAATTTTTTACATTCTACAAAAATCTATACACTTCAGACCTGAAAAAAAGCACAACAAAGGCAGAACAATTTCTATCTCACATCAGTATGCCATCCTTGAAGCCTCAGCAAATAGAGATTGTAGATTGAGATGTAACAATGGAGGAAATACAGTCAGCAATAGCTACACTAGCAATCGGAAAGGCGTCTGGTCCGGATGGATTACTAATAGATTTTTATAAAACTTTTTCCAAAAATTAACTATACACCTCAGAGTATTATTAGACACTATATTTTCATACCAAAAGTTACAGGATTTCTTTGAAAGTGCTAATATTCTGCTTTTTCCAAAGAAAGACAAAGACCCTATGCTTCCAGGATAATACCAACCAATTTCATTAATTAATGCAGACTCCAAACTTTTAGGAATAATCCTGACAACTAGATTTGACAAGGTTTTAGCAGCTCTAATACATCATGGATCATACAGAATGGATTCATAAAGGCCCGACAACTACAGTCAAACATAAGGTGAACATTAAATCTGATAGATAAGTTCAGGAATTTGGATCTTTCTCTGCTATCACTAGATGCAGAGAAAGCTTTGAAGAGAGTAGAATGGGATTATTTAAAAGTAGTACTAGCAAAATATGACTTTAGGCTGAAATATCTAACTTGGAGCAATAGAATTTGATGGCAGATAAGGACTGCCTGGCCCACCTAGTCTGCTCATTTATTACACTCTATTCTACAGTAAATTAACTGCTAGAGTAAAAACTATAGAATAATGAATGGGGAAGTGTGGTTTACGAGGATTTTATGCATGCCAGAGGTGTGTGAGGCCCCATAAACCCTGAGGCCAAAGCCGAGGGGGTTATTTTGGCATCACACACTGGGGTGTACATAAAGTCTGAGTCAAAAACCACACATCCACATGTTTTATTTTTTATATTTATTGGTTATAGCAGCAGGACCTGTGGAATTCCCTCAGCACCATCAGCTCCAGCAGAAGAAATGAATTCTACATCTGCCTGTCTCCCCATTCTCCCTTTCCATTTTTGGTTTTGTTTTGTTAAAATGTCAGAGAGACTGTCTTTTGCACTGGCATTTTTCTGTCCACAGTGTGAAAGAACCGTGAGCATGAGGACAGTTTCTCAGAGAGGTGCTCAGGGATACTCATGGCTATTTTGGGACCCATGGTTTGTGGAACTCCATAATTTACAAGTGTGGATTACAGAGTTTGTAAGGTTCTGCCAGCAGTAGTTAATTGAGCCAAACCAGTAAATATCTAACACTAACATCTCGGACATAGTTCAGTTACATAGAGGTACTATGCAGGGATGCCCTCTCTCACCACTGATATCTGCACTTGTGATAGAACCATTAGCACTGGTAATAAGACAGTTACAGGATTTTAAAGGTATACAGGTAGGGGTAATGTTGCACAAAATAAATCTTTACGTAGATGATGCCTTAATATACAGTGACACTTTATATCGTGATTTTATCCCATTGATGCAAATTATCAGCAAATATTATTTCACTTCTAACCTGCCAGCTATTCATACATGGTATCACTACAACCCACTAGACAGCTCAACCCAAATAGAAACTGCTAGTTGCTCATATAATAACATGAATTATATACTTTATGCAGGACTATATCGCAAAAGTATTACAGAACTCAGATCAAGCTCCCACACTGTGTATCAGATCTGGGACAAGGTTAAAAAATCTCTTAAACTTCCTAATAAATTCTCATTCCACTCACTGATTTATCTGAATGGGAACGTCAACCCCTCATTAATGGATCATACATATAAAATATGGCAGTGTAAAGGGCTAGAAGAAATCAATCAGCTATTTAATTAACAAGGTTTATTGCAATTCCAAACCTTGGAAAAACACACAGTCACTTTCAAATCCTCATTTCTTCTGATATCTTCAAATAAGAGATTACGGGCCAGATATTCAAAGGTTTGCCCCTGTGCTAAATTTGCACTGCCTGGTGTGCAAACTTAGCCTGGAGCACAGAGCAGGCTATATTCAAACGGAATAGCCCAAGGAAAACAGCTTTTGAATATAGCATGGGAATGAGGCCGTGCAAACTGGGCTGGGAGTGCAGGGCAAACGTAGCCCTGGAATATGACAGCATTAAATGCAGCAACCAGGAAGTGCAAACCACAACAACAACACAGTGCACAGTGACGTGAGGGTAGGTAGAGAGGAACTATGTGGCCAATATGTGTGCTGGCAAATGCATGGACCCGGTACAGCTGCAGGCAGCAGCACACATGAAAAACAATGACCAAAACTGTATAATATTCCCTGAACTGACATGCACGCCAACATGGTAGCTGCTTAGCGCCGGAGCTACAGCTGCTCCAGTAAACATCGCTAGCCCGCTAAACTTTGCCATATTCAAAAGTGACATGCAAATGAGCCTACTTATATAGTCTCTGGGCAAACAACACATTAGCATCTCATCATGCCCTGATTTGCATGCGGTTTGCACAGCGTTACTGCAGGGTCCCACAGCTCCACCTGTAGGTCAGTCTGGAGGTACAGGGGCTGGACAGGTCCAACTCACAGCTCCATCTGTAGGTCAGTCAGGCAGTGCATGATGATAGCTGCAGGCTTCATGTAAACAGTGCAGCATAGCATAACATATCGAACCCCAGGGGACAACACAGCATAGGCACAGGTGGTGGTAGTGCTGCATTCAACCTTCACACTGAAGGTCATGCTACAGTGCACAGCAGACACTACAGTAGCAAGAGGGCTGGTAGTGTGAGGGACACAACACTGCCTGTGGTATGTAGGGCAGTGATGGCCACTGCACTGTACACAGTGACAGGCACAGCATGCTGGTAGTTACTGAAAGTGGACAGTACTTTCACACTGTTGTGTGATCCACAGATGCTGCACCTGTGACATGGGATGCACAGTGTCATGTACATGGCTGGCAGTGTGTGCTGTGACTTCTATACAGTTGGGTGGTAGGTGGTTCGGGGGGGCATGTAGGATCCGACAGGCACACAGGTGGTGGCGTACTCCCACTACTGGCCCATGTGCACTGGCCGATGTGTCCCAGCCTTGTGGCCACCTGTGGGCTGTGGTGAGGTCTGGCCACCCCTACACCCTCCCTCACCAGCCACCATGCCCACAGTGCTGCATGTGTGTGCTGGCGTCTGTTGCACACCACAGGCGTATGGTCTGCAGGTGTGTGCTATATGGCCACTACCATGCTGTCCCCTGTGGGTCAAATCACCCATCACTGTCTGTGCTTGGCTCCGACAGGTGGCAGCTGATGGCATCATGGTGGTGCCATCAGTGAGCAGCATGTGTCCTCCATGTCTGGCAGTTTCTAAGTGTCATGCTCATATGTTAGGGCTGCGCAAGCCGCGCTAATGCTGAGATAGCACCACGCAAAGTGCGCAAAGCTGTTTGCCCATGGTTAAGACCAGCTTTTCCTGGGTGGTAATCTGTACCACGCTATGGGTCGCGCTAAGTCGCGCTAAACAACTTAGCACAGCGCTAGTCGCTGAATATCACGTTGCGTCTGTATTCATGTTCACTTTGCCCCTTGCATATAATTATTGTTTGCCTGGCACTATTGCAGTTTGCCTGCACTATTCAGTCTTTTGAATATAGCAGACCCGCGCTAATCCCGCGCTAAACCCGCGCAAACGTTTTTTGCCCCGCGCAAAGCTTTGAATATCTGGCCCTTCATATCTAAAACAAACTAACATATCCGCACCACTGGAATATGATGAATTAGAAATGATATTTATGAATAAGGATAAACATAAAATCATCTCTAAAATATATGGATTTTTGGTGACTCATCGAGGGGAAAATTTAAACCAATTACAAACAAAATGGGAAGATAAACTAACTAAAAAAAATTTCAAAAAAGAACTGGATTAGTATAATAGACCTAACAAAACAAGGCATTAGGTCAACAAGACTTCAACAGATATATTACAATATAATTCACAAGATATGCTACGTACCACATGGACTAAATGTTATGGTGCTCAAATTGTTGTCCCAGATGCACAAATATTGGCGCTTTAGAGCATATGATAGTAATATGCCCAGTTACCAATTTGTTTTGGCATCAAGACCTCTCTACTTTATCAATGGCAACAGGCACAAAACTGAATAAGAGAATCAACTGGATTACGACCTGCCATGGTGGATATATTGATAATCTACCGAGTCAGAAACAAAGTCTTATAAGAGTTGGAATTATTATTGCATTTAAATGCATACTACTAAAATGGAAGGATAGTACCCCCCTCCCTGAACTATTTTACATGGCTAAACCTTATGATTTCAATACACAGAATGGAGAAAGTGCATTATACAATAAGGAATTACTTAAATATGTATCATAACATGTGGACCCCTTTTGGGCAAACAATTGAATCAGAAACAATACTAAGTTATCTGAGATAAAAAAAAACACATTCCCAGTCGAAGGTATAAATTGGTTATGGTGAATAAATAGTAATATACAGGTTAGTAATTTGAGTATGTAAAACTGTGGATGGATTATGCTTTGTACCATGTATCCCAATTGTGTCTCAAAAGTTTTGTTTTATTGTTTTATTGGATGTATGGTATATCACTGTAAGATTTTTTTGAAAATAAAATAAAAAAAGGAAAAAGTAACTGAAAAAAACTGTTTAAAAATGTTTAAAATGGGTTGGCTGAATTTATGAAAATTAAATCCCTATTCAGTGCATTCTATTGATATGTGTTGCCACAAGATGGTACTGTGAGTGGTTAAAAGTGCCTGTAATATGTGACTTTCCTGGTAATTTGGGTGGCATCATGTCTTCTTGGTGACGTCTGATTGCTTTTGTCCTGTTTATTTTCAGTGCGTAGATGATGTTTCCCTGCTGCCAGTACTGTCACTATTACTGTACATACACATAGACTGGAAATATGAACTGAGAATGTACCTGTTGGCCATTTGAGGAATGTGTGCACCACCACCCTTTTCTCTCAGTCGCTCTTTCTATGCTTCTCAATGGAGTGACATGAGATCTGTTAAATGTAGTATGAGGCATGCTGTATCAGAATCAGAAGAAGAGATTGGAAGGGTGTGACTGTGATTTTATTGGTTGGAATGAGTTACGTTAGTGAACGGACAACTTTGCTGGTGGAAGCAGGGGCAGCAACAGTGAGTCACAATGCCATAGTTTGCGTCCCGCTCGTATGCATGGTAGGCCTGCATCAGGGAGGAGGAGGATGTATATTTTAAAACCAAAACCACAAAATTAGGAGCACCCATGAGAATACACACAAATAAAACAGCTCATCAAAAATATTATGCAAATGGAGTGCTTACTTTAATTCATTTAGATACACCAAGTCCCAGCTGAATCCAGCAAAAGTGTAGAGGGATCACACTTAATAATCCAGAAGTTAGTAGTTCAAGATAACAAGCAGTAAACAAAGTTCATCAGGTGGCTCCAGGCTACCTGGGAAATGCCCAGATTTCTCTGATGAAACCAGTAAATGACCCACACATCCACAGCAATCCAAATGGAGTGTGTCTGAAATCAGAGTTTTGCAGCTGCAAAAAGTCCGGTTTTGCATGATAAATCCCCTGAAAAAGAATTGGATGATTCGAAGCGCCGGGGCAGACTCCCACTTGAAGCACTTCCCAGCATGGTCTAAGCATCAACGTTTTACTAGCTGAAGTTTAACTTTGATTTCGGGCATGTTCCTTTTGGATTACTGTAGACCTTAGGACCATTTATGGGATACATTAAGCAAAACTGGACTTTTTGCTGCAGTAGAACTCTGATTTTGGACACGCTCTATTTGAACTACTGCAGAAATTTGGGTATTTACTGGATTCATCATGGAAATCCAGACATTTCCCAGATACCCTGGAGCCACCTGATGAACTTTTGTTTACTGTTTATTATCTTGAACAATTAACGTTTGAATTACTAAGTGTGACAGTATGACTGCTGTTACAGTGAGGGGCCACCTTGGGACCAGCGATCACCGTTCAGTGTGGTTTGATATAAGATCTGTGTCTGAACTGAAACACACAAGGGCGAGGGTACTGGACTTCAGGAGGGCCAATTTTAAGAAAACGGAAGAATGCCTCAGGAATGTCCTAGCAGGGGTAGGAAAGCTGGAGGAATTGAGGAACAGCTGACAAAAATAAAAGAAGGCATTGAACAAGCAATGAGCCTCTGTGTCAGGCAAGTTAGCAAGGGCAAAAGAAAAGGGAAACCACTATGGTTCTCTAAGGAGGTAGCAGAAAAAATGAGAGCAAAATAGATGGCATTTAGAAGGTACAAAGAAATGCAGAAGGAGGGAGATAGGGAGACTTACTGACAGAAATAAAGAGAGGCAGGGAAGGCAGTTCAGAGTGCTAAAGTGCAAACAGAGGAAGTGATTGCCAAAATCAATGCCAAATGTGGATAAAACATTTTGTAAATACATAAGTGAAAATAGAAAGACAAAGGGAGGGATAGTAAGGCTGAAAGGGGAAGGAGGAGGTTGTGTGGAAGAGGACCATGACAAAGCAGATATATTTAGCAAATACTTCTGCTCAGTATTTAAGGAGCAGGAGGAGGATGGAAATGGGCCAAATATTAAAGACAATGTTATGATAGCGTGGGAGGTGGACACAAGTCCTTTTACAGAAGAAAGAGTGCTTAAGGAACTATCAATGTTAAAGGTAGACAAGGCAATGGGGTCAGACGAGGTGAACCTGAGGATACTGAGGGAACTGAAAGAGGAGCTGGCTACACCTCTGGCAGCCCTTTTTTAACCTGTCATTGGAAACAGAGGAGGTATCGAGGGACTAGAGGAGGGCAGAAGTAGTACAAAAGAGTGGAAATAAGGAGGAGGCAGGGATTTACAGGCCTGTCAGTCTGACGTTGGTGGTGGGCAAGGTAATGGAATCGCTGTTAAAGGAAAGAATAGGGGAATAATGTGTCGCCAATGGGCTATAGGATCCAAGGCAACATGGTTTCACAGGGGGAAGGTCTTGCCAGACAAATCTGATCGAGTTCTTTGCCTGGGTGACCAAGGTGGTGGATCAAGGAGGTGCAATGGACATGGCCTACCTGGATTTCAACAAGGCCTTCAACACCATTCCACATAGGAGGCTGATAAGCAAGTTGGGGAGCCTAGGAGTAGGGCCTAAAGTAGTAAAATGGGTAGAAAGCTGGCTGAGCAATAGGAGTCCAAAGGAGGTGGTAGATGGCACCCACTCAGGAGTTGGCAAAGTAACCAGTGGGGTGCCACGGGGATCAGTATTGGGGCCGGTCCTCTTTAATGTCTTTATTAGTGACATTACAGAGGACTGGAAAGGAAGTATGGCTTTTCACAGATGACACAAAACTCTGCAACAAAGTAGACACACCGGGGGGAGGTAGAAAAAATGAAGGATAATTTAAAGAAACTGGAAGAATGGTCATGAGTTTGGCAACTTTTAATGCAAAAAAATGAAAAATCATGCACATGGAGCATAGAAATCTGGGGGTAACATACCGATTGGGAGGAGAGGTATTAACACTCATAAAGCAAGGAAAGGGACCTGGGGGTGATAATTTCTTATGACCAAAAGATAGCTAAGCAGTGTGAAAAGGCAGTGGGAAAAGCTAGTGGAATGCCCGGAGATATAGGGAGGGGTATCATCAGCAGAAAGAGTGAGGTAATAATACCTAGGTATAGATCACTGGTTTAACTCCACCTCATGTAGTGTGTACAGTTCTGGAGGCCCCATCTCGGAAAGGACATAGATAGGGTGAAGGCGATACAGAGGAGGGCAACCAAAATGGTGCAGGTCCTACATCAGAAGCCCTATGAAGAGAGGATCAAGGATTTACATATGTACTCCCTGGAAGACAGGAGAGAAAGGGGGGATATGATATAGACATTCAAATACCTCACAGGAGTAACCAAGGTACAGGAAGTGAGCATTTTCCAAAGGAAAAGATGCTCAAGGACAAGGGGACACAATATGAAGCTGGGGAGAGGATCATAGGAAATGTGAGGAAGCACTTCTTCACGGAGAGGATTGTGGATGCTTGGAACAGCCTTCCAGAGGAAATGATGGGGGCTAGAATGGTAACAGGATTTAAGAATGCATGGGATAGACACAAGGGATCTGATCAGCAAGAGGGGGGTGTAAGTTGGAGTCCAAGTAGGATCTCAGGTGGTACTATATGTAGGGAATTTAGGGCAGACTGGATGGGCCAAGTGATCCTTATTTGTCAACAACTTCTATGTTTCTATGATTTTTCTATACTTTTTCTGGATTCAGCTGGAACTTGGTGTATCTACACAGATTAAAGTAAGCACTGTATTTGCACAATATTTTAGATGTGCGGTTTATTCATGTGTATTTTTGTGATTGCTCCTAATTTAGTGGTTTTGGTTGTTGTGTGGGATACTTCCTTTTAGGAGCACTGACCTTGTACCACTTTAGTCTTGGTTCCCACCATCCTGTGTGTGAGAGTATATTTTAAACCCCTTCTAAAATGAATATTATGTGTGTGTATTATTTTAAACTTGTCAGAAAAGTTTTGGGAGACTGGGAATAAGTGGGAGACTGAGAATAACATGTATATTAACTGAAGTATGTGAGTAAATGACAAGTGACATTTTTCAAAAATGCTGGGGTAGTAAAGGTTAGGATTTTCAACATGTCGTCAGCCCAGTATTTGAAAAGTTTTTTGTTTCTGTGTACTGATATGCTTGCAAGTATCAGGTGATTATTTATTTTTTTTTTAGCCTAGGTAATGAGATCAAGCTCCTGACTGTGCTTTTATAGAGATTTAATGCATGGGCAGGTGATATCTCTCTGCTAATTATATTTCTAGATGTTTTCTTGCCATTTTATAAACGATATATTTGACGTGCAAACCGACCTGTTATGTACAGGAACCAATATGATCTGCGTGAACCAGAGCATGACAAGGACTTCCTGTATGATTTTTGGCCTGTTCGGTGTCTCATACAAAGTATTGCTAACCTGAGTACAAAGTGAATTTTGCACCTGCTAAGCTGTGCTTGACAAAAATAGCAGATACATTTAAAAATATATCCATCCTGTCTAGTGGGCTTGAATGTGGATAAATATACTACAAATTAAGGTTGCTTGGGATCTGTTCAATGGAATCAGATACATCAGATTCTGAGATTTTTGGGGGAAATTCAGATTTTCGGTATTAAAGGCCAAAAATCCGAATTCTAAAAAGTATCCAGATGTGGAACTGGAATTGGGCCTACTACAGAATCCCAACACACATAATACCGACAATGAAAATCCTGACTATAGAATCCCAACAACCCTATGACTAACAACAGTAATATCCTGACATACAAATGCCAGAGAAGATCACCTATGTGAACAGGTAGCAAGGAAGAAACCAACAAGAAACACCACCTTCTCTGAGCTAAGCCTACCATCCATGCTACCAAAGTAGCTCAGAGGTAAAACGTCCCAACACTAAACTTTGCGGCTACAGGTTCAAAAAACAGCCACTGGCAAATATATTTTATAACAAAAACTACACATCCCAGAATTTTCCAGAAAACTCTGGAAAAAGTACCAGACACTACCTGCCCTATATAAAGATGGGTCCAGAGACACAAAACTTAGAGACATATGAGAGACATAAGATATACTTGCAAACAGTGAACTTAAAGAATGAAATGACTAATGTCAACCACTGACAAGTAGTCAATGCTATGCTTCAAATGGAAGCAATCTGCCAAATAGTACCTTCGCAAAAAGGAAAAGATAAAATCAACATAAAAGGTTACCTACTAGTAAAAGAAAGAAGCAGAGGAGACCTCTTCTACTAGTGCTGTGAAAGCAGTAAATCTAAACAGTGCAAAGGTCGAGCAACAACAATGAAAGTGGTAGATGAGCACTAGCTCCGAAATATACAAAACACAGCCACTTACCCAATGCAACTAATGCACCAATAGCTTCAGCCAAAGCAGCATTAAAATCCAAAGCTAAAAATAGCAATGAAAGTCCAGCACAAATAATTCAGACAGAAATGTCAGCTATACCCATGGAAATTAAGCAACACCTTCCAAATAAACAAGGTCGGCAACAAACAGTGAGAAGAGCCAGAAGAGAAACGCTACCCCCAGAATCAACCTCATTAAAAGAAAGAAACACCCCAGAAGAGCTACAACATGTGAATTTAAATCTATTCTTAGTAAAGAGAAGTCACTGTATAAGAACAAAATATACTCATATTTACAACAAAAGCCAACATGTAGAAACTGCAAAGCGCAAATTACTGGATAATGGATGGAACATTCAAAACTGTCCCAACACTATTCTCATAGATCTACTCCATTCATACACCTGTTAGCAATGAGGACAACTATCGAATTCTACCACTGTATACGCATTAATGTCCTCAAAGTCACAAGAAAATTACATTACACTGTTTCAAGAATTATAAGACATAGCAGACGAACACAGCCTCAATCTACAACCAAGTGTCATCATAACTGACTTTGAGCAAGCTGCTATGAATGCTTATAAACAAGAATTTCTGAATACAACTAACAAGGGTTGTGTCTTCCATTTCAGCCAAATAATATGATGAAAAATACAAAACTTAGGTCTAACAACACTGTACGGCACTGACCCTGACTTTAGTCTAAAAATCTGCCATTTACAGTAATAGCCTTAGCATTCCTGCCATATAAAGAGATACAGAAAGCATTCCAAGAGTTAAGAAGTGACATGCCTGACTGCAGTATTATTCTCCTAGAATGCTTTGAAGAAAACTACATGTTAGGATGTATAAAAAAACACGAAAAATAACACAGCGATCAGACAGCCACCCATATTTCTACCTGAGTTTTTGTCTGTCCTAGACCCGACTAGACACGGCATTCCAAGGACACAAAATAACGCGGAAGCATGGCACAGAAGACTAACGTCCCTGATTGGTAAAGATCATGTAGGAGTTAACAAATTCATGCAGGAACTACACAAAGAACAGCAACAGACAGACACAATAATAGAAAACATATAGAGGACTGCCAAAATACCCAAGAAATGTTATGCAATCAAAGAAAACAGACTGGCAAACATCATCAGTAACAGAGGACAAAAGCCATTCATGGAGTACCTATGCAGCATAGCCCAAAACATGACTCTTTAGTACACCTAAGCACATCACAGTAAAGCTCACCAAAAGTGTACTGATGTACTGATGCTTTCAAAATGTATGAAAATAAAATACATTTTTTTGTAAACACTATAGTAACATGTCACTGAAGCATGATATATTTAAAACTTCACTCCTTCACTTTCTTTGTATATCACACAAATTGACCACCTATCTTTATAAACAACTTGGAAATAAAACACATTGTAGTCAAACACATAACAAATCCAAGCACTCCGTTCTCTGCATCCTGGTATGGAAATCTTCACTGTTAGGAACAAATTATCTAACAAAACACTACAAAAATCCATTCACTAGTAAAGACGTATGTCCCACCATTCATATTTGAACCACCGATCACAAACTCCACAGCTGAACGTGTAACCTCGGAGCCAATGTGTCAGGAACTGAAACTGTTCAAGATGTCGACATCAGTAAAGACAAACTGCACATGATACACTGATGTTCTTGCAAGAGTGGGGCTCTCTTCCCCTGCAGCCCTCATTATGGGGGGCTTTGCCTCCTGCACCCCCATAAATAAATATAATCAACTCCACGCATGACACATCCTTGAAGGGCAAGGGCAATATTGACAATTGCAATATTGTCAGGCATTCCAATGTCAGGATTCTGCCATTGTTGGGGAACGTAGCTGTCGGGATTACAGTGTTGGGCTTTCTCCAGTCAGGATCTTCACTATCAGGATTTTGTACAGATGCCACTTGAATCTGATTCCAAATCCGCTTCCGACTATAGTACAAACATGTTTGTAAAACCACAATCCCTTCCCTCTCCATCACCCTTTGACTCCCTTACCTGAGTGCTGCGCTGCTGTTAGAGCTGAGTTTGCTGTCATTGCAGGTCCACTCCCTGTCCTGAATCCAGCATCCATCCAGACATCTCACTCAGACAAGTCCATGACTCCAAGTCCATCCACATTCCACAAGTGGCCACCTGTCCTGAGTGACCACTGTCTGTCCAGCACAACTCTATGAGAGGGAGTACTACAGTACTTACTTATTTCCTGATTTTAGCTCCCCTCTCCACAATGCCACTACCAGTGCCAGCTGAGCCTACCCTTTCCCACTCACCAAGTCACCAGACATGTTGGATTCTTCTTGTACATAGTATCATACTAGTGGGCTTAGGCACTCAAGCTACTAGCATGTGCAGTTCACTGTTGTTTGGTGCCCTCCCCCACCACCACTACCATGTGCTGATTATGTGCAATGCATCCACCCCCCCAAATCCAGGAGTCAACTCTGTGGTGGTCAGCCATCTCAACCCACCCGTTTCATTGGACAAGTGTTGAGGAGGATGCTGGTGGAAGGTGGTTGACCAGCACCAATTCCCTTGGTTCACCCTTCTGTCTCAGAGTCAGGGACACTTACTTGACCTGCCGGGAAACCAGGTCATGATATGTGTTGGCAACCTCACGATCCTCAGAAGATAACTCAGGGTTAGACTTAGCTTACTTATTGCCATAATGATGCCTGTTTCTCATGTCATTGGACCTGTCACTCAGGACTCGTCAGAAGCAATGAGATGGGAAGGTGGGTGCTGTGAGTAAGACCGGGAGGGACCGTCCTGAAAGACCTGGCTGTCCCCTGCAATTTCAGACCTGCCAGGCAGGTGAGGAGGTGAAACAGAGGTAGTAGCCATGGGGGGCAGTGAACTCATAGCTGCTGGTTGGGCCAAAGGAGGACTAAAGTACCAGTGCCACCATGTCATCAGACCATCAGTAGTCCATACAGTCCTCTGAACCCCCAGTGCCAACATGTCATAAGACCACCAGCAGTCCATCCAGTCCACCACCAGCCCACTGGAACCCAGGGCCAGATGTATCAACAATTACAGGGTACAGGTGCCAAGTGCCTACTTGCTGACTGCCCATGCCACCAGGTCTAGGAAAGTGGAGAGACCCCTGCCAAGCCAGGTGCGAAGGGGAGAGGACTTAGAGAGGGGAACATTATTGTATGTGGGTCTGTGAGTGTGTTAGTTTAGTTTTATTGTGCACTGAGGCATCTATATGCTGGGTTGGATCCAGAGTCAGAAATTCTGATTCTGTTTCTGATCCATTCTGTGTCCATAAATGGAATCAAATTGTGATCACAACCAGATCTGGAATTTCTGTAATTTTGACTTTGTGCTCAAAGAATGGATTCCAGTGAATTCGAGCAACACTTCGGCAAATCACAGCAAACTAAGAAATGCATGCAACAATGGCATGTGTTTCAATAGAGGATTATGGCTATAGTTTAAGAAAGCTATACCATTCAACCACAGTCCTAATTCTCTTGCTCCCCATTCCACTGTTAATTGCAAGGCTATGCCTGTAGTCCAGTGGACAGAGCAACAAACTACTCCCCCATCAGGCCTTTAAAGGCTGCTCCTCCTGGCTAGTCCAGGGTTCATTTCTTTCATTGTGGCCAGAGGCGCTGCCTTCCTTAGCTCTGGCCTGTCTTGTTCTCCTCGTGCCTCCAGCCGCTCATTCCCGTCTTGCTGTTCTGTCTGTTCTCTCCCCCCACTGCTGTTCCCTTACCCCGTATCTCTTTTCTCGTCTGCTTTCCCCTTTTGTTGCCTTTTTCTTTTAGGCTTTTTCATTCCTCAGCACTGCCACTACAGCTCTGCCTTGGCGTTTCCCCATTGAGCTTGCTCCCATAGCACCCAACCGCTCCAGCACTGTGGGGCTCCTAGCCGTTCTACACCTCCTCACAGTTTTATTTCTCCACTGTATTTTCATTTAGGAGTCCTCTTTGCTGCTTGTCTCCACTGCCCCACCAGCTCTTCGGGTGTGCCGTCACTCTCCGCAACTGACTTCCTCCTCACTACACCCTCCTTCTCCTTCATGGCCTCAGTGCTCCCCTCGTTGAGCTCCACACCACCCATTCTCTTTGTTCATTCCCCCACTGGTCCTGCCGTCTGATCTGCACTTCTCCGTTTGCCTGATCTGACTCCTTGAGCTTTGCTCTGTGTCCACCTGTCACCATCCGTAGCTTGGCTGCTGCCTTCTTTCTCTGCTGCTGCATGCCGCTCCACCTCTCAGTATTTAGTATCATTGTGCTGCCCTCTGTCTGTCCTGATAAAGGGGGCCTGACTGTGTGGCGCTTTCTTCTATTAATCAATACTCTGTCTATGACTAGTGAGATCCATTTAATTTTTGATACAGACTGTTTCTGTCACCTTATGTCAATGAATTCCTGGTTTGTGTGTCTGGATTGTCTCTACCATTATTATGCACATCATTATTCTGCTGCAGCCTCTGTTTTTCTCCCTGCCCCTTGTTCCTGTTTCTGTCAGCTCTGTATTTTCCTCCGCCTCTTGTCTGCCCCACCAGCATCCCTGCCCCTCATCCTTCCTCGTCCCTGTCATCATTCTTTCCAGTCCTCTCTGGGTCTCGTAGGTGTCTCCTATCTCTTTGGGCTCATTATTCTTGCAGTCCAAACTTCTTTTGGGGTTTTCCTTCTCTACTGTTTACCTTACCATTCACATATTTCTTACCTTCAGTCCTACCTATAACATATATTACTCCTGTTCTGTCTTCCACGGGTTCACCCGCTTCCTCCTGCTGCTCGATACCAACATTCTGCACCATACCTCTGTCATACTGTGTCTTTCATCCTCAAACGTCCTCTGTTCCCGTGGCTCTCTGTTTTCGTTCTTTCTTTTGGACTCTCCATAGTCTGCCCACTACCACTATCGCCACTCCATTCCTACCCACCACCTCGCCACATACCGTCTTCGCTGCTGGTATTTCTCTATCCAGCCGTCACCTTACCTATTTGTCCACTCCACTTGTATATCCTCCACTCCATGACATACCTCCGTCATTACCGGACCTCATCCTTCCTATACCCTACTTGCCCTCTTACCTACCCTTAACCACAGTGGCCGTCAAAGCTTTCACTTCCTTATCATTTTCATACCCCACCTTAACCATACTGGCCTTCAAGGCTTCACTCCATTATCATACATAGTCCATCTCATACCTCACCTTACCATACCAGCCTTCAAGGCTTCACTCCATTCATCCATTTCATGTCTTATCTTCACTGTACTTGTCTTCCAGGCTTCATTTCATAGAAGCATAGAAGTTGATGGCAGAAGAAGACCGCTAGGTCCATCTAGAATGCCCATTTGTTCTAGACCTATTTTGACACTGTAGTTGCCCTTTGTAGTCAGGGCTCCCTTGTGTCTATCTCATGCATTCTTGAATCCCCCCACAGTATTGACCCCCACAACCTCTTGTGGCAGGCTGCTCCATTGGTCTACCACTCTTTCTGTGAACAAAACTTCCTGGTGTTGGTAGAGAACCTTCCTCCTTGCAGCCTGAGGTCATGTCCCCTGGTCCTGGAGCCCTTCTTGAAGTAAAAAGGTTCCTGTGCCTGTGCCTTGTTAATGCCTTTTATGTACTTGAAGGTCTCCAATGTATATGTTTCATCATAGTACATCATCCATTTCACATTTTACCTTCACTGTTCCAGCCCTCAAGGCTTTCAATCCACCATCATTTATCATTCATTAGTTTTTGACCACCCTGTCCTTCTGCATCGACTTCTCCATTCATCATAGGCTGACCTCCTTGGCTTCTCTCCATTAGCGAACCTTGTATATTCTTCTCAATCCTCCCCTCGTCCATTCCAACTTTGTAGCTCCTATCTCACTACTCCTGGTACTTCGTACCTTCCCTGTCGGTTGCGGTCTTCACCTGGCCGTTCTTTTTTCTACCTTCATACGGTTTGACCCGCTCCTAATTTGGCTTTTCAATGGACCCGGTTGGCATGCACTTCTGTGGTTACTAACCACATCTAGCCTCGTCTCAACCCTCATCAGGGTCTCCTTTGCTCAGTCTGACTTCTCTATGGGTCTACCCATTCACATCGACTACTCAGGCATACTTCTGAAAAGGATCCCATGCTTCCTCGATTTGACCTGCTCTCCACTCAAAGACGTGCCTTCCGTGTCCATTGCTTCATGGTTTGGGGCCAGCCTGTAGCCAGCTGTCTTGCTCTGCACCCATGAAGTCTGCTTCTAGAGCATGCAAAGTTTGGAGCGGGGTCTATCTCCCTGTCCCATAGTGAGCATATCTTCGCTCCGGGTGGACCTTCAGCTGTCCCTCATGTCTGTGACACCTCTGGATGTAGAATTTATGACTTCAGGCTGCCAGGGGTGGGGCTGTCATCAGCAGGGCCTCTTTGACTGCCTGAGCAGGTTTGAAGGCACCCTCTAGGCCATTCTCCATCTGACCTCCTCTGGTTCACCTGGTCTGTTTCGTAGGCTCGTGTAGGCTGGCTGAGTGCCTCAGCGGTCACTTCTCTCCTCCTTTGCTTTTGGGCATCTAGTTGCAGAGACATGGCTCGCAACCCTCAACAGCATTCCTGTTAGAAGGAAGGAGTGAGAGCTTTATCTAAATTGGAATCTTTTTCCTCAATCTTGACTCTAAATTGCAGTAGCTGAGCTGTCACTAATCAAATCATCCTTCAGCCTGAAGGGAAGGTGACCTAGGCCATGGATCCCAAGAGGTTTCCTCCTCAAAGGGTGTTTTTCCCTCACCTCCATGCTGATGGTCATAATATTAGACAGGGTTAGTGCTTTCATAGGTTCCGTAGTTAGGTTCCACTGTTGGATGGAGTCGGAGGGTGGCCCTGGCTGTTCCCTCTCTCCTTAGGACATCTGCCCTTCTGTGTCTTGTCAGCTTTCATTTCATTCATTGTCCTCGTTATCTCTTGTTACTTTCCTGTCCTTCCCATCTACATCTATCACCTTCATTTCCAGCCTTGATATCTTCTGACTTCTCACCTCTTTTGATCCTCAACACCATTTTGGGTATTCTTTTTGGGTTCTTCCTAAGCTACCATTAGCCAAGGGAATCATTCCTGTGGCACCTATAGGGCTGGAACCCTTCACTAGGGTTCATCGCCATCGTAGCCCTACAGAGCAGAATATCCCATGGATAGAAAGGCGAACAGCCACAATGTATCTATGTCACACAAGCATACATCATATCAGTTGTGTAAGCACATTGAATTGCAAGGCTATGCCTGTAGTTCAATGGGCGGAGCAACAAACCACTCCCCTATCAGGCCTTTAAAGGCTGCTCCTCATGGCTAGTCCAGGATTCGTTTCTTTTGTTGCCCCACCATCCTCCCCTCCTCCTGCAGTGGCACATCTCTCTTTCCCATAGGCTTCTTCCTAAGCTACCTTTAGCCAAGGGAATCATAGTGTCAGTGGCTCAGCAGGTAGCACACTCACCTCTGAGGCTGGGAGATCAGAGGGCTGTGGGTTCAGTTCCCACATCTGGCACTTGGGTTAATATCCCAGTACTGACACTGTAGTGCAGCATAAGAGGGGTGCTGCACTTCTGAGGTGCCGTCTTTCGGATGAGACGTTAAGCCAAGGTCCCATCTGCCTGGATTGGTGGTAGTTCAGGTGGATGTTAAAGATCCCATGGCACTTATCGAAAAGAGTAGGGGAATTTCACCGGTGTCCTGGCCAAATTTCCCTCATTCACTATAAATACCACCAACAGCTTAATCTGGTTCAAGGTCAGTTGGCATTCATCTGTATCCCCCTCCCCCAGGTCGTGCCTGAAAATAGGCAGGATTTGTCTAGTGCACTTACCCGGTCAACAAAAGCTAAATAAAAAATTCCTGTGGCATCTATAGGGGTGGAACCCTTCACTAGGGCTCCTCACCGTCGTACCCCTACAGGGTGGTATATCCCACAGACAGAGTGGTTAACAGCCACAATGTATCTAAGTCACACAAGCATACATCATACCAGTTGCGTAAACACATTGAACATACATTATTTTTATGATGAACTTAACCATTTGATTCAGTCTGAACTAATGAAACCGAAGACACCTGAAATAATTTGTGTTTAACATTCTTTTTCAAGTTGTGCAGCTGATCTAAACAGTCTTGTCCAGCTGAGCCTCTAGAAGAATGGCCACTAGCCATAAGATGCCTCTGCCCCTTCTTCCTGCACCCCAGGTTGTATCCCTACTCAGACTGGGCCTTTGATCCCTGATCCGAGTGGGGCCTTTTCCAGGGTTGACTGTCAGCTACTTCCCACATCCCTTTAGGGAGAAGTCAGTGTTAGAGGAGGGGACCCAGAATCTGGGCATCTCAAGCTGGATGGCTGGTGGGCATGGCAGCATAATCTGCCGGGGGGGGGCCCTTTTGACCTTTTCTCCCAGTCAGACTCCCAAGGATGCAGAGGCATGCATGTGCATTTGCCTACCAATAAGCTATGTTATGTGGCCTCCCCACCTGTGATGTCTCCTCCACTGCACTACCATCTGTGGATTTCCAGCTGGCTGCAAGGCAGTGGGAGACACTACCCCCTTCCCTGGGTAAGTAGCATATTCTATGGGATGTTCATTTCTCCTCCTTTTGGTATTGCTGGCATCCTCAGTATAAAATGCAAACCCAAGTTGTCAGTGTCATCAATGGTACCCACTACTGCTGCACTGAAATTACTTTTAGAATGCATTATAATGCAGTAAGAACTGGCCCTCTTTTTTTTTTATTCTTTGGTAATCAGGTAACCCAGGTGGGCCACTGGGCACAAGGCCTGTTTTCAGGGGTGATCTGGGAGCACTAGGGAGGTTAAGTGACTTGCTCAGAGTCACACAGTATGCAAGTGGAGGTTGTGGGCATGAAACCCAGGTCTGCTGGATGTACCAGGCTCATGCACAGCTCGTTACTCTAACCTCTAAGCTATACTGCTAGCCATCTCATTTTTTTTTCAATAGGCAAAGTCCATTATTATTTGCTGTAATAACTGGCTGGTAATTATAGCAATTGCGTTCACACACAGTGCTGTCAGCTGTCTCAGGACACTTTTGAGCGCTTGTTTTGCCTTACAGATCAGAAAGTCATTTCTGACTTGCATGTGCTGTAACTCGATATTTGCATCTCTACAGTATCTAAAACCTGGTACATTTACATGTAAAAACATCCTTTTTTTTCTGTGTGCTCTCTCCCAGTTCAAAAGCAGCAGCAAAAAAATACAGCTTTAACTCAGTGCTACTTGCAGACCTCTTGGCTCTTCGAACATTGTCATAGCATCCTGTGTACAAAGTTAAAAGCAGACTTCTCTAATGCATTAATTAGCGTTTACCCTATACAGTTTCATTTTAAGCTTAATTTGCTGAGCTTTAGTACAGTATTTTTCTTGTTTGTGGGTAAAACGTTTTCTCCTCTGCTTATCACTAGTGCTACAATATTGACACTATTTCAATTACACGTTGAATGTTTCTGTCTTAACTTATTATTTTTTTATATTACAATATTTTCTGTGTTCTACCATTTTCAGGACTGGTTCAAAAAGTCATTTATCAGGGATGGGAGATACAGGTGGAAGACAAATACAGAAAAGGTGAGAACAAAAATTAATGGCCAGAAATGACATTAAGACATGAGATGGTATGGTTACTCAAATTTTATACACACTCTTGGTGTGAGATGTTTGAATAAACCCCTCAAGCTTCACTCTCAGAGCTTATGTAGCATTACACAACATGACTGTGTATAAAATTCTCTTATAAAATGGTCAGGGACACTCCTGCATCTTGACTGGTCAATTACTGTCCAGACCCATGCGTTAATTGAGCATAACCGCACGGGCCTGTAAACTTCTCACACAGAGATCTATTGTCAACTGTTGACATGCATTGTTGCCATCATCTGTTCCTCACTGTAGGGCTATTACATAGTGCTAATGTGCTGCAATTATTTACATAACTTGTGTTCTAATTATTTCCTGACTTGTTTCTGTGACATGCAATGCCCGCTTTGACTACTAGATGGGGCTGACACTCCACAGAGAGAACTTCAGTTAAAACCCATCTCCACTTTCAGTGTTTTGTGCAGTGCTGCTGTCCGTCATCATCCCCCAAGTCCTTCCTCACAGATCTTCCCCTTAATCACAAATCCTCTGTCATAAACCAGAAGCCTGGCTTTATAAAACATGGACTGGTGAAATACCTCCCAACTGTCCCTGATTTTGCCTCACAGTATTCCTCTGTCCCTCCTCTCCTCTGCCTTCCTGCTCATTGCCTGCCCAAACCAATTGAGAGCTGAGACAACAGCAAGTAATGGCCAAGAGACTGCATGCTGCATCATTCGAATTTCACAGTGGCACCAGATGGTAATGTTATGAATAAGATTTTAAAAATGTTAAAGCTTTATCTAGTTGGTGGACCATTTTATAAATGGTATAATACACTCCAGGATGTGCGGTTACCATGTAATTACCACCCCCCCAGTTGAAAACACTTGGCTAATGCCTCGTGCCTCCATCCTGGGGTGGAAGGGCATGTGATAATTACATGGTAACCGCACGCACTATTGTCTATTATTGCTTGCGTAACACACATCACCCCATCCATTATTCTATATGTAATATCTACAGAATTGAAGGAGAGTAGGTAGTTACTGTGAAGCTATGCAAAAGGGGTGCACAGTTGGGCGGTCAGGGCTGTGTACCTTACTGGCACTCATGAACAAAGAAACACAACTGTTTATGTTTTCATTGGCAGTGCATCTCTAGTGACATGCCCAGGAAAGCAGAACCACAGGATGATGCACCGAGGTAAGCAGAACAACCTAAAGATACATTCAGGAGATTAAACACTGGACTAGAATTCTAGCATAGAGACAAAGAAAATGATGTCAGAAAAAGGCCTTGTGACCAATCAAGTCTGCCCAACCCTACCTCTGGTATGTTGTACGTACCCTAACAGTCACTTATTCCCCCTTCCCTCCTCATGCCCCACCCCCACCTTTACCAGCTTCATATGCCTACCCCATCCATGCATAAAATCCCACTACTGTTGAGGCATGGATCACTTCCTTCTGCAGCTTATTCCTCTTTTCCACCAACCTCTCCATAAAGAAATGCTTTCAGATGTCTCTTCTAAATGTCTGGCCTGCCAGTTTTATGGAGTTCACCATTGTGTCCATTTTGGCACTCACTGTGAACAGTTCCCTGCTGTCCACCCTGTTTACTCCAAGCAGAAACTTGTATATCTCCTTTATGCCAGCCGTCTCCCTCCTGTCCTCCAGCGAGTACATGTTGAGCTCCTCAAGCCTTTCCTTATAAAGCATCCCTCATTGTCCCAGTATTATCTTGGTGACCCTCCTCTGAACTATATCTACCCTATCCTTGTCCTTTCTCAAGTGAGGACTCCAGAATTGCATGCAGTGTGCTGAGTGTGGCCTCACCAGGGATCTGTGCAGGGTCAAATCACCTCCCTGTTTCTGCTGCTGATGCCCCAGCCTATGCACTACAGCAATATATTTGCACTCTCCACAGCTCTGTTACACTGTACTGATTGTTTCAGGTAGTCTAACCATAACCTTGAAGTCCCTGTCCTCTGTTGTCAACTCTAATTCTGCCAACCCCATCCTGCACTCTGTTCTCAGGCTCCTGGCCCCAGTGTGCATAACCATGCACTTTTTCTCATTCATTTTCAGCTGCCAGACCTTGGACCATTTTTACAGTTTCCCTAAATCAGGGCCCCTACTTTTCTGCGGCACAGTGGGACCAAGTTCTGCGGCAAGATTACCATTTGCCGCAGAACTTCTGCGGCGGTGGTTTGTAATTTCTGCAGAAGTTCTGCGGCACTAACAAACTACCACATAGTGTCAGCTTGTCATCCTGACTTCACTTTCATGGCAGTGGTTATAACAATCAGGATGGTGGAAAGCACAGTAACACTAGTTCAAAAAATAACAGACTTATAAAAATAATTTTATGCCTAAAAAAGCAAAACAAATGTCTCTCCCTTAAGGTCCTAGCCTGTTGCATAAATGACATATGTAGACGGGATCTTATGTGATAAATAAGGTATTTCTATATGCATGCTGTCTATCCCACTAATGAGGTCTCCACTGTCTATCACTTATATATTTGTATGTGCTTTCTACACCACTCATGAGGTTCCCACTGTGTATCACTTATATATTTATATGCAATTTGTAACATACATACAAATATATATGTGTGTGTGTGTGTGGTGAGAGAGAGACAGAGATACTGTATGTGTGTGTGTGTGTGTGTGTGTATATATATTTTTTTTTATTTCCATGAATTTGCATCCTCATTCATACAGGTCCCATTGGAAATGGAATAGAGGAGTTATTGCAAAACTCATTTTTCATGTCAACCTGCTTTCCCTGACACACTGTGTAACACCATCAGGCCATGACATGCATGTGAACCGATTGTGAGATAGAGCTCTCCAGCCAATCACAATGTGTCCACCATGTGACAGAACACTGCACCACACCTTCCCAGGCTCCGAGCTGTGATTTGTTCCACCAGTCCTTGTGCTGCCCAGCCAGCTCCTAGAGCTAATCTCTGAACCTGAGTTGCTGGCACGGAAACACAGCATGCTACCCTCTGGCCCAACAGCTGTCCCTGCACACAACATTTCTCCATAACTTTTAGGTGATTCTATCAACCAATGACAATATGTAATCAATAACCCTGGCAAAAATGCATACAGTGCAATTATTTATTTAACAGGTCTATTCTTTCAACAGGTCTACACATTATTATATTCCACTTTTCGGGGCATAATTACTTTATTTTTCTTAAAAATGACAGTTAAATTCATTTTACCAGTTATTAATTTCAGATGGCGTCGCTATACCTTAAAGGCACAAATAGGTTTGTACAAAGTGAGGTATGGACTTAACAGGTCTGTGCTATTGACAAGGTTTTGTTTAAGTTGGCCCTAGTGCAATAATTTAAGACTGAAAATTGTATTAGGCTGTAGTGCAGGTTGAGCAAATATTACCATGCATGATGAGCTGTGCCACCGTTTCTGGCAGTGGGCGCTGTGGTAGATAAGTGACTGTTCATTTCTGTTGCAGAATGCAGTCATTTCATTAGCTAATGTATTATGTTATAGCAATGATATCATCACATTCTGAGCATATGGGGGGTTTGGATATAAAAAGAGGGGACAGGAACCAGATTCTATGGATAAACAGAAATATTAATAAAAAATCACTAAGAAGATGAATTCTGCGGCACCGCAGAAGTTCTGTGGTAGATTGCAAGTTCTGTGCAAAATTCTGTGGCCGCAGAATTCTAGGGGCCTTGCCCTAAATCCTCCTTCACTGCCTTTACATCCTCCTTGTTTTCCATTCTACAGCAGATTTTATGTCATCTGCAAAGAAGCAGATCTTTCCCTGAATCCACTCCGCAGTGTTGCATATTATGACATTAAAAAGACTGGACCTAAGACCAGTCCTTGGGAGACCCCAATTGTCACTGAGAATTCCCCATTCAAAACCAACCTTTGTTTTCCTCCTGCAGCCAATTTCTGACCCAACCCGCATTCTGTCCCTCATTTTTCTAATCAGCCATTAGCGTGGAACTGAGGCAAAGGCTTTGCTAAAGTCCAGGCACAGCACATATACAGTTTAAAGTTAAACCAGCATAACATTCTGTGGTGATTTGCATATGCAGCCCATGATGCTTTGCATTGTGTGGGCATGTATGATTTTGTACATATACAGACTGGCCTTTATCAGCCATCTTTGTGACCCACTCAAAAAAGTCTGTCAGATTCATCTGATAGGACCTTCCCATGGTGAATCCATTTTGCTTTTTGTCCTGGAATCCAGGTGCCTCCAGGATATCAGCTAGGCTTTCCTTTATAATGGCCATCAGTACATTAAAAACAAGGGATGGTGGAATCACCAGTCTATAGTTCCCTGGTTTATTCCATTGCTCATTTTTAAGGCTGTAGGTGGTGCCTACAGCCATCTTGCTGCCTGTAGCTAGAAAAATGGAGTACCGTGGAACACATATTTTGGAGTTTTCAATGTATCCTTTCACATCTATGAATCTCTATGCCAACTGAAATAAAACACTCCCTTCTTTCTGCTTAGAATGTTGGAGACATAACTCCAAGGTGCTTGTCAGATGGTCATTAGGAAACTGAAACAGCTTGTTAAATATTGCTTGCCTATTAAACTGGAGATTTGTTTACCCCCTTCGAAATGCTACAACTTGCACATTCAAATACTTAGCAGTTAAACATTTTCTTGCTACAAGCTTCAGTTGGGCAGGTATTGTCTTTCAAGAAAGATTCATACCTCATAAATGACACCCTTTCCCAGCAAATCTAAAAAGAGTTACCGTTTTTTTAACCTCTTAAGGCATTATCTGATACGCACTGTCTCAGACATATGCCAGGTCTTCTGTGAACTATCCAGGCGAAATATATAGCAATCAGCAGGCATTTTTTACTATGCCTTTTGGTAAAAAAATATATTGAGCTACAGCACACACACACACACACACACACACACTGTACACACCATCCTCATGGCCACAACATTCAAAATAAATACTGCAATCTAACATGTTATAAAACAATACAGAAACTGTTTGTTTATGTCAGTGAACACAGTGAAGTTCAGTTTACAGTAGATTTCCTTTGAATATTTATCCTATATTTTGTATCCTGGATAGCGCAGGGGAGATGCTACATCTCGTTGTCATAAGGATCTTAATTTACACCTTTTTGCACTGTATTTACTCAGTATGTCATAGTTTAGATGCAGCATCTTGTTTTCAGTGGGGTCATGATATTATCATTTTTATAATGTATTTATACAGGGTAGCCTAGTCCAGATGTAAAATATTGTTTTCAGTGTGTTCTGATTTTACACAGTACAGCATAATACTGTGTAGATGTAGAGTCCCACTGAAAATGAGATGCCATTTCTTCTGTGAACTATCCAGACTAAATATATAGCAATCAGCAGGCATATTCTAGGAAAACACATTGTAAAAATGTGTAAAAGGAAGACTACATTGAAACTGCCTCTCAGCAGATCTATATTGTGTAAATTCATTAGAAATAATTAGTAAAAGCGCCCCAAAAGCTCTCCACAGCCATTTCGGCTCTGAACAGAACTTGTTATGGAGGGGTACCACATTTACTGATCACCAATCCCCTGGCACCACCCCTGATTCAAGAGAGTTGTTTAAAGCAAATCTGCTGAAGGAGCAGCAAACTCCTGCCTCATTTATTTTAGCACTGTAGGGTGAAACCCAACAGGACCCTTTAATTTATTGACTTTTTGAGCTCTGAGACCTTTCAAAACCCTTTCCTCACTTATGGGTTCCATGTTTGTTTTATTTAATTTTACATTAAGTTAAGTGACTTGCTCCTGGTCACACAATATGCAAGTGGTGGTTGTGGGATTCAAACTGAGATCTCCAAGTTTGCAGCTCAGTGCTCTTAACCACTATGCTATGCTGCCTTCTGCCTGTTGATCTCCATCCCCCCCCCACACACTGTTTTTGAGCTGGCATTCTGGTAGTGGACCCTTGTCTTCTACCGTAACAACAGAGCAGGGATATCTACTGAGTATGTGTGCCTTTGTCTTCTTCCCCTCCTCCCATCCCTCTTTCTTTCAATCTAATTATCCCCTCCATGGATTTTCCCTACTGTAGCAGAAAAACATTCAAAATGTCTTGTCATCCTTCTTCACTCCCTCTGTCATCCTTAACTCAGCATCTGATGTTGGAGTCCTTCATCCTGCTCAGATACCCTTCCCTGTTTTCCACCATCTGTCTGTCCTTGTCATTTTTGAAAGCCTTCCCTTTCTCCCTTTCTCCCTCACTGCCCTTTCCACCTCCTTTGTGTATTGCAATGGTTTATTTCTCCTGTTTTTATCTACAGCCTTAATTCAAAGATCCGTAGTTTCCAGTACCCCCTGTTTAATTAGATCCCATTTACTGTTTACCCAGACAGCATTCTCCAATCCTTTTTTTGTTTTTTCCCCCCCGAGTAGTTCTCGCATCTTGATAAAATCAGCCCTACTGAAGGTCAGCACTTTTGTTAATAATCACTTGCATTCTACCTCGAGGCTTATTTCAAACCACATGATCTGGTGGTCTCTGGAACCTGAGGCTGAGAGACTGAGACCTCCCCAGTGTTGTTCCGCTTTATGAGAACTAAATCTGGACTTGCTCCCTCCCATGTACAGTGGTTTTGTCTACTTTCTCTACTAGGAAGGCCTCTTGTAAGGCCTCTATCACCATTTGGTTTCTAGCATTTGCTGCTACTGTGACATGCCAGCTAGTGGCAGCTAATATGGGGGGGGGTGCGCTACCAGGCCATGGCCCCACCACTTTTTTCCCAGGGGGGACACACATGTATTTTGGCCTCCCCACTTTTTTGGACACCATTTTTTTTTCTTTTTTAAATACATTCATGGACTGTGCAGTGGTGTCCAATCTTATTTAGTACATACAAAACAGGAGAAATTGATAGTTGTGCTAAATGTGCTATCAGAGCCGTGGTAAGAAAGGTGATCATGGATGGCTACTGACTACAGCACTTCAGTAATCTGCCTGCCTGCCATGCAACTGGTAA
The DNA here is from genome assembly GCA_016271365.2 of Neoceratodus forsteri. Classification (NCBI taxonomy): domain Eukaryota; kingdom Metazoa; phylum Chordata; order Ceratodontiformes; family Ceratodontidae; genus Neoceratodus; species Neoceratodus forsteri. The sequence goes on along the minus strand of CM057456.1, from coordinate 1,110,237,175 downwards.
TGGAAACAGAATTTTATTGGTTCTCCCACTAATGTCGTATTTCTATGGCAGAATGCAGTTGTCACCATAGTAATACTGGTGGAGAACCAATAAAACAATTTCTCTACTCAAGCCAATGAAAAAGGTGAGCGGGCCACTTGAGCGGGAAAACAGCAAGTTGTTTGGCTGAGGCAGTCGCCACGGTTGAGCTGAGCAATGCCCACCAGTCTCTACGGTTATCTTGCTGCATAAATAAAGAATTGTAAATTGTGCTTTTTTCCCAAAAAAATTCTGCTGCATTAATTAGGAATATGTAATCCTATCTTAACAGTTAAGCTTTCTGTGTGCTGGGCAAATTGTTTCTGCCAGTTCTGTTGAGAAATACAGTGGGCGGGCCCTGTAGCAGTGCTGAGGTAAGGAGAAAACCAAACAAGCATAAAAGTCAAAGGCTGACCTGTTTCTAATGAGTTTTGCAGGTTTTTTTTATATGAAGCATTTACATTTGTCACATACAGCAATGATTTGGTAAGTCATAGACACGTACACTGTGGATGCCTGCTTGACTAGAGATTAACTTTTCTCTTCTTTTTTTGTGCTTGGGAGTTACATGAAGTTAGACTTAGTCTAAAACAAGTGTTGCCCATGCCATGTCTCCTGTTGGCAACAAATCTCTGTTGATTGGCTTGCACTCGCGTACGAAGTTTGTCATGGCTTCTTTTAGTGTTCAGCCACAGGCCATCTGAGCAAACTAGAGATCTGCACCTACCAGTTCGGCAGTTTCAGTGCCAAAGCAGGACTTAATGTAGTTGAAGCCTTTTTTTATTAAATGGACACGGGTTTGGCTCTGTTGCTTTCTTGAGCTTCGGAAAGTACATCGACTGGCCCAGGGAATCGTGTAGTGGCTGCTGATGCAGATTGGTGGTAATGTGGACCTGTGGCCTGTACTCATTCTTTCTTCCATTTTAGCTTTGTAGGCTAGTCTGTTCTTTTTTTATTTTACTGCAGGCCTGCTCTACACGCCACAGTCCAAAGTCCACAGTGGTAACGCGGACAACAGGTCCTTTAATTTTTAATGCCTGTACTACTGACTCTGTGTGAGGTCTGGGAAACCTGAATGGCCTGCTTTGTGTATTTGGAGGAAGTGGAGTGGCATAGTGCATGCTTGTGTGAGTGGGCTTAAGAGACCAGAGTTGCACAGTGTGTGCTAGCTTGTGTGTGTGTGTGTGTGTGTGTGTGTGTGTGTGTGTGTGTGTGTGTGTGTGTGTGTGTGTGTGCTGTGTGTGTGTGTGTGTGTGATCTGAAGACCCTGAAAACCCTGAGACCTATTGTGTGTAGGAGGACTAGAAACCATGAGTGAGTGGGTTGAGGGGGGTTAGTAACAGTGAAGCCCACCCTAGCAGAGAATATGATGATCGTCACTGCATGGGAGGTCTGGGGGTTCTGAAGGGATTATTGTGTGTATTGGGTGGTGGGATAGGGTCACACTATATGCATGTGTTATCTTGGGGGTCGTCCTGTGTATATTGGGGTGAGGATGGGGAAGGATGCAGAGTGGCACAGCGTGTGCATGTGTGTGAGGTTTAGAAACACTGAGGGCTGTGTGCATAAGGGGCATTGGCACTTCCAGTGACCTAGGAGCAGTGGCAGCTAAAAGGGGCACTCGCCCCTCCTGGCTGCCCCAATGTGAGTAGTGGTGCCCCTCCACCATCTTTACTCACTGTTTAGTGCTCACTGAGGAGCCCATGGTTGACTGAATGGCCTACCTCTCAACCTTCCCCTGGCACCGAAACCTACTCAAGGTAATGAATTTAAAATGATTAATCAAGAATAAATTCTTGCCATGACATAAGTTATTTTTATGAAATGAACACCGTGTAACATCAAAAGCCACAAAATCACTGCAAAAGCAAACATTTTCTTGGGGCTTAGGCAGCCCCCAGGCCCCCAGCCCTTTTACTGAATTTTTTGCCGCCCCACAATAAAACCACTTTAACCTCCCCTGATGCCAGCCTATGATTCAGGGCCAGCAGGGCAGCTCTTAGAATGATTGGCTCAAGGTACTGAACTTGTACTCGTTGGAGAGCAGATGAGACAGAGGAGCTATGAAAGAGACCTTACAGTTCCTGAAAATAATGAACAAGGTAGACTGCGAGGAACTATTTAGCATAAGTAGTGGATCAAGAACAGAAGTGAAATTAGAACATTTTAAGGAAAAAGGTGATGGAGTCATGGAACAAACTGCTGGTTGATGTGGAGGGCATCAACACTATCAATGGATTCAAACATATCTGGCACAGAGTGAAGAGCTTAGTGGTTTTGCTCAGGGTGGTTATGGTAGGGTGAGGAGAATGGGGGTGAATAGTGTGAGTTAGAACCCTGTATGGACAATAGTCCTGGGTTTGTTAGGGTTTATGGGCAGAATGGATGGACCAATGATGTTTTTCTGCCATCATTGTCTATGTTTCTATGTAAGTCATGTTTAAGTCCCCTACTAGCAGCACCTCATCCTGTTCCGCTACCCTTCTTATCTCCATCACCATCTTCTTGTATGCCTCTTTCTGAGAAGATGGCCTGTATACCACACATACCCTGATGACTCTCTCACCTGCTGTGACTACCTGAACCCACAAGCTCTCCACATCCAGTGCACAGTTCTGCACAGAAGTCTGCTCAAAAGGAATTCCACAAAAGGAAGATCCTAGTTTCTCCCATCGAGGGAGATTTTCACTTTCCATTGTCAGTGCAGTTAAACTGTGAACAAGTTACAACTTGGACTTGGCATTGCAGGTTCCTAGCTAATCCCTATCTAGGGTATCCCAATAATGATGTGTCTGGTCGGGGTTAGGAAAAGTCCTACTAAAAAAGGGCTATAAGAGACAGCTAAAACAAAGGGAGGCAGTATAGCACAGTGGTTTAAGGCTCTGAGCTGCAAATCTGAAAAGCTGGGTTTGAATCCCATTGCCCCCACTTGCATACTGTGTGACCTTGAGCATGTCACTTAACTTCCCTGTGCTCCCAGGTTGCACCTGTGAACAAGCTTTCAGCCTAGTGTGTCTCACCTGGTTAAATGATTGGAATATTAAGGCATCTACAGGCACACAGCCTCCATTCTAACGGGTGGTGGACAAGTGGAACACCCTGCCAGAGGAAGTGGTGGGGGCTGAAACAATCTCGGGGTTTAAGAATGCATGGGATAGACATAAAGGAATTCTGGAGGTCAGGGGTAAGGGGCAACAGACTTCTAGGAAAACATAAACTGAACTTACGAGCTCAAATGGGCAGACTGGGTGGGCCATAGGCCCTTATCTGCCGACACTGTCTATGTATCTATGTAAGAGTATTATAAATGGAAGATAAAGTTCTGCAACTGAGGGGGTTGGAATAAGGAGTGCAGGAAGGTGGCAGGATAGTCAGAGGTGGGGAAGGAACCAATTGTGCTGCAAGGGCCGTGGGCTCACTTCCCCAATGAACCTTGGGGACGTGGAGCCTTTGCAAAAGAGTCTGTGACTCAAAGGTTTGTAATTCTGATTGTATTCAATAAAAAATAAATAAAAATAAATCTATATCCCCACCAGTCCTTTCTCTCCATAGCTTTTATGCTATCCCTCACATACAAAGCCATTCATCCCTTCTTCTGCCCTTATCCCTCCTGAATAGTATATGAACAAGGATTGATAATTCTTAGTTATTGTGCTGTGTGGCCCACATTTCTGTCACTGCCACCAAATCCCCCTGGGTGTCATCTATTATTGCCTGCTAGTTGTTGATTTTGTTTCCTTGGCTCCTGTCATTGATACACATTGCTATTCAGTACTCCTTATCTTAACTCTTGTGTGGCTTTTTTGCTGTTCCTTTCCTCTCTTTCCTCTGCTACCCTGATGTCTTAACTCTTTCCATCTCCACCCACTGTGGCACCCCTTGCTGTCAGAATTGTAGTCTCTTCCCTGATTTCCTGCCTCTCTTAGTCTCCTCACCTCCTTTGCTATACCTTGTTCCTTCCCTGTTCTTCTCCTTGCACACCCTTCTTTTGCTTCTATGGTCTTTTCAGAGACTTCTGTCATTCACATTAACCCCATTCCCCAGGAGAGTGCTGATGTCCCTTCCATCGCCTTCTTTTTCACTCAGTGAACCCACTCTCACTCCTGTTCCCTTACTGTCATTACTCTTCACCCCGATAGGAACTTGTATGTTACCTCTTGAAGGGATAGTGCCTCTACTTGGCCTTCCACAGCTAGTACACTATTACACTGGTTACTCCCAGCTACAGCCTCCCAGCCATTGCCCTCAGAAGGCACCTGACCACCCTGCTCCCCTGGGTCCCCTTCACACACTGCTCTCTCTGTCCCTTTTATGCTGAAGTTCCCTACTATTATCAGATTCCTAGGTCTTCTCCCTGCCCTTTGCTCCAATGTCATCCCTGATGCTACTCTTCAGGCATTCCTTGTTGCCCGTGAGTTAACACGTACTGTGTCCCAGTGGGGAGATACTGTACTGGATGAGTTGTGTTACTCAGGGGAACAAAACAATTTCCTGATACTATTACTATTACTGGAGTCCCACCACTCTCCATAGGAATCCCCTTTCCCCCTGCTGTGTACTCTTCAGCCCCCCCCCAGTTATGACCCTTGGTGTTCATTGGGGGAAGTGATGAAGCAGCTTACTGCTTGAGACTCCATGTGGCCCTGCTACAGAGAAAGCCTATTTCAGCCTTTACTGCAGCCAGTTCCTTCATGAGCACTACAAATCTACTGCATACTGGCTGCAGCCTGTATTCCATACAGTCTTTCTGAAGATGGTTGCCCCACAGCCCTTGCAGCACAATTGGTTCCTTCCCCACCTCTGACTATCCTGCCACCTTCCTGCACTCCGTATTCCAACCCCCTCAGTTGCAGAACTTTATCTTCCATTTATAATACTCTTCACAGCAAATGTTTTAGCTGTCTCTTATAGCCCTTTTTCAGTAGGACTTTTCCTAACCCCGACCAGACACCTCATTATTGGGATACCCTAGATAGGGATTAGCAAGGAACCTGCAATGTCAAGTCCAAGTTGTAACTTGTTCACAGTTTAACTGCACTGACAATGGAAAGTGAAAATCTCCCTCGATGGGAGAAACTAGGATCTTCCTTTTGTGGAATTCCTTTTGAGCAGACTTCTGTGCAGAACTGTGCATGCCCCTGCAGACACTGTCCTTCATCTTTGTGGTCCTCACTCTTTGTGGTTGCTCATGTGAGTAGTCACTAGGACTTGTGGAAGTAAAATAGTGGACTGCTAAAAACCTGAATGTGTCTCTAGCACAGATCTCTCCTCAGCTATCTACAGTCTTTTTCTTCTCCTGACCTTACAGAGCACCAGTCCCCCACAAAGCTTTTCAACAGGCTGTTTTGCAGCAAACTAAAAGCAATTAACAACCCTGCATGGCTCCTAATCTCACCCTTCACCTGCCCCTCAGCACTGGCTAGCAGGGAACCAGTGAAATTATTTTTATACCCTGCCTACTAGAAATCTGATTCTGTTTCTAACAAACCTCCTGTCAGCTGTCTACAATTATCTTTTTTCTCTCTTGACCTTGTATAAACCCAGTTTTTCAACAGGCTGTTTTGCAAAAGACTAAAAGCAGTTTATAGCCCCGTATTGCTCCTTCCCTCACTTTTCACTTACCCATTCAACACTAACAATTCTAATCTGTATTTACCTTACATTTACATCAGTTCCCTTGGCATCTCCACACCTCTGTGTATTTCCTGTTTCGTAACCTGTTCCTATATCCTGTTTTCAGTTTTTTTTTTCTGATTTCCTTGCCATTTTATTTATACCAATATTTATGCCAATGAGCAATTTGGGCATTTACAATGATCTTGCATTTTTAGGAACATAGGAAATACTAGATGTAAAAAGATCAAGGGGCCATCATTTTCACCTCCTGCTGTCTAGGCATTTCCAGTATTCAATATTATGCAAAATAGATGTAGCCCCATTTAATGGGGAAGTGGTGCTAGTCAATTAAACCCTGGGATTCTCTACCCCTATCCATTCACTCTAGATCTTCCAAATGCTGTCTGTCCTCTCTACTCCATATTCACACTGCTCCCTCCTGTGAATGCCCTTAGTCTAAGCCCTTCCCCTGTCCGCCTTCTCCATTTTTTCTTCAACTCCTTCTTCCTTTCACACCCATATCCTTCCCATTAACCTTTCCTTCCCTGTCCTCCTCCATCTCCAACCTATCTCATCATCTCCACAATGCACTCCTATCGTTCTCCTCCTATCACCTTCCCTCCTCTCCTCTATCCCCTCCCTCCCTTATCCCTTTCCACACTATTGTTTATATTTCTTTTCCTCCTCCCCTTTAGTGCTCCTCCCACCTACACCCTATCTTCTTCTAACCACACTGACTTACGGTTCCTTCCCTGTTACTCTGTACTTCCCACGGGACATACCTCCCACCTTGTCTTATGTTACTATGTTACCCCTTCTTGTTATTTGATATAGATTACTCTGTGCGATATTTTTGCCTAGATCACTCACGCTTCTAATGTACATACCTGCACTGTCTAATTTTGTATCTCTAAATTATGTTTTGTTTTATCGTATAATCAATTATTCTGTTTGGTATATATATCCCTGTTTCCCCCTTCCCCAGGGCACATCTAGAAACAAGCTATTTTTTTAGCTCAGTATGTCTTTTCTGGTGAAACTTTTGAAAATAAATAAATAAATGGATTTGGAAACTGTGGAGAGAACTACCATTAGTGGTGGTAACTTTTAGAAACTTGCGGTCAAGTGATCTGCTGCTCCTCCCAGGTATACTGTTTCTGCTATGAGGTTTGACTTTCCACTTTCTTAACATCCTTTGGAAGCTTGTTCCAGAAGTCTACCATTCTCCAGTTGAAAATATCCTTCCTCACAGTACCACTGTGGCAAACTGGTATGTGCATGGAGACAGGCACATGACACATCAGCTTTTGGGGCATGTAGCATAGGTGAACAGCGAAGGCATTTTTTTAAAACTTTTATCTTCCAAACAGATGTGGGCTTTGGCTTAGGAAAACATTTGCTGTTTAGTTCATTCACTGAGATAAGGGTATCTTTAGTGATACTTAGCCCAAGCTTCAACACTTAAGTACAAGCTTGGGAAAACATGCGTTGCCTTGTTCATTCATGGAGATAAGACTTCCTTTAGTGACACTTAGTTCAAACTTGGTAGGAAGACTTAGGAGCACACCTCCACTGGTACAAAGGGACCTAAAGACAGTGGCAAAGAGGAAATGAGAGTGATACTTAGTCAACTTGTCAGATAAGACACAGGACCTGTGTTGTTAACATCTTGTCAGTGCAGAGTATTGTTTGCAAACTGCCTGATGGAACTATTGTCTGGAAATAATCACTACAGAGCTATTATTTTTCTATAATATCTTGTATGTGGACTGAATTCTAAACTTCAGGCAATGATACTGCTTACCAAATACATGACTACCAAAGACAAACTAGTATTTCCAGAAGAGAGAAATGGTCAGTCAGCACTGGACAACCTTAATGCAGGTGAACCATACCCCTGAGTGTGTGCATGTAAGATGACTTATGGGCAACAGGCCAGAGAAGAATGCCTGTAAAGTCATTCCCTTGATAAAACTGTCCTTTAAATAAACATTTTTGGGCAAATGACTTTATAGTGAACATGACCATCCCAACCACTAACATTTACTTAGGTCTGCCATTTGTACACAATTGACATGTCTACATACAGATCATATGCCTGGCATCGCTGGGATTGATAAAGCTGGGACTACTGACCACAGTGGTGGCAGTCGGGTAGTTATAGCAATTAGTTTAGGGACTTTTGCAGCCCAGATGGATTGCGTGGGCATTATTGGGGATGGTTATGCGGTCTACTGTCCTAAGAGAGGTGCCCCTGGCAACCTCCCAGCTTGGGGATCATGTGCAGGATTGAGTATTGTGGTCCCCACCTCTGACACAGTGCCCTCTGTCACATGCATAGTTACTTTTGTCAAGAATTTAAAAAGTTTGCCATGTCAGTAATATTGTGCCACTGTGCCATATTTGTAAGTTCCTTGGGGTGAAGGCTCCATGGTCCCTAACTTCAGGACAGCAGACTTTGCCAGGTAAGTGGAGATTCTGGAAGACAGGCAGAAAGGAAACTATAGACCTGTGAGTCCTGCTTCCATAGCAGGGTGGTTACTGGCAGTTATTGTTTAGGAACATATAGTGGACTTCCTGGAAGCATGTAGGCTGCAAGACAAAAGACACGGCAGGCTTGTGAAGGCCAGTTGTGTCAAATTGATCAGACAGATTTCTTCAATTCGGTGACACAGACAGTGGATAGGGGACAGGCAGTGGATATGCTATACCAAGGTTTCAGTAAGGTCATTGCTTCTGTTCCTCATATGAGGTTGGCAGAGAAGGTGGGAGATCCTGCAGCAAAAATGCAACTCGCCAGATGGATAGGGAACTAGTTAGAGGGTCTACTCTTGGTACTTGATTTGTGAGGGCTTTTTTAGTGTTTGCACACATTGTTCTAAAGCCCCGTTTGAAGATGGATGGTATGGAAGCACATATTTTAATTCCATTGGAACTCATAAAATGTTGAAATTCTGATGAGGTAAACTGGGGCCTATTATCAGACACCACTTCCTCAGGCAGATCATATGATGCTAACAGATTCCATTGTGCCTCTATGGTTTTGGCAGTTGTTATTGTGGACATTGAAATCACCTCCAGCCATTTAGAATGACTGTCCACAATTATGAAGAAGTACTGCTTGTCTTTTCCAGTGAAATCAATATGGATTCTCTACCAGGCTCATGTTGTCCATTTACAGGGATGAAGGGGTACCACTGGTGGCATGTCCTGAACCATGATAAACACTCCACAGCCTGTACCTTCTGCTCAATGCCTTTGTCTAGTGCTGGCCACCAGGAGTAGGTCCTAGCTAGGGCCTTCATTGTACACATTCCTGGGTGTTCACTGTGCAGGTCCTCCAGCAATCTGGTCCTATAACCCAGGGGTACAATAACACACAGTCTCCATAGTATGCAGCTCTGTTCTGTTGACAGTTGATCTGTTTGGATAAACTAAGGACGTGATGCCTTATTGGGCACATAACCAGGTCAGTCATTTAGGGTGAATTCCCACACTCGAGAAAGAATAGGATCCTTACACGTCCCTTCTGTGATATTTCTTGATGACACATAGGTAATTCCCCAAAACAGGAAAAGAAGAAAACATCTCCCTCTTCAGCTGGGGTTGCCTGTCCTTGGCATTGCAACCTGGATAGGGCATCTGCATTACCATGTTCACCTGATTTCCTCTATTCAATACTGTACTGATAAGCAAGCAAAATGAATGCTCATCTTTGCATACTTACAACTGCTAGTGTAGGTATTGCTGACTGTGGGCCAAAAATTGCCATCAGAGGCTTATGGTCAGTAACAAGTGTGAATTTACAACCATAAAGAAAATCTGTGAAATTTACATGCACCAAAAATTAACCCAAGTGCCTCTTTCTCAAGTTGCATGTAGTTCCTTTCACCACTGGATAAGGTCCTTGATGCAAATGCAACCGGCCTTCCTTTACCATCTTCTCTGTTACAGGGGATATCATCACTGCCCCCACCTCATATGGTGAGGCATCACAGGCTCACCTCAATGGCTTCTTTGTTTCTTAATGAACTAAGTCTTGATTGATTCAAAGTTGTTGTTTGCATTTACTGAATGCCACTTTACAGGCACCTGACCACTTCCAAGGCTTATTACACTGCAGTAGCGCATGTAAAGGTTTCAGGGTAGCTGCCAGGTCTTCTGACCATAATAGTTTAATAATCCATGGAAAGGTAGAAGTTTGGTGATATTTATAGGCCTGTGTGCTTTCTCTATGGCTGTAACCTTTTTTGTAGTGGGCTGCAGTCATTCCACATCCACTACATGTTCCAAATATTCTACACTGGGCTGTAAAAACTTACATTTCTCTAGCTTTACCTGGATCTCACAGGACCCAACCCAGGTAAGCACTTTATCCAGTACCTTTAAATATTCCTCTTTTGATTAGGCTGTGATCAAAATGTCATCTGAGTAACACACCACATGATCCAGTCCTTGCAAAATGTGGTCCATTACTTAGTGGAAAACAGCAGGAGCACTAGAAATCCCATATGTTAATATGTGGTATCCGTACAATCCACGATGGGTGGTTATAGTCAGATACTTCTCAGAATCTGAGTCTAATTCACATTGCCGTCATGCTTTTGACAATCCAATTTGATGAAAGAGACCCCACCTGTCAGAGTGTCAAACAAATCTTCAGCATTCGGAAGTTGGTATGTCTTGTCATCAATACTTCGACTTATAGTAACTTTATAGTCACCACATACAGTATGCAAAGAGACTTATCTTATTTGGGCACTACCACAACTGGTGCTGCCCATTTACTTTGCTCCACCTTGGAAATTATGCTGCTGGCCTCTAACTTTGCTGTTTATCCACAGCCTCGCAAAGAGCATAAGGCTTGCGAAACAAAGTTTCTGCTCCAGATGATAACTTTATTGTTGCTTTAAAGTTCTTTATGGGCCCTAAACATTCCTCAAAGACTGCTTTATGGTGCATCTAAATCGATTTACTATGCTACTTTGTGAAGTCACACTCTGTGTCACCTGGAAAATATTTGACCAGTTTAGACTGATATGTTTAAGCCAGTTCCATCCCAGCAATACCGGCCCATCTTCTAGGGCTATAACCAGTGTTAAAACAGTCAACTGCTCTCCATATGGAATTTGCACTTTCACTTTTCCAAGTGAAGGAATATCCTCTCCTGAATGAGTTTTGAGTTGTAGTGAGATACTTTCCAAAGGAATATTGGACACATTTTGTTTGTAGACTGTCTATGGAACTATTGTTACTGTTGCTCCAGTGTTCAGTAGCATATTCACAGTTGTACCATCTAAGTGCATTTTAATATGCATCCCTTTTTCACTTTCACTTGCTGTGTACATGCTAAATAGCCCAAAACAGTCATCTTTAGCAGTGCTGTTTATCTCCAAACTCTCAGCACAGTGTGCTACAACTGGTGCCCTCCTATTTTCACAGCTGCATGCAATATGCCTAATTTTGTGACACTTCTGGCATTTTTTAATTTTAAATTTGCAGATGCTAGGTTAATGTGTCCCACCACACCTGTACAGTAGCAAGCTTGCTGACTTCCCTTGTTTCTATTATTTACTCTCCTGAATTGCTTTAGACATTCCTCCTTTTTCAATATATTTAATACTGGGCGACTGTTTAGTTGCAGTAGCTGTACTGCATCATACTTTATGTACTCCACAAGACTGAAAAGCTATATTCCCTGCCAGCTTCTGTGCATTTTTTGAGGCCAGTTCCATGGCTAAAGCAATTTTTGCAGCAGATTGGAAAGTCAGGACCTTTTCAGACAATAGACATTTTTGGATTGATTTGCGTTTTAAACTACACACTAATGTGTCTCTGAGTGCTTCATTCAGAAAAGCTCCAGACTCACAGTTTGCAGACTGCTGCATTAAGGCTACAATATAATCAACTATTGTTTTATAGTCTTTCTAATCTCAGTGACAAAATCGAAAATGGTGTGTAATTATCAATAGTTTGGGCTTATAATGTCCTGTTAGAGTCTGAGCAAGCTGTAAATATGGCTTTACTTTCCATTTTTCTGGGGCCATTAAATTCTTCAACAATCCATAAACTTGGGGTCCAATTACAGACAGGAAAACACATACTTATTGTACCACTGATCTCTCATTTGCATCCGTCTACATTTAAAAGCATCCAGATAGGAATCAAAATCTTCTTTTGACTCATCAGACTTGGAAATTCTTCCAATCTGAGCCATGGTGGTATAGTATCCTGTTCCCATTTTGACAAGTACACTTTCCAAGAAAAAGTCACCACCTTGTTGCCAGAAACTTGAATATATTTACCTGAAGGAATACAAAACAACAGACAGTATGGGTTGCAACTCTTCACCATCACCTCTTCCCTGAAGGTTGTCTCGGAGGCAGGACAGCCTCCAAGGCAGCACCTTGCTGTTGCATGTATTGTTTTTGTTTTTGACAGCTAAGTGCCTTCTCCGATACATTTACTATTCTAACACCATGCTGCCATGGACCACCACCCAAGTGAAGTTCACCTTGAGGTAACAGAGGAGGTGAGATTAAAGCCGTACCCTGCCTGGGGTGTAGCTGCACAGTCAGAGGCAGCACTGCCTCCGAGGCAACCTTCAGGGAACAAAAGATCCTTTATCTCTCTCACTCCAGTCTCCACTATGATGCCATCTCACTGTGCCAAGCAAGGCACTCTGGGCTATGTAGTTGACAGGGAGTATAACAGTCTGCAATGCAACACAGTAAACCCTGCTTTACCATAGGGCAGATAGCCTTGTAAGAAACTGTATTTAACACCTCTCATGCCTGTAAGCATTACAAACAGCTTTTAAAACAACCACCATGAACAAGTGGGTTTGTTGACTTGCACCGTGCCGAGCACCTAAACAGCTCTGCGCTGGTCAGAAGCATGTTCGTGTCACATTATGATGCACTTGCATCATGACATCACCAGTGACATGTGCGGGTAGCTCAAAGTACATCTGAGCTGTTCAGCTCTTAAAGGGCACGTCAGTTTGGTGTGCATTGACCAAAAGGTCCTCATGTAAATGAGGACACACCTCCCAGGGAAGCGTACACCCTGTAAATAGTTTAAAGAAGGTTGCAATTTAGATACCAAAGTGCTCATATTTTGCTGAAATAAAGTTAAGATAATACTACAGGTGCTTAGTGTGGGATACTGGATTTTTCCCACTGAGAAGGGTGAAAAACATGGGTTCCAGGAAGTTAGGCATATGAAGGGGGTCAGAGGTTTATTTTTTTTTAAAAAGTTTAACCAGGAAGTACATACAGAGCTAAAAACAACTTGTTTCCAAATGTGTCATAGGGAAGAGGGGAATAGGAGCTAGCTAACAAAAAAAAATAAATAACGAGGTAAAATACAGTAATGTAGAGGATTGCGTATGATCATTCATACACAACAAGGATATTTTTCACTCGAGCAGTTTCCGTGGTAACCGGAGACCTAGAGAGTGCAGGTTGAGAGGTCCATTACCACGGAAACTGCGAGAGTAAATAAATATCCTTTTTGGGGTGTATGAGCGATCATACACAGTCTTTTATAGTGTATGGTCACTCGCACATTCAGCTGGTGTCCTTACTTTTTTCTTTTAGTGCCTCCCAAGACACCTCTCATTGCTGTGGCTTTCAACAAATATCGCAGGTCACCAGAACATGCATGCATGACCGCATACTAATTTGTTATATTACACTAGCTACGTAACTAGTGCAGCATAACAAACTGGCTAATGTAGCTAGTGCAGCATAACAACATTTTTGAATGGATGGATTGCCATCTGTAACAACGTTCCACCATACACTATTTAGTTTTACAAGCAGAATCATAAATATTATAGGCAGAATAGTAAATGAACACATCTAGAAAATAACACATGCTCTAATATATACAGAAAGGGAAAGCAGCAGACCAGTAAGAAGAGGGCAAGACTAGAGAATTGAGAAAAAGAGGAAGGGTCACAAGCAGTTGCAGGTAGGGTGACAAAAGTCAGAAAGAAGAGACTTTAGGGAGGAAGGAGGAGAGGCAGAAAGAATAGGAAGGGGAAGGGAGGACCAAAGTTTTGGAAAGTGGCAAGAAAAAGCAAATTGGCCAACAACAGATTTTCTAGAAGGAAAAGAGAGAGAATGGAAAGTATTGTTGCAGAGAGCATAGGAGGAAGAAGGAGGAGGGGAAAGAAGGGATTTGAGATAAGAGGAAAGAGTGCCAAACCAGAATCTGGATAAAAAAAGACACAATGGGAAAGGCACCTAGCATCAAGAGAGGGGAGGGAAAGAGCAGAGCAAAGACAGCAGTGGTGAATATGAGAGGGGCAATCTAAAGCAAAGCAGTTTATGCATATCAGTACACAGGAAAACTCAGGGTGCTGTGTACTATGGATCCAGCCAAGGAACACAAACATAATTACAATAGTAATCACAATGATCATACTGCTGTTGATCAAAGTGAAACTATGACTAGAATAAAAAAAAAAAAAAAAAAACTTGCTTAATACATGTCAATACTAGTTTAGTAACAATCACTTACTGTACATGACACATTATGCCACAAGTGAGAAAGGAAAATTCATAATATTTGTCTGTAATATATGTCTTCACTACACCACTGTCCATTACACCACTGAGGTTAGAAGTAGGCAGTTACTGGGGATATCCAGCCTTTGAAAGTCATAAAACCCTAAGGATGCGACCCGATGGTTAGATAAGTTAAAGTGCCTTGCCACACTAGACATTCTTGATTTGCACTGGATATCTGATTTACATTCAGATGTCCTCTGGTGCAAAGGGTAGATGTTTTTTTCCCACATACATCTTATCACAGGTGCACTTCAGGATGTATACAACATGGTCAGGAAATTTCAAACCCTATGTGTGATCTCTGAATGGATTAGCAAGTAGCTAACGCTCCTAAGCAGAGAAGGATTGCAAAAATACGATATTGATTTACATGGTTAGTGATTCGCTAACCTGTTTGCGACTGTCCCTAAAATGTGCTGGTATGCCTATGCAAAGCAGCTGATGGCACGTTGCATATAGGTGCACTGGCATAGTAGTAGGTTTGGAGAGGCAGTAAGTAGCCATTAGTGCCATGCTATTTATCACCTCTCTAAACCAGGTTGTACAGGTTGCAGGCCCAAATGGCAGACCCTACCCCTGAACACACCTGTTAGTACATCTGTCACTATCCTTAGTGGTTAGTGATCCCCCTCCTCAAACACACCCCTTTTTACATCTGTCACTATCTCTGGTGGCTAGTAGTTCCCCCTGCCCCCGAACATACCCGCTAGTACATTTGTCACTGTCCCTGCTATCCTTAGTGTTTGGCAGTCCCCTTGTCCCTGATCACCCCTCTGTTATCGTGAAATCATTTCCCTGTGTCCAGTGGTGCCCCTGCCCCTGATTACCCCTCCTTTATTGTAAGAACATGTACCTGGTGTCCAGTGGTTCCCCCCACCCTTGATCACCCCTCCTTTATTGTGAGAACATGTCCTTGGTGTCCAGTGGTCCCCTGCCCTCTAAACATTCCACTTTTATAGCTCCAATATCTTCTTGGTGGTTATTAGTACCTCCACCCTCCATGTCCAAATCCCCCCACTTGTTGCAACCTGCTTGCCCTGTCCTAAACACCTCCCCAGATCAGCCTCACCAGTCCACCCACCCTACCCTCAGTGGGGGCAGAGGGGACCAATGGACATTAGGGAAAATGTTTCACAATAATAGGAGTGATGGGGAAGGGGGTTACCAGCAGGTATGTTCAAGAGGAACACTAACCTCCAGGGTATGTTTACTTGTCTTTGGGGAGTGTTGGGGGGTGGAAGGGGACACTATACTTCCACTACCAGCAGACCTGACAGGTGCAGCAGGGGAAGGGGGGGTTGCAAATTCTGTTTGCTTCTGAACTGTAATAAGGCCATAATGAGATGCAAATGGCCCCATAGTGCCTTGCTAGTGCTGTGGGGTCATTTGCATATTTCTCCAAAGGAGCAATTGCCATTAGAGTCCCTTACAGCCTGATTGCAAACACAGTCTCCATAGTATCTTGTTGCCCGCATACCTCCTGTGGCCAGTAAGGGGCTAGGGTTTGCGATCACAGTCTGGATAGCACATGACTGGCATATCGGAACATACTTTTAGTGCTCACAAAGTGCCCAGGCATGTTTTAATACACACTGGTTTGCTCCAGGCACTAATTTGCTCTGGGAGCAGACATTTAGCGGGACTAATCTGGACCTATAAATATCCTGGCCCAAGTGTACTGGAACATGTAATGCAGTGCATGATTTTAACTGTTTCATTTCTGTGTGGGTTACTGGTTGTGAACTTTTTCTTGGTAACAGAACATTGGGCACAATTGCTGCAAGGGTAATTCCCATGTGGGGAAGGGTGTGTGTCCAAAACTGAAACCCTATTCCACTGGGTCTGGTTTCATGTTTGAATGAACCAGTTTATCCTTCAAAGGTGGGCTGCGTCTTGCCACAATCAGTGGTGGATTACTAAACAAATTTCTGCTTCTTTCAGTTCCAGACAAAGTCTGCCAGTACTGGTGCATAATTTCTCCTACATTGTCGGAATCTTGAAATACGCATTTGTCAATGCCAAATGTTGTCTCGCTGGCATTGGTAGTGCAAGAGTTAGAGATGCATAATGGGTATGGCAGTGAAATATTGGACTGATGTCAACCCCACCCCCACCCTGCAGAGACTGACAGGTATTGGGGTGTGCCTTTGGGTCATCAGCTATAACCCTCATGCCATTTTACCTCACTCTACCCTGTAGACACTGACAAGTGTCGTGGTGTGCTTTGGGGTCTTTGGGCCTTATACTTACCCCATTCCATAAGAAAATACACTGAGATGGGTGCAATATAGGTTAATGGGGTGAACTTTAGGGCTGAACACTGCAAGGCACACCTTAATGCCTGTCAGTGGCTGCAGGGTAGGGGTTGGGGTGGAATGGCATGAGCATTACAGCCAATGATCAAAAGTCACACCCCTGATGCCTGTCAGTCTCTACAGGGTGGGATGTTACAGTTGGAAACCCTAATGCCGTAAGCGTTTGTTGGTATTTTCACTCCAAATTTTCAACATAGACTTTTTGTGATGCCACCTCATGAAGAGCGGCACTGTCAGTTTGTTAGCCGAAAGGTGTTTTTGCACAGTGACTGTGCCATTTGGCGACACAGGCATGAAAACACATTTTGGGCAGGATGTGAAAAATGACAACTGTATTGTTCATGAGGAGGTATAAAAAAATGGCAACAGTGAAAATCTGGAGTGAAAATATAAAGTACTGGTGAAGTCATGAACAGGCATAGAAACTGCACAACACACGTCTGTAACCCAATTATTTTTGGGATTTTTTTTTAACCACATTTTCAACATAGGCATTTTGGGGCCTCCCCTCATGAACAGTGGTACTGTGATTTTGTTAATCTGTCCCAAAAGTTGATTTCCCACAGCGACCAAGCTATCGTGTGCCAGAGGTGCGAAAACACATTTTGGGCAGGATGTGGAAAATGACAGCTGTACTGTTCATAAGGAGATGTGGAAAAATGCCAGTGTTGAGAATCTGGCATGAAAATATTGCAAATTTGCAAAGTTACAGGGGTACATGGAAACTGTGCAACATACACTTGTAACACAGTCATTTTATGGAGTTTCATCACCAGATTTTCAATGTAGGCATTTTAGGACCTCTGCTCATGAACAGTGTCATTGTCATATTCTCAAACTGTCCTGAAAACTGATTTTGCACAGCGACCGTGCTATTCTGCACGGGACATGCAGAAACACATTTCAGCCAGGATATGTAAAATGACAGCTATACTGTTCATAAGGAGGTGTGGAAAAATGTCAATTTTGAAAAACTGGAGTGAAAATATTGCAAATTCACAAAGATACGAGTGTGCGTGGAAACTGCGCAACACACACTCATAAAACAGCCATTTTTTTTGATTTTTCACCAAATTTGCAACATAGGCTTTTTGAGAGCCCCCTCATGAACAGTGCCACTGTCATTTCGTTAATCGGTCCCGAAAGGTGATTCCACTCAGTGACTGAAAAATCACCTTTTGAGACTGAATAACACCATGACAGTGATGGAATTCATGAGGATGGGTCCCAGTAACCCCATGCTGAAAATTTGGTGCCAAAATTCCCAAAAATGCCAGAGATATGCACCAAAGTTGAAAAAACCCTATTTATGCCATTATACAGCTTACCTGCATTTCTTCAGTTCATGGCTGGCTTTAAAGAGTGCAGACGTGTTTCCGGTCCACCGAAGATCATTGTGCCACGCTCTGGAGGTAAGTATGGGGTGAATGTGTGTGTGTGGGGAGGCAGGATGCCCAAAGGGTGGGCACAGGTTGGGGAGGGCCGGCGGAGTTGACGAGAGACCGTTTTCTGCTTTTCAGGTGTAAAACCATCGCGGGATGTTTTTTCTTTTACTGGGGCATTTGGCATGCTGGGGTGGGCTCCCAGCATGCCACCTGAGTTTTTTGTGGGGGGGTTCTGTAGCCGACGGGGATTGGGCACGCACGTCGGCACACAACAAATGTGGGGGACAATATGCCGACGGGGAGTGGGATCCCCCATTGACAAATTAAACTGGTAAGGGGGGAAATTATGCCAAGGGGGACTGGGTACCCCCTTGGCACGTACTTCAAATGGTGAGGTTGCATTATGCCAATGGGGAATAGGCTCCACAATCAGCAAATGAAGTGGGTTGGGGCACTCTGTGACAGCATGCTGCCATGTTTTCTTTTTTGTAAACTGGTTCACCAGGAAAGGCATGCTGTGTGAGAAGCTTGGCTCTCATTGCGGTGGACCTTTTCTTTGATCTGTTGGCCAGTTTACATGTTGCTGGTGTCAGCGCCTGCAGCTGCCATATTGGGGAATGAGGGACACACCTACTGATGAGTGCCCTGCATTCGCCCACTGTTACCGCGCCTCCAAATCTGCTACTAATGCAATATATTGGCTGGCGCGCAAGTGCGAGCCAACATAAAAAGGGGTAGAGTATACAGGTCATCTGGTATTTTTAGGTCATGTAGTCCTCATCAATGAGTTTCTATCGAGACTTCTCAATTTGTTTACTTTTTGTTCTAGAATCCCCTTAGGATAACTTCTGCCACAGAAATGCTTAGCTATGATCTGTACTTCTCTGTCAAAGTTTGCCTATGCAGTGTAGTTTCTGCATGCCCTCAAAAACTTACTATAGGGTAGGTTACTGGTCAGTTCCCAAGGGTGTCAACTGTCTTTCTTTCAGTGGGTTTACAGTATAGTCTTGTACCCAGTTTACCACCTACAATAAAATTTCAGTGTATAGTACTGGGGGATTAAGGTATACAGATCTGCTATATCTGTACTAGCTAAATTAATATTTGACAAATCTAGGGGCTGTTGATTAAGTTAATCAGTTTAGAGTACAACATCCCTAGTATCCTATAGATAGGTACATAGGTATACTTGTCACCTAATCCCTGATGTGTTAGTCAACATAAATCAAGACAGGTTCCAACACAGAATCTAGACCAGAGATGATAGGTCATCCTAGTGGGGGAGTAATTCCCTCGTGCACCTTGGGGAGGCAGTAAGTGAATGGAATAACTGGATGAGTTGTTACAAGGCCTTTGGCTACCCCAGTCTGGTAGTCAGTCGGCTGCTTCCTCTTTGGCCACTAGTTCTAACACCTTCACCATAATCTCTGGAAGAGGGTACCTAGGTGAAATCTTATAATCAGTAGTGGTAGTGATTTGTCTGATAACTTCATTTCTGTAGTCATCTTTGTTTAGGACATCTCCCCCCCCCCCCGTAAGCTGGTTTGATAGTAACTGTTGGGTCACCTTGCAAATCCTGCAATGCTTGTCTCTCTTTAAAATTTAAATTCCATGATGTGGGATTCTGATTAGATTTCATTAGTCTATATCATTTGTGTTTCTAAATAAACAAATTACTGTTGATAATTACTTGTAAAAATTAGATATACAAAATTTATACAGAATTTAGTTTGTGTTACTTATTAAAAGGACTGGTACCTTGATAAAGCTCATGGTACATGAGTGAAACATTACATAGTTACACATAGTAGGTGTCGGGAGAAAATACCCCCTTGGTCCATCCAGTCTGCCCCTATCACTTGGTATTTAATTCCTTACTACAGATCCTGTTAGATCTGTGTTCTTATTTCCTCCTGTTCCCAACTCCACAAGTCCCCTGTGCCTATCTCATGCATGTCTGAATGCCTCTGCGGTGTTTACACCTACTACTTCCTGTGGTAACCTGTTACAGGGTTCTATCACTCTTTCTGTGAAGAAATACTTCCTCACATTACCTCTTAGTCTTCCACCTTCCAGTCTCGTATAAAGTCCTCTTGTCCTTGTGCTTTTCATTTTTTGTAGACAGCTACCCTCCTGTAATCTGTTTATTCACTTGGCATATCTGAATGCCTCTGTCATATCCCACTCTTCCTTCTAACCTCCAGTAAATACATATTTGACTCCCTCAGCCTCTCCTCATAGTTTTTCTGATGCATGCCCTGGACCAGTCTTTTTTCTTTAACTCTATTTGTTCTCCAGAGGCCAGGGCTTCACTCTGGAGTACCTACATGACCTCTGCCTCTAGTTCCAGCCTGAAACTACACCACTGGTCTCCCTTCCAGTTCCACAGACTCGTTTAGCACCTGGATCACCCCCAGGGGAGGGTCCACCCCCCCCCCGGTGGCCTTTCTGAGATTAGAGGGATGGTTGTGGGGCTGGGGTGAGGGACAGGAGATCCAGTGAGGATAGATCCAGCAGTGGGATGTGGACATTGGTCCCTAGGGTCTCCTTCAGCATCCACTGGTCCACCGGGTTTTTCTTTTGTTACTCCCCCTGGAGCACAGACATGCAATGATGTCTCAGCACAGTGTGCTGATGTCCACCACTGCTCCACCCCCTAATATTGGCACCGCTCATGCAGGGTGAGCAATGCGAGCCCCAGTGCCCACACTGGGAGGAAAGAGCAGTTCTCTGGACTCTCCATCCCCTCCTTCCCTCCCCTGCCGACTCCCGACATCCTGAGTCTGTTCCTGAACCTGGGTCGCCCGCATGGCATGAGGTGTGGCATCCAGCACCTCAGCCCTCAGCACCACCGAGCTGGCACCCTGGACCAATCTTAATTGGGTGTGTAACCCCCCCCTCCATTTTGGAGGGTTACTATCATGCCCATTGGCATCAAAACCCAGCATGATGCCAGGCTCAGAAATGTGGGTGGGGCCCTGGCATCATATGCTGCAAAGGGTAAAGTGGAAGAAACATTTGTGGAGGAGTCAGCTGGAGTTGGAGTTCATTGGTAGCCATCATTGGGAGTGTTCGGACTGTTCAGGGCTTGTAGCGCTGGCAAGGGAGTGGGCCACCAGTCAGGGCCGGAGTGGGCCAATTGCCACCCTGGTGCCAAAGGAAGCAGAGAGATTCCCCATGCCATCCAGTAGGGAGGGTGAGAAAGAGTTGCAAAGTCCTGAGGAAGGCAGCGTGAAGAGAGGAGCCCATCTGGCTCCGAGAGGAGGAATGCCGACAGACTTGGTGGCTGCCATGGCGGGCCCAGAACTGGTAAGTGGCAGGTACCAGGTTCTGGAGGGTCCAAAGTGGCAGATCAGACCCCTGGTCACAAGCCCATGTCTGGCTAGCTTCAGGAGAGTGTTGTCTGGTGTGCAGCCACCCAGGAAAGGATTGGCATCCAGCTTCCAGCCCCCCCCATAGAGTTGTTGAGGGTGGGAAGGCTGTAGGAAGGAAAGGATTGTGCCCCGCTCTGAAGTGTGTTCCCTGTGTGTAATACCATTAGGTCCCAAGCACCCCACAGTGAGGTTTTGTAATCCAGAGAAGAGCTGTGAGGAAAAGAAAATTTAGAACCCCTGCCTGCCAACCTGTGTGCTGTGAGCCCATTTGGCTCCAAAAGAAAGTTGAAAGGATCCAGATTTGGGACCCCGGTCCCTCAAGTGAGGTGTCATGGTTGGCTGCCATTGTCTATACAAGTTTATAGAATGTTATCCCCACAGCTCCATGGAGCATAATGAGTTTTTGTGGCTTGAGCCTTTGCGAAATGTTGAAAAATAAACCATGCCTGATTGCAATGGATTTTCCGGCTGGACAGTAATCTTTGTGCCTTGCCAAATGAATTGTTTGAATGTTTGCTCCTAATAACTTTGCCCCCTTGACAGAAATGGTCTGATGCCCCCTACAGCTGTAAGAAACATCTGCTCATCCTAGACAGAATTACATCTGTCACCTGAATGAATCGCAATATACAAGGTATTGTATTTATTATGACATAGTGAAGAAACTGTTGAAATGTCTGAGTCCTGACCAGGTCCCTCCTCCTTTTCCCATGACTGAGTTCTATCTTATATCTCCTTAGACATGGGAGGGGAAGAGAGGCGCCCAGGGGTGCCAGCAACAAGACTTAGGGGTTTGCAGCCCACCCCAAGGTGAAGGGTTATAAAAAGAAAATGCCTATTGTACCAAAGAAAGACATGCAAAAAAGAGACAGGGAGTGAGGTGATTACAGGTGTATTAAGTGGTGGTGAAGACTAATGAATATTGGAATAAAACCTGAAGAATTATTGATGAACTTTGACTTGGGTTGCTGTGGGTTTCAGTGTACTGTACCATTTGTAATTAAAATTCAATGCCAGAATTGCAAGGTCATGCACATTTATTAACAGAAATTCAAAAACGGAATAGTGTATCAATGGTGTGAAGGTAGAGCAATCTATGGAAGAAACAGACCTGGGGGTAATCATCAGTGACAATTTGAAGGCCACCTCCCAATGTAAAAGGGATATGGGGAAAGCCAATAGAATGCTGGGGTGTATTGAGAATGGTGAGGGCTTTATCATTTACAGGAATTAAGTGATTATGCCACTCTACAGGTCTCTGATGAGGCCACATGCCAAGTACTGTGCTCAGGTCTGGAGCCCATACCTAAAAGAAGACGAGGATATACTAGGGGCAGTCCAATAGAGGGCCACTTAAAAGATTCAGGGGCAACATATGAGGAAAGGGAAAAACATATGAGGAAAGCTTGGTAAGCCTAAATGTATATTTTCACCCTAAGCACTTCTGAAACTGATACTGTGTAACCTTTTATGTAATTACTGTCTTGTCTGCCTGTGTTTACCTGTAACCAGTGTGATGTCCTGTTCTGGTTTGACTTGGAACCTTTGTAAAGGAGCCTTTCGGCTCAAAGGTCTTAATCCAAAAATGAAATAAATAAATGAATAAATAAAATATACTCACTGAAGGAAAGATGGGAAAGGGGGTATAATACGGGCTTTCACATTTTTACAGTGGTATAGCAGGGCAGACTGATCCAAATGGTTCCAACTGAATAGGTATTTGACCACAAGGGTGCACAGTTTTGAACTTTTTCATAGAGAAGATAAAGCAAAAGTGGAGTTGCTTGCCCAGCACAGTAGTCAATGCAAGTGCCATTGTTGAGTTTAAATCTGGCTGGGATGGTTTTAAAGGGCTACTCAAAGGGAGAAAGAGGGTGCATCAGTTTTAAGCTAAGGTCCCAGGGTAATTTGGATGGACCTTATCTGTCCTTACGATTTTGATTCTTTGAAGCTATGATTGCCTGTCCATGATGGATGTTGCACATGGCTGCATCACAGACATCCTATAGTGCCTTCTACCCATCTCAGCAAACATGCACTCCCATGTCAGCAGAAATTCCGAACACCTGCCTGCTGCTTAATATCCCAAGTGACTGTTTTTTGGGTGTGTATACTATTTGGCCAATGTATGCCTCACCCTGTAAAGAGCTTGAGATTGTGTTAAACATGCTATTTATAATTATGCAAATATCTGCTACATAAAAATCCAGACCATCACTGAGAATACCAACTGCTTTGGTATTCAGAACTTTACCCTTCCCTTGCACTCACTAACATAAACAATTTGCATAAATGCATAACTTAAAACAGAGATGCAATTTAAATTGGCTAAACATAGCACTGACCCACTTCACAATTGTAAAGTGTTAGGGCTGTTAAGTGCTCTGAATATCTTGTCCACAATATACCTCTGTTATCACAGCCCTTAACCCCTGCATACCCCCTCAGGAACGTCTACACTTGTCTTCTGGCTGTACCGCTCATGACCTCATCCAGTGGTTAGGCAGCGTTCTGACATTTCATGCCTAAACTGTGGAACTCACTCCCTGTGGACATCCAGCATATGTCCTCAACCCAGTTCCTCAACTCCTGTATTAAAGTGCATTTCCCCTCCACCTGTGACTGTGGTGAAGTTTAGCTTATGTCAAGCTCTGATTTTGAGTATCCCAGGTTCTGCCTTTGCTAGTTGGGCCTAGCCCACCTCTCTCCAACCAGCTGAATGTTGTAACTGCTGACTTGGGTCCTATTATGCTACAGTACCACAGCATTGCAAAGTATTTTTAACTGTTGGTTCTTTGTATTACTGCCTATCTCAGTTAATTTCTTGGAGTGTACATATTTTTACCTGTTGCATAGTTATATTGTGTGTTTTCTCTGTATATATTTATATAGATGTGTACTGTACATGTATACATTTGTGCTTTTTCTCCACTGCTTCCAGCCCCCAGGATGCACCTGGAATCGAGCAGTACTCTGCTCAGTGTGCCTTCCTGGTAAAACATTTAAATAACTAAATAATAAATAAATAAAAAGTAAACAAAAACTAATATTCATGATGACATTTCACAGTCACTACCACGTGATAGCCATCAAGTCTGAAAAAGTGTGCTTCTGCATGAGAAGAGAATCCGGCACCTGATTTAGCATGCTCTACATCATCAGGTCATTTGTAAAATAACTCGCAACGGCTATGGGGAGCCTATAATGCCTCATCTGTAGTTGTCACAAATCAGTTGCACACTCAGGATTTCTTTGCACTACTGGAGATAGACAAAAAACACACTGGCGTTCAGGTACAGAGCTCTTCAAAGGCAATCTGTGCTGTTAGGTTATGGGCGAACAAAATACATTAGCTGAAGTTGCTTGTGGAAAGTATATTTTCACCTCCTTATTTGCACATTTATGCGCAGTATATGAATTTGCACTTTACTCAAATGTAAACGGTACAAGCTTCAGTATTCAAGATGATCAAAAACTGAATCCCTTTCCTCACATGATTCAGTCGTAACTCATCCAACTAATTTCTAGGTTTCATGGGCCTAAATTAGAAGAACTGTCCTTTGACTTAGTTCAATTCAAAATTGTGTTTATTAAAATATAAACATGGATGATGACAAGTCATTTGAGTACGACTCAATTTCAGTGACATCCATTCCATTAAAAAAAGTTTACAGCAATAAAATATCACTTACAGTACATATGTAAACATCAATTTACAGACGCCTGTGGCTTCTTCTGATTTTTCTTAAACTTCTCAGATCAGTTTATCAAATTTATAGCCCTTCCTAGTGCTAGGAATGTTTATAGGCCTACATTACATTGCACCTAACGTAAAGCAGTATCTTCATCTGGTCTTGATTATTCTCAGTTACCACATCAATTTCCCCTGTCTGACTAATAAAACAAAGAAACACTTCAATGGTGTTCACAGGGACTCTCCTATCTTGGTGTCAGAGTCCACTGTACACTATCTGATGTTGTTTCTACCACCATGGACCATCTGATGGGGGTTGTTAAAACACATTTGTTCCCATAGACGCCATATGGTGTCGGAACCATCCATTGCTAGATCCGACCCAAAATGGCCACTGGGAGGAAATGAGTTAAGGCTAACGTAGTTCATCAGCCTAATTTGCCTCTCTCCCTGTGGTATAATTAATGATCTGAAAATAATTATTGTGCCCCAGAAAATGTATGTACTCATCAGACCACCACAGATAAGTCACTATTGTATTTTATTAGACTGAATATAGTTTTCCATACCTTTATACAGTATGGAAAGAGGGCCCAGCTCAAATTCAGACTCTTACTGCATGCAGGAAGGACAGGGGGCTGGTGCTGGCAGACCTCGGCATGTACCACTAGGCATTTTGCCTATGAGAAGTGTTCACCTGAATGAAACAGCCTTAGACTGGCTGCTTTCCAAATAACATGTACTTGAAACAGCCTTTGGGTACCTTCCCAATGCCTCATTTTTTTCATGACCCAGCCCTCCCAGACTTTGCTGCCTCACATGCACATTATACCCATAACATCTGCTCATCCCATGCCTTGGTTTTGTGATGGTCCCTCTTCATCTTTAGTGTCCTTTGTGTCTGGAATAAACCTGCTGCGAAATCTAGGGGATCCGTGGTTAACAGGCATATCTGTGCACTTTTGTGCATCACCTAGATATATGACTAATATGATCCTGAAACCAGAGTGCTGCTACTTTTCACCAAGTTGCAGGAACATTGCTGTCTTTCATGTGTGGCCTTGTGGAAGTAGTTACAATTCTGTAGCACCCAAGCAGGCTAGCTGAGGCAAGGGAGGAGTCTCATTTCTCTTTGGCGGATCTGGCTGGGTCCCATTATATACAGCTAATGGCTCTTTCTCTCCTTGCTTCTGTCTCCAGTAGCACTGGCTGAGAGTGTGAACTTACCATGTCCACTGCATAAGCAGGCTGGTCAGATCTGTAAGATGGCATATGGATCCTTTAGGGAGGTACAAAGCAACCTTATTCTGCACAAGATTATATGTATCTTCTATTGTACCTCTGCAGTCATTTTTGGCTGAGTGTCTTGCCGTATCTCATTTTATTGTTCAAAATTATAAATTGTGGCCATCACTTTTATTACACAAAAGATAAAGGATATGAATGTATGACTGCACATTTTACTATACTGCTTTAGTTATTTATCAAGCTTCACTTTCAATTTTATTATTTAAAAATCTTTGGATAATGACATTTTATTGTCAGACCTTTTGCATTGTATATGTTACTTTCTATTGTAATACCTTAATTGTGGAATGGTTAATAAAATCTTGAATGTTGAGTATCTTGCCTCAGTCTTCTTGCTGGCATTATGGAGCCCCTCTGCTACCCTGACTATATCCTCTGGTTCAGTTTGCCCTTCTTGACCTGTTAGGCAGCTGTCCTCTGTTCTGTATAGCCCTCTGTGAAGTACCTTTATCTAAGACACCTGAGGTGGTCTTCCTTGGCAGTTTTTCTGCTAACTTTTGCATTCCTCCTAATGGCATCTCTGGCTTGCTCATGCACTGCTGGATGCCAAGTAAGTTATCATGCATTACTGTAGAGACCCTGTGCCTCCAGGAGTGCCATCTTCTGCTAAGCAAGATGGCACTCTATGTAAGACTGGTATACACTGCCAGCCCTCTGCTTCTGCCTTTCACTCAACCAATCGTGTGTCCATACTCCAGACTTGTTGCCCTGTAGACTAGGGTTGCCTGACCTGCAGTATGTGAAGCACTGTGTTGGTTTCTGTATCTTTGGCAAAGGCACCTGACCCATTATGGAGGTCTGGATCTTGAACGGTGTAACTTCTTGCAGTCTCTCTGCTGTGCAAGCTCAGTAGTCTTTATATGACCTTCATGCTGTATAGCCTCATTTATCTCCCTCACCACTCATAATATTTATTTATTTATTTATTGAAATGTTTCACCAGGAAGGCACACTGAGCAACAGGTTGCTCATCTCCCGGTGTGACCTGGGGGGAAGGGGCACAATAGGGAAGAGACATTTTACATTCAAGTTACATAGATCAACATAGCATACAGTTAATTAAGGCAGTTGCTATAAACAGTGTTGCATACATATGTAATTTGTGAGAACAATTAATAAGTGCAGTGGTAATAAGTGAACAAGTGCTATCCTGAAATAAGAGGTGAAGGAGAGAGAGAGAGAGGGAGGATGAGATGACAGGATGATAATATGTAGGTTTGCATGTGCCCTCTTTTCACCACTTCACACTGCTTTTAGTAGATCCCTTCTTTGCACACTGAAAGTTACTTATCACTTTGGCTTAATGACCCACATGATATCTAACCTGTATGATATTCCCTTTATAGGCTGGGAACTACATGGCTGGTCAGTTATTTGGCTTCTTCCCGGTGGAGGTGGCATCTTGGCTGTCCCCCTTAGATAATGTTGTTGTACAGTATTGAAAATTGTTATTGCTGTATCGGTTAATTGTTGTGGACCATGACTAGCTCAAATTCCAGGTCCATTGTAGTTGTATTAATAAAAACTAAAATGCAGACCTTTATCATAAAGAAGGAAAACACAGAAACACAGCATAGATATAAATAAAGTCTTATTTCTATACCAGCCTCATAGTCACAGAGATGTTTTTCAATGTCTCGTATCAGTGTTCCATGATGCTTCACCATGTCTGTGCATGGCTGTTATGCTTTATTCTCGTATCTGTACTCCTGCGTTGTGGACTGTATGTTTTACATTAGCTAGTGTTCTGTACATAAGGGGCACTGTCTCTTCAAGGCCTGATCAATGAGACTCAGGAATGAGTGCTTTATGGTAGAGGTCAGTGTGAATCAGGAAAGAAGTTATTCTATGTGCCACTTTGTCATTGGATCTTTTTTCATGCTCTGACATTCCCAGTGGTGACTCTACAGTACTCAGGCAGATGGTGTTTGCTTCTAGTTAGACCTGTACTCACGTACTGAAGCAGTCTGGCATGTGAACCAGACCGGATTAAGTGATTTTGAGTCTGAAGAGAAAGAATTAAAAAGTACTATAGGGCAATGGCATGAAAATGAAAACTGAGCTTCATAAAGTGCTAGGATCAGATTCTAAGCTCTTTGCTTTCAACAGTGACCTAGTACATTCTGTATTTATTTCAGCTCTAAGTGTATTCAGCACCACAACAGTAAATTGAGAAGAATAAGAGTAACACTTTTTATGATCAAAATAGTAACTCCTGTCAATCTCGATAATGGTAAAACCATTTTATACATTGATACACTGTTTATGTTACATATCCAGATGTACAGTTATTGTAATGAGGCAGAAATATGTATCCAATCTGTAACTGAAACTCCGGCCCCCAGAATATTGTTCAGTGCTGTCTGAGGTTCCCATAGACAAATTAAATTTTTTTTTTCAGTAGTGTTGTTTGCTCCCTGGCTGAGGCAGGCAGGCTCCTGTCAGTCTCATACCTGCCCTCCTTGGTAACCACCTTCCCAGGTTCTATTATCCAGTACGGTTCCCCTATGGATTCCCCCTTCCGTGTGGAGGCCAGGAGGGAGAGGGCCATCCTCTCCCCCCACCCCCGGAGTCACAATCCAGAGCTTGGACTGGCCAGGTCCTTGTGGTGGGTGGTGAGTCAGCATACAGGATGACATACATGCCTGCATCACCATATTTTTCTTCCATTTTTCTGGTTCCCTGCCAGCAGCTCTCTCCCATTCTGGGCTGCTCCCATCCCATCCTACAACTGGACTTCCACCTGGTGGCAGTCGTGTGGCAGAGCAAGCATGCTTCCCTTCCCAGGAAAGAAGAGAGCAGTCCAGTGGATGCTGAATCCTCTCCCTTCCTTGCCGGCCCCAGTAACCTGAGACTGCTCCTGATCCCGGGTTGCTGGTGTGGTGGGCTGGTAACACTTTCTTTTTCCGATTGCAAATTCTGCAGCGGGGAATAATGGATATGGTAATTTGGTTTATTAGTATAGTATTAGTCACTGCTTAGCAACTGAAACACAAATTGTAATGAGAAAGAAATAATGTAACCTGATTACAAATAAAACTCAGGCACCTGGAATACCATCCAGGTGCTCTGCCACTGAACTATTAGGCTCAGACCAGAACAACTTGTACAGTGCACAGACGGATATGGGCCTGCAGAGGCTATTAACAAAAAAAAAAACCTGAACAATGCTAGCAAACTAAAGAATGGATCCATACAAAAACTCAAAAGAAGACTGCAAAGACTATATGAAGCAGGAGGTTGATTGGGGCCTATGCACTATTCCTGCCTGGGTATGTGTGAGAGGCACATACCTGGCCCACACAACCCACATTGCTCCGTCCAAACAAACAGGGTGGCTCCATTACTGATGTGCCTGAGCTAGAATGTTATGCAGACAAGAAAAGAGCACAGCACCATCCACCATAACAATCTCTAGAATTTATCACTCACATGAGCAGAACATTCATCCAGTAAAGTACAGAGGGCAACGCTGTGAGAAGCCCTCTCCAGATTCCTCTCTGCTATCCCTGCCCAGGGCTGGCCAAAAGAAATGGTCGCGAGGGCAATGCTGTGAAAAGCCCTACCCAGATTCCTCTCTACTATCCCTGCCTGGGGCTGGCCAAAAGAAAGGGTCGTGAGGGCAACACTGTGAAAAGCCCTCCCCAGATTCCTTTCCACTATTCCTGCCCAGGGCTGGCCAAAAGAAGGGGTCATGAGGGCAACGCTGTGAAAAGCCCTCCCCAGATTCCTCTCTACTATCCCTGCCCGGGGCTGGCCAAAAGAAAGGGTCGCGAGGGCAACGCTGTGAAAAGCCATCCCCAGATTCCTCTGTACTATCCCTGCCCGGGGCTGGCCAAAAGAAAGGGTCATGAGGGCAATGCTGTGAAAAGCCCTCCCCAGATTCTTTTCTACTATTCTTGCCTGGGACTGGCCAAAAGAAAGGGTCATGAGGGCAATGCTATGAAAAGCCCTCTCCAGATTCCGCTCTGCTATCCCTGCCCAGGGCTGGCCAAAAGAAATGGTCACGAGGGCAATGCTGTGAAAAGCCCTCCCCAGATTCCTCTCTACTACCCCTGCCCGGGGCTGGCCAAAAGAAAGGGTCGCGAGGGCAACGCTGTGAAAAGCCCTTCCCAGATTCCTTTCTACTATCCCTGCCTGGGGCTGGCCAAAAGAAAGGGTCAGAGGCAACGCTGTGAAAAGCCCTCTCCAGATTCCTCTCTACTATCCCTGCCCAGGGCTGGCCAAAAGAAAGGGTTGCGAGGGCAATGCTGTGAAACGCCCTCTCCAGATTCCTCTCTACTATCCCTGCCTAGGGCTGGCCAAAAGAAAGGGTCGCGAGAGCAACGCTGTGAAAAGCCCTCCCCAGATTCCTCTCTACTATCCCTGCCCAGGGCTGGCCAAAAGAAAAGGTCGCGAGGGCAACGCTGTGAAAAGCCCTCCCCAGATTCCTTTCTGCTATCCCTGCCCAGGGCTGGCCAAAAGAAAGGTATGCGAACAAGACTGCATCTTTATTTTAAACTTGGCGCCTCTTGTCTCTCTTCTCCTCCCTGGCGCCAGACTGTTAAGGCTCCGAGGGAACTAACAGCACACCTTCAAATAATTCCTGCCTGTTAATTTTATTTAAAGATAACACTTGCTGCAGCCTGTAATATTTACAATAATCCTGAATCCTGCCTGCAATTTTAACTAGATTTGTGCTGTACGTCTCGCTGCAGTGTGCGGGAGCAGCTGCTTGCAGGCTTGAATTTTGTCTAAGGTGTTTGTGCAGCGTTTGTGCAGTATTTAAAGTTCTGTTTTTTCTAAGGTTCCCATATCCTTGCTCACATTCTGTTTCTTATAACTGGCCTTGACTGTGTGATTTCTACCTACCCCCTCTCCCTGCAACCCCCTTCCCCTCTGTTCTCTTTTATTTCCCTGTGCCCACCTTTCTCTTATCCTGCCTAATCCTACAGTATTTAAGGCTCCGTTTTCTTCCTTTCTCCCCAGGGTCGTGAGTGCAACGCTGTGAAAAGCCCTCCCCAGATTCATCTCTACTATCCCTACCCGGGGCTGGCCAAAAGAAAGGGTCGTGAGGGCAACGCTGTGAAAAGCCCTCCCCAGATTCCTCTCTACTATCTCTGCCCGGAGCTGGCCAAAAGAAAGGTACGCAAACAGGAGTGCATCTTTATTTTAAACTTGGCGCCTTTTTTTATCTCTTCTCCTACCTGGTGCTAGACTGTTAAGGCTCTGAGGGAATTAACAGCACACCTTCAAATAATTCCTGCCTGTTAATTTTATTTAAAGATAACACACGCTGCAGCCTGTAATATTTACAATAATCCTGAATTCTGCCTGCAGTTTTAACTAGATTCGTGCTGTACGTCTCTCTGCAGCATATTGGAGCGGCTGCTTGCGGGCTTGAATTTTCGTCCCTCCCACCCTCCTCCACCCCCTCACTCTATTAAATACACATAAGCTCTGCCCACTCCCTCCTCGGCCTGAATATTAACTAGTTAGGCGGTCCCTCCTCTCCACCCTCCTCTGTTCCCTACCTGCCATATATTCTTTGTCCTGCATGCTACATATGCCTGTTCAACCCAAATAAAGTGTGTATCTCTTTCTTTTCCTCTCCTCAGTGCACCTTGATCCAGGTTTTCTTTGATAACTTTCCAGCTCACCTGCTCATTCTTTGTTTGCTCTTTTCCTGCTTTTACTTTCTTCCCTGGATACTATAGGTATCTCCCTACCCTTTGACTTTACTTTTGCTACGGTCTGGCCTCAATTGGCAACATCCTGCCTTTGGTCACTAATTCTCCTGAATAAGGGGCTCCCCCTCCCACCCAGCACCCCTTTATGTCTTTGTGTTTGGGACCACTAACATCTATACCCTCTCCCTCTTCTCTCCTCCTGCCTGTCTCATTACCTGCAGTTCCTTTCTCATTCCGCAATGCTTTCTCTTACTCACTCAGGGACACTTATGGTTATAGTGGGATTGCTACCCTCCCTCTTTATCCTCGCTTACCTCTCAGTTAATATACTTGCTGGTGACCCTGCGTCACACCCACAAGAAGAATTCTCTTTTGGTTTTTCTAACCTGCTTTCAACTAGAAAGTTACATCCATTTCTTAAACTGTCCATCTAGTCAACATGCCCTGCCAAATTTGGACATTTCCTCCTACATCACCCCCCTGTCCTGCCTAATTGCCTCAAGCACACTTATCATTTCTCCAGAGAAGTATGGGTGATGCTCCTGCATTTATCCTTATCTGGAGACATTGAACCCAGCCCTGGCCCCCTCTGCAATGGTAGGTCAATTGATGATGCCTCCTGGTGCTCCTCTAAGGGCATGAAAATTGCACACATGCATATCAGAAGTATTCCTGCTAACTTCTCCGACCTTGAAGCCTGGGTTGCCCACTATCATCCAGACATACTGGGAGTGACTGAATTATGGCTCAGGCCTGGCACCCCTGATTCTATGTACAAATTAACTGGCTACAACCTGTTGTGATTTGATCGCCCCTCCAAGCAAATGGGTGGGGGGTTGCTTTCTATTATAAAGAATATCTCAGTATCTCCATCCAACATGCGAGATTATCAGGTCTATTTGAAACTCTGCACACCGTTCTGCTCCTAGGTGGTGGAAAAAGGTTAAACTTGATATGTGTTTACAATCCCCCAAAGGGGTGTCTCTCTGGCTTAAATGAGCTGTTGGACTACCTCTTTTCTCTGTAGGGTAGATCTGAAGTCATTTTAATGGGAGATTTCAACCTAGATCTACTCGGTGTCCATGCTGGTTCATACACTGAAGCTCTTACACGACTTCACCTATCCCAACTGATTTCAAATCCTACTCGAATCTCAGCTAATGGTGAGCATCAATCTCTCTCTCTTGGACTGGATAGCTACAAACAGAGCAAATAAAATCATTGCTGCAGGTACTTTCTCTGATCCTATTAGTAATCACCTGCCTACCTTTTGCATTTGCAGTGGTCACTGCCCAAACCCTCCACCTAGAATTATACAGTTTTGGGATTTTACCAATCTTAACCTAAGAGCACTTCATGCTGATTTAAATAAAGTTGACTGGTCTCCGATCTACATCACTGAGGATGTAAACACAGCACTCAACTACCTGATCTCTCAGCTACTTGCTCTACAGGATGTGCACATCCCACTGAAAAAAGGCATCTAAGGGGCTCTGCAAATAGATGGTTACACAAAGACCTCCTTCAATCTATGAGAAGAAGAGATAAGGTCTGGACCCTGGCTAAGATGTCCCTATGGCCTGTAGACTGGGCTAACTATAGACAATTGAGAAATGCCTGTAAAAAAGATGTGCAGATGGCTAAAAGGAACTATCGCCATAAGCTTCTTCAGTCCTCGGCTGGTGATACCTGTGGGTTTTGGAACCATATCAAAAATGTCATAGGTCAAAAGCCCAAGATTGCCATAACTAACATGATGCTACACATTGCCAATTGTAATAATTTATCAACTATCACTAATGCTCTGAATGCTCAGTTCTCTGATCTATCTGAATACTTGGAGAAATTTAACCAGTCCCCTGCTCCTCCTCCTCCTCCTCCTGATATTCGCATTCCACTGAAATCCTCCTTTCGGCTCAGACCTGTCTCCTCTCCTGAGGTGCAGCATCTTCTTAAATCTATCTCCCCGCATGGATCTGCTGGTCCTGATGGGCTACTGCCAAACTTCATCAAACTGGCAGCATCAGCTCTTGCTGTTCCGATTGCGAGAATTTTCAGTCTCTCCTTACCGACCCAGACAGTGCCTTCGTTGTGGAAAACTGCTTGCGTTGTCACTGTACATAAAAAAGGGGATACAAAAAACATGGCAAATTACAGACCGATCGCCATTCTCTCGACCCTAAACAAACTGCTTGAGAAGGCTGTTGCTTCACAGGTCTCAGAATATCTTCAACTTCACAACCTTCTGTCTCCTGCTCAACATGGATTCCATACAGGGTACAGCACTACTACTGCTCTACTTCAAGTAACAAATGAAGTCCTAATGGCAATGGATAAGGGACAGCTCATGGGGGCTATTTTTATTGACCTCTCTAAGGCCTTTGATCTTGTGAATCACGCTCTGCTACTCTCCAAACTGTCCTCCTTGGGTTTTGCCCAGTCTGCCATCTCCTAGTTTGATAGCTACCTTACTGGGAGGATGCAATTTGTTCAAATTGAAACTGCTATCTCTGATCTTTTCCCCACCACTGTTGGGGTTCCCCAGGGATCTATTCTTGGCCCTCTCCTCTTCTCCCTTTTTATTAACAACCTGCCCTCTCTACCCTGTTCTTCCCAATTGATCCTTTATGCTGATGACATGGTGCTTCTCTCTAGTGACAAAGACCCCGTCAGTAAAGGTTGATCTTCAAACTGACTTTGACTGCTTACAGGACTGGCTTTTATAAAACAGGCTCATACTTAACGCTAAGAAAACTGTGGCTATGCTTTTTGGCTCCCTCTCTAGAACCAAATCCTTAGCTCCTGACTTCTCATTACGATGTCTAGATGGCTCCCTTTTGGAATCCGTTAACTCATTCGGGTACCTAGGAGTCACTCTTGACCCATCCCTTGACTTTAACCTCCACATTGCAGCTACCTGTAAGGCACTTAACTCCAAACTGGGCCTTGCCTATAAAGTCAGGTCCTTCCTTAACGATGCTGCTTGACTTGCTATTGCACACGGTTTCTTCCTTCCCTCTGTTATCTACTGCTCACAGGTATACCTTAATGCAAGCAAAGCAGCCCTCCTTAAATGGAGCACCTGCTATAACAGCATATGCAGATTTGCTCTCTCTGCACCCAGACTTACCCATCATTGTAAACTCTACTCTAAATTAAACTGGCTATCCTGGCTTCACATAGACTCTTTTCTGCTGGCTGTGTGATTGATAATATTCTCAGAACGGGGACCCCGAGTACTTCTCTAGACAGCTATCTCATTCCTCCCAAACATACCTTCTCAGGTCATCCTTTCAAACCCTTCTTGATATTCCTAGATGTCTCACAAAAAAGGGGAACTATCCTTTGCTATTTCCACCCCCCGCACCTGGATTCCCCCCCTCCTACATCAAACTCTCCAGTCCCACAAAGCCTTTAAACTGGCTGTTCGAGCCCACCTAATGGAATCAGATGGCTACTCCTGTGCTGTAACCTGAGACTATCTCCTAGCTGTTTTCCTTCCCAACATGGCACTTACTGCCCCCCCTCTATGTTTCTGGAATAGGCTTGTTCTACTTCTAACATGAATCCTATTGTCACAACTGCTACTTATCCCTTAGTTGTTGTAGTACTGTATGTAGTTCAGTTTGAGTCTCTGATGTATCATTCTATTGCAATTAATTATGATTTTTGTTATTTGTTTTCTCTTAGCTTCTGCAGATACAGCTTCTTCTTTTCAGTATACTGTGTAATTGTCTTAGTTCACATTTCATGTTGCGACATGAACTACTGTTTTGCTGTTGTACACTGTTTGACTTTGTTCTCTCCTGGGTCGTGCCTGAATATAGGCAATACTCTTGTCTAGTGTACCTACCCGGTTAACAAAAAACAAATAAATTAAGTGCCACATAGGGGACTCCAAACACCACTCAAACAAATGCCCGACGAGTTTTACGTATGCACATTTCCTCAGGGATGACACTAGGGATCCACAGAACCACATATATGTGGCTCAAGGACTTAGGGTTGCCTATGTACCATGGACTTGTGGCACATGGGTGACCCACACCTTAGTGCATTGGGTCCATTGTGAATAAAGTGCACCACAAAGAAAGGTTCACTTTATTCACAATGAACCACCTGTTCATATAATGTTGCTAGTCTTCTTTTGAGTTTTTGCGCAGCTCCATTGGTTTGCTAGCATTGCTCTTAGGCTCACATGGCTGTCTGAGATTCCAACGGACACAGTTCCTGTAGTTAATAATACTTTAGAGGATTTAAAGACCATTAGGAAGAAGAAACAGGTGTATGTCTCTTTAAAAGGGGAATCCTTGGGACTGCCTGATGGTCAAGAAGTACTGTACTGCAGCATGTCAAGTAACCAAGTGGAGCAAACATGGATCACCACATTCAAGCTGTCTAAGGCAGAGGCACTGCCCAAGGCAGTGCCCGCCATCCCCAAGAAGGGAAACATGCTGCCCAGTGCTTGCAATGATCCCTGTGGCAACTGGACCAGGATTGATGTGGCATATTATGTGTCAGCCCATCTAACCTTGGGCATGCTGCAGTTGACAGCTCATTAGTTGGGGACAGGATGCACTGGATATGCATATACCAGTGGTCCTATGTAAGAACAACAAGGAAATAGGAAACAAATTTACTGATGGTCTTCACTAATGTCAGTGCTGCCTTGCACTGAACAAATCAGGCCCAGTCCAGCAGAACTTCATTTGTGTCCCAGTCAATCTCCAGTAGCTGTGCCCTACCACGGAGGTAAGCCATGGAGTGCCAGGCAGGTCACAGTTGGGATGGTGGAGGATGTAGGAGTGGTGGTGATAGGATGAGTCCAGGCAAGGGGTGGAAAAAAGAAAGTAAACAAAAGAAAGGTAGGTGATCTCTTGGATATATACACTATGACCTTGGCCACTGTGGGGTTAAATGAAGCTATGGACTATACACATGCTGTCTGTGGCATGCCTTTGCCTCCGGAAGCAAACATCTTCATTTGTGTAATGTTATATAAGTTAATTTGCACTACATAATGCTGCCTCAGAAAAAGCGTACTGTAATTTATAATCTGACAGTATTTATCTGGATGATTTATAAGGCTATATCCAGGCTATCTTCTTACATTTTTTATTATAGCTGTTTTATGATTCCTATTGTATTCATAGAATTTAACAAAATGTTCTGATTGCTAAGAGATATGTGGATACAAAATGTCTTGATCATTAGTCTCTGTTGCACAGTTCTGTTTTACACAGATACTTTACATTCTTAAAACTAGGAATGACTTTTTCATTATTATGACATGAATACTAATCATTTTAATCATAGTAGATGGTGCCTCATTAGGCAAGTTTAGTGATATAGACCTATTCATACCAGGATTTTGAAACTGTCAATTGTATCGCCTGATGCGGATGCCTGTGTAAAGCTCCTGTTGCTTACCAACTAGTTAAGCAGTATGACGAAGACCCCGGAGATTACACCTTGTGCATTGCTATAACATTCCATGAAGCCTTTGTGCTCTTTTAGGTATGGATGGAAAAACACATATTTTAAAAGGAGTACTTGAAAGAACATGTTTTCAGTTTGAAATGGCATTAAAATATGCATGCTTTCACAACCAAAAGAAATCCCCAGAGCTACAATAAAAACAGCAGCAGTGCCGACCATTTTACTGGCCAATTGCTGATGAATTTCAATCCTCCTGTTAGGGTCCTGTATAAACCATTTTGATTGCAATATTGTGGAGATGCAATTAATGTTGCTCAGACAGTGCCTTAACCATCTGCTCAGGATTCCACAGTAACATTTTATTTAGAAAGGTTTGGTATGCTTATAACTGAGATACACTTCTGCACTGAAAAATAAATAGGTATCCTGGATGGAATTAGAACATAGATCTGCTTGGAATACTGTCCTGCTGCTCTAACCAGCTGAACTATCAGGATAACTGGAATTCCCATAGACATGAATCTTTCTTAATGCATAACCATGATCTACACAAATTTGAATGACAGCTTATTTAGAATGCTGCAGTGTGCATATATTCAAAATACGATTTAGAAGTAAGAATTAAATAATTCCCCAAGCTGGGATCTGAATGCATATCTGCTCAACATATCATTCCACTGCTCTAAACAGTTGAGCTACTAGGACAACTGGGACCTGGGACTACCCTAGACACTCATCTTTCTCAGTGCATAACTGGAGCTGCAGTAGGCAATTTCAAATGACATTTAATTCAGAAAGGTGCAGTGTGCATGTATTTAAAATGCAATTTGGAAGTGAGAAAGAAATATGTGCCCTAGCTGTGATTTGAACCCAGATCTGCTTGGAATACTATTCCACTGCTCTAATTAGTTAAGCAACTAAGGAGGAGGGTAAAGTTTAACATGACTGAATTTAGGCACACTAGAGTAACTATATCTATTAAATGATTTGTTTTCTAATGTTATTATTAAGAAATATATTTATATTTATTTCCATATATAATAGTAAGATGACGAAGGATGAAGCTGAGGAGGAGGAAGTTTGGAGTAAACTGGAGTAACTATATCTACAGTATTATATGATCCTGACTGATTTTTAAATAACATTATTTCAGCAACAAGGCATGACAGTGTGAGCGTTGTGCTGGGATAATGGCACAGCTTGTGGGGTGGGGGTTAAAACATGAGACCAGTGCCCGATAAATGCTGTTATTCAAGCACAACGCACTCCCTGGAGTGCCTCATTGCAATTATGAAATGGGTCCATAAGGATTAATGAAGAAATATATTTTTAAAGAGCAGCTGACACCTTCAGGAGAACTTTGCCAAAATATAATATTTAGACACAGTCCAGCTTGTATTTCACATTAGTTCTGTATTCCACCTTCCCATCATTTATAACTGAAGTCATCTGCATGAAAACAGATCTTTGCTCCTGAACAGTTCATATATTTCTATTGCTGTCTCCCTACCTGAGGTCATAATGCACTATTTGTGACATTACAGTTACTCCCATGGCAACAGACTGTGATGTCACAACAGGGGATTATGACTTGAAATAGGGAGTAAGCTATACAGGCAGATTAACTCTGAGCAATAAAGATCATATATTTCTGCAAATATTCTTAGTAATAAATACTGGGGTGGAGGAATCTTTGGAATATATATGGAATGGAAGCTGAATTGTACCTAATTATTATATTTTTCAAAGTTTTTTTAAGGTGTCGGCAGCTCTTTCAATTTATATTCAAACAAGAAAAAGTGAGGACAAATGTAGAAAAAGGTAAAAAGAAAAAAACACATTGAGCCATTATAATTTTGCTATTTGCCCAGTAGATGATAGGTGCTGCATATTTTTACATACAAATAAGTGAAGTTTACTGATATAACTGTGCTTACTTATTGGAAACAAGCCAGTGAGATCACATATCTTTTTCCAGTGCTGTTCTCCTGTGGTATGATCACTGGGTTCAAAGCTCCTCAGCCTATCAGGTTTCAGAATTTTTATACCCATTTCATGATTGTTACTAAGAAATGTATTTATACTTATTTATACAATATTACGATGGGGAAGAATAAGATTCTGAGGGACTGGAGCTAGGCACACTGGAGTCAGTTTTGGAATATTTTCAAAGGATTATTACAAGGTGGCATTAAACGGACAAAATTATCACTGACTTCCAATTACTTATGCAGATTGCACAAAACTTGTCTGTGCACATGCAGACTTGGGTACAGTCCTCATTAAAAACTGTATAAGAGCTGTAATGTTTCCAAGCATCCAACAAGCAGCTGAGTGCCCCATGGCAACCCATGTTGTAACAACTGTGGAATATGGCAAAGCACATGAAAGAGATGGAGTGTGGAACTGTGTCCCCCTGAGCTGCCAGGTTTGGAGGAACAGGGGAGGTGGGGAGATAGAAGATCATGAAAACATAGAGTCCAAAGATAGTGGCAAGTGGTGAGCGGCAGGGAAGGGGGGGGTAATGAGGGCGAAGA
Organism: Neoceratodus forsteri; assembly: GCA_016271365.2. NCBI lineage: Eukaryota > Metazoa > Chordata > Ceratodontiformes > Ceratodontidae > Neoceratodus > Neoceratodus forsteri. Next base: position 1,110,197,241 of record CM057456.1, on the reverse strand, counting down.
GCAGGAGTGAGTGAAAGGATAGCCACATGGGGAATGAGAGGGGTAGCCCAGGTGAGGGATCTGGAAGGATGGAAGAAGGAGGAGGGCCAAAGGGAGGTGCAACACAGGGGGGATGCAGGGGCATAGGGGATTCAGGACATGTGAGAAGGGAAGGGTCTTGGAGAGAATTGAGAGTAATAGGGGGACTTGTGCAGCAAGGAAAGCAGAATGCGTGGTGGGGATGGGAAAAAGGTAGGATGGTTATTATCCTGGGAGATTCAGTGGTGAAGGGTGTGAGATTGGGAGGTATCCGGGTGAGGTCTAGCCCATAGGTAGGCGGAGTATATGCCAGGCATGGTTTCTTTATTTATTTCGCTTTTGTTGACCAGGTAAGTACACTAGACAAGACATTTGCCTATTTTCAGGTATGGCCTGGAAGAGTACAATGAAATACAAGTTCATACAGAGTACAACATGATACAAGTTAGACATTACACAGAAACAGGTAGAACCAGATGAACATAACACAAGCAGTCAGTAAACATAGTTAGAATAGGAACAAAGAATATATAAATAGCGTCACCAAGGCTATGAACAGTGTATTATACAATTCTGTACAGTTCAGAGTCCCAAAAGCAGAGCTGCAGTTAAAGCATCGCCTGGAATGGAGAGTAAATACATTATATACAGAGCAGAACCCAAGCAGACAGGATACATCAGCAGGGCTACCCAAGGGTACTAAAAGAAGGACATGTAAGTCCAGTGCAGGGGACTAAGGTTACTTATGGCAGTTTAGGACAACCACATGCAGAAGAGAGCTTCAAGTAATTCCACAGGCATGAGTGGGAGGGGGAGGAGTGGACCTGGGCCGGAAAGGAATTCCATACTCTGGAGGCAAAATTCCTGTCCCCCATTTGTGTTCAAGTGGCAGGAACTTTGAGAACAGCAGGGCCCAATGACCTAAGCGAGTAAGAAGGAGAGGCAGCTGGTTTGAGGAGCTCAGCCAGCCCTGGGGGGGGGGGTGGAGGCCAGTTCTGAGAACCTTGCTCGTGAAGCTGCCCAAGACAAAATTCATGTGGTTGATTGGGTGGGGAGAACCAGTCAAGATTGTTATACAGGTCACAGTAGTGGGTGAGGTGAGGGGCATCAAGTGCAAAGTGACAAATGTTATTATAAGCTATGTTCCACTTAGAGAGGTGAACTTTGGAGGTGCGTGCAAACAGGATGAGTCCATAGCAGAGAGAAGGGATAAACACACCTCTGGTCAGTGCAAGGTGAGCAGCAAAGGTAAGATTGTTCTTCGCTCTGTAGGCCAGACCCAGTTTGCAGTTGACAGCTCTGCATACATTTTGGATATGATGCCCAAGGTCAAGCTGGGGGTCAAGTGTCACCCTAAGGTATTTGATGGAGTCAGAGATTAGGACAGGAGTTCCGTCAATACCAATAATACTCAGTGGGGCAGGGGAGGCCTTTATCTTGTCCAGGGACCCAAAAAGCATGGCCTGAGTTTTTTAAGGTTAAGGACCAGCTTGTGGGTCATTACCCAGGACTGGATATTCCTGAAATCCTCACGCAGTTGGTGGTTGATGATCCCAATGTCTCAGGAATGGGTGAGGATAACCAGGTCATCCGTATATAGGCTAGAGATACAGCTGGAAGAAGAAGAGGGCAGATTACTGACAAAGATAGAGAAGAAAAGGGGCCCTAGGACTGAACCCTGAGGGACACCAGAGGTCACAGAAGTGGTGGCTGAGAGGACCTTACTGAATTTAGTAAGTTGCTGTCTACCCTGGAGGTAATTAGTGAACCATCTTAGGACAAGTGGGGACAGACCAAAGGACCAAAGTTGAGAGCAAAGTAAGACATGGTTAACTAGGTCAAAGGCCTTAGATAGGTCAATGAAGATGGCGCCTGAGAGCTTACCCTGGTCCATAGTTGCCCTGATCCCAGAGGAGACAGTGACGAGGGCAGAAAACATACTGTGCCCTGTGCGAAAGCCATGCTGCATGGGAAACAGTAGCTCATGGGCCTGAATATACTCCATAAGTTGCACAGCCACAACTTTCTCCAGCAGTTTACTGAAAGCCGACAAGATGGCTGTCGGTTGGTAGTTGTTGAGGATCTTTGGGTTTCCCTGTTTGAGAACAGGGACTGTCCTCACCACCTTCCAGAGGTTGGGGATAACCCCAGAGGCTAGGGACATGTTGAAGATATGGGCCACTGGGGAGGCAAGATACGAGGCACCAAGATGGAGGAGCTTAGGTTCCATGCTATTGTGGCCAGCACTAGAGTGAGGGGAGAGTCCAGAGAGAAGTCTCTGCATCTCCTGTGCCATCACAGCCCTGAAGTAGAATGATGGACGGGAGATAGGGGCCGACTGTGAGGCAGAGGCTGGGACACGACTATCACTCCCACCAGTGGAGAATAGGGAGGTGAAGGCAGACAGATCCGAGAAGTGGGAGTTGAATGCATTGGTGATGGTTAGTGGATTGTTACAATTAGATCCATCTATGAGCATGTCAGAGACCCCACAATTGGAGGAACCACTTACTATATTTTAATGTTCCTCCAGAAATTCGTAGGGTCCTTAGCTGAGTTTAGTAAGGCAGTTTTACAGTATTCACTTTTGGCAGCCCTGATTGCTTTTTGCATTTATTTCTGAGCCTCCTATATTGTTGAAATATGGCCGTGTCCATCGTGACCTTGAAGTTGGCTCAGCACTTGTCTCTAGCCCTCATGAGGGCTAGGAGGCTCCCATACAGCCACTTAATGGTAGACCTCCTTACCCTCTGCCTGATAATAGGGGCGTGCTTGTTCTGCAGTGCCCCAAAGGTGCTGAGAAAATGACTAACAGCAGTGGAAGAGTCCTGAGCATTTAGCAATGCTGACCAGTCCATAAGCCTCAGATCCTCATGGAAGGACCCCAGGTCAGACCTGGAGAAATTCTTTGCTTGGATGATTTTGTGAGGAAGTTTCTGGGAGGAGATCTTCCATATGCAATACACAGGGGTGTGGTCAGAGTTAGAGTCAGGAAGGGTACCAGTGGAGCTGATCCTTTCAGGTCTATTGGACAGGACCCAGTCCAGGAGGGAGCTAGAACCGCCAGTGGTAGACCACCTAGTGGGCTCCTGAATAAGCTGAGACAAGGAGAGGCCAGGAAACAGAGGTTCATACAGCTTGGTGTTTCCTCTAAGCCAGTTTAAATTAAGATCTCCCAAGATCATTAGCTCATTATCCCCAGTCTTAGCACCAACAGTATCAAGAAGGTAGGATAACCCCGAAAGACCACCCTTGGGGGGATCGTATGTACAGATAATGTGCAGCTTCTTAGTGTTCCCGAATAATACTGTAGGACTGTGTGAAGCAGCTCACAAGAAGACAGTAAGGGCTGTTGGTGGGATACAACAGACAGGTTTAGGTGACTCTTGTAGTAGACCAAGATACCACCCTCATGCTTTTTCCCAGGCCGATCTTGCCTAATGAGATCAAAGCCAGGAAGCGCGCAGGCCGAGTTGGGGTGGAAGGGTTCAGCCAAGTCTTGGTGATACCAAGATTGTCAGGCTTGTAGTGAGTGACCCAGGCAGAGAGTTCAGCCAGATTAGGCAGAAGGCTGTGGAGGTTGAGGTGAGCTACAGTATTTTCATCCCCTTGCCTGACAGCTAGCCCACAGGAAATGAGGAGGCTTGATAAGTAGGACCAGGGTTAAGCTCAATGTCCCCAGCCAGGGTTAGAGTTACCAGGAGGAGCCAGTGGAGATGCCTTATAGGAGGAGAACCACCTCTGGCCGAAGGCTTGTGAGCAGGACACCTGACCACTATGGCAGAATACAAAAAGCACCTGAGATCAAGACAACAGACAGGCCAGAGGAGTTGTCTGCCACAGGCTATTAGATTGGAGAAGGTGAAGTCATGCTTCTCATGCTGGTCAAGTGTAACCCAGGGCCCCCCCGAGGAAGGGGAGCAATCAACAATAAGTAGAGGGAGGCATAAGGCAGTGAGAAGGCCAATGATGAGGGCATTGATAAATGGGGAGGGCTTAGCACCCTCCCTGGGGAGCTTATGAACCCCCATATCAAACAGGACCTGTCCCTGGGACTAACCGGGGCAATGAAGGGAGAAGATATTGTGGACAGGTCAGATAGACAAGTCAAGGCTTACCAGAAGCCAGAGGGGCCATTTTGTCAAACACTAGGAAGGCTCTGAGGAGAGAACCAAGCAGTGCTTGCCCACCAGACCCCCCTAAGCTGTCCAAGTGGGCCCCAGAGAAGCACCCAGTTTGTGGAGGTCTATCCTAAAGATGCCCCCACAACATGGGTCAGTAGACAATCTCCCCCTTATATAGGAGCACACCACCAGCTACTGGAAGGATTACCAGGTTCCGTGGTAGTAAGCTTTACAGGAGGCGAGGCTAGTAGAGATAGCTAGTGAGCACAATACATTAACAAACAAATAGAGACATTTCCTGACTACAGTTGCTAAGACACGATAGATAGACAGGCAGAAATTATTCAGTAGATTGCAGTAGATTCCCACCATGATTAATTTCAGTCAACTAGTCAACAGTGGTTGCAAAAAATATACTCAGCCTGGCCCACTCGGGGTAGAGTAAGCTTGGCTCAAGCCTGAAAGAACTCAGGATAAAGATTACACAGTACTGAATACACCAATAAGAATATTAGCTGCAGAAAACATCTATCAGACTGTGAATATGGTCAGATAGAAGAAGTATATTTACTGGGGCAGAGGTGTGACTCCCAGTGATACATATCCAGCAGGTTAATTAGGCACACAACTGACCACCCAGGAGTCCCACCCATACAACAGTTCAAAGTGGATAAGCACCATACAGAAGTCCATAAGCAGATGAGAGTTCTGCATTTAGAGACAGCTAGCAGCAGCGAGTGACAGATTTCTGAGAGTTCTGTGTTTAGATAGCTTTACGCTCCTGAATTCTACTGCTGGAAGCCAATGGGGGCAGGACAGGGTAAGGGAGGGAGGAGCTTAAGTATATTTAAAGGTGGCCTGGAAGGTGGGGACAAAAAATTCTGCAGCAGAAGCAGCAGCAGCTGTGCAGGCCGGGGCTGTGTATAGGCTGTACCTGATGCTTGTGTCCAGGAGGCTGGTGGCAGCAGGCTTCCTGGCACTGAGAGAGGTACAGAGTGGTGTGCAAGAGGGAAATCGCAGATGGCGGTAGTTAGGCCAGTGGGCTACAGGGATGCCTGTTAATAAAGGGACAGCACAGGGATTAAATAGCACTCTGAAGTGGTGGAAGTGAATATAAAATTACCACACAGACAAAGGGCTGCAATTTACTAAAACAGGGTCAAATCAGAGGTCAGGAAGCAGACAGCTAGGCACCAGCTCTGTAACTGAGATTTATAAAACAAGGGGGTCACAGTTGGGGGGGGGGGATTGAAACAAAGGGAGAAATTAAATTGGTAGCTGCACTGGATTCAAATAAAACAGATCAGCTGGCTATGGAGACATTTGGCAAAGAAAATCCTGAAATTCTAAAGTCCTGTAAATCCTGTACTCTGATAATCTTAGACACAGCAACAGAGACACCAAGTTAAATACAATACAAAAGATGGCTCTAAACAGTGACACAGGGAAAGCACTGCAGGGTGCAGCTGTGTGGAACTACTTGGCACACTGAAGCTAAAAATCGGCGCTAGCAGAGAGACGGATCCCCGTACATGCAGGGTTTCAGCTGAGCTATAGCAGGGAGAATAAAAACAAATATGCCATGACAGAATGTTACTGTATGCAGATAATGCAGTAATCTTCACTTGCCACACTGACCCCACCTCCCTTCAGTCTCAATTATAGAAAAGTTTCACAGAAGTAGAAGACAGGTTTTGCTCACATAAACTCATTCTTAACCACAAAAAAACTAAAACAATGTTGTTCCATGGAACCCATAACAAGTTGACTGCTCCCTCTCGTATACCAAACACATTGACAATATCGCTAAAACTGTGAACTCCCGCATAGGGCTACTATACAAGCATATGTAACCCCTAGATGGCGCTATCCCAGGGGCTACTACCCCTGCCTGATTTGCCACTAACAGGTTGAGGGGCCTGGATCCAATGGCGGGTGCCTCCACCCAGAGGTCAGGGTTTGCAATAGTTAAACTTACTTGGTCACAGCCCTCTGGGACACTGCAACCCCCCTTTCTTCCCACTAGTGGCCCACACAATATATCAGAATTACCTTCACAGTATACACTTACCCCCAGGGCTGGTTCAGGCACTGGGACCTCCTGTAAAATGAGATACAGTGCAACAATCACAGTACAATACTTTAACATAGACAAATACCTAATGCAGTATAACTTTGCTGAAACAAGCAGCTCTGATTTATTTAGGGGAATATAACAAGGACAGAAATCAGGTTAATTAGCTTATACTTTACTCATCTACCTATGGCTCTGTGCAGAGCCTATCCCTATCAGTTACTGTCCCTGGGTACCCAAGCCCTAGTGGCTAGTCCAAACCGTGGCAGCTGGTAGGGGCCCTTTCACAGAGAAAAGGAAAATTAAACAGTCAGCAGTACTGTAATTCCATTTGGATTTAATCTGGCAATTCAACAGGAGCGACCCTGAATTAGTACTCCGACCTCCAAACAAGATAGGGTCCTTCAATGTCAGCAGGGCTACTCTTGAGCTCAAGAAACTCCTCACACACTTATATGGCAAAGAAAGCACTATACCAGGCAGGCTGCATCTGTTCGATGTAATTACTGCACAATGCAGGAGAACACACAGCAGATTCAGTTCTGACAGACCGAGTGCAATTTTCAGCAATTCCTCCAGTCTTCTACAGGGTGAGCCTGGTTTCTACTCTTCAGATACCCTTTGATTCTTTTCACAGGACAGATTCAGTCCTAACAAGCAGTTACACAAGCTGCAGACCGGAACTCAGGGCCTTACACACGTTTCCTGACTAAAACTGCACACCGAAAAAGCACAGGGCTCCTTCCTTCTTCACTTCCAGGGCTCAAACCGAAACTCCAACAGACAAAACCGGGCACTTCCTTTGAGTTCCTCCCAGTTCTTGACTGGATTGGCTGTCACTCACAATAGACTGTTCCTGTTGGTCCAAAAAGGCGCCGAAGTCTAAACTACATCTCCCAGAGTCACTGCCCATACAATCCTCTTGTGGCTGGCTCAGATTATGAGTCCAAGTTCTGATTCGTCCAAGGCACCATTTTAGAGCTAGCTTACCCACACTGATTGGTCCAGTTCAGCAGTTCAAAACCAGAATGGGGAACTAGCAGACACAGTTCTGACTGCAAAGAAAGCAGGTTAGACAAACTGTAATTTCATTATTACTCTAAATAATTTCTGCAAACAGTTACATCTTTCAGATAGGTTCCCTTTGCACTCCTAGTGACTGCAAAAATGGAGTGAATTGGCAGCAGCTCGAGTGGTACTCAAACAGAGAAGCACACAGTCCCCCCATACAAACTAATTATGTCTGCAAGCAGACAGCTCTTAAAGAGACAGTACCAGAGGCTCTAAAAACACTCACTGTTAAATGGCTTAAATGCCAAACACCATTCAGGCCTGGAGCATTCAAGCAAGCTCCTGGAAGTCTTTTGGGAACCCCCATTTGCAGGGGGGTTACACCTAAACATTGCCTAATGGCTGAAGCCTTGAACCTCGCTATCCAGAGCTCTGTTATCTCAACTATTGACTACGGGCTCATTATCTATGGATCCACTACTGATACTGCACTCTGGCGCATAGCTGTAGCCCTTAATAAGGCATGTAGACTCCTTATTTCAGCTGCCCGCCTTTCTCACACGTGACATTTACGAGCAGGCTAACTGGCTCCAGCTATCTGGCAGGCTAAAGTACCAGACATGCATCCTTGCTAAGAAGATATCATTGGGCCTTATGCCCCCTGGAGTCCAATCAATACTGACCCCGCAGCGTGTCCGCTGCCTAACTAGAAGATCGGACAGTCTAACCTTTACAATACCTCACTGCCGGACCTCTCAAACTCAGCGTTCTTACCTTGTCAGAGCCTCCACCTGGTTCAACTTGCTACCTACAGAAATCTCCAACATTGCCACAATTGGTGTTTTTAAGTGTAAACTATGTCAATACCTCATGGCTAGTGCCTTCTGTGACTGCTTCTTATAATCCCCTCCAGACATACTACCCTCAAGCATCCCTCCTCACTGCCTCAGCTCCTCCTCTCCTACCCCCATTACTGGATATAGGATGAATCTGTCTCCTCCTCCTTTTCATCCCCCCATTCCTCCTTCCTTGCTATTGCCCATCTACTAGATACCCAACGCAATGCCCTCCCTATTTCTCCCCTCCTCCCTCTCTTTCTCCCATACCACCCCCTCACCACCACTCTTCTTTCTCTTTTCCCACTAACCCACTCCTAACAAAGCTTCACTAAGCTGCCTATGACTTGTACTGTATAATTAATTCACAGCAGAATTCCTTGACAATGCCTTTGGCTGCTATTATTTTAACCTTACTTGTCTTTTTTTTTTGTAAGTTCCATTGTAATGATCATGTTATGTTTTGTACCATACTGTCCTTATTGCCTTGATGTGGAACCTTTGTAAAAGAGCCCTCAGCTCAAAGGCATCATCCGAAATACAAATAAATAAATAAATATACTTCTTTGCCAGTTCCAGACTGTTTGTAAGAAGGCAGACCAAATTAATTCTCTAGCTTAATATCTAAGAGCTGAGTCCAGTATCGGGAGAGCAAAATGCCAGTCTGTCGGGCAGTCAGTCAGGATGCTTCTGCTCAGGACAACCAATGAGAACTTTTCCAGGGAAAGGCACTGATTTTCGAAAAATTCTGCAGCAGAAGCAGCAGCTGTGCAGGTCGGGGCTGTGTGTAGGCTATACCTGATGCTTGTGTCCAGGAAGTCGGTGGCAGCAGTCTTCTTGACACTGAGAGAGGTGCAGAGAGGTGTCCAGGCATGCAGGAGGTGAACCACAGATGGCAGTAGGTATGATGGTGGGGAGGGTGGGGTCTTTTATAACTAAGTGCATAGGGGAGGTGCGTGAGAAACCTCACATTATTGTATACCTGGGTACAAATGACCTTGCAGAGTGTGGGGTAGAGGTGGTGCAGGAGAGATTTAGGGAGGTTGGGAAATTCTGCAGCAAAACAGGAAGGTCAGTAGTCTTTTCTGAAGTGCTCCCAGTCCTTAAGGCTAGTTTTGTAAGGAAACTGAGAACTGAAGAATTTAGTAGTTGGTTAAGGGGGTGGTGTGATTCGAATAGGTACAAGCTGGTAGGAGGTTGGGGTGGGACTTGGCATAATAAGGGCCTATATGCTCCAGATAGACTACATTTAAGTGGAGAGGGCTCCAGGGTCTTAAATGAAAAGCTGGAAGAATACATGTCAACAAACCTCAATTTAAACTGATGGGAGGCAATAGGGTGAGCTGCAACTGTAGTCACCAAGTGAGGGAGACCGACAGGCCTCCCCGCCTCCCCGTTAAATCATCAGAAATAAGTAAGAGAAAAGAGCAGAGGTGAAAGAGTGGGGGTGGGGTAGAGAAGAAAAGGGCAGGTCAGTGGTAATGGTGTACAGGAGTCACGGTGGAAGGTGGTGTCATTAAATGCAATAGCTTGGTAAACAAGATGCTGGATGTTGAGGCCCTGATGGCTGAGAGAGCGGTGGTCATAACAGCCATCACAGAGACGTTGGCCACCCAAAATCATGACTGGGACCTCATAATCCCTGGGTATAGAATTTGCAGGAAGGATGGGCGGGGGGGGGAGTAGCTTTATTCATGAGAGAAAGGATGCACTGAGTAGGAGGAGGCTGAGGGTAAGCCTGAAGCCTTGTGTGTTCAGCTTCATACGAACATATGAAATTTGCCAGCAGATAAAGGCCTAGAGGTCTATCAAGTCTGCTCGAATGTGCAGCTAGCACCCCTTATTCTGCAGCTGCCCCTCCCTTCCACCCTTCCCCTTCATTAACCTTCCCCCTTGTCCTGTCCCATCCTCGTTTGAAGCAGTCCACTGTTCTACTGCATACCACTTCAGCAGGTAACGCATTCCACCCAGCCACCACCCTCTCTGTAAAAAAGTGTCTCCTCATCTCCCTCCTGAACCTTCCTCTCTCAGTCTCATATCATGGCCCCTGGTGGCCCTCCCTCCTTACTCTGAACAGCCCTCTGTACCTGTTTTGTTTATTTCTTTCATGTATTTAAAGGTTTCAATCATGTCACCCCTGTCTCTTCTCTCCTCCAGTGAGTACATGTTCAACTTCTTCAACCTCCTCTCGTATGATAAGTCCCCCAGCCCCTTGATCATCTTTGTCGCTCTGCGCTGCACCCCCTCCAGTAACTTAATGTCCCTCTTCAGATACGGACGCAGTACTCCAGGTGTGGTCTAACTAATGACCTATACAGTGGCAGAATCACCTCCTCCTTCCTCGAGGATATACCCCTTGCAATACAACCCAGCATTTTGTTGGCCTTTGCAGCTGCCTTCCTATATTGTGCCGAGTTGTTCATTGACTCTGTAATGAGCACACCCAGATCCTTCTCCTCCTCTGTCTGGGCTAGCTGCACTCCCCTAGCTGGTAACTCCTCCTTGGGTTCTTCATCCCAAAATGCAGCACCTTGCACTTTTGGCATTAAAGCCCAGTTGCCAGGTGTCTGACCAGGTTTCAAGCTTTGCCAGATCATCCTGCAACCCTGCCATCCCTCTAGGTCATCCACCACCGCGCTCTACCTTGGTATCATCAGCAAACAGACTGATCTTGCTCTTGATGTCCCATGATATGTCTGCAATGAATATCCCAAACAACACTGGTCCCAACACTGAGCCCTGTGGAACACCGCTCGTCACTGCCCTTGGGTGTGAGAGCTCCCCACCCACCACCACCCTCTGTTGCCTTCCCTGCAGCCAGTTTCCTACTCATCTCACCAGCTTTGCACCCACCCCTGTGCCTACTAACTTCCTTCCCAGCCTTCCATGTGGCACTGAGTCGAATGCCTTACTGAAGTCCAGATACAGGACATCCACTGCATGGCCCCTGTCCAGTTGCCTAGTTACCCAGTCATAGAACTCGACCAGGTTGGGTTGGCAGGATCTGCCATGTATGAAGCCATGCTGTCTGCTGTCCTGTAGTCCTTTGGCCTCTAGGAGGGCCACCAGCCTCTCCTTCAGGATAGTCTCCATTATTTTACCCACGATGTATGTGAGGCTCACTGTTCTGTAGTTTCCCGGTTCATTCTTGGGGCCACTCTTGTGGAAGGGCACCACATGAGCCATCCTCCAGTCCTGAGGTACACATCCCTAATGTAGTGAGGCATTAAATAGGTCTGCCAAAGGTCCTGCAAGGACCTCTGCCAGCTCCTTCAGTACCCTGGGGTGGATGCCATCTGGGCCTGGCGCCTTGTCCACCCTCAGTGCCTTCAAACCCTCTCGAACTCTGCTCTCCATGATTTCCCCATCTGTCACCACTTCCCCCTGCTTCTGCCATTTCTCCCACCTTGGGTGTCATCCCCCTCTTCTCTTTAGTAAATACTGAGCAGAAGTACTCATTTAGTGCTTCCGCCTTATCGCACCCTGCTTCCACCCAACCCCCCTCCTTCCTAATCCTTACTATGTGGTCCTTACAGCTCCTTTTCTCCCTGATGTACTTAAAGAAGTCCTTCTCCCCCTTCTTAATGCCTTGTGCCATCCTGAGTTCCGTAGATGCTTTGGCTCCCCTTACTGCCCTTGTCACCTCCTTCGATTCTGCCAAGTACTCCTCCCTGTCCTCCCCCCTCCCTGTTTTCTTGTACTTCCTAAAGGCAGCTCTTTTCCTCCTTACCTTTTCCATGACCTCCTTGCTTCAGAAGATGAAGGGGAGAAAGATTAGAATGGGGTGGTATGCAGACCACCTTCACAGGACGAGGAGTTGGATAGAGCACCTGGGGGAGCAGATTAGAATGATATATAGCAGAGGAAACATAGTCATAACAGATGATTTCAACCTACCTGGAGTGGACAGAAGGACCCCTGCTACCTCCTGCTCTAGGGAACAATCCCTTCCAGAAACTTTCCAGGATAGTTTTCTGATGCAGGGAGTCATGGAGCCTACAAGGGATGGAACCATACTGGACCTAGTACTGGCCAATGGTGAGCATGACCAGGAAATAAAGGTGGAAGACCCTTCTCAGGCAGCAACCACCACATGGTGTGATTCTACCTAAATCTGGGCAAAGGAATAGCAAGGACTAAGATGAGGGTAGTGGACTTTAGGAAAGCTGATTTTGGAAAGATAGGTGAAATCCAATACCAAGTCAATATGTTGAAGGAAGAACCGTGTGGAATAAACCGCACAATTAAAGCAGCTAAAGGAATAATGGCTACAGGGACAGCATAGCGAAGGTAAATTACTGCAATCCTTGTTGCTATATTGCTGTTAGGAGAGAGGTGAAAGGCTCTGGCTGGTGGTGAGCTGGTCGAGCAGATGCCGTGGCTCAGTGGGTGGAGTCACAAGCAGTGGAGGGTGGTGGAGCAGTGACAGACTGGGGCTCAATTCCCTGTCTTGTGGAGATTTTATTTTTTTGTTGTTTGTTTTTTCTCCTCCCAAGTTTTCTCCCTTTCCCTGAGTTTAATTCCCCCTGGAGTTAGATATCTAAAGGGGGGGGTGTTTGGGGGGAGGGTGTGCCGGGCACAGGCCCATGCAAACATTCAATTTTTGTGCTTTTGTTCGCAGACAGTAGTGCTCACTGTTTTGCTGAGCGCTACCTCTGTTTCTGTCAATATGCCTGCGTGGTTGTTTTCCGCGCTGTTCTATCCCACGACATATTGACCCTATGATGTGAAATCCTAGAGGGACATCTTACCAAAATCAGTTCAGAAATGGGAGAGGAGCGAAATGGCCCTTTATAAAGATTAATCTGATAGAGGCCACTAATATGTGTGCCAAGGCCCAGAGCAAGAAGGCCAGGATCACAAAAACAAGCTGATTCAACAAAGAGGTGGCAGCAAAAGTGAGGGAAAAGAGAGCAGCATTTCATACATACAAACGTACTCTGAATGATGCAGACAGGGAGGTATACTCAGTGAAGTCAAGAGAGGCAGGCAGAGTGGTCAGGGCAGCAAAGGTCATAAAGAAACTAAGACTAGCTCGGGATAAAAGTAGGGGAAAATGATTTTTTCAAATACATAAGGGAGGAAAGGAGTATCAAGGATGGGGCTGTTAGATTTAATCTGGGGGGGATGAACGGAAAGTATTGAGGAACAGGTGGAGGCACTGAATGAGTACTTCAGCTTGGTTCTCAGTAGAGAGAAGGATGGACATGTGCCACAGGGAAAAATAGGGGGTTGGAAGGGGGGGGTGAAACAGATGGAGCAATTCAGGAGGACAAGGTATTTTATTTTGCTCCTCCCAAAACCCTCGGTCACCCTTTCCTTTGGGCAGCCAAGGCATACTGCTGCCACCCACCCCATCGCCATCCACTGCCCCTTCATTGCCGTGACCCTGGGTAACCCAACTTAACCCTTCACTGGGTGGAACCGGGGGAGGAGAAACACCCATAGGCATTTAATACGTATCCCAGACATGGCAGGGTCAGCATGGACACTTCTGGGCTACCGTGGTGACGGGGACTGGTGTCTATCATCCGGTCAACTGAGGGCAGATTTTCTGCTTTTCTCCTGACCCGTCCAGCCCCTCCCATGAACGGGATGGCCATGGCAGTGTCCTGGGGGCAAGGCCACACGTTGCCATGAACACCACCCCAAGCCACCTCCAAGGGCCAACAAACTGTGATGCAAAGCCCACCCACCCTCCTGGGAAGGAAGCATGTTGAAACTCCCTCCCCGTTGGACTCTGCTCTGGACACCTGAGCTCAGGATACGAACCTGGGTTGCAAACATGCCAAGCGAACACCTTTGTTAGAGACAGGCTGCCTGCCCCAGGACTGGAGAATGGCACACGTGGTGCCTCTCCACAAGATTGGACCCAGGGATGAAGCAAGTAACTACAGACCAGTCAGCCTTACCTCCATCGTAGGGAAATTAATGGATAGAAGCCAACAACAAACGACCGCACTCTTCAGCTACTTCAAAGACTTTAATAAGAATATAAAACACGCCGCCAGAAACCAACATGGTAGAATGCACCACTCTGAAACCCTGACCGGTTTCATACACAGTACGTAATCAGGGGATAGTCTCTAGTGAGTGGTAAAGGCCATTTATATCATAAATCATTTAAAGTGATAGTACATAAATAGAATACAGCTCTTCAAAAAGAGGAACATCTGCATTATAACATTTCAAATATTGCACTCTATTGATCACTGCTCTTTATATCAATATTAATATGAAAAATACTAAAAATAGTGACCATATCACCACTACCATTGTACACTGCAAAAAACATATAAAACATATATATATATATATATCTATATATATATAGGCACACACACACATATATATATGGGGAGAAGAATTATCTTAGTGCTAAACCCATTATGTTTTAAGTATAAATTTAATGAATCTTAAGAAATTACTCTATTATAGATACCAACTCCATATTCCATCTTAGTTAGATACTGCCAGACCAACCTGATAAACTTTTTAGACTGGGTCACAAAGACTGTGGATGGGGGCCAGGCAGTTGATGTCCTGTATTTGGACTTCAGCAAGGCCTTCAGCTCTATGCCAGATTGGAGGCTGCTTAATAAACTGCAGAATCTGGGAGTTGGAGTGAGTCTGGCAGACTGGGTAAAGAGCTGGCTACAGGATAGAAACCAGAGAAGAGTAGTAGTAGTAGTAGAGAAAGAACTCTTGAAGCCTGAGCCTGTAACCTGTGGGGTTCCACAGTGCTCAGTGTTTGGCCAAGTGTTGTTTAATATCTTTATTAGTGACATAGCAGATGGGATCAAAGGTAAAATCTGCCTATTCACTGATGACACTAAGCTCTGTGAGAGAGTGGACACAGAAGGGGAGACAGGAGCTCAGGGAGGGCCTGGCTAGGCTCGCAAAATGGTCAGGTATCTGACAGCTGGGGTTTAATGCCAAGAAGTGCAAGGTCATACACCTGAGAGATAAGAACCCAGGAACCAGTTACTGGCTGGGAGAAGTACAGGTGTCCAGGTCTGAGGAGGAAAGGGACCTGGGGTAATCATCACAAGGAACCTGGAGCCCTCTGTGCAGTGCTGTAAAGCAGCAGCCAAAGCTACCATGATGCTGGGATGCATCTCCAGAGGAATCACCTCCAGGAAAAGGGAGGTAATTCTGCCATTATTTATTTATTTATTTATTTATTTATTTATTTGCTTTTGTTAACCGGGTAAGCACACTAGACAACAAAGTGCCTATTTTCAGGTGCGACCATTATACAGGTCCTTGGTGAGACTGCACTTGGAGTACTATGTGCAGTTCTGGTGCCCATATCTAAAAAAGGACATCAGTTTATTGGAGGGGGTGCAGTAAAGAGCAACCAAGATGATCCAAGGTCTGCAGGACAAACCCTATGAGGAGAGGCTTCAGGTGCTCAACATGAGTTCCCTGGAGGACAGAAGAGAGAGGGGGGACAAAATCGAAACCTTTAAGTAACATAGAAACATAGAGGATGACGGTAGATAAGGACCGCAAGGCCAATCCAGTCTGCCCATATCTTTTTCTACTTTATGAATGTGCCATTGGTCTTTGCTCTGTCAATGGCCTATCTTTTCATACTCATCTGTATTGCTCCCTTATGCCTATCCCATGCCTGTTTGAAGCCCTGCACTGTATTCATATCCACCACTTCCTGAGGTAGGCCGTTCCATGCACCCACCACCCTTTCTGTGAAAAAGAACTTCCTTAAATTACCCCTTAATTGGCATCCCTCTAATCTCATGCTGTGTCCTCTTGTCCTGCTATTTTTCTTATATTGAAACATGTCAGACTCTTTCACCTTGTTAATGCCCTTAAGGTGTTTGAATGTTCCAATCATATCACCTCTCTCCCTCCTTTCCTCTAGGGTATACATATCGAGCTCAGTTAATTTGTCATCATATGTTTTCTGATGCAGTCCCTGCACCACTTTGGTTGCTCTTTTCTGGACTGTCTCAGTTTGGTTAATGTCCTTGCGAAGGTGTGGCCTCCAGTACTGCACGCAGTACTCCAGATAGGGCCTAACCAGTGTCTTGTAAAGAGGGCTTATTACCTCCCTCTTCCTACTTGTGATACCCCTACTAATACACCCCAACATCCGTTTAGCCTTACCTACTGCTTTAGTGGTCTGCTTGGATGATTTCAGGTCATCGGTGATGATGACGCCCAAGTCTCTTTCTTCCCTTGTGACTGCCAGCAACTCCCCTTCCAGCCTATAGGTGGCTTCAGGGTTTCTCTTCCCTATGTGCATGATCTTGCACTTCTTTCATGTAAATCCCAGCTGCCACTCTTCTGACTATTTTGCTAGTTTATCCAGATCTCTTCTCATTCTGCCCACCCCATCTGGATCATCTACTCTGTTGCAGATCTTGGTGTCATCTGCAAACAGACAAACCTTACCCTCCAGTCCATCTGCAATGTCATTGATGAAGATATTGAAGAGGACTGGCCCCAGGACTGATCCCTGCGGTACCCCACTTGTGACTTGCATCTCTTCTGACTGTATACCGTTTACCACCACTCTCTGTTTTCTGCCCGTCAACTAGTTTGTCACCCAGTAGACCAACATCTGACCCACCCCAAGCCTATCCAGCTTATTAATCAACCTTTATGTGGAACAGTATCGAAAGCTTTGCTGAAGTCAAGGTAGGCTATATCAACTGCTCCCCCTTGGTCCACCACTCTGGTTACCTAGTCAAAGAAATCTATGAGATTAGTTTGACAGGACCTTCCTTTTGTAAACCCATGCTGTCTTGGATCCTGTGCTCCTATGGATTCCAGGTGTTGCACTAACCTTTCCTTAAGGAGTGTCTCCATAATCTTGCCCACTTCTTCAGTAAGACTGACTGGTCTGTAGTTCCCTGCCTTCTCCCTGCTACCACTCTTGTGGAGCGGGATCACATGAGCCCTTCTCCAGTCTTCTGGGACATCTCTTGTGCTCAGAGACTCACTAAATAGTTCTGATAATGGCTCTGATAGTTCCACCCTTAGTACCCTGGGATGTATGCCATCAGGTCCCATTGCCTTGTCCACCCTGAGCTTATCGAGCTCTTGTAGGACCCTTTCTTTTGTGAAGGGACTAGTGCACACCTCCCCCTCCCGTGTCCATGGTGCTGAGCTGTGGGCCCTGCCCTACCTTCTCTTCAGTAAATACTGAGCAGAAGTATCTATTTAGGATAGATGCTTTTATATGGTCCTCCTCCTCACACGGCCCCTTATCCCATTTGATCTTAGCAATACCCCTTCTGGATTTTCTCCTTTCACTAATGTATCTATAGAAAGTCTTGTCACCTTCTTTTAGGTGTAAACAAGGTTAGTATGGAAGGCATCTTCAATCTCAGGGGGAATGGGTTCACTAGGAAGCACAGTCTAAAATTAGTGGGATGCAGATTCACAAGGGAAATGAGAAGACACTTTTTCACAGAAAGAATGTTCTCCAAGTGGAATGAACTGCTGGAGGAGGTAGTATCATTGAAAACAGTGGACAGCTTTAAAAGGGGTTGGGATAGAGTGAAAAGGAGAGTCATAATGGGTGGGAAGATGAGTAGGACGGATGAGAGGGGAATGGTGGAAGACTCTGTGTGGGAAGGGAAGGAGGGGGCAGCTCCCGTAATTTAATCTCAGAGCTGCACACTGCAGACTAGATAAAATGAAATGGCCTGTTTCTGCTGGCATTTTCGTATGTTTGTATATTCGTATGAGCTCGGGCACAGCTTTATGGCCCCGACCCTGTGGAATTCTCTACCTTGTCAGGTGAGAGATTTCCTGACCGTCCAAAGTTTTAAAGCTGCCCTAAAAACTTATCTTTTTAGCCTAGTGTTTTCAGATTTTAATGCCACTGTTGTATTTAATAGTTTTGTATTTTTTATTTATTGATGTGTTTTAATTAATTGTTGTTCAGGCGTCTTGGTTCCAGAAAGGCGCCTTTTATAAATAAAGAATTTTATTTATTTATTTATTTAAACAGCAGTTTGGAAAACCTTTGAGCCATAGGCTCATTTACAAAGGTACCTTGTCACAGTAAGACAAACGAAAATACACAGTATAACAGTACAACACAGTATAACAGTAACTTAAGACATAGATACAAACAAGCTGGTACAGGTAGGATTGATGCAAACAATACCAGAGTTATGTTGTCCTTAGCAGCTTAGTAGTAAGCTTTGTCATAAGTATTGAGTATGGCTTTGACTAGTGGCAATTACAGCTTCTGGGTGTTAATAGGTGGTTACAAGGAAGTTTTGAAGCTATCAAGAAGTGGAGCTCGGAGATGGAGGGGGGCAGTGTGTTGAACCAGGAGGGGGCCCTAAAGCTGAAGGCTCTTTGGCCGTGAGAGGTCCTAGCTCTAGGGATAACAAGAGAGGTTTTCCCAGAGGTCCAAGTATGAACTAGTGGGACAGAGCGGCGTATGGTGGTGGTCAATCCTGGCGGTGATAGCCCAAGGAGGGTCTTTTTTGTAAGTGTACAGGTCAGATATTTGAGGCGCTCGTCAAGATCAAGTACCAGGCGCTTTAGCGTACAGTGAACAGGTGTGTGTTAGCCTAGGTGCCCCAGTAATTAACCTGCAGGCCTTATTCAGAGTAGTGTGAATTTTATGGAGTGTGGTCTGATCAGTAGCACCATACACCGGCAGTCCATAGTCCACTAGGGACAGGATAGAGGAGGTGACTGCGAGTTGAAGAGCCTCCGGGGGGAGGCAGTGCTTATACCGATGTAAGATGCCCAATCGGATATTAGTGGCAGTTGCTAGGGCAGCGATGTGTCCATGGAAGGAGAGGGAGGGGTCCAAATGGATCCCTAGGTATTTATAGGAGCAAACTTGTTCGAGTGGGAAAGAGGACCCAGAGTGAATGAAGAGTTTGAAGTTGCAGGACTTGTTTTGAGGATGACTGAAGAACATGGTTTTTGGTTTTTTAAGATTTATCACCAATCTATGTTCCTTGAACCAGCCCTCGGCTTCAGCGAAGGACTTCTGCAGCGAGTCCTGGAGGGCAATAGGGTTACGACTTGAGGCAAAGATGACTGCATCATCAGCGACACAGAATGTTCCCCGAGCAAGAGCGTGGAAGGGTGTTAAGGTAAAGGGAGAATAGTAAGGGGCCCAGAATGGAGCCCTGGGGAACCCAGAAAGATGGGACAGATGTCTGAGTAGGTCCCATTAATTTTACATGCTGTGAGCGGTCAGACAGATAACTGGTGCACCAGGAGATAGGCCCAGCAGCAAAACCAGAGAGACTAAGGGCATCAAGAAGGAGGGCGGGAGACAGTGTCGAAAGCTTTAGAGAGGTCAATGAAGACCGCACCAGCCAGAGAACCAGTGTCTAAGGAGGAGTGGAGAAAGTTGGAGAACTCTAGGAGGGCTGTGTTGGTGCTGTGGCCCGTTCGGAAGCCATGCTTCTCAGGACATAGGACATTGTAGGTAGAGAGGTAGTCAGAGATTTGAGAGGCCACCACTTTTTCCAAGGCCTTGGAGAGAGGAGAGAGAGAATGGAGATTGGCCGATAGTTTCCAGCCACAGTCCTATCACCACCTTTAAAGATAGGGGTGACAGTGGTGACTTTCCAGGCAGTTGGGACCTTCCCCAGGCAAAGAGAGTGGTTGATGAGGCACATGATCGGGGTAAGGACTGTGTCTAAGACCAGCCGTAGGATACACGGATCCAGGGTGTCACTGCCTGTACTATTACTCTTGAGGGCAGTGACAAGGTGTGGCCTAAGTTCTTGGGCAGAAACACAGCGGAGGAGAAAATAAGGGTGAGAAAGATTTACGGCAGGTGCTGGGGGAGGAGGGTCAAAAAAATTTGTAGGGAGGATAGGGCTAAGGTCAGTGAATGAGGTGTTGAGGTGGTTGGCTATGAGGGCTGGGTCTGAGGAGATCACGCCATTAATGTTGATCTGGGGGGGGGAGTGTGCACTCCCATTTAACTGTTTAATGTTATCCCAGAAGGTTCTGGGGTTCCCCCATGAGGCAGTGAGTGAGGACCGATAGTGCTCAGACTTGGCCTTTCTGATGGCCCGAGTGCACTTGTTTCGGGCGGCAGCATATAACTGCCTGTCACTGGGCCGGCCAGTCTCAATGATCGATTGATGCTTGATTGATGGTCATGAATTATGAAGAGAAAACTGCATGCTATAAAACTAAGAAGAAAAAAATGTATTTCTCAAGTTAAATTATTTAATAAGTATTATTATTAATCTTATTTATTTTTTAAATATAAAATTAGTTTTGATTATCTATATAATACCTATTTTCCTGTGCCTTCTCCACCTTCTGTACCCTAACAGCTACTGAACTGGGAAGAAAAGGTAATCCCAGAACCACATCATGCTCAGTCTTGCTCAGGTGTCAGGTGTAGGTGATGACTCACTCTCACTGTCTTTGATACCTACAATCTTATTAGTCCAAAGAAATATTAAAAATTGGGTGCTGGCTCTGCTTAGGAACAGCTAAAATTATCATGAGCTCCAGTCAAACCTCACTCACTCATTTCCAGTTGCACACAAATATATTGTATGAGACCAAGAAATCATGAAGAAAAAACGTATTCATGATACCATGAAGAAAAATACAGTGCCTCTTGTATGATAGGTTTTATAATGTAGAATTATTATTTAATTTTTATAATTGTTTCTTTTATTAATAATAAATTGTCTCATACCAGTCAAGAAATATTGTTTTACTAGTTTTATTTTATAGTTGGTAAAAAGTGTGCCCTGCCTAACCTCTCAGCTGCCCAATAGTAATATTGCTTCATAGCACTACACAGCTCTTAACAAAGTAATCCTTCACTTTCTGGATTGCATCCCCCCACATAAGCACTGGGAGACCACGCTTGTACCGCAGTTGTGCTTGTGGCATGGAGTTCATTGATAAAGTTGCTTGCTCTGTGCAACGTGACTTATCACCTGGTAAAATTTATTTATTTGATTTTCGATAGCTGGGTAAATGCACTAGACAATAAAATGCCTATTTTGAGTCGTGACCTTTGAGAGTACAGTCACAAACACATTGGAGTATGGATACAATGAGTAAGGGAATGAGTAGTGTCACAGTACAGTACAAAAACTACAGTAACAAGGTAATAAGGAGGAACAATACATAAAATACAGTGGAGGCACGTATAAAAGTGTAGCAGATAAGTAAGCAATTAACAGACATATACAGTGCAGAATGAAATCAGGCATAGGCATGTGAATCAGTGAGTTAAGTACAGGTACATATGTCAGAAGCCTTTGAACATAGGTGTAACTCCCTTTTAAATTTGGCATGGGATATGAAGAACTGTAGGGCAACTGGGAGGGAAGACCAATACTTTGGGGCAAAGTGGGAGAAGGCATGTTCTCTCATATTGGTGGGACTGCAAATAGAGGCAGATCTGGTAGTACTGACTAGTTTGAATGAAGGCCAAGGCAAAAATGGCAAATGTTATTGTAAGAAACATCTCATTTGCTCAGGTTAACTTTGGAGGAGGTGGAACTGGTGACAAATCCATAGCTAAGGCTTGGAAGAAGATCTTATGCAACAGCAATCCAGCAGAGGGAGTGAGCACATACTTGTCTGTATAGGCCAGGCCTATTTTAATGTTAGCAGCTTTACATATATTGAAAAAATGATGAGAAGGATCAAGGGTAAGACCAAGGTACTTAAACACTTGAACATTTATGAGAAGGGTGCAATATGTGCTAGTGACTGCCAGCAGTCAGGACACTTTTTTAGTGTTCGAGCAAATTCATATAACATACAGTGAGAATGACTGGTGTTGGTGCACCAGATCAAAGTCAGAGTTTGGGATGAAATTTATTTCTGCTAAGTTTTTAGAGGTGGTGTAGAGAATTGTGTCATCTACATAAAGCAGGGAAGAGCAGGATGCTGAGATTAGTGAGAGATCACTGATAAAGTTAATGAAGAGAAGAAGTAGACCTAGTATTGATCCTTGGGGTACGTCTATACTGATAGCAGAGAGGTCAGACTCGATTTTGTTGATTTTGTCAAATTGCTTTCTGCCCTTTAGATGCCATTTGACAGCCATAGGGGTAATTCCCAGGGACAACATCTTTACTCTAAAGGAACACTGTCAGCCCTCTTTTCATCATATTAGTTCTAGTTGAAACCCTACATTTTATGATTGCTTACCTTCTCTAAAATGTGTTGATGTTGCTGGTTGTTTTATTTGTTTCCATTCTTAGTAGAACTGAAATGCATGCTAATGGTATAGTTGTACCCAACCTTGTTTTTTTTCAAATCCTTGCTCTCCTCTTATTGCATACTGGAGACACTCCCAAACAGTGCAGCCATTCATAATGCAGTAGTCTTCTCTAATCCCACTGCATCTTAAGTGGATAGACTGTGTTGGTAATGTTCCAAAATCCAGGAAAGATGCAATGGGATGCAACCAAAGATTGTAAACAAGCATGTTTTTGTGAGGTAACACCAATACGGTGAACAGTCTGTTTTTTTGTTCATTTGTGCTTTCTGTGCCTTGTTCTCCCCACAGTGGCCCCTGTCTGATCACCCCCCCCACCCTGTCAATCGACTCCACAGGAGTCTTACCTTAGCGCCATCCCGGACATGGGATCAGCTTGCCCCGCCACTGGTATGGAGCCCGAGGAGGATTGATCCTTATCCTGCCACTGCAAGGTGTTTTCCTCCATTTTCTCCCACTTCCACCCCATTGCTAGGGCGTGATATGTCAGCATGTGTATGTGGAGACGTACACATGCTGCAGAGTCCTGCAACACCCACCCTTCCATTGGTGCCCCCATCCCATCCTACCCTCAGGCCTCCACATGGGGGCAGTCATGCAGTGGGGTAGCCAGGTCTCCCTCCCTGGGAGAGGAGAGCAGTCCTCGGATGCTTGATTCTCTCCCTTCCTCCCTGGCCGACCCCAGCAACCCGCTTGCACCACGAACACGGGTCACCGGCATGGCAGGAGATAAGGCACGAGTGCCTCAGCCCTCCATGCCACTGGGCCAGCTGGATGGTCTGTTTTTCATTTTTAAAAAGAGAAAAGGAATCAGAAGCAAACTACCGTCTACATCAGCAATCACTACAGAATGTGACCAATCATAAAATGTGTTTTTTAAGCTGGAGACACTGTGAGGCCTAAGGGGGTTAACAGTGCCCCTTTAAGTAAATGGTGGCCCACTAGATCAAAGGACTTAGTTAAGTCAGTAAACACAGCTCTACTGAGCGTACATTTATTCATGCATCTTTTGTATCATTTGTAAATTGAATTAGTCCTGTGGGTATGTGCCATGGTCCACGACACCAACACAGCGACCTACATCGCTGTCAACAAAATTGACAGTTAGCTGACAGGTCGCTGTGTTGGTGCACCTGAGACAGGGGCACACTGTCTCCCAGTCCTGCACCCCCTCCCCAAATCAACTCCGACTCAGAGTTGATAACCATTAGTACAGGGGGTGTGGGAGGACAGAACCCCCTGCATGGTGAGTTCTGGGACAGAGCCCCGCGATAAAAAAATGGACTGGGAGACAATCGGTATTTATGTCAACCGCAACTTGCAGTTGACATAAATCCCGTCATTGTGATGCCGGTCGACGCAAGTATTGTCAAACCGGCATCATAGAGCCAGTTCCATGGTGGTGCTTTGACCTTGACTGAAACAATGCTCGGTATTAGAAAACAGAGTATGCTGTCTAAGATATCAGTGGTCTAGACTGCAACCAGCTTTTCTAGTATTTTTCTCTGGAGAGATAGTATAGCAATAGTTGGGTGATAGTTTACCACAAATTTAGGGTCACCTTTCTTGAAGATGGGGACACTTTTAGCCACTTTCCAAACCTCAAGTACAATCCTGGAGCACAGGGATAGACTGTAAATCCTAATCAGTAGGGGAGCCAAGGACATGGAAGCAATCCTAAGTCTAGGCTCAAGGCCATTTGAGTCTGTACCACTGCAAGCAGAAACAGAGTTAAGTAGTTGACATACCTCCCTGCTAGTTATCTCAGAAAGGCAGAAGCAGGGGGTGAAGGGAGTAGGGAAGAGGAGACAGGAGTAGGTGCAAAAATGGAGGCGTGTGAGTGGGTAGCAGGTGGATCTGGACTGGGACAAGTATGTTTAGACAGAACAGAGACATTAAGATTTAAGATATTAGCAATAGTATCTTAGTTATTACTGTAGGTGCCGTTATGCTCTCTATGTTGGTTGTGGAGTGGGTACCTCCCCTCCCCAAGAAATCCTTTATATGGCTCCATATCTGCCTGGTCTCCTTACAATAGGAGCTCCTGACAAGATGTACAGCCCTTTTGCAAGCATTCCTCTGAGCTCTATAGGTGACCTAGCCAGATGGAAAACTCAGGGATTTAAACTTCATATCCCATCAAGACCATGCATCTGAGAAAGAGAGTGTGCAATATGGCAGCTCACCTGTGGGTGGCCAGCTGTTGCTCCTTTTTTTTGTGGCTCACCTCTGTGCAGCGCAGGTAGGGGTTGCACATGCATGGGCTCAGCATATCCCGGGCTGAATATCGGGATGTGTGGAGTATGCATGGGCACGCCCCCCGATCTTCAGCTGCACCGTCATGGCGGCACCCCCCATGCCAGATTGCAGGCATACGTAGAAAAGCAATAGTCCCATATCCCTGGTGGTCCAGTGGACCACTCGCAGCCCGATTGTGGGCAGATGTAGTAAAAGTAAATGTCCTATATCCCTGGTGATCCAGTGGACTGCTTGCAGCCTGATCTTGGGCAGATGTAGTAAAAGTAAATGTCCTATGTCCCTGGTGGTCCAGTGGACCACTTGCAGCCTGATCGCGGGCAGATGTAGTAAAAGTAAATGTCCTATGTCCCTGGTGGTCCAGTGGACCGTTTGCAGCCTGATCGTGGGCATCTGTAGTGAAAACTATTAGTCCCATATCCCTGGTGGTCCTGTGGTACCCCCTCCCCACCCACCCACTGGAGCCCTACCACCCCACTCCCCGGTCAGTGGCGGGCGGCAGCTCCCATCTGCTTGCCACCCCATCGCCCGCTGACTAACACTGTATGGTAGGGCTGTATGCCCATTGATCCACAGTGTGAGCCAATGGGCATGCAGCCTGTACTGTACTACACAGTCCAGATATGTGAGTGGATCCATTCACATATCTGGACTGTGTAGTACGGTACGGGCTGCATGCCCATTGGTTCACACTGTGGACCAATGGGCGTACAGCCCTACTGTATGGTGTCAGTCGGCAGATGTGAGGCAGTGTGGCTCAGTGGGCGGGTGGGAGGGGGGTACTGCTGGACCACCAGGGATATGGGACTAATAGTATTCACTACAGATGCCGACGATCGGGCTGCAAGTGGTCCACTGGACCACCAGGGACATAGGACATTTACTTTTACTACATCTGCCTGTGATCAGGCTACAAGCGGTCCACTGGACCACCAGGGATATAGGACATTTACTTTTACTACATCTGCCCGCGATCGGGCTGTGAGTGGTCCACTGGACCACCAGGGATATGGGACATTTAAGTTTACTACATCTGCCCGCAATCAGGCTGTGAGCAATCCACTGGACCACCAGGGATATAGGACGTGTGCTTCATATACACATGCCCACGATCGGGCATTGGGGCACATTGCCGTGATGTGCAGGGAGCGTCAGTCCACGATGGCTGCAGCCTGGCAGGGTGCCAGGCGCAAGTCGCTGGGGATCGGCGCACCTGCATGCAAATGGGGCCATAATGACATGCAAATGGCCCCATTTGTGCCTTGCATACATTATGGCCCCATTTGCATGTGCACTTTTGAATATCGCGGTTGCTGCACCTAGTGCAACGGAACTTGCACTAGCGCATCCCCCTGCTCCACTCTGGCCACTTGCACTGGCATAGTGCCACTATGCCATGTGCACTGTGGGTGGCCATGGTGCTATATTCAATGTTGCTGTGCCATGGCGCAGCTCTATTAAATATCACCCTATCAACGTCCCTGTGCAGCCAAGTTGCACTGTGCCCAGGCTTGCGCCACAGCCTGGCGCAGTCTAAATATCCCGCCCTAAGGGTCCACTAATGACCAGGAGAAGCACGGGCATATACACCCATTAGCCTACCCTCAGGATTAGCCAAACTGAAATCACACCTCTGTATTCTTCAAAGGCAAATTGTTACAGCATAATATGGAATGGTGTTATATGGCACTGTAATTACTATACATTATCAAGAAAATGTAAACCCTTGGAAAAATAACAACTTAGGTTCAAACTTTAATTCAAATAAAAAATTGACTTTACACAAAACCATAACAAGCCTCAAACTGACCTGTGCTTATGTATTGGTAAGATTTGCAGTCTTTCTAGAGTTCCTTAACCATTCATTTATTCAGTCCCTTATTCATTTCATTTGGCTTTTGCCAATCTCCAAGTGCCACCTGACAATCCATAAAACTTCGTGATGTATCGCACTTGGTGTTGGTCTCTTCCCCTGCTCCATTCCCAATCTACATTTTCCCCCAGGACAGATACTGCATTTGAAGCACAAGTGTCCAAAAAGAACAAGTCTGCAAGATGCTCAAGCCTGCCACTGGACATTGCCACTAGCTCAGGTTCTCTTGCCTTGCTTATCGGAACAAATTGCATTTCATGTGGGAAGGATCTAATGTTACTACATTCGATAGCAGACATAACTGGCATATGGGGGGAGCTGTCTGAGCTTACTACTACAGTGTCATAGCTACTTCCACTGCTTGGAATCTTCACATCAGATTCAAGAAGCTTGATGAAAGACACAGGTGATGATTCACACAGATATGACAGCACTGGACTGTATGTGACACTGTTCATCTGTAACAGCTGGAGCAAGAGGTCCATCTTATTCTTGATGCTCAGTAACCTTTCTGCCATGTTACACGGTTCAGTTCTGAGCACTGGCATATGCTCTTCCTGTTCTTGCTCATGCACATCTGCAATGTCCTCTTGTTCCTCTGGGTGTTCCTCCTTGATTTCGTGCTGCATCTGCCTGTTAACATCTGGCTGTTCCTCCTCAATTTCATTCTCCATCTCCCTGTTAACATCTGTCAATTCCCTCCTTGATTGCATGCTCCTCATCCCTGGTAACATCTGGCAGTTCCTTCTTGGTTGCATGTTCCACATCCCTGTTAACAACTGGCTGTTCTGCCTCAATTTCAAAATGATGTTCTCTTGTATACCTCTGCTTGGTGCTCCTCTATTTCCAGTGGTACTTCAAGGTTCATCTCTGGTAGGGTCTTCATTTCTCATTCAACCTCTTCCTGTTCATCATTTTTAGGTACCTCTTGAGTGCTACTGTATTATAGTGACATGCTTGTCCCACTATAGTTAGGGCTGTATGGGCACTTCAATGTTAAACTCCAGTGTTTGCACTTTATTAACTTCACAACTGTTCAGTGGATTTGCATGAAAGTTTGCATGCACAGTCCTGTGGGGGTAGATCTCTTGACGTGCCAACTTTCGTTCCAGTTGGATGTGCGGATTCTGGAATACAGATTATGCAAAAAGTTTCACATTGGTTTGAATGGGTTTTCTGTCAACTTGGCTAGTGCCCAGACAGTTTGGAATTTTGGCCTGGAATTTTCTGGGCAGAAAGGGACTGGCCCACAGATGTGCCTTTTGCTTGTTTGGTAAAAAAAATATTAATCCGTTCCAAAGTTATTTAATTTAGAAATTTTGAATAACTGGTTCTGAGCATGCTCAGTAAGCACTTAAAAATAGCTGTATGAAATAAAATTATTATTTTACATATTGGGCCAATCCTTTTTTGTGAGAAGAAAATTATTGTTTCATTTGCCACCATCTTTTGTTGTCTATTTGCCCATAAAAATTCAAAATTGAAAAACCACAATAATAACATTCCTGAGAGTGACCAACACATGTAGCTTGATTATTGGGACTCCCTTAGCTGGATTCTGCACTTAACTGTTGCAGAAATGCCTTTAAAATGTTGTTTTTTAAAAGGTTAAAAATCTTGTTTTGTGACTCACAAACAAATATATTTTTTTGTATGGGGAATCAATGTATTTCAATGAGGTTTTCAACTTTGGTGCATAATTTTGCAATTTTTGCATGTTTTGTCACCAAATTTTCAACATGGCCTTTTTGAGATGCCACCCCTTGAACATTGTCAGTGGCATTATGCAAATCTGGCCAGAAAGGTGATTTCATTATTGCTTGGCAAAATCACCTTTTGGGCAGCATTTCAGAATTTACACCACCCTTGTTCATCAGGTAGGGTCATAAGAAGGCTATATTGAAATTCTGGGGTCAGAATATGTAAAAATGCCAGTTATGTGCATACATTGAAATTTTGCTATGCTTCCTTGTAAGTGTGGCAATTTTAAATATTTTGACTCAAAATTTTCAACAAAAACATCTTTTTACACCACCTCATGAATGAGACAGCTGTCATTTTTCAAAACCTAGCCAAACTGTGTTTTTGCACCTGTGGCACACAATGGTGTTGCGGTGGTGTGGAATCACATTTTGGGGGAGTTAAAAATATTCATCACTGGGTTCATGAGGTGGGTAAAAAGAAGTCTGTGTTGACAATTTCATCCCTGTTTGACTACAAATGCAAGCACAGAGTTGGGAGGACCCTGTGTGTCCACACCAACATATATGTACACATCTAAGGAGGGATGGGAGTGCAGGGCCCTCATGGCCCTGCACTCCCACAAACAAATGAGGATACAATTATACTATCTCAAAAAGTAAGGAAATTCTTTGCAAAAATGTTGTTAATGCACTAGTTAGGGTTGAAGCGACAAAAGTAGTGAAATGTGGTGTTAGGGTTTCCAACTCTAACACCCCACCTTCACCCACTGGACAGCAACAGGAAAAACCATTACTGTTTCACCTCTCCTGTGTCTTCACTAATCAGGCATGGGGTGTGGGGGTGTGCCTTGGGGTTGTCAGCCCTAACACACACCCCATTCTCATATACTGTACACATCTCAGCTGCTTTCATGGTCGAATGGGGGTGAGTGTTAGGGCTGACAACCTCAAGGCATACCTGTGCCTGATTAGCGAAGACACAGGAGAGGTGAAACTGTAATGTTTTTTCCTGTTGCTGTCTGATGGGTGTGGGTGGGGTGTTAGGGTGGGAAACCCTAGCACCACATTTCCCTGCTTTTGTCACTTTAACTCTAACTAGTGCATTAACAAAGTTTTTGCAAAGAATTTCGTTCACCTTGTATACTATTTTCATCTCTGCTGCTTGATGTTCCATAATCATACATTTTAAGAACAAGCCTACACTGTTAGAAAAAAATTAGAATAACATTTACTGTCAAGTATTGTGACACCAAGAACAAGCTGCAGAATTTAGTAATACAGTACTTACTGCAAAAACAAAAGTACAGTAATGAACTTTGCTATACTTTACAATAGGAGCCTTTACCCTGAGCTGCTTTGGGGTCTACTGAGTTTGAGGCACAAGTTCAATGTATCCGTGGAGTTCTTACATTTGCATTTACTCAGTCTGTTAATGTTCTACTTCCCTGTGGCAGCAGACAGCCTGGTCAGGGGTAGTGTCCTATTTGCCAGGCCAAGACTTCTTCTTAGTGGTTGAAATGTGCTCTTCTGATTTGCTCCCATCTAAAATGATCACATCCATGGTAGAATACACAGATGCTAGATACAGCACTAACAATTCTTCTGAACGTATACAGTAAAGTACTGTTGGCATTATGGAACATTTTTGTGCCTTATGTAGGCTGAGAACAGAAGGCATCTAGTGACGTGTGCAGTGGTAGGTACATGCTAGAGGCACATTACTGCATCACATTGTACACACTG
The DNA here is from genome assembly GCA_016271365.2 of Neoceratodus forsteri. NCBI lineage: Eukaryota > Metazoa > Chordata > Ceratodontiformes > Ceratodontidae > Neoceratodus > Neoceratodus forsteri. Next base: position 1,110,167,382 of record CM057456.1, on the reverse strand, counting down.
TACACAGGAATGAGTATAAAACACAGAAGAGATGCTAAACTTCATTACGTACCTCCAGGAGGAAGGGGGACACATCCAAGGCCATCGTTTCCAGAGATTTTTACCACTGGTGTTTTTTTTTCCTTTTTGAGAGTCTGGACGATGTAAAATGATACTGCCTTGCAGAAATAAGCAACACTTTTATAAGGCCCTGCTGCAAGTGCTGATATAGTACTATATCAACAAACTCTGGCCAGAGTCGATAGGGCTGCAGGCGAAGAATTTGGTGCAAAAATATTGAAAATTACCAAAGTTACAAGCCTGCATTAGCAAAATGTAACATTGGCTCATAAATATGTTGTTTTTTAATATGAGTACACCAAATTTGTAACATAGTCCTGTTTTGGCCCTGCCTCAAGAGGAAGGGCAGAGAAAATGTTCAAATCCTTGCTGAAAGGTGATTTCATGCAGATACTGCAAAATCAATGTTCAGGTTGCAAATACACATTTTGGGCTGGAGCTGAAAAATGACAGCTGTCACATCAATGAAGTGCTGAAAAGAAATGGCTATGTTGAAAAATTTCGTTAAAAATATTGAATATTACCAAACTTATGAGCCTCCATTTGCAAAATTCAAAATAGCCTCATAACTTTTTTGTAAAATAATTTTACACCAAATTTAGAACATAGCCTTCTTATGGTCCCACCTCATGAACAATGGCAGAGAACATTTTCAACTCCTGTCTGAAAGGTGATTTTGTGCAGGGACCGCAAAATAACCTTTTGGGATGTAAGAAAACATTTTGGCCAGGATTTGACAAATGACAGCTATCACATTCGTGAGGTGCTGTAAAAATATGGCTATGTTATACATTTGGGGTAAAAATATTAAAATTTACCAAAGTTACGAGTCTGCATTTGCAAAATTCAGCGTAGGCTCATAACTTTGTTGTTTTTTTTAACATTTTCACAACAAATTTTCAGCATTGCCTTCTTATTACCCCACCTCATGAACAAGGGAAGAGAACATTTTCAACTCCTGGTGGAAAGGTGATTTCACACTGGGACCACAAAATCACTTTTCAGGATATGAGAAAACATTTTGGCCAGTATTTGAAAAATGGCACCTGTCACATTCATGAGGTACTATAAAGATATGGCTATGTTGTGAATTTGGGAAAAATTACCAAAGTTAAGATCCTGCATTTGCAAAATTCAATATAGGCTCATAACTTTATTGTTTTTTAGTATTTTTACACAAAGTTTTCAACAGTTTTTTAACTCCTGCCCGAAAGGTGATTTTGCATAGGGACCACAAAATCACCTTTTGGGATGGATTTACTTAATGTCAGTGCCATTGTTCATGAGGCAGGGTCTCAAGAAAGGCATGTTGAAGATTTGGGCCAAAAATATGCAAAAATACCCCAGTTATGCCACTAAGTTTAAAATCCCATTGAAATACAGTACATTGAACTGCATACCTGATTCTTTAGTTCACAGTCTGGCTTTAAAGAGTGAAGACATGGTTGTGGTCCAGAGAAGATTACAGCATTGGACCCCTGATGGATAAGTAAGGGCTTGGGGGTGTGTGTGGGGTGGTGGCTGCTGAGTGGGAGGGTTGGGTGGGGAAAATAATGTCTGTAAAGACATCAATAGATGTTTTCTTTTTACAGGTTTAAGAGGATTGGGCACCCAGTGTCAATGTTAAGTTTTGAGGGGGTGCTGAGAGGGAGGGTTGGGTGGGGGTAACATATATATATATTTAACAAAAAAAGCCTAAAAAAAAGAAGAACTGAAGGATTCCAGATCCTGTGATTTGGGATTAGGCACCCCAGTGTCAGTGCTATGTTTCTGGGGTGGGGGTGGTGGGTGCTGAGAGGGAGGTTGGGTGGGGGGCAAGGTATATATTTAAAAAAGAACCAAGGATTTCAGATCCAGACACTGGAGGATTGGGCACTCCCAGTGTCAATGTTATGTTCTGGGGTGGGGTGGGGCGCTAAGAGGAAGGGTTGCATGGGGGTAGGGCAACATATATATTAAAAACAACACAAACAAAATAACTTCACATGCACAGTAGTGGAGGGGTGAGAAAAACAAAGAACAAGGATCTGTATTATTGCGACACTGGGGATTGGGCACCCTAGTGTCACTGTTATATTTTGGGGTGGGGTGGGGTGGTGGGTACTGAGAGAGAGGGTCGAGTGGGAGAAAAAATATGATAAAAACAAACAGGGCACAGTCCTCCATGTCCAAAATGGCTGCCGGACACTACTGAGCATGTGCAAGTAGTCGCACATGCACAATACAGTTGGCGGCCATCTTGGGCATGGTGGACTGTGCCGTGTTCTGCCGTGACCTCTGACTGAAATAAAATAGTGCTGTGCCCAAATTGCACTGTGCCACTGCTATAGGACAGAGTGGAATGCTTCACTAATGCAGAGGTGACTGTGGAGCAACTCCAACATGTTGTTTGGTTGGAAGGAATGTGCTGAGTCTTTTTTTGATAGCAAGAGGTCTGCAGGGCTACATCCACTGCAGCCCTAAAAAGCACAGTTTTTACTAATGGCAGTATGCAAATTACCACACACATATCACACACTGTGCAAATAAGTTGTTAAAAATGCATTCTGTACACATTTCCTTAAAGAGCCTGTGACATCTCACGAATTACTGATCAGCTGGCAATCCCTGTCCATCGTCCTGTTCATATGCATTTTCCCCGACGATGATCTGTGCAGGCTAAATATGTGTATTTTTCAGTTTTTGTAAAGATCATGCAGCCGCGCATTCATGCAGCTGTAAGCCATGTGCTCCCACTCGCCTAGCGTTCTGACATCATCCGGGGGACGGGCGCTAGCTGTCTGAGCGGGAGAATAGCACGGTTCCAAAAGTACAGCCTTGAAACTTGAAGCTGAGTAATTTTTTTGCGATCGGCCATTGTGTTTTGCGATCAGACTGCAAGGGTTTACTATCAGTGAGAAAAAAACTAACAATTTGTTTTTACTGTGCATGTACTTCCTGGTGCTATTCATTCAGACTGCTGTCAGTGATCATCTCTTCTGACAGCCATCTGACATCGCGGGTCTTGCTGCATCCCCTGTACCTTTTCCATGACTGCTTTCCATTTATCAACTTATTTTTCCCAGTAATTAATAGGTGCAATGAACGTTTGTGGGGATCTGTAGTGTGGTGCTATAGTTCAACATATAAGAATATATCCTGACTTTGATGTGGAGCTGCTACATACTGTACAGTATATAAAGGATCCCCATCCACTAATGTATGACCCTTTGGGTCAGGCCACTACTGGTGACAAGCATAATATCTCGGTTGTTCTGCTGTGTGTGTGTGTCAGGGTCCTTAGTCTGTTCTCTAAATTCTTAGTAGTGACATATACTGCCAATTCCTTCTCATTATCTATCCTGCTTTTACTGGGGTTCATAATCACATAGCAGCAGCAGGTGTATGTTGCAGACAACTGAGGTTGTATTTCCAAAGTTCTTGTACCATTGTTAATTGGCATCCTTGTGCTACCAAGCTTGACTCTTTTGTGTCTGTGGTACTAGACTGGTAGTAAAGAAAAGTGCTAACCCCTGTGTGTGGTTTTGTTTCTCTGCGGTTACTTGTGGCCCACAATATTTCCATCACTCATAAATTATTCAGTTTCTGTGTAGTGTACTAATATGATTAATCGCTGTGTCACATATGGGTGTTCCAACACCCATAAACATGAAGTAAGCCTACACAAGTTTCCATCTAATGTGCAGTTGCGTGCTAAATGGAATGCTGCTGTTCAGCGTATGCATGCAGACTGACATGATGCCACAGTGAACAGTCATCTTTGTAGTGCGCATTTTGTTTCGGGAGCGTTTGAGACAGAATATATTTTAATGAAGAAGCTGGGCATGCAGACAGGACGTATTTGCCATCATCTACGTGCAGATGCTGTGCCAACCATTTTTAAAAGACCAGCAGTTCCTGGCAGTATTGGCTCAGTTGCCAAGAAGACTCGGGTGTCATCTGCTATTGCCAAGAGGGAACACCAGCAGGTAAATTATTGTTATTCACTGTACATTGCTTGTAATTCTATTTCTGTAGTTTCATTACTGAACTTACATTTTAAGTTTTGTTATGCATTCACAGATAAGCAACAACGGAAGCAACAAGCAGCTCACCTGAGCAGCTGAGGAAGCCAAATCTCCAGCCTGATAACTTTCGAAGCAGCTTCCCCCCACAAGCTAGGCACTCGGGACAATCAAGCAACTGAAGCAACAAGCAGCTCACCTGAGCAGCTGAGGAAGCCAAATCTCCAGCTTGATAACTTATGAGGCAGCTCACCCCCCCAAGCTAGGCACTCGGGACAATCAAGCAACTGAAGCAACAAGCAGCTCACCTGAGTAGCTGAGGAAGCCAAATCTCCAGCCTGATAACTTTCGAGGCAGCTCCCCCAAGCTAGGCACTCGGGACAATCAAGCAACTGAAGCAACAAGCAGCTCACCTGAGTAGCTGAGGAAGCCAAATATCCAGCCTGATAACTTTCCAGGTAAAGAGAGCCTCTTCTCTTCATCTGGACACCTGCAGAGGGGTGCTACCTAATGAACACTTATATTTTATGAACTTTGTTCCTGTTCGCCACTGGGTGGGCTTGTTATTTGATTCTCTTTGTGCTACTAATGCTGAAGTGTAAAGCTAGGGACTCACTGGCTTTTCTAGAGTTCCCTTGCTGATTTCATCTTAAAGCCAGATATACCAAGCAGCTAATATAGATCAGACTTGTTTAATATGGTGGTATTTGGAGCTAATTGCTGATTACATCTTAAAGCCAGATATACCAAGCAGCTGATATAGATCAGACTTGTTTAATATGGTGGTATTGAGCTAATTGTGCTTGTTACTGAAGGCATTAGGTTAGCTGGGTCATAGTGTGAACTCATTTCGGAATAGCCCTGTTTGCTTAGAGTGGAGCTCCTTTGTGTAAGTCACAACATATTCTCCAGCTGCATAGTAATGAGAGGCTTTGTTTTCTCCACTACATAGGCAGCTCCCCAAGCTAGGCACTAGGGACAATCAAGCAACTGAAGCAACAAGCAGCTCACCTGAGTAGCTGAGGAAGCCAAATCTCCAGCCTGATAACTTTCGAGGCAGCCCCCCCAAGCTAGGCACTCGGGGCAATCAAACAACTGAAGCAACAAGCAGCTCACCTGAGTAGCTGAGGAAGCCAAATCTCCAGCCTGATAACTTTCGAGGCAGCTCCCCCCCCCAAGCTAGGGACTCGGGACAATCAAGAAACTGAAGCAACATGCAGCTCACCTGAGTAGCTGAGGAAGCCAAATCTCCAGCCTGATAACTTTTGAGGTAAAGAGAGCCTCTTCTCTTCGTCTGGACGCCTGCAGAGGGGTACTACCTGATGAACACTTATATTTTATGAACTTTGTTCCTGCTCACCACTGGGTGGGCTTGTTATTTGATTCTCTTTGTGCTACTAATGTTGAAGTGTAAAGCTAGGGACTCACTGGCTTTTCTAGAGTTGCCTTGCTGATTTCATCTTAAAGCCAGATATACCAAGCAGCTAATATAGATCAGACTTGTTTAATATGGTGGTATTTGGAGCTAATTGCTGATTACATCTTAAAGCCAGATATACCAAGCAGCTAATATAGATCAGACATGTTTAAAATGGTGGTATTGAGCTAATTGTGCTTGTTACTGAAGGCATTAGGTTAGCTGGGTCCTAGTGTGACCTAATTTTGGAATAGCCCTGTTTGCTTAGAGTGGAGCACCTTTGTGTAAGTCACAACATATTCTCCCGCTACATAGTAATGAGAGGCTTTGTTTTCTCCACTACATAGGCAGCTCCCCAAGCTAGGCACTCAGGACAATCAAGCAACTGAAGCAACAAGCAGCTCACCTGAGTAGATGAGGAAGCCACATCTCCAGCCTGATAACTTTCGAGGTAAAGAGAGCCTCTTCTCTTCATCTGGACGCTTGCAGAGGGGTGCTACCTGATGAACACTTATATTTCATGAACTTTGTTCCTGTTCACCACTGGGTGGGCTTGTTATTTGATTCTCTTTGTGCTACTAATGCTGAAGTGTAAAGCTAGGGACTCACTGGCTCTTCTAGAGTTGCCTTGCTGATTTCATCTTAAAGCCAGATATACCAAGCAGCGAATATAGATCAGACTTGTTTAATATGGTGGTATTTGGAGCTAATTGCCGAATACATCTTAAAGCCAGATACACCAAGCAGCTAATATAGATCAGACTTGTTTAATATGGTGGTATTGAGCTAATTGTGCTTGTTACTGAAGGCATTAGGTTAGCTGGGTACTAGTGTGACCTCATTTCAGAATAGCCCTGTTTGCTTAGAGTGGAGCTCCTTTGTGTAAGTCACAACATATTCTCCTGCTGCATAGTAATGAGAGGCTTTGTTTTCTCCACTACAAAGGCAGCCCCCAAGCTAGACACTCGGGACAATCAAGCAACTGAAGCAACAAGCAGCTCACCTGAGTAGCTGAGGAAGCCAAATCTCCAGCCTGATAACTTTCGGGGCAGCTCCCCCCCCCAAGCTAGGCACTCGGGACAATCAAGCAACTGAAGCAACAAGCAGCTCACCTGAGTAGCTGAGGAAGCCAAATCTCCAGCCTGATAACTTTCGAAGCAGCTCCCCCTCCCCAAACTAGGCACAGGGACAATCAAGCAACTGAAGCAACAAGCAGCTCACCTGAGTATCTGAGGAAGCCAAATCTCCAGCCTGATAACTTTTGAGGTAAAGAGAGCCTCTTCTCTTTGTCTGGACGCCTGCAGAGGGGTGCTACCTGATGAACACTTATATTTTATGAACTTTGTTCCTGTTCACCACTGGGTGGGCTTGTTATTTGATTCTCTTTGTGCTACTAATGCTGAAGTGTAAAGCTAGGGACTCACTGGCTTTTCTAGAGTTGCCTTGCTGATTTCATCTTAAAGCCAGATACACCAAGCAGCTAATATAGATCAGACTTGTTTAATATGGTGGTATTTGGAGCTAATTGCTGATTACATCTTAAAGCCACATATACCAAGCAGCTAATATAGATCAGACTTGTTTAATATGGTGGTATTGAGCTAATTGTGCTTGTTACTGAAGGCATTAGGTTTGCTGGGTCCTAGTGTGACCTCATTTTGGAATAGCCCTGTTTGCTTAGAGTGGAGCTCCTTTGTGTAAGTCACAACATATTCTCCCGCTGCATAGTAATGAGAGGCTTTGTTTTCTCCACTACATAGGCAGCTCCCCCCCCAAGCTAGGCACTCGGGACAATCAAGCAACTGAAGCAACAAGCAGCTCACCTGAGTAGCTGAGGAAGCCAAATCTCCAGCCTGATAACTTTCAAGGCAGCTCCCCCAAGCTAGGCACTCAGGACAATCAAACAACTGAAGCAACAAGCAGCTCACCTGAGTAGCTGAGGAAGCCAAATCTCCAGCCTGATAACTTTCAAGGCAGCTCCCCACCAAGCTAGGCACTCGGGACAATCATGCAACTGAAGCAACAAGCAGCTCACCTGAGTAGCTGAGGAAGCCAAATCTCCAGCCTGATAACTTTCGAAGCGGCTCCCCCCCCAAGCTAGGCACTCGGGACAATCAAGCAACTGAAGCAACAAGCAGCTCACCTGAGTAGCTGAGGATGCCAGATCTCCAGCCTGTTAACTTTCGAGGAAAAGAGAGGCTCTTCTCTTCGTCTGGACGCCTACAGAGGGGTGCTACCTGATGAACACTTATATTTTATGAACTTTGTTCCTGTTCACCACTGGGTGGGCTTGTTATTTATTCTCTTTGTGCTACTAATGCTGAAGTGTAAAGCTAGGGAGTCACTGGCTTTTCTAGAGTTGCCTTGCTGATTTCATCTTAAAGCCAGATATACCAAGCAGCTAATATAGATCAGACTTGTTTAATATGGTGGTATTTGGAGCTAATTGCTGATTACATCTTAAAAGCCAGATATACCAAGCAGCTAATATAGATCAGACATGTTTAATATGGTGGTATTGAGCTAATTGTGCTTGTTACTGAAGGCATTAGGTTAGCTGGGTCCTACTGTGACCTCATTTTGTAATAGCCCCGTTTGCTTAGAGTGGAGCTCCTTTGTGTAAGTCACAACATATTTTCCCGCTGCATAGTAATGAGAGGCTTTGTTTTCTCCACTACAAAGGCAGCTCCCCCAAGCTAGGCACTCGGGACTATCAAGCAACTGAAGCAACAAGCAGCTCACCTGAGTAGCTGAGGAAGCCAAATCTCCAGCCTGATAACTTTCGAGGCAGCTCCCCCAAGATAGGCACTCGGGACAATCAAGCAACTGAAGCAACAAGCAGCTCACCTGAGTAGCTGAGGAAGCCAAATCTCCAGCCTGATAACTTTCGAGGTAAAGAGAGCCTCTTCTGTTCGTCTGGACACCTGCAGAGGGGTGCTACCTGATGAACACTTATATTTTATGAACTTTGTTCCTGTTCACCACTGGGTGGGCTTGTTATTTGATTCTCTTTGTGCTACTAATGCTGAAGTGTAAAGCTAGGGACTCACTGGCTTTTCTAGAGTTGCCATGCTGATTTCATCTTAAAGCCAGATATACCAAGCAGCGAATATAGATCAGACTTGTTTAATATGGTGGTATTTGGAGCTAATTGCTGATTACATCTTAAAGCCAGATATACCAAGCAGCTAATATAGATCAGACATGTTTAATATGGTGGTATTGAGCTAATTGTGCTTGTTACTGAAGGCATTAGGTTAGCTGGGTCCTACTGTGACCTCATTTTGTAATAGCCCGTTTGCTTAGAGTGGAGCTCCTTTGTGTAAGTCACAACATATTTTCCCGCTGCATAGTAATGAGAGGCTTTGTTTTCTCCACTACAAAGGCAGCTCCCCCAAGCTAGGCACTCGGGACTATCAAGCAACTGAAGCAACAAGCAGCTCACCTGAGTAGCTGAGGAAGCCAAATCTCCAGCCTGATAACTTTCGAGGCAGCTCCCTCCCAAGCTAGGCACTCGGGACAATAAAGCAACTGTAGCAACAAGCAGCTCACCTGAGTAGCTGAGGAAGCCAAATCTCCAGCCTGATAACTTTCGAGGCAGCTCCCCCAAGCTAGGCACTCGGGACAATCAAGCAACTGAAGCAACAAGCAGCTCACCTGAGTAGCTGAGGAAGCCAAATCTCCAGCCTGATAACTTTCGAGGTAAAGAGAGCCTCTTCTGTTCGTCTGGACACCTGCAGAGGGGTGCTACCTGATGAACACTTATATTTTATGAACTTTGTTCCTGTTCACCACTGGGTGGGCTTGTTATTTGATTCTCTTTGTGCTACTAATGCTGAAGTGTAAAGCTAGGGACTCACTGGCTTTTCTAGAGTTGCCATGCTGATTTCATCTTAAAGCCAGATATACCAAGCAGCGAATATAGATCAGACTTGTTTAATATGGTGGTATTTGGAGCTAATTGCTGATTACATCTTAAAGCCACATATACCAAGCAGCTAATATAGATCAGACTTGTTTAATAAGGTGGTATTGAGCTAATTGTGCTTGTTACTGAAGGCATTAGGTTAGCTGGGTCCTAGTGTGACCTCATTTTGGAATAGCCCAGTTTGCTTAGAGTGGAGCTCCTTTGTGTAAGTCACAACATATTCTCCCGCTGCACAGTAATGAGAGGCTTTGTTTTCTGCACTACATAGGCAGCTCCCCCAAGCTAGGCACTCGGGATAATCAAGCAACTGAAGCAACAAGCAGCTCACCTGAGTAGCTGAGGAAGCCAAATCTCCAGCCTGATAACTTTCAAGGCAGCTGCCCCAAGCTAGGCACTCAGGACAATCAACCAACTGAAGCAACAAGCAGCTCACCTGAGTAGCTGAGGAAGCCAAATCTCCAGCCTGATAACTTTCAAGGCAGCTCCCCCCCCAAGCTAGGCACTCGGGACAATTATGCAACTGAAGCAACAAGCAGCTCACCTGAGTAGCTGAGGAAGCCAAATCTACAGCCTGATAACTTTCGAGGCAGCTCCCCCCCCAAGCTAGGCACTCGGGACAATCAAGCAACAGAAGCAACAAGCAGCTCACCTGAGTAGCTGAGGAAGCCAAATCTCCAGCCTGATAACTTTCGAGGCAGCTCCCCAAAGCTAGGCACTCGGGACAATGAAGCAACTGAAGCAACAAGCAGCTCACCTGAGTAGCTGAGGATGCCAAATCTCCAGCCTGTTAACTTTCGAGGTAAAGAGAGCCTCCTCTCTTCGTCTGGACGCCTGCAGAGGGGTGCTACCTGATGAACAATTATATTTTATGAACTTTGTTCCTGTTCACCACTGGGTGGGCTTGTTATTTTATTCTCTTTGTGCTACTAATGCTGAAGTGTAAAGCTAAGGAGTCACTGGCTTTTCTAGAGTTGCCTTGCTGATTTCATCTTAAAGCCAGATATACCAAGCAGCTAATATAGATCAGACTTGTTTAATATGGTGGTATTTGGAGCTAATTGCTGATTACATCTAAAAGCCAGATATACCAAGCAGCTAATATAGATCAGACATGTTTAATATGGTGATATTGAGCTAATTGTGCTTGTTACTGAAGGCATTAGGTTAGCTGGGTTCTAGTGTGACCTCATTTTGTAATAGCCCCGTTTGCTTAGAGTGGAGCTCCTTTGAGTAAGTCACAACATATTTTCCCGCTGCATAGTAATGAGAGGCTTTGTTTTCTCCACTACAAAGGCAGCTCCCCCCCCCCAAGCTAGGCACTCGGGACTATCAAGCAACTGAAGCAACAAGCAGCTCACATGAGTAGATGAGGAAGCCACATCTCCAGCCTGATAACTTTCGAGGTAAAGAGAGCCTCTTCTCTTCGTCTGGACGCCTGCAGAGGGGTGCTACCTGATGAACACTTATATTTTATGAACTTTGTTCCTGTTCACCACTGGGTGGGCTTGTTATTTGATTCTCTTTGTGCTACTAATGCTGAAGTGTAAAGGTAGGGAGTCACTGGCTTTTCTAGAGTTGCCTTGCTGATTTCATCTTAAAGCCAGATATACCAAGCAGCGAATATAGATCAGACTTGTTTAATATGGTGGTATTTGGAGCTAATTGCCGAATACATCTTAAAGCCAGATACACTAAGCAGCTAATATAGATCAGACTTGTTTAATATGGTGGTATTGAGCTAATTGTGCTTGTTACTGAAGGCATTAGGTTAGCTGGGTCCTAGTGTGACCTCATTTCGGAATAGCCCTGTTTGCTTAGAGTGGAGTTCCTTTGTGTAAGTCACAACATATTCTCCCGCTGCATAGTAATGAGAGGCTTTGTTTTCTCCACTACAATGGCAGCTCCCCCAAGCTAGACACTCGGGACAATCAAGCAACTGAAGCAACAAGCAGCTCACCTGAGTAGCTTAGGAAGCCAAATCTCCAGCCTGATAACTTTCCGGGCAGCTCCCTCCCCAAGCTTGGCACTCGGGACAATCAAGCAACTGAAGCAACAAGCAGCTCACCTGAGTAGCTGAGGAAGCCAAATCTCCAGCCTGATAACTTTCGAGGCAGCTCCCCCCCAAGCTAGGCACTCGGGACAATCAAGCAACTGAAGCAACAAGCAGCTCACCTGAGTAGCTGAGGAAGGCAAATCTCCAGCCTGATAACTTTTGAGGTAAAGAGAGCCTCTTCTCTTTGTCTGGACGCCGGCAGAGGGGTGCTACATGATGAACACTTATATTTTATGAACTTTGTTCCTGTTCACCACTGGGTGGGCTTGTTATTTGATTCTCTTTGTGCTACTAATGCTGAAGTGTAAAGCTAGGGACTCACTGGCTTTTCTAGAGTTGCCTTGCTGATTTCATCTTAAAGCCATATATACCAAGCAGCGAATATAGATCGGACTTGTTTAATATGGTGGTATTTGGAGCTAATTGCTGATTACATCTTAAAGCCACATATAACAAGCAGCTAATATAGATCAGACTTGTTTAATATGGTGGTATTGAGCTAATTGTGCTTGTTACTGAAGGCATTAGGTTAGCTGGGTCCTAGTGTGACCTCATTTTGGAATAGCCCTGTTTGCTTAGAGTGGAGCTCCTTTGTGTGAGTCACAACATATTCTCCCACTGCATAGTAATGAGAGGCTTTGTTTTCTCCACTACATTGGCAGCTCCCCCGCAAGCTAGGCACTCGGGACAATCAAGCAACTGAAGCAACAAGCAGCTCACCTGAGTAGCTGAGTAAGCCAAATCTCCAGCCTGATAACTTTCGAGGCAGCTCCCCCAAGCTAGGCACTCAGGACAATCAAACAACTGAAGCAACAAGCAGCTCACCTGAGTAGCTGAAGAAGCCAAATCTCCAGCCTGATAACTTTCAAGGCAGCTCCCCCACCAAGCTAGGCACTCGGGACAATCATGCAACTGAAGCAACAAGCAGCTCACCTGAGTAGCTGAGGAAGCCAAATCTCCAGCCTGATAACTTTCGAGGCAGCACCCCCAAGCTAGGCACTCGGGACAATCAAGCAACAGAGGCAACAAGCAGCTCACCTGAGTAGCTGAGGAAGCCAAATCTCCAGCCTGATAACTTTCAAGGCAGCTCCCCTCCCCAAGCTAGGCACTCAGGACAATCAAGCAACTGAAGCAACAAGCAGCTCTCCTGAGTAGCTGAGGATGCCAAATCTCCAGCCTGTTAACTTTCGATGTAAAGAGAGCCTCTTCTCTTCGTCTGGACACCTACAGAGGGGTGCTACCTGATGAACACTTACATTTTATGAACTTTGTTCCTGTTCACCACTGGGTGGGCTTGTTATTTTATTCTCTTTGTGCTACTAATGCTGAAGTGTAAAGCTAGGGAGTCACTGGCTTTTCTAGAGTTGCCTTGCTGATTTCATCTTAAAGCCAGATATACCAAGCAGCTAATATAGATCAGACTTGTTTAATATGGTGGTATTTGGAGCTAATTGCTGATTACATCTTAAAGCCAGATATACCAAGCAGCTAATATAGATCAGACATGTTTAATATGGTGGTATTGAGCTAATTGTGCTTATTACTGAAGGCATTAGGTTAGCTGGGTCCTACTGTGACCTCATTTTGTAATAGCCCGTTTGCTTAGAGTGAAGCTCCTTTGTGTAAGTCACAACATATTTTCCCGCTGCATAGTAATGAGAGGCTTTGTTTTCTCCACTACAAAGGCAGCCCCCAAGCTAGGCACTCGGGACTATCAAGCAACTGAAGCAACAAGCAGCTCACCTGAGTAGCTTAGGAAGCCAAATCTCCAGCCTGATAACTTTCGAGGTAAAGAGAGCCTCTTCTCTTCATCTGGACTCCTGCAGAGGGGTGCTCCCTAATGAACACTTATATTTTATGAACTTTGTTCCTGTTCACTACTGGGTGTGCTGGTTATTTTATTCTCTTTGTGCTACTAATGCTGAAGTGTAAAGCTAGTGACTCACTGGCTTTTCTAGAGTTGCCTTGCTGATTTCATCTTAAAGCCAGATATACCAAGCAGCTAATAAAGATCAGACTTGTTTAATATGGTGGTAATGAGCTAATTTTGCTTGTTACTGAAGGCATTAGGTTAGCTGGGTCCTAGTGTGACCTCATTTTGGAATATCCCTGTTTGCTTAGAATGGAGCTCCTTTGTGTAAGTCACAACATATTCTCCCACTGCATAGTAGTGAGAGGCTTTGTTTTCTCCACTACATAGGCAGCTCCCCAAGCTAGGCACGCGGGACAATCAAGCAACTGAAGCAACAAGCAGCTCACCGGAGTAGCTGAGGAAGCCAAATCTCCAGCCTGATAACTTTCGAGGTAAAGAGAGCCTCTTCTCTTCATCTGGACACCTGCAGAGGGGAGCTACCTGATGAACACTTATATTTTATGAACTTTGTTCCTGTTCACCACTGGGTGGGCTTGTTATTTGATTCTCTTTGTGCTACTAATGCTGAAGTGTAAAGCTAGGGACTCACTGGCTTTTCTAGAGTTGCCTTGCTGATTTCATCTTAAAGCCAGATATACCAAGCAGCGAATATAGATCAGACTTGTTTAATATGGTAGTATTTGGAGCTAATTGCCGAATACATCTTAAAGCCAGATACACCAAGCAGCTAATATAGATCAGGCTTGTTTAATATGGTGGTATTGAGCTAATTGTGCTTGTTACTGAAAGCATTAGGTTAGCTGGGTCCAAGTGTGACCTCATTTCGGAATAGCCCTGTTTGCTTAGAGTGGAGCTCCTTTGTGTAAGTCACAACATATTCTCCCGCTGCATAGTAATGAGAGGCTTTGTTTTCTCAACTACATAGGCAGCTCCCCCCACAAGCTAGGCACTCGGGACAATCAAGCAACTGAAGCAACAAGCAGCTCACCTGAGTAGCTGAGGAAGCCAAATCTCCAGCCTGATAACTTTCGAGGCAGCCCCCCCCCAAGCTAGGCACTCGGGACAATAGAGCAACTGTAGCAACAAGCAGCTCACCTGAGTAGCTGAAGAAGCCAAATCTCCAGCCTGATAACTTTCGAGGCAGCTGCCCCCCCCAAGCTAGGCACTCGGGAGAATCATGCAACTGAAGCAACAAGCAGCTCTCCTGAGTAGCTGAGGTAGCCAAATCTCCAGCCTGATAACTTCCGAGGTAAAGAGAGCCTCTTCTCTTTGTCTGGACACCTGTAGAGGGGTGCTACCTGATGAACACTTATATTTTATGAACTTTGTTCCTGTTCACCACTGGGTGGGCTTGTTATTTGATTCTCTTTGTGCTACTAATGCTGAAGTGTAAAGCTAGGGACTCACTGGCTTTTCTAGAGTTGCCATGCTGATTTCATCTTAAAGCCAGATATACCAAGTAGCGAATATAGATCAGACTTGTTTAATATGGTGGTATTTGGAGCTAATTGCTGATTGCATCTTAAAGCCACATATACCAACTAAGTAATAGATCAGACTTGTTTAATAATGTGGTATTGAGCTAATTGTGCTTGTTACCGAAGGCATTAGGTTAGCTGGGTCCTAGTGTGACCTCATTTGGAATAGCCCAGTTTGCTTAGAGGAGCCTCCTGTGTAAGTCATAACATATTCTTCCGCTTGCATAGTAATGAGAGGTTTTGTTTTCTGCACTATAGGCAGCCTCCTGCCAGGCACTCGGGACAATCAAGCAACTGATGCAACAAGCAGCTCACCTGAGTAGCTGAGGAAGCCAAATCTCCAGCCTGATAACTTTCAAGGCAGCTCCCCCCCCAAGCTAGGCACTCAGGACAATCAACCAACTGAAGCAACAAGCAGCTCACCTGAGTAGCTGAGGAAGCCAAATCTCCAGCCTGATAACTTTCAAGGCAGCTCCCTCACCAAGCTAGGCACTCGGGACAATCATGCAACTGAAGCAACAAGCAGCTCACCTGAGTAGCTGAGGAAGCCAAATCTCCAGCCTGATAACTTTCGAGGCAGCACCCCCCCCAAGCTAGGCACTCGGGACAATCAAGCAACAGAGGCAACAAGCAGCTCACCTGAGTAGCTGAGGAAGCCAAATCTCCAGCCTGATAACTTTCAAGGCAGCTCCCTCCCCAAGCTAGGCACTCGGGACAATCAAGCAACTGAAGCAGCAAGCAGCTCACCTGAGTAGCTGAGGAAGCCAAATCTCCAGCCTGTTAACTTTCGATGTAAAGAGAGCCTCTTCTCTTCGTCTGGACACCTACAGAGGGGTGCTACCTGATGAACACTTACATTTTATGAACTTTGTTCCTGTTCACCACTGGGTGGGCTTGTTATTTGATTCTCTTTGTGCTACTAATGCTGAAGTGTAAAGCTAGGAGTCACTGGCTTTTCTAGAGTTGCCTTGCTGATTTCATCTTAAAGCCAGATATACCAAGCAGCTAATATAGATCAGACTTGTTAATATGGTGGTATTTGGAGCTAATTGCTGAGTACATCTTAAAGCCAGATATACCAAGCAGCTAATATAGATCAGACATGTTTAATATGGTGGTATTGAGCTAATTGTGCTTATTACTGAAGGCATTAAGTTAGCTGGGTCCTACTGTGACCTCATTTTGTAATAGCCCCGTTTGCTTAGAGTGAAGCTCCTTTGTGTAAGTCACAACATATTTTCCCGCTGCATAGTAATGAGAGGTTTTGTTTTCTCCACTACAAAGGCAGCACCCCCCCCCAAGCTAGGCACTCGGGACTATCAAGCAACTGAAGCAACAAGCAGCTCACCTGAGTAGCTTAGGAAGCCAAATCTACAGCCTGAAAACTTTCGAGGTAAAGAGAGCCTCTTCTCTTCATCTGGACTCCTGCAGAGGGGTGCTACCTAATGAACACTTATATTTTATGAACTTTGTTCCTGTTCACTACTGGGTGTGCTGGTTATTTTATTCTCTTTGTGCTACTAATGCTGAAGTGTAAAGCTAGTGACTCACTGGCTTTTCTAGAGTTGCCTTGCTGATTTCATCTTAAAGCCAGATATACCAAGCAGCTAATAAAGATCAGTCTTGTTTAATATGGTGGTAATGAGCTAATTGTGCTTGTTACTGAAGGCATTAGGTTAGCTGGGTCCTAGTGTGACCTCATTTTGGAATATCCCTGTTTGTTTAGAATGGAGCTCCTTTGTATAAGTCACAACATATTCTCCCACTGCATAGTAATGAGGGCTTTGTTTTCTCCACTACATGAAGCAGCTCCCCCAAGCTAAGGCACCTTGGGACAATCAAGCAACTGAAGCAACAAGCAGCTCACCGGAGTAGCTGAGGAAGCCAAATCTCCAGCCTGATAACTTTCAAGGTAAAGAGAGCCTCTTCTCTTCATCTGGACACCTGCAGATGGGAGCTACCTGATGAACACTTATATTTTATGAACTTTGTTTCCTGTTCACCACTGGGTGGGCTTGTTATTTGATTCTCTTTGTGCTACTAATGCTGAAGTGTAAAGCTAGGGACTCACTGGCTTTTCTAGAGTTGCCTTGCTGATTTCATCTTAAAGCCAGATATACCAAGCAGCTAATATAGATCAGACTTGTTTAATATGGCAGTATTTGGAGCCACTGTCGAATACATCTTAAAAGCCAGATACACCAAGCAGCTAATATAGATCAGACTTGTTTAATATGGTGGCATTGAGCTAATTGTGCTTGTTACTGAAAGCATTAGGTTAGCTGGTAACTAGTGTGACCCTCATCTGTAAATAGCCCTGCTTGCTTAGAGTGGAGCTCCTTTGTGTAAGTCACAACATATTTTCCCCGCTGCACAGCAAATTTGAGAGTTTTGTTTTCTCCACTACAAAGGCAGCTCCCCCCCCAAGCTAGGCACTCGGGACTATCAAGCAACTGAAGCAACAAGCAGCTCAACTGAGTAGATTAGGAAGCCAAATCTCCAGCCTGATAACTTTCGAGGTAAAGAGAGCCTCTTCTCTTCATCTGGACTCCTGCAGAGGGGTGCTACCTAATGAACACTTATATTTTATGAACATTGTTCCTGTTCACCACTGGGTGTGCTTGTTATTTGATTCTCTTTGTGCTACTAATGCTGAAGTGTAAAGCTAGGGACTCACTGGCTTTTCTAGAGTTGCTCATGATTTCATCTTAAAGCCAGATATACCAAGCAGCTAATATAGATCAGACTTGTTTAATATAGTGGTAATGAGGCTAATTGTGCTTGTTACTGAAGGCATTAGGTTAGCTGGGTCCTAGTGTGACCTCATTTTGGAATATCCCTGTTTGCTTAGAGTGGAGCTCCTTTGTGTAAGTCACAACATATTCTCCCACTGCATAGTAATGAGAGGCTTTGTTTTCTCCACTACATAGGCAGCTCCCCCAACCTAGGCTCACGGGACAATCAAGCAACTGAAGCAACAAGCAGCTCACCGGAGTAGCTGAGGAAGCCAAATCTCCAGCCTGATAACTTTTGAGGTAAAGAGAGCCTCTTCTCTTCATCTGGACACCTGTAGAGGGGAGCGACCTGATGAACACTTATATTTTATGAACTTTGCTCCTGTTCACCACTGGGTGGGCTTGTTATTTGATTCTCTTTGTGCTACTAGTGCTGAAGTGTAAAGCTAAGGGACTCACTGGCTTTTTCTAGAGTTGCCTTTGCTGATTTCATCTTAAAGCTGGGATCTATCAAGCAGCTAATATAGATTGGGACTTGTTTGATACGGTGGTATTTGGAGCTCAATTGCTGATTACATCTTAAAGCCAGATATATCAAGCAGCTAATATAGATCAGACTTGTTTAATATGGTGGTATTGAGCAAATTGTGCTTGTTACTGAAGGCATTAGGTTAGCTGAGTCCTAGTGTGACCCTCATTTGGAATAGCCCTGTTTGCTTAGAGTGGAGCTCTTGCTTAAATCACAAACATATTCTCCCGCTGCATAGTAATGAGAGGCTTTGTTTTCTCCACTACATAGGCAGCTCCCCCCACCAAGCTAGGCGCGGGACAATCAAGCAACTGAAGCAACAAGCAGCTCACCTGAGTAGCTGAGGAAGCCAAATCTGCAGCCTGATAACTTTTGAGGTAAAGAGAGCCTTTTCTCTTCATCTGGCTGACTGCAGAGGGGTGCTACCTGATGAACACTTATATTTTATGAACTTTTTTCCTGTTCACCACTGGGTGGGCTTGTTATTTGATTCTCTTTGTGCTACTAATGCTGAAGTGTAAAGCTAGGGAGTGACTGGCTTTTCTAGAGTTGCCTTGCTGATTTCATCTTAAAGCCAGATATACCAAGCAGCTAATATAGATCAGACTTGTTTAATATGGTGGTATTTGGAGCTAATTGCTGATTACATCTTAAAGCCAGATATACCAAGCAGCTAATATAGATCAGACTTATTTAATATGGTGGTATTGAGCTAATTGTGCTTCGTTACATGAAGGTTAGCTAGGCCTAGAGTGACCTCATTTGGAATAGCTCTGTTTGCTTAGAGTGGAGCTCCTTTGTGTAAGTCACAATATATTCTCCAGCTGCATAGTAATGAGAGGCTTTGTTTTCTCCACTACAAAGGCAGCTCCCCCCCCAAGCTAGGAACTTGGGACAATCAAGCAACTGAAGCAACAAGCAGCTCATCTGAGTAGCTGAGGAGGCCAAATCTCCAGCCTGATAACTTTCAAGGCAGCTCCCCCCCCAAGCTAGGCACTCGGGACAATCAAGAAACTGAAGCAAGCAGCTCACCTGAGTAGCTGAGGAAGCCAAATCTCCAGCCTGGTAACTTTCAAGGCAGCTGCCAACCCCAAGCTAGGCACTTGGGACAATCAAGCAACTGAAGAAACAAGCAGCTCACCTGAGTAGCTGAGGAAGCCAAATCTCCAGCCTGATAACTTTCGAGGCAGCCCCCCCCAAGCTAGGCACTCGGGACAATAAAGCAACTGTAGCAACAAGCAGCTCACCTGAGTAGCTGAGGAAGCCAAATCTCCAGCCTGATAATTTTCAAAGCAGCTGCCTCCCCCAAGCTAGGCACTCGGGACAATGAAGAACCTGAAGCAACAAGCAGCTCACACTGAGTAGCTGAGGAAGCCAAATCTCCAGCCTGATAACTTCCGAGGGGTAAAGAGCCTCTTCTATTATCCAGACACCTGCAGAGGTGCTACCTGAAGAACACTTATATTTTATGAACTTTGTTCCTCTCTTGCCACCACTGGGTGGGCTTGTTATTTGATTCTCTTTGTGCTACTAATGCTGAAGTGTAAAGCTAGGGACTCCATTGGCTTTTTCTAGAGTTGCCATGCTGATTTCATCTTAAAACCAGATATACCAAGTGGCTAATATAGATCAGACTTGTTTAATATGGTGGTACTTGGAGCTAATTGCTGATTACATCTTAAAGCCATATACCAAGCAGCTAATATAGATCAGACTTGTTTAATAATGTGGTATTGAGCTAATTCTGCTTGTTACCGAACGGCATTAGGTTAGCTGGGTCCTAGTGTGACCTCATTTTGGAATAGCCCAGTTTGCATAGATGGACTCCTGTGTAAGTCACAACATATTCTTCCACTGCATAGTAATAGAGGCTTTGTTTTCTGCACTACATAGGCAGCTCCCACCCCCCCAAGCTAGGCACTCGGGACAATCAAGCAACTGAAGCAACAAGCAGCTCACCTGAGTAGCTGAGGAAGCCAAATCTCCAGCCTGATAACTTTCAAGGCAGCTCCCCAAGCCAGGCACTCAGGACAATCAACCAGCACAGAGCAACAAGCAGCTCACCTGAGTAGCTGAGGAAGCCAAATCTCAGCCTGATAACTTTCAAGGCAGCTCCCCCAAGCTAGGCACTCGGGACAATTATGCAACTGAAGCAACAAGCAGCTCACCTGAGAAGCTGAGGAAGCAAATCATAGCCTGATAACTTTTGAGGCAGCCCCCAAGCTAGGCACTCGGGACAATCAAGCAGAAGCAACAATCAGGTCACCTGAGTAGCTGAGAGCCAAATCTCCAGCCTGATAACTTCTCGAGGCAGCTCCCCGCAAGCTAGGCAGCACTGACAATGAAGCAACTGAAGCAACTAGCAGCTCACCTGAGTAGCTGAGGATGCCAAATCTCCAGCCTGTTAACTTTTGAGGTAAAGAGAGCCTCCTCTCTTCGTCTGGACGCCTGCAGAGGGGTGCTACCTGTTGAACACTTATATTTTATGAACTTTGTTCCTGTTCACCACTGGGTGGGCTTGTTATTTTATTCTCTTTGTGCTACTAATGCTGAAGTGTAAAGCTAGGGAGTCACTGGCTTTTCTAGAGTTGCCTTGCTGATTTCATCTTAAAGCCAGATATACCAAGCAGCTAATATAGATCAGACTTGTTTTAATATGGTGGTATTTGAGCTAATTGCTGATTACATCTAAAAGCCAGATATACCAACCAGCCAATATAGATCAGACATGTTTAATATGGTGGTATTGAGCTAATTGTCTTGTTACTGAAGGCATTAGGTTAGCTGGGTCCCAGTGTGACCTCATTTGTAATAGCCTGCTTGCTTAGAGTGGAGCTCCTTTGTGTAAGTCACAACATATTTTCCCGCTGCATAGCAATGAGAGGCTTTGTTTTCTCCACTACAAAGTCAGCTCCCCCCCCCAAGCTAGGCACTCGGGACTATCAAGCATCTGAAGCAACAAGCAGCTCAACTGAGTAGCTTAGGAAGCCAAATCTCCAGCCTGATAACTTTTGAGGTAAAGAGAGCCTCTTCTCTTCATCTGGACTCCTGCAGAGGGGTGCTACCTAATGAACACTTATATTTTATGAACATTGTTTCTGTTCACCACTTGGTGTGCTTGTTATTTGATTCTCTTTGTGCTACTAATGCTGAAGTGTAAAGCTAGGGACTCACTGGCTTTTCTAGAGTTGCCTTGCTGATTTCATCTTAAAGCCAGATATACCAAGCAGCTAATATAGATCAGACTTGTTTAATATGGTGGTATTGAGCTAATTGTGCTTGTTACTGAAGGCATTAGGTTAGCTGGGTCCTAGTGTGACCCTCATTTTGGAATATCCCTGTTTGCAGAGAGGAGCTCCTTTTTGTGTAAGTCACACATTCCTCCCACTGCATAGTAATGAGAGGCTTTGCTTTCTCCACTACATAGGCAGCTCCCCACCACCAAGCTTGTGTGGTACCGGGACAAGCAAGCAGCAAGGCAACTAGCAGCTCACCTGAGTAGCTGAGGAAGCCAAATCTGCAGCCTGATAACTTTCGAGGTAAAGAGAGCCTCTTCTGTTCATCTGGCTGCCTGCAGAGGGGTGCTACCTGATGAACTCTTATATTTTATGAACTTTTTTCCTGTTCACCACTGGGTGGGCTTGTTATTTGATTCTCTTTGTGCTACTAATGCTGAAGTGTAAAGCTAGGGAGTGACTGGCTTTTCTAGAGTTGCCTTGCTGATTTCATCTTAAAGCCAGATATACCAAGCAGCTAATATAGATCAGACTTGTTTAATATGGTGGTATTGAGCTAATTGTGCTTGTTACTGAAGGCATTAGGTTAGCTGGGTCCTAGAGTGACCTCATTTTGGAATAGCCCTGTTTGCTTAGAGTGGAGCTCCTTTGTGTAAGTCACAACATATTCTCCAGCTGCATAGTAATGAGAGGCTTTGTTTTCTCCACTACAAAGGCAGCTCCCCCAAGCTAGGAACTTGCGACAATCAAGCAACTGAAGCAACAAGCAGCTCACCTGAGTAGCTGAGGAAGCCAATTCTCAGCCTGATAACTTTCAGGCAGCTCCCCCTCAAGCTAGGCACTCGACACAATCAACGCAATCAACGCAACAAGAAGCTCACCTGAGTAGCTGAGGAACAACCCAATTGATAACTTTCGAGGCAGCTCCCCAACCCAAGCTAGGCACTCGGGACAATCAAGCAACTGAAGCAACAAGCAGCTCACCTGAGTAGCTGAGGACGCCAAATCTCCAGCCTGATAACTTTCGAGGCAGCCCCCAAGCTAGGCACTCGGGACACAAAGCAACTGTAGCAACAAGCAGCTCACCTGAGTAGCTGAGGAAGCCAAATCTCCAGCCTGATAACTTTCGAGGCAGCTGCCCCCCCAAGCTAGGCACTCGGGACAATCAAGCAACTGAAGCAACAAGAGCTCACCTGAGTAGCTGAGGAAGCCAAATCTCCAGCCTGATAACTTCCGAGGTAAAGAGAGCCTCTTCTCTTCGTCTGGACCCCTGCAGAGGGATGCTACCTGATGAACACTTATATTTTATGAACTTTGTTCCTGTTCACCACTGGGTGGGCTTGTTATTTGATTCTCTTTGTGCTACTAATGCTGAAGTGAAAAGCTAGGGACTCACTTGCTTTTCTAGAGTTGCCATGCTGATTTCATCTTAAAGCCAGATATACTGAAGTAGCGAATATAGATCAGACTTGTTTAATATGGTGGTATTTGGAGCCAATTGCTGATTACATCTTAAAGCTACATATACCAAGCAGCTAATATATATCAGACTTGTTTAATAATGTGGTATTGAGCTAATTGTGCTTGTTACTGAAGGCATTAGGTTAGCTGGGTCCTAGTGTGACCTCATTTTGGAATAGCCCAGTTTGCTTAGACTGGAGCTCCTTTGTGTAAGTCACATCATATTCTCCCGCTGCATAGTAATGAGAGGCTTTGTTTTCTGCACTTCTTAGGCAGCACCCCCCCAAGCTAGGCACTCGGGACAATACAGCAACTGAAGCAACAAGCAGCTCACCTGAGTAGCTGAGGAAGCCAAATCTCCAGCCTGATAACTTTCAAGGCAGCTCCCCCCCCAAGCTAGGCACTCAGGACAATCAACCAACTGAAGCAACAAGCAGCTCACCTGAGTAGCTGAGGAGGCCAAATCTCCAGCCTGATAACTTTCAAGGCAGCTCCCCCCCAAGCTAGGCACTCGGGAGAATTATGCAACTGAAGCAACAAGCAGCTCACCTGAGTAGCTGAGGAAGCCAAATCTTTAGCCTGATAACTTTCGAGCTAGCTCCCCCCCCAAGCTAGGCACTCGGGACAATCAAGCACAGAAGCAACAAGCAGCTCACCTGAGTAGCTGAGGAAGCCAAATCTCCAGCCTGATAACTTTCGAGGCAGCTCCCCCTCCAAGCTAGGCACTCGGGACAATGAAGCAACTGAAGCAACTAGCAGCTCACCTGAGTAGCTGAGGATGCCAAATCTCCAGCCTGTTAACTTTCAAGGTAAAGAGAGCCTCCTCTCTTCGTCTGGACTCCTGCAGAGGGGTGCTACCTGTTGAACACTTATATTTTATGAACTTCGTTCCTGTTGACCTCTGGGTGTGCTTGTTATTTGATTCTCTTTGTGCTACTAATGCTGAAGTGTAAAGATAGGGACTCACTGGCTTTTCTAGAGTTGCCTTGCTGATTTCATCTTAAAGACTGATATACCAAGCAGCTAATATATATCAGACTTGTTTAATATGGTGGCAATGAGCTAATTGTGCTTGTTACTGAAGGCATTAGGTTAGCTGTGTCCTAGTGTGACCTCATTTTGGAATATCCCTGTTTGCTTAGAGTGGAGCTCCCTTGTGTAAGTCACAACATATTCTCCCACTGCATAGTAATGAGAGGCTTTGTTTTCTCCGCTACATAGGCAGTTCCCCCCCCAAGCTAGGCTCACGGGACAATCAAGCAACTGAAGCAACAAGCAGCTCACCGGAGTAGTTGAGGAAGCCAAATCTCCAGCCTGATAACTTTTGAGGTAAAGAGAGCCTCTTCTCTTCATCTATACACCTGCAGAGGGGAGGTACCTGATGAACACTTATATTTTTTGAACGTTGCTCCTGTTCACCACTGGGTGGGCTTGTTAATTGATTCTCTTTGAGCTACTAATGCTGAAGTGTAAAGCTAGGGACTCACTGGCTTTTTTAGAGTTGCCTTGCTGTTTTCATCTTAAAGCCAGATATATCAAGCAGCTAATATAGATCAGACTTGTTTAATATGGTGGTATTTGGAGCTAATTGCTGATTACATCTTAAAGCCAGATATATCAAGCAGCTAATATAGATCAGACTTGTTTAATATGGTGGTATTGAGCAAATTGTGCTTGTTACTGAAGGCATTAGGTTAGCTGGGTCCTAGTGTGACCTCATTTTGTAATAGCCCCGTTTGCTTAGAGTGGAGCTCCTTTGTGTAAGTCACAACATATTTTCCCGCTGCATAGTAATGAGAGGCTTTGTTTTCTCCACTACAAAGGCAGCTCCCCAAGCTAGGCACTCCGGGACTATCAAGCAACGCAGCTAACAAGCAGCTCACCAGAATAGCTTAGTGAAGTCAAATCTCCAACCTGATAACCTCTAATGCAAAGAGAGCCTCTTCTCTTCATCTGGACTCCTGCAGAGGGGTGCTACCTAATGAACACTTATATTTTATGAACTTCGTTCCTGTTCACCTCTGGGTGTGCTTGTTATTTGATTCTCTTTGTGCTACTAATGCTGAAGTGTAAAGCTAGGGACTCACTGGCTTTTCTAGAGTTGCCTTGCTGATTTCGTCTTAAAGACTGATATACCAAGCAGCTAATATATATCAGACTTGTTTAATATGGTGGCAATGAGCTAATTGTGCTTGTTACTGAAGGCATTAGGTTAGCTGTGTCCTAGTGTGACCTCATTTTGGAATATCCCTGTTTGCTTAGAGTGGAGCTCCTTTGTGTAAGTCACAACATATTCTCCACTGCATAGTAATGGAGGCTTTGTTTCTCCATCACATAGGCAGGTTCCCCCAAGCTAGGGCTCACAGGACAATCTAAGCAACTAGCTAACAAGCAGCTCACCGGAGTAGTTGAGGAAGCCAAATCTCCAGCCTGATAACTTTTGAGGTAAAGAGAGACTCTTCTCTTCATCTATACACCTGCAGAGGGGAGGTACCTGATGAACACTTATATTTTTTGAACGTTGCTCCTGTTCACCACTGGGTGGGCTTGTTATTTGATTCTCTTTGTGCTACTAATGCTGAAGTGTAAAGCTAGGGACTCACTGGCTTTTTTAGAGTTGCCTTGCTGTTTTCATCTTAAAGCCAGATATATCAAGCAGCTAATATAGATCAGACTTGTTTAATATGGTGGTATTTGGAGCTAATTGCTGATTACATCTTAAAGCCAGATATATCAAGCAGCTAATATAGATCAGACTTGTTTAATATGGTGGTATTGAGCAAATTAAAGCGAGCACTGAAGGCATTAGGTTAGCTGAAGTCCTAGTGTGACCTCATTTAAGAAAAGCCCTTGTTTGCTTAGAGTGAAGCCTCCTTTGTGTAAGATCACAACATATTCTCCCGCTGCATAGTAATGAGAGGCTTTGTTTTCTCCACTACATAGGCAGCTCCCCACAAGCTAGGCACTCGGGACAATCAAGCAACTGAAGCAACAAGCAGCTCACACAGTAGCTGAGGAAGCCAAATCTCAGCCTGATAACTTTCGAGGTAAAGAGAGCCTCTTCTCTTCATCTGGCTGCCTGCAGAGGGGTGCTACCTGATGAACACTTATACTTTATGAACTTTTTTCCTGTTCACCACTGGGTGGGCTTGTTATTTGATTCTCTTTATGCTACTAATGCTGAAGTGTAATGCTAGGGAGTCACTGGCTTTTCTAGAGTTGCCTTGCTGATTTCATCTTAAAGCCAGATATACCAAGCAGCTAATATAGATCAGACTTGTTTAATATGGTGGTATTTGGAGCTAATAGCTGATTACATCTTAAAGCCAGATATACCAAGCAGCTAATATAGATCAGACTTGTTTAATATGGTGGTATTGAGCTAATTGTGCTTGTTACTGAAGGCATTAGGTTAGCTGGGTGCTAGAGTGACCTCATTTTGGAATAGCCCTGTTTGCTTAGAGTGGAGCTCCTTTGTGTAAGTCACAATTTATTCTCCAGCGGCATAGTAATGAGAGGCTTTGTCTTTTCCACTACAAAGGCAGCTCCCCCCCAAGCAAGGAACTCGGGACAATCAAGCAACTGAAGCAACAAGCAGCTCACCTGAGTAGCTGAGGAAGCCAAATCTCCAGCCTGATAACTTTCGAGGCAGCTCCCCCTCCAAGCTAGGCACTCGGGACAATCAAGCATCTGAAGCTAACAAGCAGCTCACCTGAGTAGCTGAGGAAGCAACTTCCAGCCTGATAACTTTCGAGGCAGCTCCCACCCCAAGCTAGGCACCTCGGACAATCAAGCAACTGAAGCAACAAGGCAGCTCACCTGAGTAGCTGAGGGATGCCAAATCTCCAGCCTGATAACTTTCGAGGCAGCAAGCTAGGAACTCGAGACAATAAAGCAACTGTAGCAACAAGCAGCTCACCTGAGTAGCTGAGATAAAGCCAAATCTCCAGCCTGATAACTTTCGAGGTAGCCACCCCTGCCAGGCACTGGACAATCAAGCAAATTGAAGCAGTCAAGAAGCTCACCTGATGGTTGAGGAAGCCAAATCTCCAGCCTGATAACTTCCGAGGTAAAGAGAGCCCTTCTTTGTCTGACACCAGAGGGTGCTACCTGATGAATACTTATTTTTATGAACTTGGTCCTGTTCACCGCTGGGTTGTTATCGATTCTCTGTGTTACTAATGCTGAAGTGAAAGTTAGGACCACTGGTTTTTTCGAGTTGCGAGCCTCCAAAGTTCTTCAATCCTGGGAGTAGTTTAACTCAGTTGTGGTAGTCAGTCCAATGAGCAGTGTGGACCTTCCCCTTGGTACCTCGCAGGCTAGGACTGAGTGGAAATCTGCCTCTGTCGGGAGGTGCACCGCTCACCCACCACAGCTACGCTTGCACTGCCACCTGTGGTCACCCAAGTGGCAGTAATGCGGTGGAGCTCAAGAACCTCCCTCCCTCCTTGGAGGACAGTATCCTTTGGGACACAATCTTCCCGCTGCCCCCCCCCCCGCTTTCCTCATATCGTACTCCACCTCTCACTGCCACAAACTGCTCCCTCCCTTCCTGTTGTGTTGACCTCTGCCTTGTGTAGGCAGGGTCCTCAGCATACTGGAGGGGTCAGGAATCTGCAGACCTTTCTCCTCCTACCTCTTCTTTCTCCTCCTCCTTCCATCATCCCCCCTCCGCTTCTCTGCCTACCAACATACCTAGCTCTCACATTCCCTTCTCCTCCTTACGTAGCTAGCCCTAGCTATGGCAAAAACAAGAGGGCACAAGTTGAAGATAGAGGGGGGGATGGCTCAGAGGTAATGTGAGGAAGTATTTCTTCACAGAGAGGGTTGTGATTACATGGAACAGCCTTCCTGAGGAGGTTGTAGAGTCAAAAACAGTGGGGGAATTCAAGAATGCACGGGACAGACATAAGGCAATTCTAGTGGGGGGTAGGAGGAAGTAGGCGGTTGGTTAGTTAGTATCTGCAGCTTATCCATTAGGTAGGGAAATGGGCAGACTAGGTGGGCCAAGCGGTCCTCATCTGCCATCAAATTCTATGTTTCTATGACCCCTAATCTCTAATGCACTTAAGCAATAAGGCATGACCAAGAGTTATGTTAATGGTCTGTTAATCACCTTCTAGGGGTGTACTGTGGCATGAGGTGTAACCAAGTGCCACATGCCCTAGAGGGTGATTAACTGGAATTAACAATCCCTGGGAGTGCTCTTATTGCTATTATAATAAAAAATATTTTTAAACAGTGTTAAACCTTGCTCAGCATATAGTTAAACTCTACATGTATGTTAATAAAAGATTAACATAAGGTTGTTAGAATGTTTGCAGCCAATCAGAAAGCTCTATTTCTCAGACCCTTTTTATAATTGTAGTTAACTTGCACTTGTTATGGTTAACCCTTAATCTCTACTGCACTTGTAGTTAACTTGCACTTGTTATAATTTAGCCAACCTGTTCTGCCTGTCTTTACTCCTCACTAACGTCCCTAGATCAAACTACAACAATTCTGTTCAGCCATTTACTAGCTACACAGTTATGTGCCATTTAGTGTATGCCTAAACGCTATTTTGTGTTGTCATATCTATCTAGTCCAAACGTGTTGGCATAGTATCTATCTAGTTCAAAACTGTTAGCATCCCACTATTTCATTACTCCTGCACAGTCTGCTCAAATTATTTGAATGTAATCTACTGTAAATTTATACTGTGTACCAAATCTCTGTAAATTATCCCAGCAACTTGTTACTCAGCATGCCTTCCTGGTGAAACATTTCAATAAATGAACTCTGGCTCGTGATGCTACGGTTGCATCAATGGGCCAGCTATATACGTTTATTATTTATATATTAAAGGACCTTTAAACTTAACTCTGCAGTTTGGTGGCTCATCTGCTAATGTCCTTCCTCCCCAGTCCTACAGATAGTCTTTCATTAACACTGGCTGCACCTACCTCTTTTGATCGCCTATACCACTCCAACTCTGTCTGCTTAGCACTGGTCTGCTGCACTCTGTCTTCCTGCACCAGAGGGAGCAAAAGAAAACCCATCATTCTTCCTGCTCTGGCAGGAGTCAGAACAGGATCACTCAGGGCTGCTACCTGCAAACTCCCCGTTTACCAACATAGAAACACAGAAGTTGATGGCAGAAGGAGACCGCTAGGTCCTTCTAGTCTGCCCATTTGTGTTAGACCTATTTTGACACTCTGGTTGCCCTCTGTAGTCACAGCTCCCTTGTGACCAAAAGACCATTTGAGGCTGAGAAATCCATATAATTCCCCATCTGTTAGTGAGCTCTGCCTGTGGTTTTGGTCTGCCCTTTTCTAAGATTAGTGTTGTCTCACTGAAGAAAGGGCCTGCTGTGGGCAGAAGAAGCAGGACATGGCTGACGCAAACCCCTGCCTTTCGTAGGCAGGGTCCTCAGCATACTGGAGGGAGTCAGGCCCCAGCAGACCTTTCTCCTCCTACCTCTTCTTTCTCCTCCTCCTCAAACTAAAAGGTTGTTTACTGTTTTGGGCAGCAGTGGCAACAGGCAAAGTGTGGGCAGGCCGGTATTTGTGAACCCTTGTCACTTTACAAAGTGAGGATGAGTGACTATTCATTCAACGCCACTGTAAAACGGTGGTAGATAGAAAACAAACAATGGCATTGTGAAGGCAAAAGAAAGCCAGGCCTAGTCCGACCCACTCATCTCCTCTGGCTCAGAACCTCCACAGCACAACTTGCAGTGCTAGCAGCAGCACTATCATTGGGCACTGTGCTAAAGTCCAGCAGTGAGGCTTTGATCTAACATTTAATTTATCTTTAATAAGACAACGGCAGAGAACACTACACATCTATCCTCTTGTAGAGACATTTATTCCCTGTCTTTTATTGATGCTTACTTCCGGTCTTTTAAATGGAGTCAATGCTGACAGAAACAAAACTGGATGTGGCCTGTCAGTGCAGTGGCAGGGTTGCTGCTGCGACCCATGTTCTGGAATAAGCCTTATAGCTGGAGGACAGGTCGAGGGAGGAACACTGAGCATTCTAAGGGGCGTTCTCCTTCTCAGGAGAGGGTCACTGCTTTTGCTCCAGTGCTGCCGCCTGGGTGACTACAAACACCAGCATTGTGTTAGGTAGCAAGAATGTGAGGGAGGACATCAGCCAGGCACCCTTAGTGTGCCTGTATCCCACAGGGTTGGGAGAAAATGAGGAAACTGGACCTGGCACCCATGACAACAGACCCCTTGGTATATCTGGGCCCAGCACTTCTGCCACAATGCCTCCTGAAGAATACAATTTGGGGTAAATTTCCTTGCACTAACCCCACCGGGAGGTAAACCAAGGCTCTGTGAAGGACAGGCAATCATAGCTGACAGAAGAGCAAGGTATCTGGTGTGCCCTGGGAGCTCCTGAAGGAGACGTGTGCTGGAGATAAGAACGGAGCTAAAGTATAAGAGAGAGAGCAAAAAAAGGAAGGCTAGTGTTGCAACGAAGTATCCTTGTTTTTCAATGTGTGGCTTCTTTTTATTGATCAGAAATCACTGTGGACCCACATCTAAGTTGCCAGGAATAGTTTTGTAGAGTAAGCAGTATAAATGCTGGCTGGCAAAGACAAGGGCACTCTGCCTGCACACTTAATGGGCCTCAGATTTTGCTGAATGAACAATATAAATTAGCACGTAAACACAATAACAACCCCCAAAAAAAACTCAAGAGTCTGTGCCCTTGAGGTCAAGCAATGTTAAATCCTATAGCTGAACATCAATACCAGCACAAATGTTTAGCGTAACTCTGCATGTTACCAAATTGTGCTTTATAAACATGTTTCTGCTAACATTTTAATTTTGCATTTTCCCCTACCAAATCTATAACACATATTGGTAGCCTAACAAGCCAACTGATGGCATGGAAATTGTTTCTAGCATCATACCACTTACCATGACAGACCGTTGTCAAATCAGCAGCTGTTATGTCGCTTGGGGACAGAATCTTTCTGAAAGACTCTGTAAACAATGCACTGCACCATCTTCAATATTTACTAGCCCAACAGGAGAAAGTTAAAAAAAAAATTCTGAAGTTAAATATAATTTGTAACTATCATAGTGTTAAAGCAGAAGTGCAACAAAATTGGGTAAAAACATCCTACCTTTCTTCTTCATATAATATTCTAGGCATATTCCAGTTTTATTTGGTGGTAAAATGTTCTAGTTTCATCAAATGTGATTTTATAAATGTTTAATTTTTTCTCTCAAAAAAAAAAAAAAAAAAAAAGATAATACATACCTGGCTTAGAAATAGTACTATAGATCTGTGAAGGGTAGGATCGAGGTGGGGGAGAGAGCGTGCACAGCATTGAAAGTAACAAGAAAAGTAGATATGACCAGTGTGCTTATTGTAGCTAAACTTGCTTCTTTGGACATGTTTTGTTGCACTGCTGCTTTACACCTTTATTTACTAGCTACCTGTGTTATGCATTTGGTGTACGGTTTAGAAAATAACATTTTGCTCAGCCTGAAAGTTGGTGTCAGGCTTTTATTGAAACTGCATTTAAGTCTGTAGTTCTGACATCAGGTGAATGTTATAAAATAGCATCTTACTGAACATGGGATTTTGTGTATTTTTTGCATTTGTATACTTATTAGTTCTAAACTTTTATGTCCAGAACCAATCAGTTGGAGAGTAACATCTTTTACAATGCTGAGTCCATATTTACGCAATTAATTTAATCTCAAGTATAAGACTTTTATAACGAAAAATTTCATGTTCAAATTTTTTATTTTATTTTGTTAACCAGGTAAGTCACTAGATATTGTACTGTCTATCACATACAACCCAGGTACACAGTACACAATACACATAAAATAGGTACAACACTTGTTGCACATTTGGTGGTTACTATAAAACACACAGAACAGGACAACATGGCTCGATGCTGCTAGTGGCTGGACACCTTACCTTGTGCCATGCGGTGACCTGGGTTGGGAGACGACCCGCGATCGTTGGAAGCCATCAGAAGTGGTACTGAGCGGCTGCAAAACTCTCCTCCCCAGGAGGATCCCCCGTAGTTCCACTACCCCCAGGTGGAGGCTTGAGGTAGTGTAGGTGGGTGGGCAGCATGGAGAGGAGGGCGCCACTTAACTGTGGTGTGCCCGCGTCGCCAAAACACATGTGGCATGGCATGGGCAAACAGGGACATGGAAAAAATGGGGAGAAAATGTAGATAAACAAAACACACTGGACAACATGTAATCCTTGATTATAAGATACGTGGAAGAGCAAAATATGTGGTTCCTGAATATGGACTTGAATTAGATATTTAATGAGTTTTTTTAAATTATTGGATCAAGCGTTTCAGAAATTACGGGCAAACAGCTGAATGACCTTTGACTGATCCTACTTGTGAAGAACAGTTATTCACCATAACAAGTAGGTCTTAGAGAGACTCTCCACCATTGGGCCTTTGGAACAGTAAGCTGTCAGCGTCAGGACCACTCAGAAACTTGCTAGCCAGAGGATGTTCACGATGACATGCAATACTGGCACTGATGTGCAAGCACTCAGAGCCCCCAGGAATGGGAGCTTTGACAAATACTTACTTGCTATATAATCGTGGCTGGCCCACTGTTCCTCAGTCCCCCGACAGAGATAAGCTTGCAGGGCCTCTTACTGTGAGGAACCAGGAGACCAAACCAGTACCAGGCACACAAAGAGATGAACAGGACTGGAAATAGTATATATAAAGGTATTTATGGATACCTCCAAACAGGGCAGTAGACAAACCTGCCAGTTTATCTCAGAAAGAGATTGGAAAGGAACTGCAGATTAATGTATTAAACTGCTGAAAGAAATTCCGCTGACCTGACCTCTGACAGGGATCAGTTCTGTGGAATTTTGTTCCACAGTTTAATACATTATAAAAAGGGTCTGAGAAATGGAGCTTTCTGATTGGCTGCAAACATTCTAACAGCCTTATGTTAATCTTTTAACAACATACATGTACAGCTTGACCATATGCTGAACAAGGTTCAACACTGTTTAAAACGTTTTATTATAATAGCAGTAAGGCACTCCAGGGATTATGTTAATGGTCAGTTAATCACCCTCTAGGGCATGTGCACTCTGCTACACCTCGTGCACAGTACACCCTTGAAGGTGATTAACAGACCATTAACATAACCCTTGGTCATGCCTTACTGCTTAATTAATCTGTAGTCATACATTTATTCTGCTGTTCTAAGTCGGAATTTCCAGAAAAGTTGTCAAAATGATTTCCAAACTTTCATGGAAGTGAAAGTCCAACTTGTGTAAATTCTGCTGGTGGAAGTTTTTTCACACAGCTCTAGAGACCACTTTTGGTAGAAAACAAGGACTGGTTCGCAAAGACAAACTACCTCGGGGAAAACCAAATAGGGAGGCTCATGCATCACAGCCTGAAGCTTGGAAATTCTATGAGCAGAAGTCATGGCAATCAAAGACAGTGTTTTCCATTAAAGGAAACACATCTCACAGGTTGTACAAGGTTCAAACGCAGCCAAAGTCAATTTCTCAGTAATGAAATTTAGGTCCCAAGGCGGAACCGACTTATAAATCAGGGATGCATGTGCAGAATACTCATCAGAAATGTACGTGACACCTCTAGTTGTGCCACAGTATGCCCATCAACAGGTGCAAGGATAGCCAAAACAGCAGCCAAATGAACCTTAACAGACGCGTACTGGAGTCAGAGAGAGAGAAAGAGAGACAGAAGATAATCCAATACAGTACTGGCAAGACACATAAATGGATCCACTGAACGGGAAGCATACCATATTAGAAAGCGCTTCCATTTCAAAGAGTAGGCATGTCTTGCAGAACGTTTTTAGTCGCAAGCAAAACATCAGCCACTTGAGGTGAAACTCCAAAATGGGCAATGGCTACATTTTCAGGAGCCAGACATGCAGCAGTAGAGACCGCAGGTCCAGAGGGACTAAGGACCCCTGAGCCTCCTGACAGCAGGCCCTGATAGAGGGGGAGCTGAAAAGGAAGGTCCCCTGCCAAATGCTGCAGAAGTGGAAACCAAATCTGGTGAGGCCAGAAGGAGTAACCAATAGTAGTGTGGCGTGCTCCACCTGCAGCTTGAGTAGAACTCTGAATGGGCGGATCAGAGGACAGTCATAAAGGAACCTCCTTCCAGGAGAGGGATGACATGTCTCACTGAACAACTCCAGGCCCCAAAGCAAGTAGAAACACAGCAGTTTTACACTGTGTGGGGACACAAAAAGGTCGAACTCTGGATGACCTCATCTTGAAAAGATAGTTTACCATGGCGGTCAGCAGTTCCCATTCATGCAGCATGGACTGAGACCTGCTTAGCCTATCTGCCAAGACGTTATGGACACCTGGTAGAAACATGGCTGAGTGAGTGCCCCCTTGCTTTTTTGTAGTGCATGACACTGAGATTGTCTGTATGAATGAGCAAGGGACCCAGGCTGAGATGTTGCTGAAAAGCCAGGAGACCATGCAGAACAGCCCATATCAGTCCAGGATCCTTGAGTTTGAAAGGATCAGAGATGGGCACCCCAGCTGGTCTCCGAGGCATCCACTGTAAGGATCTGCATGGGAATGCCTGGTAACAGGTTCCAGCAGTCCATCTAACATATTAAAGCATGGCTGAGAGGGGGAATGTAACAAGGACTACTTGTTCCAACTCATTCATCAGCTGGTTCCAATTTCACCCAAAGAGTTCAATGCAGAATGCACATATTGAGGTGAGCAAAGGGAATTAATAATGGCCACAGCCAGCAGCCCAAGCAGATATAAACACCATCTGGGCTGACACATAATCAGCTGTCTGGGCAGCACGGGCCTGGAAGAGAAAAAAGTAGGCTGAACTCCACACCAATAATTCAGATTCCTCCAATTTCATTTATTTTTCACAAAACAAGAACATCCGGGTAATGTTTGGTAGTGCTTTGCTACTTCGTTAGACCCATGCTGTGTTACCAAATCTTACTGTAATGTTTAACCACTTTCTATTATGCTGGTTTTCATACTTTCATCAAATTCCTGCTTTCATATGGACCCTTATACAGCTGGTCTGCCCAGTCCCTCCTTATGCACTCAGTCCTCACGAAGTTTTCCTGATGTCCGAGAACCTAAACAGCAGCAAGTGTAGTACCCATGTGTACTCAGGTCTTGTGTTGTGAAAAATAAAATTAGAGGAAGCTGAATTACTGGTGTGGCGCTCATCCTACTTTTTTCTCCTGGATTTCAATAGTCTTTTTGGATGACTGAAGACTAAGGACAACATACGTGCTTTAAGAATAAGCGCTGGCAGCCTGGATATATACACAGGAACACAGACCATGACGGAAGAAAAAGACCAGAGGTTCATCCAGTCTGCCCAATTTTCCTATAATCCCTGGAACCTACAGTTCCTCCAGGGTATCTACCCTCCCCGTCCTCTCTCTATTCCCCTCCTTGGTCCTGTCATCCCCGGTAACCACTATTCCCTTCATTATGTCCCATCCTTGCTTGAATCTCCTAACTGTTTTTGCACCTACCATTTCAGCCCGCAGACTGTTCCAAGGATCCACCACCCTTTCTGTAAAGTAGTACTTCTTCACATCTCTCCTGAACCTACATTCTATTAATTTCCATGCATGTTCATGTGACTGTGAATTGGTATTCAGGTAAAATAGTTCCCCGCAGTTCAATTTAATTCCTTTAAGGAACTTGAAGGTCTCCATCATATCTCCCCCCTCCCTTCTGGTCTCCAGTGATTGCATATTTAGTGCCTTGAGGTGCTCCTCATAGGATCTGCACTGCTGGCCCCAAATCAGTTTTATTACTCTGTGCTGTACTGTCTCCAGCCTATCCTTTCTGAGGTAAGGACTCCAGAACTGGGTGCAGTACTCTAGGTGAGGCCTCACCTGGGATCTGTATGTGAGGAATGTTTTCAACAAGGGTCTCCACCCTTTCTGCAGGCAGGAAGGCACTGCCCACCACCATGTCTAGCACCGCACCAATATACTGGAGCTCCTAACAAGGAATGAGTACAGATTTCGGTATATTCACCGTGACATCTTGTTCTTTGAACAACTGTCTCATTCTGGACAATGTGTAAGGGACTGGTTCCCTGGACAGGGCCTTTAGGAGCTAGCTGTCCAGATATGGGAAGTTATAAAGCCAGAGGGCTACTGCCATAACTGCTTAGCATCTGCTTACTATCCGTGGTGCTGATGATGAGCCAAAGGGCAAGTCTCGGAATGGATAATGGCTGCCCTCCAGTATGAAGCAGAGGTACTGCCTGTGGCACTTGTGAGTCTTGATAGGAATGTATGCATCCTTCATATCCAGGGCACAGAGCCAATTCCCCTTTTGCAGCAGGGGGGATAAGTGCCTCAAGAGACACCATTCAAAACTTTCTGCATTCAGTGAACAGGCTTAGGTCTCTCAGGTCCAGTACAGGACACTTGGGAACCAGGATTCCAGCCCACCCCCCCAGACACTTGGGACCTCCGGAGGCAGCAGTGCAGGGGGAGGAGCTGTGGAGTCAGATGGTAACCAGGGTGGCTGATACCTTTGGGTGCCTTTGCATGGGCACAGAGGGGGGAGGCGGGATCTCTGCCACAAGCGTTGGGCTGCTGACAGGAGGCAACACCACCATGGGCAGCAGGCTTACGAAATGAGCCCCACCCCACCACCTAGCAGGTTGAGAGGTCAGAGATTTAAGTGAACTTAAAGCCATTCTGGAGGTTGGAAGCTCACAGAGCATTTTCAACATCACCATCAAACAGCCTGAAGCCTCTAAAAGGGGCATTCAGCACAGCTTGTGTGTACATCAATATCAAATCCAGTCACAAGAAACCAGGAATATCTCCAAAGATGCATGTCAGA
This sequence comes from Neoceratodus forsteri, assembly GCA_016271365.2. Classification (NCBI taxonomy): domain Eukaryota; kingdom Metazoa; phylum Chordata; order Ceratodontiformes; family Ceratodontidae; genus Neoceratodus; species Neoceratodus forsteri. The sequence continues at coordinate 1,110,130,754 of CM057456.1, read as the reverse complement.
GGAGCAACCCTGGCAGAAGCAGCATCATATGCAGAATATAACAGATGGTTACCAGTATCTACACCAGCTGAAGCACCTTTAAGCATATCAGCCTTAGCAGAAACATAGAAACATAGAATTTGACGGCAGATAAGGACCCTTGGCTCACCTAGTCTGCCCATTTTCCTACCTAACAGATAAGCTGCAGATCCTAGTTAATCAACAGCTTACTTCCTCTTACCCACCCTAGACTGCCTTATGCCTGTCCCAGGCATTCTTGAAGTCCCCACTGTTCTTGACTTCACAACCTCCTCAGGGAGGCTGTTCCATGCATCCACAACCTCTCAGTGAAAAATACTTCCTCACATTACCCTAGGCCGTCCCCTCTATCTTCAAATTGTGCCCCCTTGTTCTTGCACATCTCTTTTCTGGAAGATGCTACCCTCTTGGACTTTGTTAATTCCCTTGAGGTACTTGAAAGTTTCTATCATGTCCCTCTCTCTTCTTTCCTCAAGAGTATACATATTAAGCTCCTTTAGTCTTTCTTCAGATGTCTTCTGGTGCAGACCCTGCACCATTTTGTTGCCCTCCTCTGGACAGCCTCCACTCTGTCTATGTCTTATGGAGATGGGGTCTCCAGAACTGCACACAGTACTCCAGATGGGGTCTCACCAACTGTCTGTACAGAGGGATAACAACTTCCTGTTTTCTACTATTGATGCCTCTTCCTATGCATCCCAGTATCCCCCCAGCCTTCCTTACTGCCTTCTCACATTGCTTGCCCACCTTTAGGTCATCTGATATAATTACCCCAGGACCCTTTCTATTTTTACTGTTGTCAGTATCTCACCCCCCATTGTGTACACTTCCCCTGGGTTTTTGTTTCCCATGTGCATTATCTTGCACTTCTTTGCATTAAATCTGAGCTGCCATACATTTGACCATTCCTCCAACCTTGCCAAGTCCCTTCTCATCCTTTCCACTCCAGCCTATGTATCAACCCTGTTGCAGATCTTTGTGTCATCTGCAAAGAGACATACTTTTCCTTCCAGTTCCTCTGCAATGTCACTTATAAAGACATTAAAAAGGACCGGTCCCAGTACTGAACACTGCGGTACCCCACTAGTAACCCTCCTTTCTTCACTGTGTACTCCGTTTACTACTACCCTTTGCGTCCTGTTGTCTAGCCAATTTTTTATCCAGGCTACCACCTTGGGACCCATTCCAAGGCTGGCTATCTTGTGTATTAATCTTTTGTGGGGACTGTATCAAATGCCTTGCTAAAATCTAGGTAGGCCATGTCACAGCCCTCCTGATCTACTACTTGGTTACCCAGTCAAAGAAATCTATTAGATTCGTCTGACATGACCTTCCCATCGTGAATCCATGTTGCCTCGGGTCCTGTGCCCCAATGGCCTCTAGGTACTCAACAATTCTTTCCTTCAGAAACGATTCCATCATTTTCCCTACACCTGAGGTCAAACTAACTGGTCTGTAGTTTCCTGCCTCTGTCCTGCTCCCACTTTTGTGAAGAGGCATTACATCTGCCCTCCTCCAGTCCTTGGGTACCACCCCATCCTCCCATGATTTGTTAAAGAGAGTAGTCAGTGATGTCACTAGTTCTACCCTTAGTTCTTTTAGAATTCTTGGGTGAATCCCATCAGGCCATTGCTTTGTCCACCTTCAATTTTATTAGTTCTTTCAGAACCCTTTCTTCTGTAAATGGACTGGTATCGACCCCCGTCTTCAGAGTGTTTCTCTTGTTTGGTTTAGTTAACTCTCCCTCCTCTTCCTTTGTGAATACTGAGCAGAAATATTCGTTCAGTAACCCTGCTTTTTTCACTGTCACCCTCTACCCACATTCCCTCCCCTTTATTAAGCTTCAGTATCCCTCCTTTGGTCTTTCTTCGCTCCCTAATGTACCTATAAAAGGTCTTATCCCCCCTTCTTAACAGAATTGGCTATCCTTTCTTCGGTTTGGGCCTTTGCTATTCTGACTACCTTCCCAGCCTCTTTCTGCTTTAACTGATAAAGTTCTCTGTCCTGCTCCTTCTGTGTTTCCTTATATTTCCTGAATGCTGCCCTTTTCTCCTTAACCTTCCCTGCCACCTCTTTTGTGAACCATAGCGGTTTTTTCCTTTGTTGTGTTTTATTGATTTTTTTTCTTACGCAAAGGCTTGTTGCCTCTGTGATGGCTGTTTTGATCACTCCCCATTGTTCCTCCACCTCCTTCTTGCCTGTTTGCTAGTGTTTTTCTGAGGCACTCTCTCATTTTCCCAAAGTCAGCCCTCCTAAAGTCTAGTACTCTTGCTTTTGTATGGCTTGATTGTATGGCTGTGTTTATCGTGAACCACACTGTTTGGTGGTCACTTGTTCCCAGATGGCTACCCACTTCTAAATCTGAGATTCTTTCTCCATCCCCATTTGAAAGTACCAGGTCTAAGATTGCTCCCTCCCGAGTCGGTTCCAATACTAGCTGTCTGAGATATGCCCCCTGTAGGGCATCAAGAATGACCCTGCTCTTGGATGTGCCTGCAGCAAAGGTGCTCCAGTTAACATCTGGCATATTCAGGTCCCCCATCAACAATATCTCCCCTTTTTCTGCCATTCTAAGAAAGCCTTCTATCATTTCCTTGTCCATTCCTCCCTGAGATGGGGGTCTGTATACAACCCCATGCGGATTGTGGTGCCATTTCCTGTCTCCAGGGTGACCCAAAGTGCCTCATCTGCTCCCTGTTTACTCTTTAGTTCTGTTGCTTTGATCCCTTCCTTTACATAGAGCTCTCCTCCTCCTTTTACCCTCCCTGTTCCTCCTGTAGATTGTGTATCCTGGTATGTTGACATCCCAGTCATGGTTCTCTGTGTACCATGTTTCTGTGACTGCCACAATATCAGGCAACCCTCTTCCATCAAGGCCACTAGTTCAGGGAGCTTGTTACACAGACTGTGGGCATTGGTACTCATCACCCTCCACTTTTTGATATCCTTACCCCTTTTAGCCCCATTTCTGTCCTTACTGCCTTTGCCTTTTTTTTACATTTAAATCTGTTCTGCTCCCTAATAACTTCTGTACCTCGGTGTTTACCTCACTAATCACCATGTTTTGTGGGGGGAGGCTCGGATTTCCCAGCTCCTTTTCAGTGCCTCCCCCCTTGGCTAGTTTAAATGCTTGCCTATCAGAAAGGCCTATCAGGACTATCAGAAAGACCATGAACAGTAGGCAAAGCAGACTTCCACTGGCTGTTCTGATATTTTATCATACAAGCCTGGTATTTAGTAATTCTGAAGCATAAGGATGCAGAGATGTGTCCTTTGCCCATAACATCAGGAGGCAAAGTACTACTGGGTCTAGGGGCTCTAGAGTAATCATGAACAGCCATAAGAACAACAGAATCTGTTCAAGGCTGCAAAGCCTAATATGGCTTAGCAGATGGAGCAGGGTACTGCTTATCAGCCTTCCTAGGCACTGCAGGTAAAGTATTAGGCCAATGTCAAGCAGCAAATACAGTATCCTCTCTAAAGCAGGATATATAGGAGGAATAACACTAGAGGGTGCAGTAGGAATCTCTAAAACTTCAACCTATAAAACACCATTAAAATCTTTTAAAGGAGTCTTCCTCCTCCTCAGCATCAAATCCCATGACGCCTGGATTTGTCTGAGCAAGGCCCAATAAGAGGCATATTTAGTAGGAGGCCTGGGATATACACCAGAGTAAACACCACAGAAGCAGAGGGCAGAACTGGAAGGTAACCATAGGGATCATCTTCCTTTTTTATCCTCCTCCTCTATATTAAGGAGTTCAGGATTACAATCATCCTTCTCATCTGGAAGATGACAGGAGTAAAAGTCGGAGTCAGCAACAGAGGCAAGGGCTGTGATGGAGAAATAATAGTTATATGTTGGATCCTGTCAATGATGACAGAAATATGGGGAGGCGCCATCAACGGACAGCTGCTGTTGCTGGCAGAACAATGGCAACAATTAGTGAAAGAGTTCAGAGAATGATACCAGCACAACCTGTGATTCAACTGCACTCTGTAAAGGGCCTGGGACTACCGACATCGAAGGGTTAGAACCTGATGATGTAGGTGGCATACTGTCTGTAGTAGGTACGGCAGTTCCAGCCAGAATCAGATTCCGTATCTCATGGATGGTCAAGGGGTGGGGGCTGCAGTCATCACCTCCATAGCGGACAATGTCGAGGACTAATCTGACTTCAGCAAGAGACCACAACCTCACCAGCGATGCATAAGCCTTGTTTTTATGCTTCTGGTAATGACTGGAACAGAAGAACTCTGTCTTGATCCTTGATGATCATATTGGCGACAGTGTCACCGAATGCCAGGGAGTATCCTTCTTGAAGGCAGTCAAGCAAGAAGGAGAAGCTGGCTTGAAGCACACGTCTTTGGCGGCAGCCTCCATAGGCTTAATGGCAATGAAGGTTTCTAAAGCTTTCTTTCAGTGGCCTAGTTGAATCCCTGACAGAACGTGCAGGCTATGACGTTGTGGGACAATCCCAAACAGCAAATACAAACTGTGTGAGCATTGTCCTTGTAGATCTTGTAACCACAGGTACAAAACCAAAATAAAGGTTCTTTTGATGGCAGCATAAAAGACAATGCAAACAAGTAAGTAAAGTCTAGAAAATAATGCTGATGAAGAAAAACAGCACTGTTTTTCTGCAGATCATATGAGCGGTCAACAGCGGGAGAAAGAACTGAGGAGCAATGGGCCACCTGTGATTATACAGGTGCCGACACTGCTCATCATCATGAGGCCCTGGTTAGCAAAGTTTCCAAGTGGTCCAGAGGCCAACAGGTTAAAGTGCCAAAGGTGTGACCCGACTGACAAGACATCCTCAATGTAGATCTTTTGTTTCTCTAAACAGGGACTTGCTATCAAGGTCTCAGACTTCAAAAAGCCACGAATGGTTGTAGCAGATTAGATGAGTAAACTAGAGTTTGAATTTGAACAAGCAACTGTTTCAACCCCCTGAACGAAGCTGTGTATGCTACTCCCCCTCTTAGGCGAGAGAACCCTGTTGCATCCAGGGCCCCAGCAGTGACGGCACCTGCTGGGGGGCTCAGCAGGCAGTAAGGAGAATAAGGAGAAGGGTACTTCAGTAGTGGATTCTAAGTTTTGGGTACTGAGGCGGTTGGTGCTGTCTCCCAGAGGCAACAGAAGATGGGGTACTGCCAAGGACAGATGAGTTGGTTAGGGGGGATGCAAGACATTACTGTCCACCTGATGATTAATTGGCAGGATGGCTGTTGAGAGCAGTGAAGGCTAGCTTCAGGATACTTGGTCCCTGGCCTAAGGGGTTAGGTGGTACTATAACCTTCTACGAGGTCCTCACAGTGCACAGGTGTGGAAGGCAAGGAAGCTGAAAATCTTCCAATTTACAAATTGGTTGAAAGACTGGTGGGCTGAAGTTTGAGGCATACATTTCAGGGTATTTAAACTAGCGGCCTGGGGGGGTGTTGACTGGGGACATCTGAAAGGAGAATTCAGGTGAGGAAGACTAAGCTACCACTCCCCAACTAGCTGAGGCAATCATGGGGAAAAAGGTAGCTAGATAGGGATGTTAAAAGGGGCATACATCACATACCGGGGATCACGGTGTGTGTGAAAATGTTGAAGTAATGCAAGGAATGAGTACAGTACATCTGGTCAGCAGAAGGGCATGGGTAGAAAAACAGAGGTGTCCTGGGGGTTGGGTTGCTTAAATGTCAGAAACTTTGGGAACAAAATGAGTGAGCTCCAGGCAGTGGTGGTAGAGGCAAAGATGGACCTGTTAGTCATAAATCCATGATTGAGAACTTGCAGTACCAGGCAACTTGCTCTACAGGAGGGACAGACAAGGTAGGAGAGGAGTGGCGGTGCTGTACATTACGGATTGTATAGTGGTCATAATTACTCTGTGGTGGGCAAGGAACAGAAGCAGCTTGGGTGCAACTAACAATGGAAGTGGTAAAAAGACAAGGGTCAGAGTGGCATTCGGACTGTTGTAACAGAAAGAGGAAGGAGAAAGAGAATTGGGGGGGGATCAGGAAATAATCAGCCAAAGGGAAGGTGGCACTGGTGGGTGACCTAAAAACCAGTTGTGGACTAGGAATCCCCGCAGTCATCAGTGCACAAAATCAGGTGCTGGTGTAGGTGATGCAGGCTGTTTTCTCATGCAGTGGGTCAGGGAACAGACTAAAATGGGGAGGCACCCAAGACCTGGTTCTGTCAAACACTGAGTTAGAGAAGTAGAGGTGAGGGAACTTTTGGGGTCCAGTGGCCACAATACAGTGTAGTTCAACAAAAAAAACAGTTACATACTCACCGTAACAGTAGATCTTCGAGAAAATCTCATCAGGGCATACCTATGGAACTTACAGTCACTAGCACCTAGGACCACACGGAAACTTTTGCAAGCAGTCCACTAGGTGGCCACCCCCGATGACGTCAGATGTTGGGTACTACATAAACATGGGCTGCCCGTTCTCTCCCCAGTTCCCCGCCAGAGGTCATGCTCGGAGGACCTCCCTGTAGGGAACCAAGACAGAACATAGGGCTCTGCCATCAGGCAAGGCAGAGAACAGCAGGTAGATTCTCATGGAAAAGGAGACAGCACTCACCAGAGTCACAGGATGCTATACGGGGAAGGAAGGTGGGAGAGCATGGTCTGATGAAAGAGATTCTCTCAAAGATCTACTCTTACAGTGAGTACAAAACTGTTTTATCATCTGCACAGATATCTCATAAGGCCACACTTATGAAACAAGCAGCAAACAGTACTGACCATAAAACAGTCTGGGTGGCTGGAGCCCACAGGCCTAAGAAAGAAGGCCTTGAAGTACAGCTAGGCCAAAGCCAGCCCTTCTTCCAGAGGCAATGTCCAGACTGTAGTGTTCAGTTAAAGTGTGGAAAGTACTCCAGGTGGCAGCTGCACATATTTCTGCAGCAGACACCACTTTTGAAACATGCAACAGATATGGCCATGCCTACAGTGGAATGACAACGAACAACCCCATAAGTTCCTTACTGTACTTCCTATAACAAAAAGTAATAGTTTGCTGACCATTTGGACAGGCATGGTTTAGAAACTGGAGCACCCTCTTTCCCAGGGGTGAATAAAACAATAAGCTGTGAGGACTTCCTGCAGTCCTTTGTGCACTGTATATAGTACCTGAGTATTCTATGTACACCTAGAGTACGGAGCAATGCTTCCCCTGGATTGACATGCTCAGGAAATTAAACTGGCAGGTAGATAGTTTGATTTAAACTCAAGACATCAAATTTGGTAAAAACTTAAGATCAGTACGCAAGGACACCCTTGTCTTTGTGGAAAATCAAGTAAGAAGGCTTACACATTAGAGCCTTTAGCTCTGAAATCCTTCAAGCAGAAGTAATGGCAGCAACAAAAAAAAAAAAAAAGCTTTCCAAGAAAAAAAAGGGTAAGCCACAAGTTGTGGCTGGCTCAAAAGGAGCTGAAGTAAGCTTTTCCAAAACAAAATCCAGGTCCTAAGCCAGGACTTGGTTGCAAATGGGAGGTTTCAAGTGCAGAATGCCTCTCAAGAATGTACAGGCCGCCTCCAGCTGGGCAACCGTACGACTGTTAATAGGCACATGGAAAGTCAAAATGGCAGCCAAGTGCACTTTGATAGAGGAATACTGCAGGCCTGCATCTGGCAAGGATAGAAGATACTCTAGATCCTGATTTACTGGACAGGTAAACAGATCTAAATGATGAGAAGTGGCCCACAAAGCAAACCGCTTCTACTTCATGGAGTAAATGGCTCTGATGGAAGGTTTTTCTGGCAGCCACCAGGACATCAGCCAGAGAAACCTGAAACCTAGCAATGACTACATTCTCAGGTGCCATACATGAAAGTGAAGCTATTTGCGGTCCGGATGGACCAGGGTTGTTCCTGTGACAGTAGGCCCTGGCTTAAGGACAAGAGTAGTAGTGTTTCCACTGCCAGCTGCTGCAGTAAAGGGAACAAGATCTGGTGATACCAAAGGAGAGCAATGCGGATCAGAGTTGCTCCCTCCATCTGGAGCTTGAGTAGCACCCTCTGAATTACAGGCAAGGCATACAGGAACCTGCCCTTCCAAGAGAGGGACAACGCATCTTGTCAGAAAACTCCAGGGCCCTGGAATGAGCAAGCAGAAAGGCAGCTGTTTTGCACTGTGTGGGGATGCAAAAAGGTTCCAACTCTGGACAACCCCATCAGCAGAACAGGTCTTCGACCACCGAGGTCAACAGCTCCCACTCATGTACTCTAGACTGTGACCTGCTTAGCCAGTCGACCAAGACATTTTGGGCACCTGAAACATGTACTGCTGACAGTTCTAGACTGTGTTGCAGAGCCCAATACCAGACTCTCACTGCTTCCCTGCACCGGGGTTAAAGAATAGATTAGGTTCCCCCTTGCTTGTTGATGTAACGCGTCACACTCATGCTGGCTGTCTCTACTAACACAGGACCTGGGGACAGATAAGCCTGGAAGACCTGTAGGCCACACAGGACAGCTCACCTTTCTAGAGCATTTATGTGTAAGGTGCTCTCCACTGTGGTCCATGTACTCTGCATCTGATGGGGCCCTAAATGTGTCCTCCCCCCCAAATCCCTGAGGCATCTGTAGTTAAAATCTGGTGTGGGAAGGGGGATCAGGAAGGGAAGCACTTTAACAGGTTGCTGGGTTCAATCCACCACTTGAGTACTTTGCGTAAAGGAGAAGTTACTACAACCTTCTGTTCTAGATCGTCTGTGAGCTGGCCCCATTGGACTCTTAGGGTCCACTGAGGGATCCTCAAGTGCAGTCTGACCATAGGTATCATGACAATAGCCACTGCCAGCAGGCCCAGTAGCCAAAGGAATGTTCTGGCTGTGACATACTGGCTGCTGTGGACTATTTGGGCCTGTTCAATCAGGCCCTGTCCACACTACACCGCTAGCGCCCGGTAACAGATGCAATCCATTCTGGCCGAGGAGCGGTGCAGTGCGTCCACACCTCGTTGGTGTCCATTACGGGACCAGCACCGCCGGTCCACACATCGGGATCCAGGCGACGCGTAAAGCGGCGCCCGATCCCACAATACCGTTCGTGCTGCGCTTGGTGCCCTGCAGAGGACCATTACCGGCAGTCCACACTGCTGCGGTAGCGGTACCAGGGCAGGACCAGTTTCATAACCGTTACTTTGAAACCACCTCATAAGTGGTTTCCAACAGCGGTGCCATGGTAAAATGCTTCCTGTAATGTTACAGTAAACGTGACCTGTTACAGTAACGCTTACAGCACCTCTGTAACGTATACAGAGGCATAGTGTGACAGGGCCTCAGACACCTGACCTTATCCAGAGGCAAGACTCTCCCTGTAACCATCACAAACACTCCTAAAACTGCCCCCTTCAAAACCGCTCTTCGGAACCACCTGTTCAACACCAGCTGCTATTCCTGTCACTAACAGGCTGCTTGCATATCACTAAGTGCACTTTGACAAAGTCCTCCATACCGCCTCCTCTGCCCCCCCAACCTGGTTTCCTTCATTCCCCCCTGCCAGATATCTGCATTTATGTAACTACTGTTTTATGAAATGTACAAAATATATGTAACAATGTCTGTAAAATCTGTGTAAATCTGTATGTCAGTCTACTGTAATATTGTAATGATGTTGTCCTCTCTGTGACGAGGTACCTTTGTAAATGAGCCTCTGGCTCAAAGGCTGCAAATCTGACTGTACAAAAATAAGTAAATAAATAAGAATTATGAGCCTTGGGCTGTGTCAAAAACTTCTATATACTACAGGCGCAAACAAGGTATCAAGACAGACTTGGGTACATTGACAATGACCCCCAGGGCATTGAACATCTGTCTGGTTTGAGCCAGAATGTGCAGAAGCTGCCCCCTCTGAGTGGGCTTTCAATAGCCAGCCGTCCAAGTAAGGAAAGACAAAGGCCTTCCCCATGAAGGGCTGCTGCCACCACTGCCAAGCATCTGGTAAAGATCGATGGCGCAAAGGACAAGCCAAAGGGCAATACACTGAATTGGTAGTGTTCACCCTGAAACAGAAACCTCAAATACTTTCTGTGAGGTCTGCGAATTCTGACACAAAGGTAGGCATCCTTCATGTCGAGGGAACTGATCCAATCCCCTGCTTGTAGCAGTGGAAGCAGGCCCTGTAGGGTGATCATTCTGAACTTTCTGTACTCTATGAAGTTCTGGTCCTGGAGAGCTAGAATAGGCTGTAGATCTCCTACCCATTCTGGAGCTGAACCCTGTGTTTCTTTGTTCCAAGGGCACAGGTTCTATAGTCCTCTTCTGAAGCTAAGTGAGCACTTCATCCAGGGGCAGAGGAATGTGTTCTGGAGGATGGTGGTTAAGGAGTGTACACGGAATCAGGCAGAGTCTGTTGTGGTGGATCCCACTCTGCCACCACCTCTAGGAGCTTTTGGGCATGCACCTGGAGTGGCTCCTGAGGTGGGCAAGGCTCCTGCTCCCTTGCCCTTACCTTGCTGTCTGGGCGCAGGACGGTGTCTAGCACCAGCCGGTCAAAAAGGTATCCACTGTCTACCTCTCGGTTGGGTATGATATAGGGAGTGTACCAACTTCACAGTTCTACCCGAGGCCTGAAGGTTAGAGACGATATCCTAGACATCCGATCCAAATAACTTGTAGCCTCTAAAGGGGCACTGAGAATGGACTGGTATACATCATTATATAATATGGGTTTGCTGATAAGCTATGTGATGAAACCCCAGATCACCACTAGAGTGCAACAATGAATCAATGATGTGTGCACAGTGGAAACGGCACCAGATATCAGCACTTACTCTGTGAAACTGCTAATATCCCCACTGTGTACATGTCAAGATGTAAAAGAAAAAAAAACAAAAAAAAAACTGGCGCTCTACATTTCTATGGCGCTCTGCTCCCCGGCCACAAAGATAAACAGCATACCACATAAATATACAGCCGAAATACAAATTAATAAGCAGCAAACCCCTATTATATAAAATGGATACGTGATGGTTACGTATGTGATAGCTGAATATCGGCACTCTTGGCAAGTGAGTTTAGGGATCAATCACTTGTGGCTACGCCACTCGTGATAACTCCGAGCTCACCTGCCACTCATGTTGCTATATCAGCTATCACATATGTAACCATCACGTATCCCCTTATTCACAAACCCTGCCACTCTAAGCCAGGAGTACCTCCTTAAGCATATTCCTGAGGCAGCAGCCCTGGTTGAAGCATCAGATACTTCTTAGGCCATATGAAGTAGATGTTTTTCTGCATCAACCCCAGCTGTGAGAGCTCTGAGTCACTTCTGTTTGAGTGTACCCTCTGGCAAGGCTTGAGCAGCTGCTTTGACCTTTCTCCAAAGTGTATCCTGGTACTAGACCACATGGGCCTGATAGTTAGCAATTCTGAGGCTCAGGGAGACTGAGGTGCTTTTACCTAGCACATCCAATTTCCTGGACTCTAGTAGGAGGAAGGGAGCAGAGGTGTTTTGGTGCCCTGACCTAATGTGGGCAGCACTGATTACTACAGAGTCTGTCTCAGGTCGGCCAGCAAAGGAGGGTTTCTCTGAGGAGCCATATATATTTTGTCTGCTTTTCTTGATATGGCAGGAATTACATCCGGAGCAAAGCGGCATCATCTAGGGCAGGGAAGAGGGGTGGTATGACTACAGAGGGAGCATCAGGCAACTCCAAGAAATCTATGAGTTTTTTCTTGGTAGTATCCTGTTCCTCCAAATCAAAACCCATGGCAACCTGTAACTGCTGCATCATAGTAATGGAAGAAGGGTCCTTGGGGGCGGTGGGGACTGTGGGATGTAGACCACAGAGTCCTCACTGCAGGTAGAGGCAGTGAAAAGAAGAGTTACGCAAGACCTTACCGTAACAGTTGATCTTTGAGGGAATCTCTGTCATCAGGTTGCACCTTTGGAACTTAGCCATCAGGCGCTAGGATCACATGGAAGCTTTTTCTGCACCGGTCTATTAGCGGCCGTAAACACTGACGTCAGGCTCAGACGTCACATCCCCTATAAAAGCATGGGTGACCCTGCTCCCTTCTCAGTTCTTTCCCTAGCTGGAGGCCACAGGAGACAGGAATCCCTTTAGGAACACAAGGAGAGAGAGAAGGTGCCCAGCTAAGCAGCAAGGCTGGAGCAACAGGACAGCTGAACTAGAGAGAGAGAGAGAGAGAGAAAAAGGGGGATGGAGGGAAGGACGGCATGACCTGATGACACAGATTCCCTTGAAGATCTACTGTTACGATAAGTTCTTAAGTAACTGTTCTATCTTCTTCAGGATATCTCTGTCATCAGGTCACACCTATGGAATGAGTCCCAAGCAGTGCTAAATGCAAGACAGACTGGGTGGTGTTATCCATGGACCAGCATCCCCTGATTGGCCCCCTACCCCACAGAGAGTAATACTTCGGGCGCAGGCACTTATCGTGTAAGTGTCAGGATCCGAGTTCTAGTGTATTTTTCTACTAAGAATCATATTATATATCTGCTATCATAATTGTACCACTTGGGAAGACATCTCTGTTTATACCACTGTATAATCATTAGACAACACTGCCATCTTCAGTTCTAGTGCAGAACAGCAATTACTTATGTAATTATGTGTGCAACCACAAATGGCCTTCATGAATGCAGGTCCTTTGTTTAGTTAGCTTGTCTCTCTGCTAGCTCAGCATGCTTTCCCAGGCTAGTGAGAAGTCAGGTTATTTGCCATTATCCAATGATGAGACTTTTATACATCTTTTTAGTAGTTGCTATGGTAATTATCAGGGGTATAAGACCCTTGTGCATTGCACCTTTTTCTCTGAGAAGAAGAGACTTGTTGCTGCCTATAGGTAAGAAAGATTGGATGTGTTCTCCCCGGTGTTTATCACTGTGATTTGGTTGTAAGCCTGCTTTATATACCAGAAATAAATCACTTTATGTGATGGACGCCACTTGTCTGTCGCTTCTTCACTTTTGAGCAGTTCCAACAAGAACCTAAGAAAGGTAATTTTATTACCCAGTTACATTTGGCGACCGTGGGCAGGTTGTAATGCACAAAGTGAGGATTCCATTCGAGTTCTTTGAACTGAATGTAGAGTAGTGTGGTGCATTTTTGCCCACTTGGACCTACTCAAACTTACTGTGGTTGTTCCTTTATGGACTTGTTCAGTCTCGGTTTTGGGCATGGCAAACCTGCACCAAACCGCTGGTACACTCCCTTTGTGAGCAGCAGCATACCACCTTGGCACCACCGTTTGCCCATGGGGGACCGGAAAGCTGTTGGGTGATGGTGCCAAGGATTTTATTCCAGTCTTTCGACTGCTTTCTTTGTCTGTTATGCCTGAACTGTGCACAGAATTCAGACTTGACTTCTCAAACTATCTTACCTCCCATGGAGGTTGGACTGATTTCGTGCTGGACGCGAAGTCATCAGAGGACCCACTGCTTACGATCTCTGATCAATATCTAGAGTCAAAGCAAAATGCCAACAAATACCACAGCAAAGGTCTCTTGGTAGCGGCTTTACATACAGCCATTTCAAAAGTTTGCTAGCACAACGTGCATCCCTTGAACTGCAAAACGCTTCTCTTAAAAAAAAAAAAAAAAAAAGATGGGCTTGCAGTAATCGGAGTTACTGAAAAAAGAACAGAAACTCGCGGAGGAGACACAGTCACTCTGTGATAACAACAGACTACTGCATTGCACTGCTCTCAAGACTCTGAGCATGAATTGTGTATGTTAAGACAGGACAGTGAAAGGTTAAAATGTGATAAGAAACTGCTATCTTATTTGAATGACATTTTGAGTGATACGAATAAAAGTTTCAGAGAGCATAATGTTGAATTGAAGGAAGAGAATGTGAGTTTGATGCATGAGCTAGACAAAGCTTAGGGAAAACTTCGAATTGAGCGCCACGTACAGAGTATTGCAGAGAGAGGTTGAGAAGGGTATTGAGCAGGGCACTGCTAAAGTTTGTCACAAAAAGTGTAGAGATAAAATGGCAAGAATGCACCATCAGCGAGATATTCTCACTGGGCATGAAAAAGCCATTAATGTTTTTCAGTACACACCCATTGACATTACCTCATCAGGTGATGACGACTGATTACAAGGATTTAGGGTGCCTTGTCACATCTAAGACCCTGCCCCACAGGGCGGTGGCCTTTACCAGCCATTCCCAAGATGGCAGCAGTTATAGCCTGCCCCCATGTCACATTGGTATGCCTTTTACATTGCCACATCAAAACAAACATGGTGGTCCCCATGATACGGGAGGCAGACCACCTCCAAGTAGGAGCCCGCTTCCACTGGCTCCCCTTTCCAGGGAAGATGGTGCGGAAGTTCAAGGCACTGTACAGGACGTCTCGACTAGACTATCCACCAGAGGGAAGCTCCTCCATTCAGAAGCAGATCGGACGCATGTTCGAAAATGCTGTAACCCAAGAGAATGCATTCAAGACACTTGCTGATGCGACGCCAGAAGCTGCCCTTCGTGGTGCTCAGGGTCGTGGGGACCTCAACTCCGCTCCCCGCACACCCACTTCCAATCCCCTACAGGTTGCTCATTCTGTTCAGCAAATTGCTCAAGGCATCAGACAGATAGGCCCAACTGACAACCTCAGATGTCATTTGGAGAAGGTGTGCTCCCTCTGCGAGAAGCTCTCTCTCCAACCCGAGTACCAGGTCCAAGTCCTGAGACAAACCCATCGAGCCTACCCTCTGGGCCAAACTCCAAGAGGCCCTCTGCAAATTGCAAGATGCTCGACTACAACGGTGTCGCACAGGCACCCCTTGCTGCCAAAACCCCAGGTATCATTGGAGCCTGTTTGTCCTACAAGGTCAAGCAGAATGTGACGAAAGCCTAGCGGCTTACCATTAGCGGTTGTGACTTGCCTATGAGGTCGGCAAAGGTCTAGTGGGTGAAAACACTAACAAACACCTGATTGAGTACAATGATTTGTATATCCGGAACACGACTCCGGCTCTTCGGCAGGAGGCTGAACTCAACATATACCTGCAGACCGACACCTTTGAGGAGATACTCACCAAGATGGAGCGGGTCTTCCAGGTCTACCTCCGTAACCTAGCTTCCAGCAAAAACACCAACAAGGCTGCTGCCATCCAAACTCCAACAGCCCAGGCCACCATGGCTCAAGTCATTACGGTAGGCCCTGCCCCAACCCACTATGTGGTGGAAGGCAACAACGATAAACAGGAAGCCCCTTCTGACAACCGACAGTCACACAAGGGGGGAGGGGGGGCCAGTAACTACAAGAATAACTTTAACAATAACAACTACAACAGGAATGGGAAATCAAATTCTGCTGGCAAGTACCGTAACGGGCCTAGCTATCGGGATCTAAAGGACGAAAATGAGACCCTCTGCAAACAGCTGGTGAAAGCCCGTGCTGCAAAGGAGGCTGCATCCACACGTTCTGTGGTGGCCCTGGCACCAGCTAGTACTAGCACCAACCCTTTTTGGTCTTCGGCTACCGAACAACTGAGCAGCTGAGGAAAAAAAAACTTTCACGGCATCAGGCACTGGCCAGGCCGATGTGGTGATCTGGGAACCACCCATTGAACAGTTTGAGATCTTGGCCCTGATGACAGAGGTACAGCATGCATGCTTTGTGAAGTGCTGAGAGGAGGCCCAACGATCCTCCAAAGGCCTCAAGTCACAGGGACAGGAGGATGAGGAAGAAGCCAGGAGTAGTACTGATTGACAATTACACGCCCCAGTGCTGACTGTGAGTGACCTGCTCATTGACATAAACGGACGGCCTTGTGTAAGGGCCACGGTCGTTGGGGGGGGCCGCCAACTGGACATGCTTCTGGATTCAGGAGCAGCTATTTCTGTTCTCCATGAGGAGAACTCAGATACATAGGTCTGGTCTACTGGCTGGAAGACCAGTGCACAGGGCGTAGATGGCACCCAACCACAAACATATCGATCTGTGTCTCTGCCTGTGCAGGTAGGCCATCTCAAAACAAATTTTGTATTTGATCTTAGGGTATTATGTCATCACCCCAGCATATTGGGAATTTATTTTCTTGCACAGCATGGCTGTGTGGTGAACCTAGCTAACAGGTTATTGTTACAGATCAAGGCAGAATGTCATGCTGTCACCATACCAGACTCCCATGTGGTGGCAGCCATCTCGCACAGAAACAAGGAGTATGACATCAGGGCTCTGTTTGAAAGCCTTGACTTGTTTCCTGAACTACAACCATTGCTACAGGAATATATTGATGTGTTTGCTACTAACAAACATGATTGTGGTAGAATGCATACCATCATTGAGATTCCAGGACCTAATCCTGTGACGCAGAAGCAGCATCCATTCCCTGCCGAAGCCTTACCCTCATTGAGGGAAACCATTCAGTCACTGCTACAACAAAGAGTGATTAGAACTTGTGTTTCCACTGTGAATTCACCCATTTGGCCTGTGAAGAAGCCAAATGTAGCTTGGAGAATTACAACAGACTACAGAAAACTTAATCAACTTACTCCCAGTTGTGCCCAAGTTGCTGACACCTGACAAAAAGTGCTTCTCAGCTCTTGACATCTCTAATGGATTTGGTCACTCCCATTAGCACAAGAAAGCCAATACAAATTTGCCTTTACCTTCGGATGGGTGCCAGTACACCTGGACCTTTCTGCCCCAGGGCTTCCACAACAGCCCTTCACTCTTGCATCTCCACATGATGGATGCTCTGCATGGGTTTTCCACGCCCCAGTGTCTCCTGCAGTATGTGGATGATTTGCTCTTGGCAACGTCCACCAAAGACCACCACCTAACCCTTTTGGATGAACTACTGACTCTCCTCGGGACTGCAGGCCTCAAGTGCAACCCCTCTAAGGCCCAGCTGTCAAGAAGATCCAGGGCTTACAAGATCTGCCACTTCCCACTAGCGTGGCAACACTGAGATGCTTTTTGGGAAAGGTAAACTACTCTAGGGATTTTATCCCTGATTTTGCCTTGAAGTGTGCTCCCCTGTATGAACTGATGAAAAAGGATGTCTCATGGACATGGGGCCCCACACACACTGAAGCTGTGGCCCCAGCTTGAAGTCGTGGCCTCAGCCCCAGAACTGATTAACCCAAATCCAAGACCACCTTTCATTTGGAAACTGCCACTTCTGATGTGGCCATGTCTGCAGTGCTGACCCTAAAATACAATGCGTACTACAGGCCAATTGCTTATGCATCTCAGATGTTATCCCCAGTTGAGAGGAAATATAGTCTCTGTGAAAGGACACTCCTGGCAACCTTCTGGGCTGTCAAACACTTTCTCTACATCACTGGGTATGCTCCCATCATTCTGCACATCTGTCACACTCCCACTAACCTTTTACTTTCAGATAAAGTAAAAGATGGATCAGTCGCTAATACCAGATTCACCCACTGGTCTTTGCTTTTGCAGAATAGAGACATCAAGGTGTTGCCTGCCAAAATGCCATCAGTCTTGGCCTTCTGTATACAGGTAAGCCCCATGACTGTGCCCCCCAACCACCTGATCTACCTGATCCAGGACCCTTCCTGCCAGCCACATCTGAGGTCCTGGAAGACAAAACAATGTTCTGCATCTTTACAGATGGTTCCACATCCTATATGGCAGGAGAACAGGTAGCAGGGCTTGGGGTGCTCATGAGGGGTCACGCAGGTGATTTCAGGCGCATTGCTAGAAAGTGCACTGTTATCTCTTCACAATATGCCGAACTGGCTGCTGTGGCCTGTGTATTGGAAATCATGCTACATGGTGACAAGGACGCTATCATTTTTGCGAACTCCAACTGGGCATGCTCATCTTGGAGTTCTTTCCATTTTGGCAAAAGAACAACTTTACCTCATCTGATGGTACTCCTGTCAAGTATAGGGAACAGTTTGTATAACATAGAAACACAGAATTTGATGGCAGATAAGGACAGCTTGGCCCACCTAGTCTGCCCATTTCCTTACCTAACAGATAAGCTGCAGATCCTAGTTAACCAACAGCCTATTTCCTCCTACCCCCCCACTAGAATTGCCTTATGTCTGTCCCATGCATTCTTGAATTCCCCCACTGTTTTTGACTGTACGACCTCCTCAGGAAGGCTGTTCCATGTATCCACAACTCTCTGAAGAAATATCACATTACCTCTGAGCCATCCCCATCTTCAAATTGTGCCCCCTCGTTTTTGCACATCTCTTGTTCTGAAAGATGCTACCCTCTTGGACTTTGTTGATTCTCTTGAGGTATTTGAAAGTTTCTATCATGTCCCCCGTCTCCCTCCTTTT
This sequence comes from Neoceratodus forsteri, assembly GCA_016271365.2. Lineage (NCBI taxonomy): Eukaryota > Metazoa > Chordata > Ceratodontiformes > Ceratodontidae > Neoceratodus > Neoceratodus forsteri. The sequence goes on along the minus strand of CM057456.1, from coordinate 1,110,112,480 downwards.
CTCAAGGCTATACATCTTTAGTTCCTTTAGTCTTTCTTCATGTGTCTTCTGATGCAGAACCTGCATCATTTTGGTTGCCTCCTCTGGACAGCCTCCACCCTGTCTATGTCTTTGCGGAGATGGGGTCTCCAGAACTGTACACAGTACTCCAGATGTGGTCTTACCAACTGTCTGTACAGAGGGCCAACAACTTCCTGTTTTCTACTGGTGATGCCTCTCCCTATGCATCTCAGTATCCCCCAGCCCTCCTTACTGCATTCTCACATTGCTGGCCCACCTTTAGGTCATCTGATATGACTACCCCCAGGTCCCTTTCAATTTTTGTCAGTATCTCACCCCCTATTGTGTACTCTTCCCCTGGGTTTTTGTTTCCCAGGTGCATTACTTTGCACTGAATCTAAGCTGCCATACATTTGACCATTCCTCCAACCTTGCCAAGTCCCTTTTCATCCTTTCCACCCCACTTTATCAACCCTGTTGCAGATCTTCGTTCACTCACAAGCTGTACATTCACAAGGTAAAGGCTCACTGCACGCCTGACCCTTACCACGAATTCAATGAATGAGCGGACTCACCCGCCAAAGCAGGTGCTCGGGGGTGGGGGGGAGAGACATGGGAAATGACTCACCCACAGTGCATAGCAGCAATTGTGTGATCTATAATTGCTGCCACCAAGAAACCAATACCAGAGCCCCTCTGGATATATCCACTGCACAAAAAGCAGATCCAGAGATCAGAGATGTGTTCAATTTCTTGAACAAGACAACTGAACAACCACTGCCTGTTGGTAGTCCCTACAAGAGACACTCTGACAACTTACATTTGTCTGGTGATCAGAAACTCCTCTGGTATCACAAACAGGATATAGGTGACAAACTGTGGGTTGCACCACAATCTCTGCGAACCGAATTCATTTCTATGATTCATGACACTCCCACTGGTGGACACCAGGGGACAGAAGATACCCTCCAGAGGTTCAAGACAGTTGTCTGGTGGGCTGGCATGGCCAAAGATGTGGAACACTATGTAGACAACTGCATAGTATGTGTTCAGAACAATCCTATTACAGTGAAGAAAAATGCCAAGCTACTGCCCCAAAGGCAATCTGAACCATGGAATGCAATACAGATCAATTTCATCGGCCCTCTTACTACTTCTGGTATGAACAAGTATGCACCTGTCACAGATTTGTTCTCCTAGTGGGTAGAGGCATTTCCCACTGAGAACAACACGGCAAAGACCACTGCCAAGATCCTGGTGGATCAACTGTTCTCCAGATGGAGCTTATCGTTAAAGGCAGACTCAGAACAGGGAACCAGCTTTACAGCTGAACTGATGCAACAGACAGTCCAACTTCTTAGAGTTGATCAGAAATTCCACATTCCTTACCATCCTCAATCATCATGTCAGGTAGAAAGAGCTAACAGACGCAAAAACAGGTGTTATGCAAATTCACTGATGACAATTCCAAATATTAGGATTCCCTCTTGTCACTGTTACTAATGGCAATTAGGGGCACCCCTGCAACTACTACCCAGTACACACCCTATGAGGTTATGACTGGTAGAGCTATGAAATTACCTGAGCACCTGTTGACTGATCTCCACATCCCTACTGCAGATAGAGTATCGGTAGACAAGTATGTGGAAAAGCTTCACGATGACATCATGAAGACACACCTGTTCATTGCTAAGCAGATGGGCAAGGCTCAACAACAAGCAAAAGCTCATTTTGATAAGCATGTCAAAGAAGTCGACTGGCAAGTTTGAGACCAAGTAATGTTTCTCCAGTACAGACAAACCACACCAGTTTGCCAGTAAATGGGAAGGTCCCTATCCCATTGTCAACAAGCTCAGCCCTGCTGTATATCAGGTCAGAGTACAGCAGCAGAAAGAGACTGCTGACAAGTGTTCCATGCCAACCAACTCAAACTATATAAAGGTGACTAAAAATGTACTTTTCCTAACCCCACAAGGCGGAATAGTAATTTCTGCCACCTAATCCTTTTCCATTTCTTTCAGATATCGGCAAGATGGCTATCTTGTACCCTCTTCTCCCACTGGTGAGACTACTGCCTCTAACCATTATAGCACCCCCACTCAACCCCCCACAGACTTACAAGGACTGACTGGATCACCTGCTTGATTAAACAGAATATTCGACTCCCATGGGTGTTCAGATTGACATTCCAAACAAAAACGTTAAGGTTATTCAAGGCAAAGATGCCTTTCTGGATGCTGTAGTGGTTGCCTTGGATAAATCTTCACTTTCCATCCAATGGCAAACTGATGCAATGGGCTATACAATTCCTGTGGCCCTCCTGGCCAAAGGTACATTCCATGGCTGGCCTAACACTGACATATCTCACAATGGTTCTCTTTCTATCAGACAGGCTTCTCCACGGCACACTGGTCAGTACAATCTTACTGCACTCGATCCTGCCTTTTGTGAGAGACTCCCTTCACAGGAGGCCACTGACTTTTGTCTCCAGAACTATGCTGCATCCTCTTCTCTCTACCTCTCTGTAGTCCCACCTAGTCAAGAAGAACTGCTTGCCTGTCCTCGTATGGAGATGAGGGCCTTCCTAGTGGTTTGACTGCCACATCACGCCAAGGAGCTCTGATAAACAATGTGTAATTTATGCACGTCCCAGTTATTTTCAATTTATCACACTGGAATATGGCTGAATTTGGTTTATGTCAACAGACTAATAGTTCTAAGTTTCACAGTATGATGCTTACTGATCTTGTAGCTGCTTACCAAACAGGAACAAATGATCCTATTGGTGGACCTCATACCATCAACCATACTTGTGTTTTTAGACCAGCCCGTAAATATGCTAAACCTAGACCAAAACGCACCAAGCGGGACACAGCATCAGACATCGCTAGTGCAGACTGTTCAGTCTCTGGTATAACCGGAGTAGCTGGCACTGTTACTGGCCTTTCTGGCTTGGGAATGTCTATTTGGAATAGAGCAGACATTGCCTCCATTAAGGCCCAGACACTGAAGTTTCAGCAAACACTTGGCAATGATGTTATGCCCCCTATCTTGCAAGGTGTTAATTCTCTCAGTGAGGAAGAACATCATACAGTGTATAATATGAAGGCGATTGCTTAAGGGTTCCGTGATACCAGACAAAAACTTAATGATCTTATGTTTCAGAATAACAGAGAGGTGGACAAGCAATATACTGGGCATGAAATTCTATGTTCTGCTTATGGTTCTTATGTTATTTCTACTGTCAACGCACTCTTCAGGGATTTGGAATTAGGTAAAATTCCAGATGTTATCCATGTTCTCAGATTGGGTAAATGGTATTGTCCACATTGCTCAATCACAGGTTACATTTCTATGTGTTTAAAGAATTCTCTTAATATTTTTATGTCTATAGTACGTAATATTGGTTACGTTTCCAGGTTTCCTAACAGAGCACCATGTTACTTGACAAAATCTTGTACAATTAAGGACAAGTTTGTGACCTTTACTGTCTCCTTACCACGCTTTGATCAGGCTACATCAGTCTTCGACAAGCTGGCCAATATCCACTCCATCAGACATCTTGAAAATTACACTTTTTGTGAACTAACTGAACTTCCTTTGATGTTGGTTTACCACCCCGTTCTGCAAGATTGGGTGGCTCCTCACATGAACTGTTGTGCCAAGAAAGGATTCTACTTATTGTGCTGCTGTGATGTTTTTGACACTGTAAAACCAGTTTGCAGCTACTCGCCAGAACATCTGGACTGGTCTTTGACACTGGGTGACAACCTGCTGATAAATCTTACTGACGTTGATCCAGATGACGTCCCTCCCGCTGCATCTTCAGTGTTTGATGCCTAAACAGCACCATCCAGAAGCTATCTTGAAGAGATACATCACTTCACCACTTGGCTGACAAATCAGACTTTCACCTTCCTTGTATGTTTACATCGCTGGCGCATACCTACACTCAGAGTCACTTATACTTCTGAGAGACAGTTTTGCATGGTAACAAATTATACATCATTTGCTTATGGAACTCGTACTTGCAATATTAATAACTCTAACTTCTGTTTTACTCCACAGCAAAAAAAACATGATAGGTTACACTGTGATCACGCCTGTTCTCCCTGAACCAGGTGTTATTGATACTGACCCCCAATACTTGCTTGTTCTCTCTCAATATTTGCCTATTTTTAACGTACACATTGATCCCTTGACCCTCTCCTTGCGATCACTTTTAGCTAGAAAAGATGCTCATTTGAGCTATATTAGCAATGATACACCTAAAGCGAGGAATATCCTTAATGATTTAATTCATGATGGTGATTTAAGTCTTGCAGCTGGCAATTACTGGGTAGAACTAAGCTGAAAAATTTTTGTTATTATTCAAGCATATTTTTTTTTTTTTTAATTGTTTTCCTGATTTTTATTCTTTGCTGCCTGAGACAACATCGAGAACAACTCAAATTCCTTTACAAGGCTCGTGTACCGGGCTTGTAAACAACTTTTTAGCTCCATCCCTACCAGCTTACTTGGGATTGTTGCCCCTTCTGAGGCAACGGGAAGGGGGGAGGAATGTTATCCATGGACCAGCACCCCTGATTGGCCCTCTACCTCACAGACAGTAATACTTGGGGCGCAAGCACTTATCGGATAAGCATAAGTGTCAGGATTGGAGTTCTATTGTATTTTTCTACTAAGAATCAAGTAGATATATATATATATATATATATACACACACATATACACATACTGTATATACACACACACACGTACTATCATAATTGTACCACTTGAGAGACACCTCTGTTTATACCACTGTATAATCATTAGTTAGACAATACTGCCATCTTCAGTTCTAGTGCAGAACAGCAATTACTTATGTAATTCTGTGTGTAACCACAAATGGCCTTCATGAATGCAGGGTCTTTAGTTAGCTAGTCTCTCTGCTAGCTCAGCATGCTTTCCCAGGCTAGTGAGAAGTCAGGTTATTTGCCATTATCCAATTATGAGACTTTTATATATCTTTTTAGTAGTTGCTATGGTAATTATAAGACCCTTTACATTGCAACTTTTTCTCTGAAAAGAAACTTATTGCTGCTCATAGGTAAGAAAGATTGGAGGTGTTCTCCTCGGTGTTTATCACTGTGATTTGGTTGTAAGCCTACTATTTTATATCAACAATAAATCACTTTATGTGCTGGACACCACTTGTCTGTCGTTTCTTCACTTTTGTGCAGTTCCAACAAGAACCTAAGGTAGGTAATTTTATTATCCAGTTACAGTGGCAGGATGCTAGAGACCTAGGGAAGAAGGCCCTGAAGCACAGCTAGGCCAAAATCTGCCCTTCTTCTGGAGGCAATGTCCAGAATGTAGTACTTTGTGAATGTGTGGACAGTACTCCAAGTGGCAGCAGCGCAAATTTCCACATCTGACATGCTCCTGAAACAGGCAACGGAAGTGCCACTGGTTGAATGGCCATGAACCACAACCAGGAAGTTCCTTACTGTACTTCCTATAACAAAAAGTAATATAGTTGGCCAACCATTTGGACAAGCACTGTTTAAATACTGGAACGCCCTCTACCAGGAGTGAAAGAAACAACTTAGAGGACTTTCTGTAGTCCTTAGTACAATGTGTATAGTACCCGAGAAATCTATGCACATCATAGTATGGAGTAATGCTTTCCCAGGATTGGCATGCTCTGGAAAATAAACAGGTAGGTGGATGGATTGATTTAAAGTAAACTCAGACACTACCTTAGGAAGAAACATGATTAGTACGCAGAGAGACCCTGTCTTTGTGCAAAATTGAGTAAAACTGCTCACACGAGAGCCTGTAGCTCTGAAATTTGTTGCGCAAAAGTAATAACAACTGTAAAATTAACACTTTCCATGACAGAGCAGCTGGCTCAAAAAGAGGCAGGGTCTGATTTTCCAGCACAAAATTGAGGTCCCAAGCTGGGACCGGATTCCAGATAGGAGGCTTCAAGTGTAGCATGCCTCTCAGAAAAGTATGGACCTCATCCAACTGGGCCACAGTGTGGCCATCAATGGGCACATGAAAGGCTGATGCAGCTGAAAGGTGCACTTTAACAGAGGAGTATTGGAGGCCTGCATCAGACAAGGTCAGGAGATACTCCAGAACCTGGTTCACTGGACAAGTAAAAGGATCCAAGTGATGGGAAGCAGCCCAAATAGCAAAGCGCTTCCACTTCATCAAGTAAGTGGCACTGGTGGAAGGTTTCCTGGCAGCCACCAGGATGTCAGACACCTTCTGAGACACCCCAGACCAAGCAATGGCTATGTCTTCAGAAACCTTGCATGCAGATGGAGGGCACTTGAGGTCTGGATGGATCAGGGTCCCCTGTGCCTGTGTCAACAGGTCCCAGCAGAGGGGCAGGGGCACTGAAGGTTCCACAGCCAACTGCTGCAGTAATGGAAACCATACCTGGTGAGGCCAATATGGAATCCCAAGAATTAGGGTGGCACCCTTCATCCGTAGCTTGATGAACATCCTCTGAATTAGAGGAAAGGTTGGGAAGGCGTAAAGAAACTTCCCTCTCCAGGAAACGGACAACGTGCCTCAAAAGAAAACTCCACGACATGGATCTAGTGAGAAGAAATCTGGCAGTTTTGTGTTGAATGGGGATGCAAAAAGTTCAGACTCTGGATGACCTCACCAGTCGAACAAATCTTCTATGATGGAGGTCAGCAGTTCCCACTTGTGCATCCTGGACTGTGACCGGCTGAGGCTGTCTGCCAAGGCATTTTGAGAGCCTGGCACATGGACAGCTAACTGTTTTAGACCCTGATCTAGAGCACAGTACCAGACCCTCATCGCCTCCTGGCACGGGGGGGGGGGGTAGGCATGGATCCCCGCCGCTTGTTGATGTAATAGACCACATTGAGGTTGTCTGACTGCACCAACAGTGGACCTGGAGTGAGATGGTTCTCGAAGGCCTGGAAGGCATACAGAACTGCCTGCATTTCTAGAACATTTATGTGGAGGTAGACCAGATCCCCTGGGTCTGGCAAGGGCCTAGGTGCGCTCCCCAACTCAGCTCCGAAGCATCCGTGGTGAGCATTTGTTAAGGGGTGGGGATCAGAAACGGGACCTCTTTGAAGAGATTGACTGGGTCTATCTGCCACTGACTGGCTGATCCAGAACGTCAGACTGTTGATCCCACTGGACCCCGAGGGTCCACTGCAGGATCCTCATGTGCAACCTGGCAAAAGGGAAAGTTACAATGGCTGCAGCCATTAAGCCCAACAGCCTCAATAACTCCCTGACTGGGGCATACTGGCACTGAGACACAGACTGGGCCTGAGCTATGAGGCAGTCCACCATGTCCTGTGGTAGGAAGGCTTTGCCCTGGGTAGAATCCAGAACCACCCCTATGTACTGCCATCGCTGGGATGGGGTCAGCACAGATTTGGGCAGACTAACAGTGATGCCCAAGGGACGAACAACTGCAGGGTGCGTTCTAGAGTCAAAAAGTAACTCCCATGACTGGGCTTTCAGTAACCAGTCATCCAAACATGGGAGCACATAAAGGCCTTCGCATCAGATGGCTGCTGCTACAGCTACTCAGCACTCGGTAAATACCTGTGGCGCTGAGAATAAGCCAAAAGCCAACACCCTGAACTGATAGTGCTCCCCTTGGAAGAGGAACTGCAGGTACCACCTGTGAGGGAGGCACATCAGGATATGCAGATGGGCCTCCTGCATGTCCCAAGGAGCACAGCCAATTGCCCTGCTTGAGCAGAGGAAGAAGGCCGTGTAGCGTTACATCTGGAACTTTCTGTACTGGATGTAGAGATTCAACTCCTTGAGGTCTAGAATGGGCTTCAAGTCCCCAGTTCTTTTAGGAACCAGGAAAACTGGGAGTAGAACCCTTTGTTCCTTTGCTGCCTGGGTACAGGCTCTGTGGCCCTTTTGCACAGCAAGAGGAGCACCTCTTCCTTGAGCACCACTGCGTGGTTCGGAGGATAAGAGATCTGGAGGTTGTTCTATAAGTTCTAGAGCATGGCCCTGTATGATCATCTGTAGGGTCCAAACATCTGTGGACATCAGCACCATGCACAAGACAGGCTGGGAAGAACAAAAAGCACAGAAATAATCTGGATTTCTAGAGAGTTGGGAAAGGCCAAGAGGTAAGGGCAAAAAGGGTAGCATTCCTAAAATGCATGGGGGAACAGAGTGAGGTCAACTGGGAAGATTATCTGAGGAAAAAAACATGACAGAGGCTACAATAATTGTAAATGAAAGTAAAGCAGTGACTGGGCTGACAACAGCAGAGGGGATCGGGGGGGGGACCTTCCTTATCTACATTAGGGGAAAAATGTAAAACTGAAGGAGGCATTATCAAATTAAAGAAGTAAGGGACATAGGTGGAGAAGGATGAAATGAAGTCTGACATTATGAATGATTACCACTGTTAAGTATTCACTGTGGAGGAGGGGAAGCAACCACTTGAGTGAAGGCCAAAGGGTGGGTGTGTATGTGTATGTGAGGACTGGAGTTAGAACCAGTCTTAAAAGAAAGGGCAATCATAGGCCTCTGAAACCTGAAGGTGGACAAAGCACCTAGTTCTAATGATTTGCAAACTAGAGTGCTGAAGGAGGCAGGGCAGACACTGGCAGCACCTTGTTTCCTTGAGCCAGGGGGGTGGCATGTGCTGTGTGGTTCCAGCAAACTGTAGGGTAGGAAATGTGATCCCTGGTAGTGCTGCACCTGGTGTACTGCATGCCGTTTTGGGATCCACACCTCAAGGACAACTCCTGCCTCAGGGAAGGTGGCTGGCTCCAGCCATTCAGTGAAAGACCCTGGTGACCCAATGAGAGGTAGTTGTGTGGGAAAGACTGCGTAGCTCAAGACAGGGTGAAATCTCGTTGCTGACATATTGTAGGATACAGTGCATCATCCGTCCAGTCCGGTGCCAGCGACGGTCAGTCAAGAGTATGCTAAGTAGTCCTGGTCCCTGCACACTTGGGCTGTGCCCTAGTGGGGTGAGGGTGAGATATAATGGGATAAGATATAGGTGGGAACAATAGTGGTGCTTGGGCAGATGACACCACTAAGCTCTTCCAGCCCAGTTGTGGCAGCTGGAGCGCTGATCTTCCCCGCTTTGGTCAGTGTGGTGCCAGTTGGTAGAGGTATACCAGAGTACCAGAGATGGTATGCAAGGGAACAGAACTGTGTATCCTGGGGGCCAGTAGCGACCTCTCCAGTATAGTAGGCATGAGAACCAGGGCTTAATACCCCTTGTGAACCAACGGAGGCAGCACAGTAACTACAGCAGATGTGGCATCATCTGCCTTTGGCATCTCCTTTTCCTTGCTAGCATGCTCCCAGCTGCACTGCGACCCGTGTCAAGTATTGCAGCAGAAAGCACTGCCCTTCCTCCCTGAAAGAGGAACGTGTCCCTTAGAACGATCAGCCCTCTTCTTGCCTGGCAGTGCTCCGTGCTCCAACTGTACTCTGGGCAGACACTATATAAAAGTTTTAGGGTAAAAATGTTCACCAACCATCATAAGAACAGGGCTACATATACTGCAGTACTTACTGGATACAGCGCTCCACTTACATGGGTCAGCAGGGTTGCAGTCTGTGAGTAGTGAACAGATTGACAAAAGCACTTTGGAGATGGTCAGCGCTGGACTCCAGTTATCTTTCAAGATATCAAGACAGATCACCCCCTGACTGTTAATATTGCAGTGGTAAATCCTTGTCCGGAAAGCCACCTGCAAAAGATTAGCACAGACACAGTATCTATGAATTCAACATTTATTATTTTTTATTTTAATTTTTCTCTATATCTAGTCTACTAGGTTCTCCTTTTGCTCAGTTAATATTACAGCGATAAATTGTCATCTGAAAAATCATATGTCGGAAGGAACAGCAAACTTCTGACACTAATAGTAATGTTTCATTCATAAAATGCACATGAATACAGATTGCCCAGTTGAACCAAGACTAGTTTTCTTTTTTTTTTTAACTTTCTATTTTTCCCTCCTACTTGCCCTCCATCTCCGCCCCTTTGGGGGCACCTGGGAGTCATCCCTCTGCCAACCACCCTACCCCAGACTGACCCTAGCCCCATGTAGCTGTGTGGGCCCTCCTCCAGGAGGGGAATGAGGTGGAGCCTGTGACACCCACTTGTTCTGGCTGGTAAGGTGGTCTGGGTGGGTGATGCACATCGAGGGCACGCTTCTGGGGCCCCATCTTCCCAGCGGTGGAAGGCTGTTATCCTCCGTTTTTCTCCCTCGCGTGGTGTGTGTGCCCCGTCAAGGCGCTATGTGCCGTTGTCCACCACATGTCACAGCCCACTTCGCTGACAGGGCTTGCTGTACCGAGCTCCGGCTGGGTCAGGGCAAGTTGTGGGCATTGCCCCCTCCTCCCCCGGAGAAGGCGAGCTGTCATGGGACGCTCAGCCATTCTCCTCGGCTGGCCCTCCAGCAACCTGAGTCCATTCCCGAACCCAGATCGCCAGCATCGCAAGCGGAAATCTAACCACTGCGCCGACAGGCCAGCATGACTTGTTTTCAATGGAGTCCTTCGTACATCACACTACATAAACACCAAATATTGATCAGTCATACACACAATAAACAGTGCGTCACCTAATTCAAATTCTATTAGAGAAGATTTAAAGGAGATTTCCATAACAGATTTACAGAGAGAGAGAGTATTTTTAGAGATGACCATTAATGAGTTAATACAAGAGTCATTTCCTTGGAGGCAAGGTGGCTATCCCATATGGGATATATCCGACAACTGTTAGTATACACCTCTATGACATCTGTGTTAAGAGAAAGCAAAAGATGTAAGCCAAAACATTTAACCTGCATCATAATTAGGGTAACATGGTAAAGGTTTAATTACAGAGTACTTTTAAACCACCAGACCATTTATACTGTAGGTCTCAGTATAGGGGACCAAATTCAAGAAAGCGACATTCAACATGTGATGTATATATATTTACTTTATTTGTACTTTTTTTTTTTTTTACTAGTTACTTGAAAGTGGTTTCTGATTTGTTGCTTATTCCTTATTTATGTATTGACATAGGTTTGATTCTGTTTCCATCAGCATGTTTACTTAACTGTATGGCTGACTGTTTGTATCCTGGATTGCTATACTTTGCCTTACTCTCTATTGTCTGTATTTATGCTTTGTTATCATCATGCTGTTGTATCCTTTGTGACTGCCCAGGTCGTACCTGAACATAGGCAATTACTCTGTCTAGTGCAATTACCTGGTAAAATAAATAAGTAAATCAATAGGTAGTAATGTAAAAAAAAAAAAAGGACTAGACCGATTCCTGAGCAGAAGGTGATTGAGGGTTACACAGCATAGGCTGGGTAGCACTTTGGCCGATGAGCTTGGATGAGACTCTACACTCAAATTAGCTATAGTCACTGTTGTACGTCAGGAAGGGTGGACATGACGGACCGCAAGTCAATTCTGCCATTACAGTGCTATGTCACATCTCTGCTGTGTACGTTGTTGTTATGTACGGTGGCAAGTTGGAACTGATCTGTACTGCCCTGTTTTGAGCAGCAGCTGACTAGAAAACAGTTGTCCATTTCTCCTAACAAATATGCATGTAGGACTGTTGGCAATTCAGTTCTGCTTCTTAAATATAATCTGAACCTGTAAGGAGTGCAGCGTGGTTATTGCACACATATTTACAAAGCAAAATTAAAGTCCTGGTTGATGTTTAGTTCTATGCTTCATTAAAAAGAAAGTAGAGCAAGTCTTGTACAGCACTTAACATTCAAGTTCCTGCTTGCACAGCAGTACTATATATATTATTAATGAGTGTGCAAATTTGAGTTACATTCACTTGACTGCAAGGTCAACTGGGCTGCGCAGTATACAATCTTTACTTGATACCGCCATCTGGCAGCACACAATGGGTACTGCACCTACTGAAAGTGCTGAAGATGCAGAGGGCAGCGGATGTACAGATTTAGCAGGATGCAGCCAGGAATAGTTCTCTTCTTGACTTATGTTAACATATAATAAAAGACTTCTACTTGATGACACAGTACTATCTGTTCTCTGATGAAACAATATGAACAGATGCAAAAAAAGGTAGGGCATAAATAGAGGGGTTAGCATTATTATATGAAAAGTTTTGTGTTTCTATTAGTTTTGCATTTTTTTTTTTTACCTTTTTTATTTTGGGGAGTGGAGAGTCACTTTGCAGTAGCTTTACCCAGTGTAGCCAAGATACAGGTGTGTGTTAAAGTTGGGGGTGGAGTGTCCTGCTTTTACTCAATTTTACAGTGGGGGAGAGGAGACTGAAGCACGGGAGGGTCCAGTGACTTACTCAAGGTCTCAAAGAGTCTGTGGCTATGGTGGTATTCGAACCCGGGATCTCCAGGTTCATAGCTCAATGCTGTAATCACTAGGCTACGCTGCATTTCTTTTTTTTTTTGTATGATCTTTTAACCCCTCCTACACTCCGGCATCCCACTCTCCTTCGGGCCTCCTAGAACCCCTACTTACTCTGGCAATCCTCTTCCCGAGATCTCTTCTCCGCCGCACATTGCAGCTGACCCCTAGGTTATCCCAGCATATCCCTATTGCCGGGCGGCTCCTCTCTCAGAGGGAAGGCATCGGAGGCAGGGAATCCCAGCAGGCTATCTGTAGGACCCAGAGGCACTGCTGTGGAGGAGGTGGCTCCCAGAGGTTCCGTGGTGCAGAGGTTGGAGGCAGTCATTCAGTGGATGGTGAAGCGGTTTTCCTGTTTTCGATGTCCCTTCAGTGCATGCTCAGGCAGTGCCTCCAGTTTCCACGGGGGCCGCTGCTGACGATGCATCCCACTATCCCACCCCAGGAGAGGAGAAGAGAGCAGTCCCTTGGACGCTCGATCCTCTCCTGCCCCTGCTGACCCCCGGTGCCCCGAGTTCATTCCCGAAACCGGGTCACCAGCGTGGGTTGAGGTAAGGCACCAGCACCTCAACCCTCTGCACCACTGAGCGCCGCATTTCTTATGAAGCTTCTTTCCGTTTCTGTACATCCATTTCCTTTTTATATTCCACTCCAATCCTGCCTTTCTGCGAGTACTGCAGGGACACCATCTTCGACTGCAGCAACACCTGGTCAGTGAATGACTGTCCCAGCCATATCAACAAGTTCATAAGAGGGGCATTATCCTCCTATCAGTGAAGTACAAGCCCAAGGAGGAATCCTGACTACAGATCATTGATACCGTATCTTAGACAGATTCCTTACACTTTTAAAATGGTTATTAAAACAGACATACAATTAAAGTACCATGAAATAATAAAGGCTATGAATTCATTAACTAAATTCAGGCTGCATGGGGAAAAAAGTAAGTTCCACCTGCGAATGCTTCTCATAATCTAGACCTTCTTACCTTACAATGTACAACTTGGAGTAAACATATACTATGTTATTAAATTTACTAATGTGTCTTCTATGCAACTGTACAGGATGTTGTTGTAAACAGGGCTAACACTCCAACAAATTGTTTCCTGTACAAAAATAAAATCATCACCATCGTTTTATGCTATATGAACCTTTTCACAAAATACCGTCCAGGGTCACTGGTGAACTTCACATCACTTCTCACAGTTCAGAATGGTGAAGATCCTTGCTTTCTATGGTTATAACACACTGTATTTTAAACATCTCTGCCAATCATAACTTTATCAGCTTGCTTGAGAGAGAGAGAGAAGGAGGAAGCTAGAGAGAACTGTGAATTCTGATTCTCAGTCCAGCTGATGGCAGCTGCAATCTTAATGACAAATCTCTAAATGCAGTACAGTGGTCCTAAGTAAAAACAGGTTATTCACCTTTAACAGTAGTTCTAGGAGTGGAATATGGCGTACATCCACACTTCTGGCAGAGTCCTTTCCCCTTTAAGGCTTGCCGGAACATCTTCAAGCTGGCACCTCCCACCCAGGTGGTAACTCCCTCAGCCATGCCCAGTGACGTCAGATCTTGCCCACTGGAAGCAAGACCGGTGTGCCATTTGCCAGGGGAGATCGGGTGGGTCAGTGTGGATGTACACCATATACCACTCCTAGAAAGTAGTTACGCAATAACTTACCGTAACAGTAGATCTTTGAGGAGGGTCTCTTGCAGTAGGCAATACACTTGGGTCGACACCAGAGGTCGCTGTGGTGCACGGCAGCTCTTCTAGCAGTCTTTTCCAGGGGCTGCCCATACATGACATCAGCTTCCTGTTTCCTATATAAGTGTAGGCGGTCCCTGGTATCCTCAGTTTTCCCAGCCGGATTCAGCTCACTAAGCGAGGACTGAAGGGAAGCAGAGGTACCATAATTATCCCAACCCATAAGTCACTGGACCAGAATTTGTTCTCCTAGAGAAGGAGGGGGACGGAGGGCAGGAGCGTACCTGCTGCAAGAGATGCTCCTCAAAGATCTACTGTTATGGTAAGTTCTTATGTGACTGTATTATCTTCCACGGAGTGGTCTCTTCTAGCAGGTAATACACTTGGGATGAATTCCAAGTAGTAAACCCAAGAAGGGTGGTCATGACAGGAAGCCTTGTAGGACAGCTCGGCCAAAGGCTGTCCTATGGCGTGAAGCAACGTCTAAGTTGTAATGCTTTGTGAAAGTATGAATTGTGGACCACGTAGCTGCATGCAGATACCTGTGATACAGGCCCCTTTAAAGCAGGCCGCTGTGGTGGCCATAGCTCTGGCAGAATGGGTTTGCACAGTTCCTGGTAATGACTTCTTGTATTTTGTGTAACCAAATGTGATAGAGTTCTAGCCAATTGGAAAGGGTCCATTTAGTGACAAGGAAAACGTCCCTGTTTGAGGCAAAGTTGACAAAAAGTTGAGGTCTTCCTAATCGATTTAGTTTGATTAGTATCGTAATATACCATGGACATCTAGAGTATGTAGAAGGTATTCACCTCGACTGGAGTGTTCAGGGTAATATACTGGTAACTCCACGGATTGATTTAAGGTGTGTTCGGACACTACCTTAGGGAGGAAGGAAGGGTTGGTACGGAGTGCCACTCTGTCTTTGTGAAAAATTAAGCAAGGTTCTTTACACATGAGGGCATGAAGCTTGGAAATACAGCGAGCCAAAGTGACAGCCACTAAGAATAGTAAATAAAATTAAATGTCCACAGTTGAACTGTTCTATATGCACTTCGGGAAAAGGAGAAGGTTAAACACACTGTCTACTCTCACAGAAACGCCTCTTATTTTTTAAATATTTTTTAGGCAGTACTTGCTGACATATCCACATTTCTTTTTAGACATTACTTTTATTTGTCTTATTTGGTGAAATGTCTTGGCATAAAAATAACAAATTGAAGTCACTGTACCAGACCATGATACAGGGAAACTTTCCGTGTGTCCCCTTCTTTCCTTATTTTATTTTGTGGCTCAATTGCCTAATCCTGCTCGAGGGGATCCACTTCCTTAGGCGTACATCACCTGCAATGTTGTATCGACCTTAATAGAGCTTCGGCATAATCATTTCCGAAAATGTTACTCTTTGCGCACTAGTGAATTGCACACCTCCACAACTTCTTTTCCAGAAAACTGGCAGCTCAAACGCTGATTTTAGTGCCGCTAAAATGCTGCTTCTTTCATTTCCTTAATTTTTCTTCGCCGCCGTCACTCCACGTAGACGTGCTCGATGTGCTTTTGTTTCGGAGCCTGCTGACCCCATCATCAGAGCTGGTACTATGTGGGTCACGCTGCTCTTTGTACTCACTTGTAACTATGGCAACTAACAACATTATCATTCCGGACAGCACCTCTCTTGCCTTTCTTTTGGCATTTCAATGTTAATCTATATATCCTTCCTTTACTTGTTCAAAAAATGACATGCTTAATTCTCCTTCATTTTCCAGTAGGAATTATACCAGTTCATAGCAACCTCCCTATTTAACATAGGTGGTGTCCATTTTTATTGTTTTTATTTTCCAACAGCATGACTACCACTTAAAACCAAATATCTTTATAAAAAACATAATATTTTATGCTAGTTCCAATCTGATCCTACTCATGCTATCATTCCATCACAAATAACTACTGAATCCTGTGTCCTCGTTTAGTCCTTTTGGCCACAACGTTTCTAACTCATGGATCCAATATGCCTCTCATTGTAAAATTTATTTTACATTTCCACCCCTTGCAGGCACAATGACCTTTTCTAAACCAAAGTGAGTCAGTGAAGCTGCGGACCCGTAGCAGACTTCCATATAATGTTTAGCCATGGCGTACTTTGTATTATTCACTCCGACTGCTGTCTTATGCGCAGCAGTCCTGAGCCTAAGTGCTCTTTTTGTTTGTCCCACATATGAGAGCCCACAAGGCCAAGTTAACATGTAGATCACCCCTTCGCTTACACAGTTTATAAACCCTTTATCTTATACTTTTTCCCAGATCTAGGATGGTTACAATTTTTCGTGTTTCTGGTGCTGCTGCAGTGTGCGCAATTCCCACATCTGTAATTGCCTGCAGGAGTTTCTGGCATCCAGTCTGCTCTCAAGCTTTTCTTTCTTTCCATGAAAAGGGTATTCACCAGATCATCCTTTAAGTTTTTACATCTTTTATAACTAAACATCGGGTCATTATCGACCATTTCCCCCCAAGCTGTCATCTGCTTCTAAAACATTCCAATGTTTCTTAATGATTTAATTTCTCCATAGGTTTCTGTACAAGACGTATTGAAACAAATCTGTTCTTTTTTCTGTTCTTCCTCTCCTTTGGTACCTAATAATTCTTGTCTACTTTTATTATTCACTTTTTTTTATTTCACTTAACATTCCTAGTTCATAACCTCTTTTCAATAATCTGTTGCACATTTCTGCGGATTCTTGTAGTCTGTTCATTTCTTCACTGCAGTTTCTTTTTATGCGCAGTAGCTGACCAAAGGGTGTGTTCTGGGGTCGTTACTTTGAAAATGCAAAATAGTATTGCGATCCATTTCTTTTCTATACAATGTACTCTCCAATTTATTATTTTTTATATAAATAGTTAGATACAGAAAATTAACCTCTGATGTTCTGTAATTACATGTGAACCTTAAGTTCTCATTACATGTATTTATGTATTCCAAAAATTCTTTTATTTCTTTCTCTTCTCCTTCCCATATAAACAAAATGTCAACAAACCGCATCCAATATTTCACCTATTCATGCCATTTATTATTACTACTGTTCCAGATATTCTAGTCCTACCAATCTCCGACATGCAAGGGTTGCCAGGAACGGGGCAAATGTTGTACACCAATGGCCATTCCATGTACTTGTTGGTAAAAACTACTTCCAAATGAAAAGTAATTACTGGTTATCACTAGATTAGGTATCTTTGCGATGGATGTAGAAGGTGGAACCACATTCAGGCCTCTTGTACTTAATGTTTTTTGGAGTGACTCAAGTCCCTTATCGTGTGATTATATAAATTTTCCACATCACATGTTGCCAAAAACATTCTGTTACTTGATATCCTTTATTTTAATACATATTTTGTGTCATAAATATGTGATTTTACTCTCATTGTGAATGAACATAGGAAAAAGTCGAAGAATCTGGACAGGGGTTCTGTGACTGATCTTATCCCACTTACAAGTGGTCGTCCTGTCGGGGTCTCCTTATTTTTACGCACTTTTGGTAGCAGGTATATGGTGGGTTTAACTGGGTTTTCTACTAAAATAATTTTTTTTTCCTGTTGTGTTATCCATTTTTGTTCTCTTGCATTATTTATGCTTTCTTTAATCTTTACTTCTATGCTGTCTGTCGGGTCTTCCTTCAATTTTTTTATAAAACGTTTCTGTTAGCTGCCTTTCCATTTCTGTTACATATACAATTCTTATTCCATAATACAATTGCACTGCCCATTATCTGCCTTCTTTATAATGGTATCAGGTATTTTCTTAATTTCTTCCAGCGCTTTTCTCTCATTTTTAGTACGGTTATCATTATTATTAATATTTTCAAACCTCTTTAAAACTTTTTCCACATCTTTGTCTACCAGTTTGCTGAAGGTTGTGATTGCTGCATTCCCTATCACGTTTGGAAGGAATTTCGATTTAGTGCGAAATGGAGTTTTTTCCCTTACACATTCAGCATCTACCTCTTCCTCGTTTTCATTAATATTGCTCCTCACTGTAGTTGCACTAGGTGATATACTCTCTATTCCTTCCTGTCTTGAGAAAAATAACTAAGTGCAGCTGACTACAAGTTTTCAATAGATCAATTTTAACTCTGACTGCATTCGTTTTTTGTTTAGGCAAAAAGAAAAAACAGGTTACTCACCTGTAACAGTGGTTCTAGGAGTGGTATATGTTGTTCATCCACATTCTTTGGCATGTCCCTTTCCCTTTAAGATCAGCCGGATGTCTTCAAGCTAGCTACTCCCACCTACCCGTGTGGTATATACCTCTGCTCCACCCCATGACGCCAGATCTTAGCCCGCTGGATGCCAGGTTGTGTGCGTCTGCAGCTGGGGAGGTCGGGTGGTTCTGTGTGGATGAACAACATATACCACTCCTAGAACTACTGTTACAGGTGAGTAACCTGTTTTTCTAGGACTGTGGATATGTTGTTCATCCACACTCTTTGGCAGACTCCTAGCAGTTCTCCAGGAGGAGGGAGGCAAGGCGCACACCCCTACTTAGAGGACAAAGACTGGAGAGCCGAGGGCCCAAACCAGCATCCGGGCGTGACTCAAGGTCGGCGTGGTAGTGGGTAATGAAGGTGTTGCTGTCTTCTAGGTAGCAGCCGACAGATTTCCTGGATAGGGAAGTCCCTGGAAGCAGCCACCGATGCAGCAGTATGGCGGGTGGAATGAGCTTTTATCCCTTTGGGAGCCTCTTTGCCCACCAACCGTAGCACAGACCTATGCATGATGTAATTCATTTTGCTATGGTCCATTTGGCTGCAGGTCTGCCAGAAGCGGCTTCGCCGTAGGTGACAAACTGCTGGCAAACCTCTCCATGGATTTCCGCCATCCTCTCCTTATAACAGGAGAGGACACATCTCAGGTCCAAAGTATGGAGCCTGTGTTCTGCCTCCAAGGTGTAATTAGGGTAGTATACCGGGAGAGTCAACACCTGGTTAAGGTGAAACTCTGACACCACCTTCGGAAGGAATTTCGGTTGGGGGGCACAGGACAACTCTGTCCCTGTGGAAGGCCAGATAAGGGGAGTCCACCGATAGTGCCTGGAGCTCCCCTGTCCATCTGGCGATGTGATAGCCACCAGGAAGGCAGTCTTCCACAAGTGTGACAGTTCACACTTGTGCACTGGTTCGAACGGCTTGCCCATGAGCTTTGCCAGTACCAGCAGTAGATCCCACGGAGGTTCCCGCACTGGAAGGGATGTGTGATCCAGGCCTTTGAAAAGGCACCCGACCACTGTCTCCTGCACCAGTGTTGACTGACCGGTCCACGCCCGGTAAGCAGAAATGGCTGCCAGGTGCACCCTAAGGGTCGATGTCCGCAGACCCTCTTTGGAGAGAGACCAAAGGTAGTAGATGATGTTAGGCACAGAACAGGATAAGGGATCCAGACCTTTATCCCGACACCAAATGAAAAACCTTTTCCATTTGAAGGCATAACATTTCCTGGTCGATTCCTTTCGAGATGCCTCCACCACGGTGTAGACATCTTCAGAAAGACCCAAAGCCTGGAACTCCAGCCGCTCAGGTACCAGGCTGTGAGGTGCAGGGATTGAAGGTTCAGATGGAAGACCTTCCCCTGGTTCAGAGATATCAGGTCCAGGCGTGTACAAAGCCGCTCCAGGAGCCTGCAGCTGAGGAGATCTGGGTACCAGAACTGGCGTGGCCAGTCTGGGGCTACCAGAATCACCTTCGCCTTGTCCCTCCTCATCTTGAGTAACACCTTGTGGATCAAGGGAAATGGAAGGAAGGCATAGAGGAGGCCTGGGGTCCACGGCCTTGAGAAGGCATCCCCCTGCTGAGAGGGGCGCGCATGATACAGCCTCAGCTTGGTGTTTTCCCTGGAGGCAAACAGGTCCCCCATCAGTTTGCCCCAGTGGAAGAACAGGCTGTAAGCTAACTCTGAACGGAGAGACCACTCGTGGGATGTCTGGCCTATACGGCTGAGAGCATCCGCCAGTTGGTTCGAGACTCTTGCAACATGGATGGCTAGGAGGTCCGTCTCCAACCAGCTTATGAGGGACCAGATGCGGAGCACCTCCTTGTACGCAGATGGGAGTGCGTGCCGCCCTGTTTGTTGAGGTAGTATGTGGTCGCCGTATTATCTGTCTGAACTTGAACCACTTGACCCCGGAACTGAGGAGGGAAAGCTGACAGCACCAGTCTGACTGCTCTGAGCTCCAACAGGTTGATGTGGCATCGGGGCTCCTCGGGGGTCCAGAACCCCTGTGCCCTGTTGTCCCCAATGTAGGCTCCCCAGCCCATGAGAGAGGCACTGGTCATAAGAACGACCATCGGATCAGGGCGAACAAACGGGATCCCTTCCTGCAACTGGTCTGGGGCGGTCCACCACTGGAGAGCATCCCACATCTTCTGGGTTACAGTGATCAGCTGGTCAAAATGACTGAGGCGCCGAGTCCACTTAGTGGCCAGCTCCCACTGGAGGAAGCGCATGTGCATCCGGGCCCAACGGACCACTGAGGTACATTCCGCCATGTAACCCAGAAGGCACAGAAAGTCCCAGGCAGGGTGCAAAGTGCCCAACCAGAAATGATTGGGCAAAGGAGGAAAGAACCTCTGCCCTGTCCGCCGGGACCTGAGCTCTGGCTTGACAAGAGTCAAGCTCTGCCCCGATGAAGCCCATCACCTGAGAAGGCACGAGTTCTGACTTGTTCTCAATCAGGAGGCAGAGTTGGGAGCAGGTTTGGAGGGCCAGATCCCTGGACCTCTCCACCTCCTGTTGGTAGGAACCTGCTAGGAGCCAATCGTCAAGGTAGGGTAAATTCTGACCCCTCTAACGCTGGAGATGGGCCGCCATCACTGCAATGCATTTGGTGAAGACCTGTGGGGCCGATGACAGGCTGAATGGCATGGCTCGGAACTCATACAGGGTCTCTTCGACCCTGAAGCGGAGGAACCGCTGATGGGATGGACGGATTGGGACGTGAAAGAACGTGTCCTGCAGATCCAGTGAACAGAACCACATGTTTCGCTCCAAAGATGGTATGATCTGGGACAGAGTGACCATCCGAAAGGTGCGTAACCTGAGAAACTGATCCAGGTTGTGGAGATCTAGAATGGGGCACCAGCCCCCCGTCCGCTTGGGCACCAGGAAATACCTGGAGACAAAGCCTGGGTCTGCTGGAGGATCCACCACTGAAGCTACTGCTTCCTTGAGGAAAAGCTGAGCAATGTCGTCTCGAACAGCTGACTGAGTATGGATGGATACTCTTTCCTCCAGAGGGGCTTGGCTTGGCTGGGAGGGGACTGCTCGAATTCCAGAGGCAGTCCCTGACCGACCACTTCAAAAATCCACCTGTCTGTGGTAATAGTGGACCAGGCAGAAATGAAATGATGGAGCCAGCCCCCCAAGGGAGGACCCAGAGCCGGTATGACAGAGACAGGGATGGCAGCCCCCATCCTGTCACTAAGCAGGCTCCGAGGAAGAAGAGGCTCCATGACCTGAGCCTCAGCCCCCTTTGCGGGCCTGTTAGGGTCCAGGCTTGGTCGAGGGCACCAAGCCTGAGCCTGCTGCTGATGCTGCTGACCTCCTTGGTAGGAGGACTGCTGAACCGCAGGGGAAGAGTGCTGAAAAGGCTTCTTTTCCTTCTGCTGGATCTTGCCGAAGAACTCCTAGCAGAAGTGGCATCCAAGGTGGCATTGGACTGTTCAATGCGCTGTAGGTGACCAGCCACTCCTGGGCCGAAGAAGTCGGTCCCAAGGAAAGGCACATCAGCTAACTTATGCCGAGTATCTGCTGGGATGGAGGATAACCTCAGTCAAGCCCTGTGGCGAGAGGCCACTGTGGCTGCCATTGAGCTGCGATGGTCCGGGGTGACTGACCGACAGACGTCAGGGAAGTCCAGTATCTGCTTGGTCCTCTTTTGAAGGAGCCCCTCCCACAGGCTGTTTAGGTGGCAGCTTCACCACCATCTGTGGGGAGACCGGCAAATGCCGAACCGGAGGATGGGCCAGTCCCACAGGTGGGGGAACCAAAGGCTTCGGTTCTGAGGGGATCGGCTTTGGCCTAGGAGGCGAGAGCCAAGTAATGACCGGGGTAGGCAATGGAGCCGGCTTCTGCCTGGTCAAAATCAGCTGTTGCCACATAAGGTCCTCGTAGCACCGGAGTTTCCATCGGAGCCTCTCCTCATCAGAGGAGGATGAGGATGACCTGTGGTGTCGCCTCTTCTTGGCGTGCTTATGGCTCCTCCTTGGCCTTTCGGCTGAGTGAGTTTTGGACCTCGACTGAAATCAGGCGGGCCGACTCAGTCAATAAGAAGACACCAGAGAAATCGGTGAAACGCGGGGGTCCAGAACTGGGACCTCGATGGGGACACCAGCTGGCTGGGTCTCTTCATCAGAGAACACCAGGACCGGAGTCCCTTCCAATGAGATGTTGTCCACGGCTGGCGACAGAGGGTCGGATAGGGTCGAGAATGATCTCGACGTCATCTGCCACCTCGGTCACCTGGCCAGATGGAGGTCCGTGAAGCCTGAGGCCGAGGAAGTGATCTCAACCAAGGTCGAGAGGTCCATGAAGCCTGTGGCCCAGGAAGCGCTCTCGACCAAGGTCGAGACTGCATGCTCCTGAGACAGAGACCTTTCTCGGTCCCAAGAGCACCTTCGTCGAAACGAAGAAAGGCCCGATTCTTTTTCTCTCTTCCTAGAGCGGGAGGAGTGTGAGCCAGCAGGCACCTCACCCCGAGTGGGGAGAGACTGGCACAAGTTCTTGAACGAGCCTATGAAGGTGGAGCCCAGGTTGAGAGGAATGAAGAAGCTTTGATTGGCTGAAGCGCTAGCAGCTTCTTCCTTGAACGCCTTCATGCGTTCTACCTGCTCAGCAGAGCCTGCGGCCACGGAAACCGCCCACCTATCCTCCTTAGACTTCACCGAAGCGTTCCTTTTCTCCGGTCTCGCCAACTTCAGGTGTGCCAAGCAGTCTTCCAGGATGTTGGGATGGAAGGCGAGGCAGAAGCTGCAAGACGAGGTGTCATGGCCAACACCTAGGCAGTAGATGCACATGAGATGGGGATCAGTGCACGACATCTTCTGGCCGCAAGGACACCAGCAAAATCCCAGGGAAGATTTTTCTTCCATGATGAAGACGCAAAAGCACGATCGCTAACTCGAATGAGTTGAAGTTTCGGTAAAACAGAGTGTTTGAACGCCAGGGCCTACGAAATGTGTGAGCACAAGGGAGGCAACCTGTATCTTCCAGTGGAAAGGAAGCTCTGGAGTCATGGGGTGAAGCCAAGATATATACCACCTGGGTGGGTGGGAGGAGCTAGCTTGAAGACTTCTGGCTGATCTTAAAGGGAAAGGGACATGCCAAAGAGTGTGGATGAACATATCCGCGATCCTAGAACTCCTTGTTTTAAATCATCTTCTTGTATAGGACTCAAAGTATTAGTAGTCAAATTAATTAAGTCCATCTCTTGTTCAGAGTTGATCTCTGGGGGCCCTGTTTTCCCCAGTATCCCCCATAATTGATCCTGCGTCCTCCTCCTCTCCTTCCGCCTCTTGCCCCCGGTCCTTCTCCTCGCCCTCCACCTCTGCTGTGTCTTTATCATGCATTCTCTTGAAAATTCTGTTCTTGTCCGTTATTTCTTTGTCTACTGTTGGAATCTACATCACTCTCATTCGATGTATTAAATTTCTTCCAACCTTTACACTTTGGAATCTGTCTCTCTTTCCTTGCCAATTATAAATCATCCCTGTATAAGCAAAGGGGTGATCTACGTGTTAACTTGCCCTTGTGGGCTCTCATATGTGGGACAAACAAAAAGAGCACTTATGCTCAGGACTGGTGAGTATAAGACAGCAATCAGACTGAATAATACAAAGTACGCCATGCCTAAACATTATATGGAAGTATGCCATGAGTCAGCAGCTTCATTGACACACTGGTTTAGAAAAGGTCATTGTGCCTGCAAGGGGTGGAAATGTAAAATAAATTTTACAACAACGAGAACCATATTGGATCCATGAGTTAGAAACGTTGTGTCCGAAAGGACCAAACGAGGACACAGGATTCAGTAGCTATTTGTGACGGAAAGATAGATAGCATGAGTAGGATCAGATTGGAACTAGCATAAAATATGTTTTTTATAAAAAGATATTTGGTTTTAAGTGGTAGACATGTTGTTGGAAAATAAACACTCAAAAATGGAGACAGCACCTATATTAAATAGGGAGGTTGCTATGAACTGGTATAATTCCTACTGGAAAATAGAGAATTAAACATGTCATTTTTTAAACAAGTAAAGGAAGGATGCATAGATTAACACTGAAATGCCAACAGAGAGGCAAGAGAAGTGCTGTCCGTAATGATAATGTTGTTAGTTGCCATAGTTACAAGAGAGTACAAACAGCAACGTAGTCCACATAGTACCAGCTCTGATGATGGGGCCAGCACGCTCCGAAACTTAAGCACGTCAAGCATAAGCTGACCCGGTGGTGCGGAGGGTTGAGGCGCCTGACGCCACACCTCGTGCCATGCGGCGACAGGGTTGAGAATGGACTCCGGGTGCCGGGGCTGGCAGGAGAAAGGGAAGGACCGAGCGCCCCACCCACTGCCTCCTTCCTCTGGGGTGGGTAGGGTGATGTGGCATGCTGCAATGGCACCGCAGAGGCTGGGCGACTTTCAGTGGCGTATATTCTAAGGGGAGGGAGTGGCGATCGCCTGCATGTAGGTGCATCAGACGTCATTGCACGTCCGGCCCTGGGGTAGTAATGGCTAAAACTGTGGGTGACTCATGAAAGCTCATGGCCCAGCCCCCTGGACACGAGGCGTGGCCATCTGGTCTCGGTCACAGGCCTTGGGGGTCCCGAGCACTTCATCTGGCCTGTGTGAGCTCAGGCGCATGCAGTGATGCCAGACCTGGTCCAGGGGCTCGGGTGCCAGTGGTCGTTATGGCCCACTCTGCAACGGAAGAGCAAAAAGTGTTACTTAAAAAAAAAAAAAAAAAAGCATGTCAAACACATCTACGTGGAGTGATGGCTAAGAAAAATTAATGAAGTGAAAGAATCAGCATTTTAGCGCCACGGAAATCAGCGTTTGAGCTGCCAGCTTTCTGGAAAAGAAATTGTGGAGGTGTGCAATTCACTAGTGCTCAGAGAAGAGTAACATTTTCGGAAATGATTACCCCGAAGCTCTATTAAGGTCGACACAACATTGCAGGTGCTGTATGCCTAAGGAAGTGGATCCCCACGAGCAGGATTAGGCAATTGAGCCACAAAATAAAATAAGGAAAGAAGAGGACACACGGAAAGTTTTCCTGCATTATGGTCTGGTACAGTTCCTTTAATTTTTTTATTTTTATGCTGAGACATTTCACCAAATAAGACAAATAAAAGTAATGTCTAAAAAGAAACGTGGATATGTCAGCAAGTACTGCCTAAAAAATATTTGAAAAATTAAAAGGAGTTTACGTGAGAGTAAACAGTGTGTTTAACCTTCTTTTCCTGAAGTACATATAGAACAGTTTGGAACAGTTCAACTGTGGACATTTAATTTTCTTCTAACCCTGCTATATTTGCACCAAGAACAACCTGTCTTACCTTTATGTATTAACACAAAGGGGTTGTTGAACACCACCCTTTTAATTTTGTTCCACCAAGAACAGTGTTTTCCAAGAAAGAAAACGGAGGCCACAGGTTCAAAAAGGGTTCAAGAGATAATTTCTCTATTAGAAAATTGAAATCCCATGGAGGAGTGGGTCTTCTGATAGGTGGCTTAATATGTAACATTTCTCTTAAAAACATTTTGGCTAGATGATGTTGATACAGTAATCTGCCATCAAGAGGTTCATGGAAGGCTGAAATGGAGGCCAAATGGACTTTGATAGAGGAATAGCTTAATCCTGTTTGGCACTCGAGGCCAGGTAATCCAAGATTTTCGTCAGTGGACAAGAATAAGGATCTAATGACGGGACGGCAGCCCAAATGGAAAACTGCTTCCATTTGGTATTACAAGTTTCCCTGGTCACTGGTTAACGTGAGGCCAGTAGAATATTGGCCACAGGGGAGGACGCTTGGAGACACGCTATGAAAGCATCCTCAAGAGCCAAGCCAAGCGTGAAGGTGTACTGACTTCAGGTTGGGATGTAGAAGGGTCCTTTGATTCTGAGTCAAGAGATCTGCTCTTATTGGTAACAGGACTGGATCCTCCACTGAGGATTGTTGAAGCAGTGGGAACCACACCTGCTGAGGCCACAGAGGGCCTATGAGTATCATGGTGGCAAGTTCAAGTTATAATTTCAGTCCAGTCCATTGCAGCAGAGGGACGGGGGGAGCATATAAGAAGAGTCCTGTCCATGATTGGGACAGGGCATCTATACAGCGTCCCTTTTTGCTCTGGACAATGGAATAATATCTGGGGAGACGTAATTCACTGGGGAGACAAACAGATCCAGTTGCGGTGTCCCCCACAAATTAAAGATTTTCTGAAGCACTTCGTGATGAAAATACAGGTTACTCACCTGTAACAGGAGTTCTAGGAATGGTATATGTTGTTCATCCACACTATCTGGCAGGCTCCTTGCTGCTTTAAATCTTGCC
Organism: Neoceratodus forsteri; assembly: GCA_016271365.2. NCBI lineage: Eukaryota > Metazoa > Chordata > Ceratodontiformes > Ceratodontidae > Neoceratodus > Neoceratodus forsteri. The sequence continues at coordinate 1,110,085,789 of CM057456.1, read as the reverse complement.
GGAAGGTCTTCAAGCTGGCTCCTCCCACCCACCCCGGTGGTAAAACTCTCGGCTCCGCCTCATGACGCCAGATCTAGCCCGCTGGAAGCCAGGTTGTGCGTCGAAGCCGGGGAGGTCAGGGAATCGTGTGGATGAACAACATATACCATTCCTAGAACTCCTGTTTCAGGTGAGTAACCTGTATTTCTAGGGACATCGATATGTTGTTCATCCACACTATCTGGCAGACTTCTAGCAGTTTTCCGGGAGGAGGGAGGCAAGGCGCACACCCCCTACTTAGGGAATAAAGACTGGAGAACCGAGGCCCTGACCAACATCCCGGCATGACCCAAGGTCGATGTGGAAGGGGGTAAAACGGCAAATGCCAGCTTCCAGGTAGGAGTCCTATGGATATCTTGGACAGGGGTATCCTCAGAAGCAGCCACCGATGCAGCAGAAGGGCGGGTAAAATGAGCACTTATCCCTCTGGGAGGCTCCATGCCCACCCGCCTATAGCGGAGATCTATGCAGGAGGTGACCCACCCGCTCGTCGTCCGCTTGGCTGCTGGTCTGCCAGGTGCGGCTTCAGCGTAGATGACAAACAGCTGGCGAACCTCTCCCGAACTTCGGCCCTACGCTCCCTGAAGATGAGCGCTAAATTAGGGTCCCAATGGATCCTATATGCGGCCTCCGAGGTGTGAATGGGGTTGAACCCCGGCAGAGACAATACCCGGTTACGGAAAAAACTCTACCACCGCCTACGGAAGGAACTTCGGGTGGGGCGCAGGACAACCTGTCCCTGTGGAAGACCAGATAGGGAGATTCAAAGGAGCGCCTGGAACTCTCCCGGCCTTCTGGTTGGCATGGTAGCCCCCAAGAAGGTGTTCTTCCACAACAGGTGGGGGAAACTCACACCTGTGCAAGGTTCGGACAGCTTGCCCGTGAGCTAAGCCCATACCAGCGTAAGATCCCACAGAGATGGGGATACTCCCCGGGAGGGGAGGTGTGATCAAGGCCTTGGAAAGCCCCAGACCACCATTCCTGCATTACCAACTACCTTCCGGCCCGCGCCCGGAAGACGGGAGTGGCTAACAGGAGCACCTTGAGGGTCGTCGACCGAAGCCCTTGTTTGAGAAAGGAATAGACCACAGGTAGTCCGGAGTGCTCGCCGAGGAACACGAGAGGGGACCAGGCCCTATCCTAGCACCAAATGGAGAACTCTTCCATTTGAAGGCGAGCATATCTGGTCGACTCCTGGCAGGACGCCTCAAAACGTCGAGGACCTTGCCGGAAGACCCAAGGCCTGGCCACTAGCCGCACAGGGACCAGGCCATCAGGTGCAGGGACTGAAGGTCCAGATAGAGTACCTTCCCCTAACAATGGAGATCAGGACCGGGCGGGCTGGAAGCCGCCTCGGGAGCCTGGGGCTGAGACCGAGGAGAGCTGGATACCAGAGCTGGCAAAATCTATCTGGGGCTACCAGAATCACCTGCGCCTAGTCCCTCCTCGCCTTGCCTGTGGGTCAAGGGAAATGGGGGAGAGGTGTAGAAGAGGCCAGGGGTCCACGGCCTCAAAGGCATCCCCTACAGCGAGCTGTGCTGTGGGGGCGGGCATGAGACAGCCTCGGCCTCGAATTCTCCCTGGAGGGAAAAAACAAAGGTCCACCCGAGGTGTGACCTAGAGGGAGAAAGATCTTGTGCTACCTCCGGCAGGGAGACCACTCATGAGGCGCAGCCCTTATCCGGCTTAGGGCATCAGCCAGGGTGCTGGAGGCTCCTGCCATCGAAATGGCTAGGAAACCCCCGGCTGCGCGAAAAGACCCAATGCGGAGAACCTCCTTACGCAGAGGCAAGGGGCTCATCCGACCCTGGTGGGTTAGGCAGCACATGGTCATGGTATTGTCCGCCTGGACCTAAACCACTAGACCCCGCACAGACGGAGCGAGCTAAGCGGACTGCCTGGAGCTCCAGCAGGTAGGAAGACATCGGGACTCCCGAGAGGACCAGAGGCGGTGCATTCTGTATTCCCCTTGATGGGCACCCCCACCCATCCGAGATGCATCGGTCTGAGAAGACAGTCGACTCGGGGTGGACGAACGGGATGTTCTCCTGCAAATAAGCTGGAACGGTCCGAAGGAGAGCGTTCCCTAACCCCTGGGCTGTTGTCACGGACTGGACCAAAGGAACGCAGCGTTGTAACCGCTGGCTGGCCAGCCCCCATTAAGGGGATGCATTAACCGGCGGATCCAAACAGACCACGCTGGTGCAGGCCGCAGCAAGGCCCAGGAGGTGCAGGAAGTCCCGGGCAGGGCGCAATTGCCCAGTCAGACCTGACTAGGTAAGGGAGGAAAAAAGAACCTCGGCCCTGTCTGCCGGGGGCCGAGCTCAGACTCAAGAGTCGAGCTTCGTCCCGAAGAAGGATCACCTGCTTAGACACGAGTTCCAACATGGCTCCAATAAAAGGGAGACCAGTCTGAGAGCAACCTAGAGGGCAAGAACTCTGGGCCACCCCCCTCTGTGGAGGGGTTGCAGTCAGGCCGCCATCTGGGTGGGGTTACGCCCGGACCCCTCAGTGCCGCAGGAATGCTGCTGAGCAGAGACCGAAGGGCATGGCCTGGAACTCGTAAAGAGATCCCCCACTTAAATGGAGGAGTCTCCCAAGAAACAGACGGATCGAAGTGTAAGTACGTCCCGGAGGTCCAGGAAATAGAGCCACACGCCTCGTTCTGAAGAGGGATATCTGAGTCAGAGTGACCATCCGTGGTGCGGGTCAAGAATGGGCGCAAGCCCCGTCTGCTAGGGACCAGGAAAACCTGGACACGAACCGGGGTCTGGAGGAGGATCCACCACCTTCTGATCACCTCCATCTGAGGGGCCAGGAAATCGGGTTTCGGGCCGACGGCAAGGCTCATGGATTCCAAGGCCCTCGAGGGCAACGACTTGAAAGGGTGGGGCCTGCTCGCAATCCAGAGGCAGGACCATCGCCTTAGCACCTCTGACACCCAGAGGTCCGGGAAGTGGACCAGGTGGAGGAGGGGCGGACCTGTCTCCCCACGGGGGACCCCGGGTAGGGGTGATGGGGCCGGGGGCAGCGCCCTTCGGCCCGTCACTGAGCAGGCTTGGAGGAGGAACTGGCTGAGGGAGCTCCTGGGCCTTTATCTCCCTGCTTCCCTTTAGAGGAAGCCACTGGCTTGGGGTCAGGATGCCCAGCACAAGCCTGCTAGCCCTCATGCTGGGCTGGTCAAGCCGCAGGGGCCGAGGGACAAAGGGGCTTACGCAAAGGCTGCCGGTGGCCCTTGTCTCTCCGGGTGGGGGTGACCAAGTCCGGAGTGGCATTGGACTTCTTGGTCCCCTGGAGGTGTTCCTCCACTCCACGGCCAAAGAGGTCAGTCCCCAAGAAGGGAATGTCCGCCAACATGTGCTGGGTATCCGTTGAGAAAGAGGATAACCTCAGCCACGCCCTGCAGTGCATGGCCACTGCTGCCGCTACCGACCTGGCACAGGAATCACCTAAGTCCAGAGCAGTCTGAAGCTGCTGCTTCGCCACTGCCCTGGTCCCGCACCCGCTGGACCGTGGTCTGCAGGTCAGTCGGGAGATGAGGGAACACCTCATCCAGGGAGCCCAAAAGGGCGTGGGAAAAATGTGCCATCAGTGTGGCCGAGCTGGCCTGTCGGGAGGCCTAGGGAGGACGCAGCGTAAACCTTGTGCCCGACATAGTCCATCCTTTTGGACTCTGTCGGGGGGCCTATCCACATCCCGAGCGTTCAAAGAACACTGGAAGACATTATCGGTAACTAACCCCTCGGCGGAGGAGTACTCCGAGAAACCGGGCAAAGAACCGACAGGGACAGAGTACTTCCTGGCCATCCTGGCCGAGGGCGCAGGACAGGAAGTTGGCCGCCGCCAGAGCGCCAAGGCTGGGCCGACAATGGCCTCTGCCACCGGGAAGGCCTCCGAGGGTGAACCCCCTCGGTCTAGAATCTCCGTCAGGGGATAAGAGACCCGTTTGGACATGGGCTCAAGCTGCATCCCAGTGAACTCCGAGATGAGCTGAAGCAGACTCATAAAGGACGATGGGCTGTCGTCCACAGAATGTTCCGGAAAGGACCCGGGTCCTCCCGACTGGGAACATGGAGGTCTCGTCGGACTCGAGGAGGTCTGCAAGAGGTGCCTCAGGCCTGAGCCACTCTTCACCCGCCGAGGGCGGGTGGGAGTGAGGGGAACAGACAACCTGCGGGACAGATCGTGACCTGACCGAGGTTCCACCAAAGTCGGTGGGGCAGCAGGGATCGGACGAACAACCAGCCCTGAAGTGGGCACCTCGACTGCAGCGAGCGGTTGAGTCGGCCATTCAGGCGGCAGCTGCTTGCTGGACGGGGAATGAATCGGAGTCGATTGATTCCCAGACAATAGCAACTGCTGCCACATGAACTCCTCGTAACGTCGACGCCATCTGCATCGAAGCCACTCCTCATCCGAGGAGGGAGATGAGGAGGAACGGTAATGCCACTTAACTCGGTGCCCCAACAGAGATCACCGGGTCGGCGAGGCGGCTTGACCGAGAAGGACTGAGACCCAGATCCTCGGGAAACCAGGGGGGTGGGCCTGGGAAGGGCGGAGGCCCGCTCTTCCCTCGGCTTCGAGATGAAAAGACCGAGGAGCCTGTCGCCCGAAGGTGCAGGCAGAACCTCGGTCTTCGCCGGGGAAACCGAGGGTTGGCGGCTCCTGCAGTAGACCGCCTGAGTGATGGGTCGAGAGACTCAACAACGTCGACGGGAGTCGTGGCCGGCTGACCTGACTGGGACACCGTGAAGCCAGCGGCCTGAGCCGCACCCTCGACTGAAGTCAAAAGTCAGCAGACAGGGGAAGGGGAACTCTCCCACTCCCACCAGCACTGATGATGGGACTTAGCCTGCGACTCCTTTGACCTGGGCCGAGAGGCAGGTCCCGAAGGTCCCTCTCCCTTCGAGGAAAGGGACTGGCGAAGCTCCTTGAAAGAAGCTGAATGAGGAGAACTCAAAGAGAGCGGGATAAGTGCTGCGACCGAGGAGGAGGGGGGAGAGACTTGGTCGCTGCCTCCTCCCTGGAGGAGGAGATCAGGCTGCTCCCAGCCGAGACAGCCCGGCGTGGACACTGCCGGCAGACCTCAAGTTTTCAGGCGCAGAAAAAGTTTCAGGTCCCCGAGCCCCAAGCAGGCCTACGATCCTCAGGACGCTGGTTGAAAAGGCACAGCAAAAATCGCAAACTTGCGGATCATGGTCCAAGTCGAGGCAGTAAACGCACGTGGAGTGCGGGTCCTTCCTGGAGGTACTACCCGGGTGCCTCTGGGAGCCGGGAAACGAAGTATCCATCGCAGCCGCGAGGGAAGATGAAGACCGAAGTTTAGAAAACTTCAAAACCAATTTCGGACGAACCGAAGAGTTAGAATCTAGTCTAAAATGCAGAGCGCTAAGGAGGGAACCTGAGCATCCAAGTGGTAAGGAAGATCTGGCGTCATGGGGCGGAGCCGAGAGTTTTACCACCCAGGTGGGTGGGAGGAGCCAGCTTGAAGACCTTCCGGCAAGATTTAAAGCGGCAAGGAACCTGCCAGATAGTGTGGATGAACAACATATCCATGTCCCTAGAAGTGTCCATTCGTTCGTGGATGACTGGTGACTGAGGAGGTCAACCAGGAGACTGTGGTGTCCTGGTAGATGAGACAGCAGTCAATACAAGGTGTTGCCATATGGCCTCTTGCCAGACTGCAATCGCCTCTCTGCATAGAGAATGGGACCTTGTACCTCCTTGTTTGTTGAGGTAAAAACACTACTGAGGTGTTTTCTGACTGAATCAGTAATGGTCCCAGAGATAAATGAGGTTGAAAAACCTGGAGGGCTAGGTGGATCGCCCTCATCTCCAGGAGATTTATGTGGAGAGGAGGGGTAGAAGTGGTCCACTTGCCTTGTGTCATGTAAGTACACAGTTGTGCACTTCACTCTTCTAGGGAAGCATCTGTGGTCAACGTCTGCTGAGGTGGGGGGGACTGGAAGGGTATGTCTTGACACAGATTGGTTCTGAGGGTCCACCATAATTGGGTGGACCACAGCGAAGGAGTGACTCACTGATTTTGTCTTCGAAATTTCCTGTTCTTTGTGATCACTGGTTCTGGAGAATCTACTGGACTGGCCTTGTGAAGGCGCACAAGTGCTACCATAGGGATGGTAGCAGCCATGTGCCCTAAGAGGCATAACATACACCTGGCTGTGACTACTTTTTGGGCTTGTATTTGAGAAGCCAGAGACAGTACCTTGTTTTGTCTGTTGGCCGGGAGGTAAGCCCTGGCAGAGACAACATCTAGGACCGCTCCTATATAATGAAGCCACTGTGTAGGGGCCAGATTGGATTTCGGTCAATTGACTGTAATCCTAGGGAGTAGAACAGAGTTAGGGTTGCTTGTAGGAAGGAAAGCAGAGAGGTTTTGGACCCTGCTTTGATGAGATAGTCATCCAGATATGGGAAGACAAAGTACCTGTCCCGTCGTAAGGCTGCTGCTGCTGCTACTACCACTAGGCACTTGGTAAACCCTCTTGGGGCGGATGAGAGGCCGAACAGAAGTGCCTGAAATTGGTAGTGTTGTCCCAACAGGTGAAAACGAAGAAACCTGTGGTGGGCAGGATGGATAGGGATATGCAAGTAGGCATCCTTTATATCTAGGGCACATAGCCAGTCCCCTTGCTTCAACATTGTCATGACAGAATTTAGGGTGACCATGCGGAACCTCTTGTACCGGATGTGTAGGTTCAATTGTCAGATCTCCAGTTCGTTTGGGTACCAGGAAGAAATGGGAATAAACACCCTTTTGATGCACTGCAGAGGGGACCGGGTAGACGGCCCTTCTTGGTTAGAAGAGACTTAAGTTCCTCTTGGAGAATGGGAATGTGGTTGGGTGGATAATGAACAGAACGCGGGGAAGGGGGATGGAAAGAAGCTCCAGAGTGTGACTCCTCTGGGTAATCTGAAGTACCCACTCGTCCGATGTGATCGTTTGCCAGGCCTCTAAATGGAGGGCAAAACGATGGCCCATGGCTTCCAAGGCCTGATCGAGGAAGCGTGGGCAAAGCCCCAGTTGGTCACTGGGAGGCAGGCTAGCCAGTCACACCTGAAGGGTGGGAGTGGGAGCCCTTGGCGGCAGAGGTGGTGGTTCTATAAGGCCGGGAACGACCTCGGAATCACCTCTATGTGAGCCTCTGTATTTTCCACCTCTTTTCGTCTAAAAGGAGGATTGAGGTTGATACAATGGCTGGGATGCATGGTACATGCCATGTACCATAGGCAGTGTCCATCCTGAAGACTAAAGATCATCTACCAGTGTTTGGGTACCTGGTCTGAAAAATTTAGACCCATTAAAGGGGGCACTGACCACTCTATGCTGTACATCTGGTGTAAAGCCTGAGATGCAAAGCCAAGCATGGAGACGCAAGGTAATGCCAAGTGCCGACATGCTGGCTGAAGTATCGACTGCATCATATTCCGAATGAAGTAGGTGTCGGGAGATGGAACTGCCAGTAGATATTGTAGCTAGTAATTGTTCCCTTTCCTGCGAAGGAGGGAGTTCATTGACTAATTCTATGGCAGAGGACCAGAGTGTACGTTGGTATCTGATTATATGTCCCATATAATTTAGGATTATGAGATTCATGGTACCTGCTTGGAATACGTCCCCCCCAAAATAATCTATCCTAAGGGAATCTTTATCAGAAGGTAAGGAGCTCACGTGTTTCGGTTGTTTAGTACGACCATGAGCGGCAGTAATCACCACTGAATCTGCTTCAGGAGTGGTAAATAGAAAAGGGTGATCCATAGCAGCCTGGTAGAGGCAATCTGCTTTGCGGGGAATAGCCTTAACAGTAGAAGGCTGACTCCAGGCTGCAAGCACAGCATTTTGGTAGGTTTGGTTCCTCTGGTAGTTCTAAACAGTCTGCCATATATCCTTACGTTGTTTGTCATGTTCGGTAGTGGAGAATCCCACGACATTCTGAATTTGGACCATCATCTCATGCAAGGATGGGTCATCGGGAGGAGAGGCAGCCACCTGGCAGAATAAGTTCTCATTAAGTGAAGAAATATCCAAAAGAGGGTACTGGGGTTGGAAATCAAGAGTCCTGAAAAACCTTATCCTCCAAATCTCTGGTGAAATCTGTCAAGAATTCAGCCTTGTCCAATAGGTAGTCATCCACGTACAAGGGAGGTGACTAGGGTGGTGAAGGGTCTCTTGCACCCTGGAAACATTTAGGCGGAGGGGTTGGGGAACAGGATGGGTGACTCGGCTCCCCTGGATCGGAGGGTTGAGTCTGCTGAATGGCACGCAAAACCTGAACTACTGAGGCAACGTCCAAGGAGGGAGGGGTGGGTGGGGGCTTTGGGAAACCAAGGTGATTGTTGAGGAGATTGGACATGTGGTATGAGCAGGTCTTGCACCTGGGTAGAGCCCAGGATCCTGGACCCCTGTCCATCTAGCCCCTATAAGAATGCACCTGTGAGGGAGGAGGGGCTGAATGCATAGCAAATGCTGTAGGTTCCCCCATTGCAACACGACCCCTCGTTGATGGGGCCACTGGAAAAACATTAGTAGAATGTTGAAGAGAAGCCCCGTTGACGGGATGTCGACAGAACCCATAAAGGTTCATCACTGACTGCACCAGTAAGAGCACAGGCGCCGTTGGCCGAGGGAGGCCAGAGTGTGAGCCCTTGTCGTCGGCGATGGGAACTCGGTGGTAGCCGTCGATTAGCATTTAGGCACAGAGGTTGAGGAGGGCTTCTTCTCTTTTGTGCGCTTATGAGAATCAGTGGATGGGAGCTCTTGGGACGAGCCCCCTGATTCTCCAATAGAGACAATTTCTGCTCCATTAAATAGTTTTCCGTTTCCTGCAGCCGTCGTTAGCGGGTTGCCTGGTTAAAATCCTGGCAATGTATGCAGGAGGTGGTGTCGTGCGTGGGTCCCAGACACCTTACACAAGTGATGTGGCTGTCAAAATGGTAGATTTTGCAACCGCAATGATAGGAATGAAATAGCGCTGTCTTGTTTGTAGATTCATTGGAGATCCATCGATGTAGAAAGTGAAATGGAAGAAATCCACTTTTAAGCTCAAATTCTCATCGATGACTGCTAAGTTGCACTAGCTGCTGTGTGCGAACTGAAGACAGCGGGAAAATGAACTGAAGATACCAAGGATCACCCACACTTACATAGGAAACCGGAAGCTAATGTCATGTGTGGGTGGCCCCTGGAAAAGACTGCTAGAAGAGCTATCATCTACTGTTACAGGTGAGTAACCTGTTTTTCTAGGGACCTGGATATGGTGTGCTTATCCACACTTTTGGCAGTCTCCTAGCAGTTCTCCGGGAGGAGTGGACAAGGTGCACCTATTTTGGGAACACAGATTGGAGAACTGAGGCCCCAACAACCAGCATCCCGGCGTGACTCAAGGTCGATGTGATAGTGGGAAACAAAGGTGTGTGCCAACTTCCAGGTAGCAGTCCTGCAGATTTCGTGGATAAGGACATCCCTGGAAACAGCCACCAGCAGCAGCATGATGGCTGGCATGAGCCCTAAGCCTCACGGGAAGCTCCCTACCCAACCAACCTATAGCAGAGGTTGATGCAGGATACAATCCACCTGCCAATCATCTGCTTAACTGCTGGTCTGCTAGGTGCAGCTTCAGCATAGGTGACAAATAGCTGGTGAACCTCCCGAACTCCAGCCGTTCGTTCCTTGTAATAGGAGAGTGCTAGCCGCGGGTCCAAAGTGTGGAGCCTGTGCTCAGCCTCCAAGGTGTGGCTGATGAAATGCACCAGGAGATGGATCATCTAGGAAGCTCTCAATCTGGCCATCCACAGCTCAGTGATCTCGCTCATCGACTATGGACTTGTAATCTACGGCTTAGCAATGACCACGGCCCTCCGCCATATCATAGTAGCCTTAAACAAAGCTTGCTGGCTGGCTACCAGTTCCCCTAGGCTAACGCATACCTGCGAGTTATACGAACAAGCAAACTTGTTTCAGTTTGATGCCAGACTCTGGTACCAAACTGATCTTCTGGCCAAAAAGATTAGGCATGGCATGGCTCCAGCTGGGATGTTGAAGCTCCTTACCCCTACTGAACCTTGTCGAATCACCAACAGTATGACCTTCAAAGTTCCCTGCTGTCGCACCTCATTAGGCCAGAGGGCCTTTACCTATCATGTACCCTCATGGTTGAATGCCCTTCCCCATGACATCTCTTCTGTCTCATCTCTAGGCACTTTTAAACAAAAACTTAGGAAGCATCTGGTCTCCACGGCCTGTTGTGACTGCACAACCTAATCGCCGCCTGGCTCTAAAATGCGGCTCCCCAACACTCCCAACACAGGTTTTTCACCTCTCGGCCCACTGGCCATGTTCCCATCTCTTGACATGGTTCCCTGGACCGAATCTCACTTTTCAAAACCTTCACACTTACCTGCTCACTTCCTCATCCCTCCTTGCCTTAGCCCTGCCCAGACTTGAATCGCTTACTCTGCTACTCATATCTTTCCTTCTCTGTCTGCTCCTTGAATTTGACATATTTGCACATTGCCTGTTCTTTGTTTTCTTTCTTGGAATGTAGTCCTAAAATGTATTGCACTTTATGTATAGTCCTGTATGTACCTATTACCAGCATAACCAATCTGTTGATACTGTTTTATTTGTTGTTACTGTTTTATTTTTACTACTTTAACTGACTTGGAACCTATGTAATGAACTTGTTCTCAAATGTGTTAATCCGAGAGCATAAATAAATAAATTAAAATAATTAAGGTGAAAATCAGACACAAACTTTGGGTTGGGGGAAGGACAACCTTGTCCCTGTGAAGACTCCACCAAGAGCACCTGGAGCTCACTGATCCCTCTGGCTGACGTGATAGTCATCAGGAAGGTGGTCTTCCATGACAGGTGAGACATCTCACACCAGTGCACTGGTTCGAACGGCTTGCCCATGAGTTTTGCCAACACCAGCAACAAGTCCCAAGATGGTGGTTCATACAGGGAGGAAATGGTCAAGGCCTTTAAAAACTGCCAGACCACATTCTCCTGCGCCACCGACAGCATACCGGCCTGCACCTGGTATGCAGAGATGGGTACAAGGTGCACCTTAAGGGTTGCTGAACGAAGGTCCGACAGACACGGACCAAAGGTAGTTGATAATGCTAGCCACAGGACAAGATAAAGGGTTCAACCCCTTGCCCTGGCATCAAATGGAGAACCTCTTCCATTTGAAGGCATAAGATTTTTGGGTCAACTCCTTCCGAGAAGCCTCAACCACAGTGAGAACTTCGTCAGAGAGACCCAAAGCCTGGAATGCTAGTCGCTCAGGAACCAGGCTGTCAGGTGCAGGGACTGAAGATCCAGATGGAGTACCTTCCCCTGATTGCAAGAGAGCAGGTATGGGCATAGAGGGGGTATCCCGCTGCTGAGGAGATCTGGGTACCAAAACTGGCAGCGCCAGTCTGGAGCCACCAAGATCATCCAAGCCTTGTCCTCTTGTGCATCAAGAGAAATGGAGGAAAGGTACAGAAGACGACCTGGGATCCAGGGTCTTAAGAAAGCATCTCCTGCAGTGTTCCCTGCTGAAGGTGGGTGGGCAGGTACAGACAGCCTCAGCTTTGCATTCTGCCTTGAGGCAAACTGGTCCACCAAAGGGTGCTCCACTGGGAGAAGAGGCTGTGAACTACCTCCAGTGGAAGAACCACTCATGAGACGCCTCACCCACATGGCTGAGGGTATCTGCAAGCTGGCTGAGACACCGCCACATGGATGGCCAGGAAATTGCGTCCAGGCTGAGCATGAGGGTCCGGATGCAGAGAGGAAGGGAGTGCATCTCACCCTGTTTGTTGAGGTAGTACATGGTCATGGTGTCATCCATCTAGACCTGAACGACCTGACCCTGACTGTGTGGAGCAAAGGCTGTCAGCGCCAGCTAAAGTGCCCAAAGCTCCAAGCAAGTTGATATGGCATTGGGGCTCTTTGGGGGTCCAGAGCCCGTGGACTCTGTGGTCCCCCAGGTGGGCAGCCCAGCATACCTGGGAAGCACTAGTTGCCAGGATGACCATCAGTTCTGGGAAGACAAAACAGGATCCCTTCTTGCAGATGTTCTGGGACTAACCACCACTGGAGGGTGTCCCACATCAGCTGGGTCACAGTGACCGGCTGGTTGAAGTGGCCCTTGTGTTGAGACCATTGGTGACAAGCTCCCACTGCAGAGAGTGCATTCTCCACCTGGCTCAACGCACCATGCTGGTGTATGCTGCCATGTATCCCAAGAAATTCAGGAAGTCCTGATCAGCACAACTACCCAACCCAAAATGATCAAAGGAGGAGACAGCCTCTGCCCAGTCTGCGGAAGCCAAGCTCTGGCTCTGCAAAATCTAGCGCCTGATGAAGTGCATCAGCTGCAAGGGTACGAGGTCCGACTTGGCCTGATTGACCAGGATGCCAAGGGACAAGCAGGTCTGAGGGCCAGGTCCCTGGACTGCTCCACCTCCTCCCGGAGGGACCCGATATAAGCCAGTCATCCAGGTAGGGTATACCTGGACCCCTCGATGTCTCAGGTAAGCTGCCGTCACTGAAATGCATTTGGTGAAGACCCTGGGAGCACAGGATAGGCCATGGCTTGGAACTTGTAGAGAATCCCCTCAACACGGAACTGGAGGAACTGGCAGTGGGACGGATGGATGGGGACATGGAAGAACATGTCCTGAAGATCCAGAGAGCAGAACATGTTCTGCTCCAGAGATGGTATTTTCTGAAACAGAGTGATCATCCTGAAAGTGTGTGGTCGGAGAAATTTGTTCAGCTCATGCAGATCTAAGATGGGGCACCAGCCCCTCATCTGTTTTGGTACCAGGAAGTACCTGGAGACAAACCCTGGGTGTACTGGAGGGTCTGAGACAGGAGCCACAACCTCCTTCTGGAGGAGCTGGGCAACGTCTTCCTGAAGGGCCGACAGAATGTCTGCAGACACCATGTCCTCCTGCAGGGCATGGGCTCAGCAAGGCGGGTAAGCCTCAGATTCTAGAGGCGGACCGACCTCCCGAGACCCACTGTCCGTAGTAACAGCAGACCAGGCAGAAGGGAAGTGGTGAAGCCGGCCCACACGGGAGGACCCAGGGAGTCAGGATGGGCATGAAGGAGGCACCCCCATCCTATCACTGAGTAGGCTTGGAGGTGGAGGAGGGACTGGCTGAAGAACCAGCGGGACCTTGATCTCCTGGTTTCCAGACAACTGAAGCAACAGATTTCAGCCGGGGACGCCAAGCCTGGGCCTGCTGCCCAGCAGGAGACTGGGACAGCTTGGCCGCTTGGGCAGAGAGGGGCTGAAAGGGCTTCTTCTTCTGAGCCTTAGAGCCCTTGGGATCCCCTCTGGACGGAGGTCACCGAGTTCAAGGTGGCATTGGACTTCTCGATACGAATGAGGTGCCCTTCGACCCCAGCCCAAACAAGTCGGTGCTCAAGAAGGGCACATCTGCCAGCTTATACTAGGTATCCGCCGTAAAGGTCGAGATCCTCAGGCAAGCCCTGCGGCACATGGCAACTGCAGCCACCACAGACCGAGCACAAGAGTCGACAATGTCCATGGCTGTCTGGAGCTGTTGCTTAGCCACAACTCTGCCCTGTTCCTGGACCTGCTTGACCATAGTCTGCAAGTCGGCTGGGAGCTGGGAAAGCACCTCATCGAGTGTGCCTAAAAGGGCATGAGCCAATCAAAAGAGGGGATTCTCTGTAAGGAATCGAAAGGGCCAAACTCGGTTGGACGGAGGCAGAGAGAGGAGGCAGCACACCTTTTGGCCATGTGATCCAATTTCTTGGATTCCTTGTTGGGAATCTTATCTACATCTCGACATTGCTGGTACACTGGAAGACTGAGTCGGCCACCAGACCCTCGGCTGAGGGGTGTTCGGTGAATCCTAAAAGGGAACCAGTAGGGACAGTGTACTTGCAGGCCATCCGGGCCGAAGGCGCACGGCAAGAGGCTGGATGCTGCCAAAGCTCCAAAGTGGGGCCAAGAATAGCCCCAGTGACAGGGAAGGCCTCCCCAGGGGAGTCACCCTAATCGAGAATCTCGGTAAGTGAGTACTTGGCCCGTTTCTGGACGGGCTCCATCGGATAACCTGTCAACTCTGAGATAAGTCAGAGAAGGCCCAAGAGGTGGGACCATGCTCAGCCGACAAATCCTAAACCAACTTGGCATCAAACAGACGGAGTGGAGGAGCACTCCACCCCAGGATTCATAGCAAAGTGGTCGACTGCCAGAGTCCCCACTGACACTACGGGGTTTATCGAGTCACGTGACAGACCGCCTCCCCGGAAGCCCGGGAGCAGTATGGACATCCTTAGGGGCCGAACCCATGGGCAGTTGTTTGGGCGGTGGCTCCATCTGAATCAGTGGAGAAGCCGGAACAGGCTGAGGAGGAACTGGTTGAGCTGGAGTAGGTGAAGGCCTGGGTGGTGGTAGCCATACAATGGCCGGGGTGGGAGCAGGAAGCTGCTTAACCCCAGAGAACATGAGCTGTTGCCACATGAGCTCCTTGTAGCACTGATGCATTTTGTTCCGGAGCCTCTCCTCGTCCGATGAGGAAGAAGAGGAGTAGCGGTGATGCCACTTGCTCAAATGTTGAGAGCAGGAATGCCAATGCCAATGTGGACTGCTCAACTCGGGACTTCGGAATCAGGATTATGACCTCGACCATCAGGACTGCCGACAGTGGGCCTCAGAGGAAGCTGCTGAAAGCCAAGAATCCTCTGGATTCACCGGATCTTGAGGAGAAGAGAGCGGATCAGCATTCTGGTCCGACCCTCCCTGGGAGGATATAGGCAGGACCGGAGTCCTAGAAAGGGAGGTATATCAGCCTCATCTGACGCCAACAGGTCGACCAGTTTGAGAAAAATCTCAACAGGTTGGTCAACAGGTGTCTCAACCAATTGGCCTGACAGAGAGACCATGGAGCGGCCTAGGCCAAAGGAACGACCGTAGTCGAAAACCTCTGTAGAAGCGCAGGAATCCGAGGCCTGAGAGCGCTTGTGATCCCACTGTCAACAGTAAGACTTCTTTTGTCTATTTTTTAGACTTACATTTTGTATCTGAAGAAGGACCCCTGCCCAAAAATGGAAAGGGCCTGGCACAAATCTTACCCTCCCCCCCGAAAAGGTAGCGCCCAAAGGAAGCGGCAG
Source organism: Neoceratodus forsteri (assembly GCA_016271365.2). NCBI lineage: Eukaryota > Metazoa > Chordata > Ceratodontiformes > Ceratodontidae > Neoceratodus > Neoceratodus forsteri. Next base: position 1,110,070,584 of record CM057456.1, on the reverse strand, counting down.
AAAGGCCAAAGCCAAAGAAGCATGTTCCATGGCCTGAGCCACAGCATCTTTAAACTCCGCAAGTTGTTCAGTGGACCCCGCAGCCGCAGAGATTGCCCGATGGGTGTCTTTAGATTTAATGGGAGGATCCCGTTCATCAGATCACCCCAGAAAAAGCTGAGCGTGCTGGTCTTCCAGCGTAGCAGGATGCAAGGTGTGATACAGGCCACAAACCTGGGGATTGTATTTGTGGCCTAGGCAGTAGTCGCACATGGTATGCAGGTCGGTCCGGGACATCATCTGCCCACACGCACATTTTTTTAATCCTGGTGCCAACTTCAAGTCATTCATCATGGATGATGTGAAGGAATCACCTGAAGACAAATATTTGTAATGCGAAAGACCTACTCGGGCAACAGCGGTAAGAAGGGAACCTTCTTCCAGCAGAAAGGAAGATGTGAAGTCACGGGGTGGTGCTGAAGGACTTACCACCTGGGTGGGTAAGAGGGAGGAGCCAGCTTGAAGACTCTGCGTTAAGCCTTAAAAGGGAAAGAACACTGCCAGAAGTGTGGATAAGTATGCCATATCCACGTCCCTAGAGAACAGGCTTTTGGTTACCCTTGAGGAAGTCATATTTTTACCCATAAACATTTGTTTAATTTTTTAAACTTAATTTTTTTTTTTTATTGATTTCACAACTGCAGTACAATTGATAGCATAATAAACCAAAGAGTTCCCTCTCCTTAATCAAAGGAGTAGTAGCATGCATTGATCATATTCTGATGAGACACTGGAAGTGGAGGAAAACCACCAAATAAAAATAAAATGTTTACTCTATCATAGCTAGCCAATTTAGGGCCTATGAGCAGCAAGACTTCCTTGTAAATCTTAAAAGTTCATACTAACAGTCCAAACTAACGCTCATCCTTATTAGGACCACTGACATTACACGGTCCACCCTGAAGTTAGAGTTAGCTTTAAGCTAGAAGCACCAATATAAAGGACTATCACTATGGTGGTAAAAGATAAACTGATGTTTCCCACACTAACACAGACAATACAACAAATTTATATGCAGCATTTCCAGTACATCAGAGACTATTAGTGCGCACATTCCTCTTATAATTGGAATGTGCAGTAGAAAGGAAAAATACAGTATTTAGAACGGTGGTACATTACTGAGCTTGTTATCCTAAAGCTTATTACACTGGGGAGAAATGTCTAAGTTCTTGCAAAGTCTAATTAGTCCATTTGTACATGGGCATATTATTCTCCTACAGTATTAATTCTTACTGTTTCAGCTAGCACACACAGGAAACTACACAGGAAAACATTTATTAAAGGGAAATGTCCATGTGCCCCAAACAGCATTATCATGTCCCTAGGAACAGCGCTATGGCAATCGCAGTGCAACATTAGTGAAACCAAACAAATACCTGCTATTTTTATTTTTCGAATCGTCCTGTCCCTCCTCCATTTTCGCACTACTTGACCCAGAGTAATCTCTACTGACCCCCACTTGCCCGGAAGTGACATTCATTACGGGAAGCAAACCGAACTGGCTGCCTTTGTAAACAGTAAACAGTGACAGTACCATTCCATTCGCTTGGTGTCTTTCTTGGTTTCTTTTTTAAATCCCAGTTGTTGTGACCTAGAAGGGTTTGTTTTATTTCTGCCTTTTGGTTTATCTGAGTGGTCCTTCTGGTTTGCTGTCAATCGTTTGCTGTACAAAGGCACAAATGTTCCGATTACTGAGCTCATGCAGGTGCATATAGGGTACTGGTTTCGGTCAGGCAGCCCAAGCAGTATTGTGCACGGTGCTCTTCCAGTTTTCTCAGCACACACAGCGTGGCAGCCGAACTAAAATGTATACTGTGTATTTCATACAGTGTGCCTGCCTTTGACTGGGCTATATTGCATACAACGGACTCTAGCAATAACATGCAAGAATCCCCAATTAAAATAAACTTGTTAACTGTTGCAAAACTCAACATTGCGTGGCATTCTGAAATATTTACAAAAGTAAAACTAACCTAACATTGTTCTTGCAGTGAGCTGCATTTTAAAACACTGTTTTTTCTTTATTTATGACAAGAAACCTCCATCCTTCCGTGCAGAACGAGCTTATAACACACTGAGTGAGGTTACTGACATCATGGACATGAGAACTGAAGCCACTGACAGATATAAAAGATGGCACCTGAATGCATTGCTGAAGTGCCAGAAAGTTGAACTAGAGCGTCTAGCACAATCAAAACACTAGCAGAGAGATGATTCAATAACTGTTTCTATTACACAAGTTACAACAGAAAGCAATGTGTAGGACTCAAATTGGCAAGTGTTAAGTGTTTTAGCTATGCCAAAAGTTGTTTTCCAATTAAATACCTGTGTTATCCGTTTCTATAGTTACTGACTCAGAATGTGCTGCTACCCTGCATTATATCTAGCCTGACTCGGGCAGAGGAAGGTCTACTGACTTGCTCAAAGTCATCTAGTGAGCAAATGGTAGTGGGGATGTAAAACATAACCTCTTGTATCCCATGCATGCTTGAATCCTCAACTGTATTAGCACCCACCACCTGCTGGGAAGGCTATTCAAAGAATCAATCAGCCTTGCGGTGCTGAACAACTTCCTAACATTCCCCCTTATCCTGCACCGCCCCCCCTCCCCATGTGCATCCCATGCATGCTTAAATCCCTCAACTGTATTAGCACCCACCACCTACTGGGGAAGGCTATTCCAAGAACCCATCATCATTTCGGTGCAGAATAACTTCCTAACATCCTCCCCTTATCCTGCCCCTCCATTCTCACATTGTGCCCACTGGAAACGTTCTCCAACAAGCAAGTTGAACCCAAGTCTCATTTAGAACTGCATCCAGTGCAATTTATTCAAATAACTATCTCCTGGTGGATCTCTGCAGAGTGGCTGGACTACAGAACTTTTGTGAAGCATCAGTGCGCACAAGTTAAAATGCGAAGCAGACAAAGCCTTGCAAAACTAATCTCATGCCACGCTCAGCTTTATAAAGAGTGACTCTTGATAAAGCACAAGAGTATCACAAACCGTTGGCTTTTTATCTTATACACATATTGATATTTACAGTGCCAAAGGTGATTTTATGACTTTATGTGGTAGTGTGTACAGAGTTGGTTTTGCCACAGTCATGCCCCAAACCAAGAAAGTACTAAAAACTATCTGCACTCCCCTCCCCATTATGGCAATGGTGATATTCTGGGCATTGGGAAGCAGTTTTGGCTTTCACAAACTTGAGGTCCCTGTGATTTCTCACAGTTGAAGAATTTGGAAACCCAGTTGCAGAACTTTGTAATATAACAACTGGGGAGTAGATATATGAGCCCTACTACAGGGGCATCTCTGGTAAACCCGCTTAACAGATACCTGACCATAACAGCAATGATGAAAGGAAATGGAGGTCCCAATAAATGCTATTTGCAAACCACATTTAAATACGGAAAAGCTAGGAACTACAAGTGACATGTGCACAATATTGTGGAAGTGCTTCCTTACAACAGATACATAGGGACCTACAAGATCACCCTGGTCGATAGCGGACAAATTCTATCACAATATTGGGTCACTGTTGTGAAGCCCCATGCCCATACCTTGCTGAGCTACTTTTGTAAATAAAATGGAATCCTAAGAACTTGCACATATAGGCATATAATGGGACACAAAGTAAGGCATGCTGTCTGATATAGGTGAAGTTTGGTATTCAGGAACCCAGAGAATACACTGTGGTATGCTGCTTTTCAGCATGGGTGAACTACTGGCACATGGTCTTCTCTAGCGCCCCAAAAAAAAAACCTTAGGGTGGAGGAATTTGGCAACGGAGGAATGGGAACATACTAGAGTTTTACAAATGGTACATGGGTTCATCCAGTAAGAACCTGCAGGGCTGTATGTTGTACCTGCTGCTCATTTTAGGTTGGTCATTTAGCAGCTCATTTCGCCACTGTGGACACCTTCATGAATGGGCATGTCAGAACACAAGCATTACCCATATTGCAAACTTATCCTGAAAAGTAGGAGGGCAAAATTAAAGTAGGTAGCAGTAGAGGAGGTACGCCGATCACATTCATTTACCTGCAGATCTCGCTCATAACAGTCCGGTATGAAATGCAAGAAGCAAACAACTGTGTTACGACTTTGTATGTCTGGAAGATTTTCCCACTTTATGCCTTTCTTTCACAGTGCACATAATGTATCATCTCGAGGGAATGTGTGGCAGGACAGTGGTCTGTATTCTGATTTTTGGCTGTCATTCCTACAGCCCACAACACAACAGAGAAAATAGCAGTGGTTCTGAGGACCAGAGTTAAAAAAAAAAGGCTAGCAAAACACAAATTGCTCAATTAACACTTGTCACTAACAATCTACAGAGATGTACAGGATGAAAAAGAATGTTAGGTAGTGCTCTATCATACTGCCACAAGCTCTTTATATATGTATGCACTGTCTCCCCGCACCAGATGTCACGGCAAGACCGCCAACATGCATGCACACGAACACAACAAATGTCTGCCGATCACAAACTTGCAAAGCAGTGAAATAATTAGTTTGCGAGTGTGAAAAAACAACAATGGACAACGTAAAGAAATAACTTTTTATTACAGCAGTGTTTCAGCCAAGCTACTGAAGTATGAAAGCAGTCAGTGGGTGGACGTTTCTCTTTAAACAAAGGTTAAAATATTTCTATAGAGAATTACCAATGGAGTTGTACACACACACACACACACACACACACACACAGACACAGACACAGACACAGACACACACACACACAGTGTCTGTTCAAGTGCCGTAATCCTCCGAAGAAGCAGTTCAGTCTTCTCTTCTCTGCCTGTGCTGGGCCTCAAATTTGTTCACCCATTTTCCTGCTTCCCATGGGTCAGCAAATGACCAGACCTTCCTATCCTGTACAATCCGCAGGCGGGATGGGTATATCACTGCATGGTTCACCAAAGCTTCTCAGAGACCCGCCACACACCATCAAACTTTTTCCGTCTCTGCATCACTGCATACCTGATATATATATTTATAACATGGATTGGAAAAAGGAGGAAACCCAATTGTTCAAAGACCATTAGTTGACCATGGATTAAATTCTCATTTAATCCACAGTTTTATGGAGGGACTCGGGGTGTCCAGGGCCGGTACTGCTAGCTGGGGAATCTACCAAAGCAGAAAGGCAGCCATTACAACTGAGAGAGAGCAAGGTAATGTTTTGCCAACCCATGTTCTAATGCCTCATTAATCCTTTTGAAATGCTGAATGTTAATAAACATTATGACACTGTACAGATACGTAGTGGTGCCGCCTGGTGCTGAACATGCTATTTGTTGCTTCTCAAGTTTGTAAAATAGTTTGCATATCTTGGGCACTGAGAGGTGTGATACTTTATTTACTTCATGGCAGCAACCTGCTCTGCCACTGATCCGAGTGTCCCATATATTACAAAGCTGTTTCAGTTGAGAGCGAGACACAGAGTGTGAGAGAGACCGACCGTGCTGCCGGGAGACAGAGAGAGAGAGAGAGAGAGAGCGCGATAGTGAGCTGCTGGAAAAGTCATCGGGAAAGGCACATGAACAACAGTAACACAGTATTTTATGCACAACAAATGTCAGAAAACATTTCAGGACTCCATTTCTGGTATTTGTATGTTCATAAAATACCTGACATATACATTAGTTATGTGGACTACTTTTCAAGTCGGCAGCATACAGTCACTTTTTTCACTACTGAAACATGAAAAAAAACACCTTTGTAAAATGTTTTTGGTTTTTAAACATGACCCATATTATAAGTGCATTAACCCACTCCAGGGTATGGGGTTATTGGGATTTAATCCACACCCCAGGTGCTGTGAGGGCACTCGGCTTCTCAACACACCCAGGGTATGGATTAAATCCAAATAACCCCATACCCTGAAGTGGGTTACTGCTTACATATATAAATTTATCAGATACATTTCAGAGGGGCTATAAAGGAAGGTATGCCTGTTTGCAGATAACACCAAGATCTGCAATAGGGTAGACACTCTGATTTGAGGTCCGGCGAATGCAGGTCGACGGCGGGAAGAACTGGAGGCGGTGTGGGTACGCCCTATATCACTATCCGACGATCCCATCATGTGACGCTGGGGGTGGTCCCCGCTATATATTGCTAGCTAGAAGTTTGCCATGTGGTCCTGATGCCAGGGCGCAGTCCTATATGTGAAGACTTACTGCAGGAACCCTCTCAAGTAAGCTCTACCATTACGCTAAGTACAAAATTGTACTATCTTCGAGGTATCTCTTGCAGCAGGTCATACACTTGGATGATTCCAAGCAGTTCAGTAGGAAGGGTGGCATAAGAGAGGAAGCACTGGAGAATGGCCTGGCCAAGGTGGGTCGCCATCTGGAGGGCATAGCCAGGGCCGGATTAAGAGGGGGGCAAATGGGGCAAATGCCCCAGGCCCCCCCACCATGAGGGGGTACCCCGCGGGCCCGGAAAAACACATTTCCAGTTTCGTGTGGGCCGTGGCTCGCTTGCTGCCGCACCGCCGGTGCTTTAAATCCCTTGCTGTTTTGTTGCTGGCAGTTCCTGCAGTTCCTGCTTTTTGCCACTGTCGCCGCTGTTGCCTCTAATTCACTGCATAGGTTGGCTAATGCTATTAGGAACGGCTGGGGAATCGGGTCAGGATCCTGTCACATGATCTGCAGAAAGTTGAGAAGTGGTGGTCATGTGGTGGTCCAGTCGGCGTCGGCGTCCCAGCGCGTGCTCGCGTCTGCCTCCCCTCCTTCCTCATCGTCGCTGCGTGCTGCTCGCCCGGGTAGTCTCTCGCTCGTCTGACCCTCCCCCCCGGACCGACTGCGTCTGCGCATGGCATCATGACACCATCAGAGCCGTAACGTACGTAAGTAAAAACTCCAGTATAATGCACCACGATGCAGATGTAGGAGAGAGGCTGACTAGAGCAGACGTGTGTTGTTGTGTTGGGAGGGACACAGGGACTCAAGTCGACTAGGTGGTATTGGCGCTGCTGCTGGGGTGGACTCATCTCACGATCGGGTTCCCGCCTTCCGCCCGGGCTAACCGCTGTTCAAACAGACTGAGAGTCGACAGAGTTGATTATTAAATAAAAATGTTCAATCTTGAATCTTGCTGGAAGTTGCCTTGGTACGGGCCTCTCTCTGCCTAAAAAGTTAAATAGTTATGGGATGCCCTGGGCCTAAAAGCAAAAGGGGGTGGGTGTCATGACTTCTTATTTGACTCAACTAAATAAACAAAAGAAAGAAAAAGACAAGTTAGAAGCGCAGCCCTCTTAAAGAGACACTCCAATTTATACAAGCTCCACACACACCCAAAGCCTCACCCCTGGTTAGGATTTTCTAAATTAAAAAAAAATGTAAGTGTTTGCACTTACTTTATATTATATTCATAAACTCTGCCATCAGATAACATGGCGGGTGCAATGTGGTGTCATCATCGGGTTAGAGCACTGTATCACACAGGCTTGCTTGTATTGAGAAGCATACAAGTGAGCCATGCGACCATGTTCTAACATAAGATGCTACCGCGCTGCCCCAGCCATGTTACCCGATGACGGAGTTTATGAATATAATATAAAGTAACTGCAAGCACTTAATTTCTTTTTTGTGAAAAGCCTACCCAGGAGGTAAGGCTTGGGGAGAGGACTTTGCATAAATTGAGTTTCCTTTAAATACATAACCTCAGGTCCACCGCAGTATGCTTAAAGAGATTCACCGTCTTGGGCCTTGCACCTGATATATAGCTGCCTTACCTCATGGACAGCACATTAAGATTCAGATGCCGCAAAATAATCAATTTTTTTCGCTGCAGTTTTACTCGTAAAAATAATTTTGCCGGGTCCCAAGAACTTCCCGGTCTGAAGTACAGCCCCCGCGCTCTGTAAGTTGTGACACGATGCCAGGGAGAGCATTGGGGATGAGCGGCATTATAGTGTATGGGCAGCGGCTTTTCTAATTTTTTTTTTTTTACATGGTATTGCTCAGTTGGTGATAAAATGTTGGCACCGGTCGATATAAGGACCATACTTCGACCAGGAAGTCCTTGGGACCCGTAAAACTATTTTACGAGTAGAACTGCAGCAAAATAAACAGATTACATCTGTCCATGAGGTAAGGCACCTATATCAGGTGCAGGGCAATATTCGTTACATTGGTGAATCTCTTTAAGCAGGCTATGCTTCACGTGGTCCTCTATAAATACAGTGAAGCAGGCCAGGAGAGGTAACTGGGAGTGATGCAGAGATAGATGCTGTAGTGTGTAAGGCTACTTCTGCCTCGGTAATCTTTATTTTGACTTTTTTTCTTTTTATTCTTCATTTATCCAAAATGTAAACTGCCACCATGGTTTCACAAAACCATTATCAATTTTTTTTTATGATCAGTTGTGCTTGTTACTGTCTCCTACTTGGGCTGTGATCTCTCATTTTAAGATCAGTTTCGTATCCTCCATCCACACATGCCCTTTATATTTTTTATCACGTCAGTGCATATGTTGTTTCTTTTGTGCCAAGGAGTTGAGAAATCAGCTATTCAGATACTTTACTGTATTCAGCAGCAACTGAAATGTGTGAACATGCTAAATAAGAATCAGAAATGCTAATATTTTGTGCGTTTAACTGGGCACGGTAATGCATTAAAAAGGGCTTTTTAACACAGGCAGCACAGAGAAGAAATTGGGATATCAAAGGCCTATATGTTTAATTGGGCTATGTGTTGAAGCAGCATGCATTTAAGTGGGCTATACTGTAATTTAAACCCTCTGTGACATAAACAGTAATTTTAGCTTTTTAAACCCCAGTATCATGGTTGCACCTGCTTTCTCCCAGTCCCACTGTCACAGTAAGTGATAGTCTTTTCTGACCTGCGCAGAACTACCCTGAAGTGTGCACGCTCAACTGGCACAAAAAAAGTTAAAGTGCCTTGCATCTGTGTAACACCACTCCTCAGGCAGACCTCAGACTCCAAATAGCGCTACCATGCATCTCTGCCCTCCATTGTCTAGTTTTAGTTTTTTATTCTTGGAGTGGCTTTAGAAGCCACTCCAAAAGAATTGAAGGCCCAACACAAGAACAGCCAGTACCAGCAAATAGAAACTCAAATGATAATTCAGAAAAGTTGCAAGCTTTATATAAGACACCCAAACAGAAGGGAAGCTGCAGAACATAAACCAAAATATTACAAACAGTCTGCTGGCATTAAAGTTAAGGAAGGCCCAGGCAGAAAGCGGTATGTAAAAGATCCATCCACAACATGACAGGGACAGGCTATCTTATTCACCCAAGGACATAGATACAGAAAATACTACAGTTCACTGTACTAGGATGTAAGGAATGCACCAAATAGGAAATAATATTTAAGGGCTTTCTGTAATGGGTGGACGTCACGTAACCAAACTTAGTGAGGAACAACAACAAATAAAAAAAAGTACCTCAAGGGAATCAACAAAGTCCAAGAGGGTAGCATCTTTCAAAAAAAGAGGTGTGCAAGAACAAGGGGCAATTTGAAGATGGGGGAGTGGGCAGCTCAGAGGTAATTTAAGGAAGTATTTTTTCACAGAGAGGTTGTGGATGCATGGAACGGCCTTCCAGAGAAGGTTGTGGAGTCAAAAACAGTGGAATTCAAGCATGCATGGGACAGTCATAAGGCAATTCTAAGGGGTGGGGGTAGGAAGAAGTAGGCTGCTGGTTAACTAGGATCTGCAGCTTATCCATTAGGTAGGGAAATGGGCAGACTGGGTGGGCCAAGCGGTCCTTATCTGCCTTCAAAATCTATGTTTCTATGTAAATACTGGATTAACCAGATTACTGCGCAAGAAATTTTCAAAGTCATTCAAGATATGAAGGCAGGTAAATTGACAGGCACAGACAGACTTAATTCTATAAGGCGTTAAGAGCAACTGTCACGAATGTGGACTCCAGGCCACAACCGATACAACTGAGTTTGCCTGCCTAGGAGCTATTTGAGCCATATACCAAATGTTTTTGTTACTTATAAAGAGAGTTATTACCTCCATAAAGCCAGGCTTGTAATTTCCTGGTATAAGTCAAGTGGCTGCTGAGAGCTGCAGCCCTGCACCTAAAAACAGCACTATTATGAGGAGAGGTAGGGAATGGGGCTGCAGATACTCTATGGAGAAATGTGATAGGATTGACTGCCTAAATGTACTTGTAATACCCTGTAATGGGGGCGGGGGGGGCTGCCTAAATGTACTTCAAGTATCTCTGTTGGCAGATATACACATGGCTAATACACAGCTTCAAAGTTATTAAATTTCCAATCTTGAATCTTGGTGCAGTGCTACTTGTTTTACAGTACTTCTGGAAGGAAGTTGGTACGGCCTCTCTGCCTAAAAGTTAAATTAAAAAAAAACTATATATTATTTTTAAAAGTACTGAGTCTGTCAGGAGCAGGAGGGACTGGGTCTGAGACAGGAGACTAGTAGAGAGAGCACACTGCAGAGAGAGAGAGGTGGTGAACAAGTGAACTGCACAGCCCTACGGAAGAAAAAAAAAATAGCGTAGTAGGCTACAAGCGATCAGTGACAGGAGGTTATGCACAGGATGGATTTATTATTTATTGAGTTTTTTTGCACTCACCAGGGGTCAGTTGAGTTATGGCCCCAGCCCCAGAAAGTTCGCCAGTCAACTGAACATGTACATGTACAGTACACTGTAAAATAATTTCGGATCATTTTATAGTTATGTATGCTTTAGTTTGATTTTTAAAAGAAATGCACAATGATGTTGTCTATGAATAAAATTAAAATGATAAAGACAACAGAGTCCTTATAAAAGAAGGCTCATGCATTCCCTTGACAGAAGATAACATAAGCATAAATAAAACCACATATCTATTCTGGATCCCTGTCCTTTTTTTTGGGGCATAGTTTTCCTGACTAATTAAGTCGTCCTGGGGATAACAAAATTACATTATAGTGGGGTGGGGCCGGGGCGGTTTATAAAAAAAAAAAAGTTCATGTACATGTATGACTCCCACAATAAACAATAAATGTCCAAGAAATCCGAGAGTTGTTACTGCAGGGATCACACGTAAAAGCCCCTGCAGTCAGGGACAAAAAAAACAAGGCTTAAAGAAAATCATGGACAAAGCACAAAAGGCCCAAAATCAGGGACACACTTAAAAGTTTTAAAATTGGTGCTATCCAGTAACCAGTAATCCAGTATCCAGTCAGAGTAATGCTGGCAGAATATAAGGGACTCTGTGTATAATACATTTTCTGAAGAATATAAGAAGTCTGCAGCTTTATTCAGGGTTTTATTTAACTCTAAAAATTGATTAGCTGTTTGCTCATAAAGTTCTAAAACATTGTGAAAATGCATAGCTCTTGCCTCATTGTATTTAAGAAACACAGCACTTCTAGAAAACCTATATAAATGCTTTCTATACAGTTAATATTGTCCCAAGAAAAAAACTGCTAATCAATTATTTAAAACCCTGTTATTGTTTTTTGACATAATTTTATTCTTACAATCATCACTGTTTAGTCAGGGAAACACAGATTTTAGGAGGGACAGTCTGTCCCGGACAGAGTAAAATTTTGAGGTGAAATCAGGGACATCCCTGAAAATCAGGGACACTTGAAAGGCATGGACCACCATCCTGAATGAATTCTTACTCTGGGGGTGGGGGCCGGGAGGGGGTAGCCAGCCAGGCCCGGTAGGTACCATAGAAAGAAGTTAGATGAACTGGTCTGGCTGGTCTGCACAGCCTGTATGTGATGTTTTTTTCTTTTCATGTTAAATTATTTGGAAGTTCAAGTTGTGAATTAATTTCCTGACCTGCTAGTATGTCCTCGAATACTTCCACACTCTGTGTCTGACCTCCAGTTCCTTGCCGCCACCTCTCCTCTCTCATCATTTCTGAGATGACGGTCAAGTCGAGTGGACACTAGTACTCCCTCTCTCTTGTCTGAGTGCCTTCCCCGCCTCCAGAGTCCCTAGTACTAACTCCCCTGTTGCTGTTGCTCTTGATCCGACTCCCGCTGCCCGAGGATCTGATGGCAGGCAGTTGAACCAAAAAATATGCACAAGTACAGAAGCACTGTAGCAGAAGCAGAAAACTGACACACACACACACCAACCACTGTGCACTGTAATTTCCTTGTTGTTGATGTAATACTAATAGAAATGCCCTTCCTTCCTTTTGAGAGTGAATCTACATGATTTCAAATTCATTCAACTACTTGATTTTAAGTTGTTTAAATGTATTAAATGGAAATTGTACTTTTATTACCTCAACAACAAATTACAGACAGTGTTCACCTTGAGGCTATGTAATCTGCAAATAACTTCTTTCCTTATGACAGGACTAGAAGGCTAAGTTGAACTTACTGTCCTGTCATAAGGAAGGAAGGAAGTTATTCACAGTTTACATATCCTCATACCAAGATACCATATGTGGCTGATCATGGTACCCTTACGCTACTAGGGCAGGGAGGAGGAATTACTGCAATTAGGCATTTCTTTGTGATGGAGAACGTTGAGTTAAAGGGTTAGTGACCTACCTGCTTAACTTGACAACTGGTGTCGTGTTACTGTCTCCCAAAGCAAACATGTTCCTTGACCTTGCCATAATAATGCTGCTTCCCTGTCTAACTACAATGCAGTTACTCATACCGTTGGAGCCCTCTGTGGTGAGGGAGGCTCTCTCCATAGAAACATAGAAACGTAGAAGTTGACGGCAGATAAGGACCGCCGCAAGGCCCATGCAGTCTGCCCATTTCTTTTTCTACCTGATAAATGTGCCATTGTCCTTTTGCTCTGTCAGTGGCCTATCTATTCATACTCATTTGTATTGCTCCCTTATGCCTATCCCATGCCTGTTTGAAGCACTGCACTGTATTCACAGCCACCACTTCCTGAGGTAGGCCATTCCATGCATCCACCACCCTTTCTGTGAAAAAGAATTTCCTCACATTACCCCTTAATTGGCCCCCTCTAATCTCATGCTGTGTCCTGTTGTCCTGCTATTTTTCTTTTATTTAAACTTGTTAATGCCCTTAAGGTGTCCCTCCTTTGCTCAAGGGTATACATATTGAGGTCTGGTAATCTGTCTTCATATGTCTTCTGATGCAGTCCCTGCACCATTTTGGACTTTTGGTTGCCCTTCTGTGGACTGCCTCAATTTGGTTAATGTCCTTGTGAAGGTGTGGCCTCAATACTGCACGCAGTACTCAGATGAGGCCTAACCAGTGTCTTGTACAGAGGGATTATTACCTCCTTTTACGACTTGTGATACCCCTACTAATACACCTTAACCCCCAGCCTTACCTACTGCTTTAGAGGTCTGCTTGGATGTTTCAGGTCATCAGTGATGTCATTTACAGTTCAGAGGGCTTTATTTGGCTTCAAGATACAGTATTTTTCTGTTTCTCTATTTTCAGAGCATTTTGCTATCGAGTCTGAATAGTAAAAAAAGAGAAGACCGCGGCGCCTGGCCAACTCGAGTAGTAGTTGTAGTTCATTCATTTTCAGGCAGAGAGGAGACTAGGAGAGTTTATCAGAGGTAAGTAAGACTGCATTTTAGTTGTTTGTCATCATCATTTTATACTAAAATTTATGGGAATAGTGTACAGTACATATCTGTATGACAGCTACATCATGGCTTGCAATTTCAAATAAAAGCATGCTTGATACATGCTGTGTGCAACCAATAATACCCAACAGGGTGGGCGGTCTTGGGCTGCCACCCACCAAGGCGTAATGATGCTTGATGCCACAGCCGGAGGGTCTTATAGCCCTGAAGGGTGGATATAGCCATACCACCCACCCTGGAGGGTGTTATTGTGCTTAGAAAATTAGGTTATATGTGGATTGAAAAATAGAGTTGCTTGTCTTTGGGTTAAGAGACAGGTGAGCATCGGATGTGAGTGGTGGTGAGCAGACGCATGGTAGGGTCATAGTCTGAAAATGAAAACTGCTGTTGTTGTTTTGGAAATCTTTATTTAGATTGTCATTTTGGTGGTGTCTGCGTATGTGTGCATGAGGGTTGGAGCTTTGCCAGCTCAGTGGCTGTCTTGGTGACTCAGAGAAAAAATTGTGGTTTTCAGTTTTGATTTTAAAAGTGTGACCAGGATTTCGTGGATAATGGGGCAAAATGCCACGTTGTCCATTGTACTGTCAAATCGTGACAGCTCAGGTGTGGACAGGGAGATAAGAAAGAAAAGTAACTTATTTATTTCTTTTCTACTGGCTATGCTCTGCTTATTTCAGCAGGGATACGATTAGGTTCATAATTTTATTGGGAGAACATGTTGTGGACTGGTGTGTGGTCTCAGCTCTCATTAAGACAAATACAATGGCGGAGATTTGAAAATGAAATGAGGGTGATGGTCATGGGGTTGGCTGGGCTGATACTTTTAATAGACGGCCATCAGTTGTGTGATAGATGCCCAGCTAGAGAAGTCCCTCAGCCAATCAGAAGCCTGGAATACTTTTAACCATTTTCTAAGTGGCAGCTTGAGAGGATGAATAATGGTGCTCCACATGTTTCTGATAATTTTGGCTAAAGCAGCTGTGCATGAATCTGGTGAAAATGTTGACCTATACTTTTTTATGCTATTTTAGATTGCCACTTACCTTCTGACTTGTATGGTACCCATTTTTCCACATTTTGGTTCAGGAATGAAAGAAAAAAATGTGCGTCTTAAAATTTTGGATAGAGACTAACATTATTGTGGCTTCCAACTATGTTGACAGTTAACTGTGTGATTACTAACAATTACTACTGTATGCAGTTCTTTTCCAATCCTCATTTTGTTTCCCAGGTCTGACTGGGACGCAGAGACAGTGTGCGATAAGATTAAAGAAAATGCCACGAAGGGTTTTGCAATCAGGTGCTCTGAAACGTCGGATTGAGAAGAGAAGCAAGATAAGCTGAATTCGTGTTGGCAAAGACCCTCGACTCAGTCAATTTTTCACGACACGCTTCTGTGTCAGCTGATGTCCTTGTCACCCCAACTAGTTATCCCTCAGCAAGTGTGAATGCTACTGTCAACTCTGAAGTTTCACAGGCACATGATCTTAATGCGGAATCTGATTTAGAACATTTTGAAGACAATACTGTGGTTGTCCACCACTGTCCTTTGACTGCCAGTTCCACAAATGAAAATGATGACATGTTTTTGGGACAGAAGGAGCCTATCAGCGATTCATCACACTCAGTACATGATGAATATGAATGTCGATCAACTGATCCTGGAGTGGTTCCCCATACATTCCAGCCACAGTGGACTTCTGGATTGAGAAAGGACCAAACAGTTGCCAGAATAAGACTGACTCTGACAGTTACATGAAGTCAAAGTGTTATTACAACCCAACACAGAGACAGCCAAAGGGGCATTTCGCTTTCATGAAAAATCACATGTTCTACACCAGGCGGAAGAATGGTGAGATGCATCTGAGGAAATGGATGCTATATAGTCCTTCAAAGGATCTGTATACTGTTTCTTCTGCACGCTGATGACAAGTCAGAAGGATCAGTTTTAAGTTGACGGTTTTAATGACTGGAAAAGCGACGAGAGAATCCGCACACATGAAGAAAGTGACGTGCACAGAGATTGCATTCTCAGCATTTGCAACCGTCGCAAAGAATATTGCCATGTTGACCGCAGTTTGGAGATGCAGTGTCAGGAGAGAAAGCAGTATTGGCGTGATGTATTATGTTGGGTAGTGGCTGCTGTTACTCATCTGGCTGAGAGAGGCCTGCCATTCCGAGGAGATGATGAAATAATTGGATCAAAACATAATGGCAACTTCCTTGGTTGCATAGAATTGATAGCGAAGTTTGATCCCTTTCTGGCAACACATATAGAAAACTTTGGTAATGCTGGTCGAGGAAAGCCTGCTTACCTGTCCTCAACTATATTTGAAGAATTCATTCAAATCATGGCGAACCATGTTCGAGGCACTATTGTTAGAGAAATCGCAATGGCCAAGTATTTCTCAGTATCTGTTGATTCAACGCCTGATTTAACTCACGTTGATCAGCTAACTGTGATTGCTCGATATGTTTTAAATGGTGTTCCAGTTGAGCGCTTCTTGACTTTCCTGCAAATCAGCAGTCATATGGCTGAAGACCTAGCAAATACTCTGCTAGACTACCTGAAGACTGAAGCCATTGACTTTATGGATTGCCGTGGCCAGTCTTACGACAATGCAAACAACATGGCTGGACGATACTCTGGCATGCAAGCACGACTGAGACAAGTGAACCCTTTAGCAATATTTGTACCTTGCGCTGCCCATTCTCTGAACCTAGTTGGTTCTAATTCTGTTGATTGCTGTGTCGAGGCAGTCAGCTTCTTTGGCTTTCTGCAGAAAGTATACACTTTCTTCTCCGCATCTACACACCATTGGTCAGTGTTGATGAAACACTTAAAAGAGAAAGGTGGTGGATTGACACTGAAGTCACTGTTTGACACACGGTGGTCTGCAGGGGCTGATGCCACGAAGGCACTCTTTGACAGCTATGCCAACATCAAAGCTGCTGTAGAGGAAATGGCTGATGATGAACATCAGAATGGCACCTCAAGACATGAGGCAGACTCGTTGTCCCAAACAATGGAGTTAGTCGAAACAGCATTTCTTTGTGATCTGTGGAATACCATTCTTGTCAGATTTAATGCGACGAGCAAATCTTTGCAACATAGCAAAATTGATCTTAAATCAGATGTTGAATTACTGACATCTCTCAAAACCTTTGTCAACACATTATGTGATAGTTTCGATACATTTGAAATGCGAGCACAAGAATTATCTGGCTCCTCTACTTACAGAACTGATCAGTCAAGGAAAAGGAAAAGAAACATGCAGTATGACGATGTGCAATCTGAAGGAGTTGTTCTAACTGGCAGAGAGAAATTCGGACTGAGACCTACTTGGTTATAATAGATTGCCTCATTATGGCTTTGAATTACAGGATTTCGCTACCAAAGTGTCTATGATCGCTCAAAGTTATAGTGGACTCTGACGTCTTAACTGATGAGGCAATACATCTTGAGGCTCAGAAATTAGCTCAAGAATACCCATCAGACTTGTCTGTTGAGGTCTTCCTGGTGAAATGTCTCAGTTCATCAGCTTTGCAAAAGGCAAGAGGTTGTGATTCACCACTATCTCGAGCATCACTACTTCATACTGAAGAACTGCAAGAGACCTTTCCAAATGTTTCTGTCGCTCTTCGCATGTACCTGTCACTGATGGTGACTAACCGCTCTGGTGAACGCCATTCAGCAAATGGCCTCATTAAAAACAAACTGCGATCTACAATGCGAGATGACCGTCTCAGTGCACTCACTCTTCTAAGTATTGAAAGTGATCTACTTCGACAAATCAGCTTTGATGACATTATTGATACATTTGCAACTGCTAAGTCACGCAAATGCCATGTTCTAGTAGCATAAATTGATTTTGTTTTGGGGAAATTATGATGAATAGAGAATGGGGTGACAAACGACCAAGTGTCAGGGGTAGGGATCCCATGGGCCCTTCCACCAACCAAAATAAGGGATTTTCTTTCTGGAACGCAACTTATTTCTACCTTTTTCTTTCTTGTCCTCCTCCTCCCCCCTGCCTGGGGTATATTCCTGATAGTTACTAAATGCAGCACATGCCCCTGTGCACTATTCAGTGTAACTGTGCTTGGAAGTTGTTCATGGGACATCCTATGCACCTTTTTGGATTGACTACACTACCTCTTACACAGGGTACATCCCTATGGTTGATGGAGAAGCTAGCCCATTTTCTTGATGAAATTGTTTCTTATTGACTATGTCAGACTGTCTTGATTGGTATGCCCCTTTCATTCTTGTGTAACTGGGCTGTTTGCACACTACCTGTAAGGATGCTGGGGTAGATGAACACATCTCTACTACCTTTGACTGTGTAGTCCAGTCCTGCAAATCCATATTCATCTAGGTTCACCTTTCTTCTAAGTTCTCCTGATGTACACACTGAGTCTTGTCTTCTTCTGGGGCCTCACCACTTTTTACAGAGGTTGTCCACATTCAGGCCCGGATGGGCCACTATAATATAGGAGAAATACAGAGATTTTTTTTGTTGCCCTAGATATCTTCCATAGGGACTCTGACGTGGCCAAGTTCTGGCCCTTTCTTGGCACCAGCAGAAGTGATGTGAGGCTTTGACACCAACAGACCCTGGAGTCAGTGCCTTATCCCTATCGCCCACCTCAGTGGCCAGTGAATCATCTTTACACTTGTCTTTGGCTGCTGAGTACTCTCTGTACTAGCAATTCTTTAGGCACTCCAAGATGTCACTCAAAAAAAAAAAAAGAAAAAAAATGGGACCTCTCCTGTGCTCAGAGACTCAATAAACTGTTCTGATAATGACTAATGGCTATCCTAGCTCCAACCTTAGCTCCTTTAGTACCCTGGGATGTATGCCATCAGGTCCCACTGCCTTGTCCACCCTGAACTTAGTGAGCTGTTGTATGTAGCACCCTTTCTTTGCGAATGGAGTAGTAAACACCTTCCAGACTCAAGCCCCGCCCCACCAGACCTCCCCAAAGTTTGAACACTGCCCTTATCCTACGCTGTCTCACTTTGCAAATATTTATATGTATTTGTAGTAATATCCACCGTATGTTTATATATTCATATTCTGAAAGCACATACAAATTTGTACTATCCATATATGTGAACATGGAAACATACAATATATGATTTGAGGCAGTGGCATGTACAGTATTTTTCCAACATAAAGTGTCACTTTTTACAGTAGGAAAAAAAATTCAGAAAACGATAAGGAAACCCCATAAAGTGCACCATTTTCAACCATTTTTTCAAAATTTTCTGGGGGCATGCCCCAGACCCCTAGGGTTGGGGATTTTCACATGTCATAAACACTGCACACGCATGGGCCCCCAGAGGTCCAAGTGCCCCAGGCCCCAGGAGCTTAATCTGGCCCTGGGCATAGCAAGACTTTATTGTTTATAAACATATAAAACCAAGTGGTGTATGCTACATATTGGTGACAGAAATGCCCGGAAGCACGCTTGCAGAGGTAGATACGGTCACAAACCCACCCTGTGGTCAGGTCCACTAAGCTCACAGTGCCCACCCTTAAGTGCAGTCTGTGCCGGGGGAAGAGACAAGGATACCCTCCTCGTCCCTTTTGAATGCTTGCTGAGGTCATGACTGAACCTATGCTACGAGGATCCAAGGCTTCCCTCTAAATCTGGATAAGGGCACAATACCAGTCTCAAGTCTTGTGGCCAAATATGAACCCTTCCTTGGCTATTACACAAAGGAGGAAGACCCAGGCATCACAGTCTCTTCGGGGTAGCAGTGTAAGCCTGATTTGGCCTTCTTCCTACAGGACTTGCAACAGCCTAGTTCAAAATCCCTGCAGACTCTGAGAATCTGGTATTCTCCCTATCCTTCCAGATCCTTTTTCAATTTGGTTGCTATGGGTGACCCCTCCAAGCAATTAACAGTTGTAACAGATTATTAATACTATTTCACAATTCACACACAAATATAGAAATCTCACACAGGCATAATTTCTTTAGGAAAACAAAGGTTTTTACTAAAATACTTTAATAAATCATACAGTTGTAACTAAAAGGAAAATAAACTAATTTGGGTTACAGTATGCAGAAACAAAATGGAAAATATACACAGAAAATGCACTAAAACTGTTAAGTCTACCTTATAACTGCAGTTTACTGAAGTCCACAAAAGCAGATGGAGGTTTTCAGTTTCTTAGTCTCTGTGCTGGTGATCAGGAGAATGTCCAGAGGGGGAAAAGTGTGTGCTGGCAGCCACTGTCTCTCAACAGTTTGGCTTCTTTTGTGAGTCAAGCGGAGTCCAGATGAAGAGTGTGTCCAAATGCCCTGAGCTGGGGCTATTTATACCCTTCTGTAATTTTGCTGCGCCATCAATTCCCAGTTCAGAGCAACTACTCCATTTGGCCAGGAGATATTACTGTTCTGCTGTTTCCAAAATCAAATCCTGACTTTTAAAGTCTAAGCCTTTGAAGTCTCAGGGTCCCACAGTAACACCATTGGCATTAGGGTGTTAAGAATTCACAGAGGGCGGCCCGGTGGCGCCGAGGGTTGAGGCGCTGGATGTCACACTTGGCGCCACTCCAGTGATACAGGTTCAGGAATGAGCTCAGGCTGCTGGGGTTGGCAGGGAAGGGAGGACTGAGCATCCCACGACAGCTCTCCTCTCTCGGGGGAGGGTGGTCCATCATCCCACTCCTTGACTGCCTCTGGTGAAGGATAGAGGGCAGTGTCAGACAACGGGAGACACAAGAACGTGGCATCGGGGTACATGCGTTCCCAGCCTCGGGGGAAAGGACACAGAAAATGGGAAAACATGACTGCTGATTTAATTAAGCCCTAGCAGTACTCCAGCTCCGTGGCCTCACAGCGCTCTCCGGACCTGCTCCAGTTATCACTCGGAAGGAGGGGAGGATGGCACTACCTCCTCCTGCCCTGCCACAGGGGGTAATCAGTGGGGGATAAAGGGTCCGGGGCACTGGGGTGGCACAGCGCTGACAGCACAGTGGTAGAAGGCTGAGACAAGCCATCAGGTCAAGGAGGATAAAAACATTTAAAAAGGAATCCACACAGGTTTTCTAGGAAGCATGTTTCTTTCCTGTTACCTCATAAAATGTAGCATATTATAACAGCTTCCTTAGATCAAAGCATTCTGGTCCTGAGTGCATGGTTGTATGACACAGAAATGGATGTTGGCATATCTCTGTTAAACCTGGGAACGCAATTTCAGTCCAAGCAAGTAGCTGCCTTGCAGGTCAAAGGAAGGTCAAAACCTTTTTTTTTTTTTTTTTTTAAATCCTGTCTTTCTCTGTTCCCTTGAATTAACACTGACATGTCTGGTGGCATGTACATATACACAGAGTTACATAAATATATATACAATAGAATTATATCTACAAATAAGGATCAGCAGTTGGGTAGCTTGTCACAGATACAGCTCTGGTAAGAATGCATGCAAAGTGCCAGGGAGCGTCTGATATTTTTGATATAGCAACAGGTGATACAGTGTGCGAATCTATTGGACAGGGTTTGTTTCATGACAGGGTTACCCTCTGTTCTGGGAGCAAAACAACATCACCTGGTTCCATGCGGCACTGAACTGGCCTTCTTTGGGGTTTCTCAGGTGTTTACAGATGTTTGGCTGGCAGCTTGTAAGCCTTCTACATGGCAGATTCATTCCCTGAAATAGAAACTTCAGCATTTGGTGGTCTGTCATAGGAGGTAACGTAAGATGATTGCAGATCAGCAAGTTAAAACATATAAAGAGATGTTAAGGGGCCTGAATATGTACTCACTGGAGGAGAGGAGGGAGAGATGGGACATGATGGAAACCTTCAAATACCTGAAAAGGATAAATATGGTGGATAAGAAGGGCCTCTTCAAGCCAAGTGGCAGCCGAACCACGAGGGGGCGGGAGGATTTTGTGCGGTGAAGTAACAACATGAGGATGCAGTGCACATCCAGAGTGTGGAGAAAGGTCTCTCCTGGGTTAGTATGATTAGGCTACAGTGCAGGTACATGTATGGACTGGTTCAGAGCTAATTCAGAAACTGCCTTTGGAAGGGTCTTGGTTATTTGTGCAGAGTGATACCTGTCCTTATGAAGGACAAGGTAAGGCTTGTGGCACAGGAGGGCCTGAAAGTCCGAGAGGCATCTAGCTGAGGTGACAGCCATCAGGAAAAGACTCTTCCAAGCAAGGAAGCGATCAGAGGTAGCAGCTGGCTTAAATGGAGATAGGGTGAGGTTTTCCCGAATGAAATTGAGGGCCCAGGGTGAAACTGGATTCCAGACAGGGGGTTTGAGATGCAAAAGAACCCTGAGAAACATCCTGGCAAGGTCTATTTGTGCGATCTGCCGGTCTGCAATAGTCTGATGGAAAGCTGAGATAGTGGCCAAATGCACTTTGATAGAAGAGTAGCTTAAGGCCTGGCTGGAGAGGGCGGAAAGGGAGTCCAAAATGGTAGGTAAAGGGCAGGAGTAAGGATCCAGGCTCCAGCTAGCAGCCCATATGGCAAAGCGTTTCCAGTTGGCAGCATACGTCAGTCTGGTACAGTTCCTGAAGGCCAAAAGAATCGAGGTCACAAAGGAAGACACACGATGCAGGGATCAGAGAGTGTGATGGGAGTAGGTGCCGGATGAGTCCAGGATGATCAAACAATAGCGACATAAGTCTGTGATTGTCTGGGGAGGCGAACAGATTGATGTCCAGAGTCCCACATAGTCGGAATATGTCTTGGAAAACTTCCATTGCCAAGGCCCATTCATGATCCTGTGTGTGATGGCTCAAGTGATTTGCCACCATGTTCTGGGCTTCGGGAACGTGGACTGCTACCAGATGAAGGTGAAGCAAAAGGGCATAATGCCAAATCTTGAAGGCCTCTCAGTACAGAGCCTGTGACTGAGTGCCTGCTTTCTTGTTGATATGTAAATGTTGTTTGAGGGGAATTAGCAATGAACCAGTGACAAAAAGGGGCTGGAAGGCCTGAAGAGACGGATGAATGGCTCGCATCCTCAGAATGTTGATGTGGAGGGATGTTGCATCTGGTCCCCAATGGCTCTGAGTTTGGCGAGGGCCAAGAAAGTATCTGGCGTTAGTGTGCAATCGGGAGTGGGGGAGGAGACTGGAATGGTACACCGATCTAAAGATGTGCAGGATGCAACCACCAGGCGAGTGTCTGTAAGAGGGTGGGGGTGACTGGAATGGATTCCTTGAAGTCTCCAGTCTGTTGATGCCAGTAGTGGTGAAGGGCCCACAAAACTGGGCACATGTAAATAGGAATAAGCAATGGTGGTAGTGGCCTTCACCAGCTGGCCCAGGAGCTGCATGAAGTGGCACGTGGCAATTTGGGGCACCTCAAGGCACTGCTGCGCAAGGGAGAGGAGCTTTTGAATCAGGACTTGGCTACACTGTCTGGGATGCAGAGTGCCTGGAAGAGCTCTAGGATGCATGTGGGAGAGTGGAGTAAGTTGCTCTGAGACAAAGCTGTTAGGAGCCATTCATCTAAGTAGAGGAAGATGTAGTGGCCTCTGCAGGTAAGGGCCGCAGCCATGACTGCAAGACACTTTGTGCAGACCCTGGGGGCCTAGGAAAGACCAAAGGGTAAGGCAGGGAAAAGGTAATGGTATCCCAAGAGTTGGAACCAGAGGTACTGCTGATGGGCTGTGTGTACTTTGAAATGACAGTATGCCTTCATGTCTAGGACGACATCCAGTCTCCATAGGTAAAGGGCAAGACCATTTGCAGGGGACCATGCTAAATGTCTTGTACTGGATGAACCAGATGAGATCCCATATAGGATGAACCACCTGTTTGTGAATCAAGGAGGGAGTTCATCCAACAGGACAGGACGTGGGCGAGTGGGTACAACAGTTGTCGAGGCAGATGCAGAGGTGGAGTAGATGTGAGGGCCAGAGTATGGCCTGTAAGAATAATTTGCAGTATACCTTCATTGGTTGTGATCAGTCTCCAGGCCTCTAAATGGAGAGAGATGGCCACCCACTGTTTCCAAGGCCTGTGGAGGATGGCAGGGGAGGCTGGCGGAGGAGTCTAATTTATGAATGTAAAGGCATATCTTAGGAGGATCGTCTTCCTAGGCTAAACCCGATGTCTTTACATACAAGAAGAATAAGGGGAGACTTGTTTCTCTGCCACACCTTAATTCAAGATAACAACTTGTTTAGTGAGTTAGATTTAAAATTCAAGACACACAAAGGTACCAGAGGACATGGTCTTCAACTGAAACCTTGCAAAGTCAAGTCAACACCGAAAAAAGAAAAGCTTTCTACACTCAAAGAGTAGCAAATCCCTGGAAAAATCTCCCAGCAGATGCTGTAAATCATAGGTACAAAGCCTAATTTAAGAAAAACCTGGATAGATATATTTTGAATGGAAATTGTTTGACATACTACTCCTAGTACTCTGGAGCTCACGCCTAATTTAGCTCCTTAAGCTATAGTATAGAACCATAGTAGGAGTCAAAAGGTATGGTGGTGGCAGGGTAACTCTGCAGCCTTTGGGAGTTGAGGCAGAGGCACCGAGAGGCTGGGCTGGAGTGCTTTTCTGGGTGGCCAGCGGGCTGGACCTTTGTGACGAGAGGCTTGCCGAAATGGAAAAGATTGAAAGGGTCGTCTTTGAGAGGAAGACTGCTGAGCATGGTACATGGGCTGCACCGTATGGAGAGTATGGGCAGAGGCCACAAGCCATTAAGAATGCCTTCTGTTGCTGTGCCAAAGAGTTTGTACCCACGAAAGGGAGCATTTAAGATGGATTGTTGTACAGCAGGTGTAAAACTTCAGATGCGGATCCATGCATGGTGCCAGAGAGGAATACCAGTGGCCGAGGCATGCGCAGAGGTGGCAATAGCAAAGTATCTGGCATGGAGAAGAGGCTGGGAGATACTGGCACCCATTTCAAGGGTGGCTAGGAATTGGTCAGTGCCAGTGGATCAGGGGAGTTTTGCCACCACATCAGAGGCAGCAATCCATAGCATTTTCTGGTACTGGAGCATATGCCTCACATAGGAAAGGAGACATAAGACCAGTGTTGATATGGAGGTTGGGGGGGGGAGAGAAACGCGCTACTGAGAGCTAGATAAATGCTTGTGTTTCTCATTTGCTCCGCTACAGCCAATACAAAAATCTACTTCAGTCGCTGTCCTTTCTGAATTTTCAGCTTACTGGTTTCTTTTGAGCGTTTTAAGAAACTACATAGAAGTTGTTGTAGTCGAAGGAGGCAGTGAAGCTCGATACCTATGGGGGTGTGGAGCAAGTGTGCAGCTCCCAACCAGGGAGATGCCTTCACTGGCTAACTGCAGCCGGAAGGCTCAAAGGCAAAGAACCCTCAGAAGCCAACTTTGGCTTCTTTGCAAGCTTTCCTAGTGGAGTTACAAGGGGACATTAAAGAATCGTTCAACAAGGTGCAAATATTGCTTCATGACATACCCCAACGTTATGGGAGTATAGAAGAAAAGATGAATAAAATTGAAGAGCACGTGGAGATAGCTGAAAAAACGACAGAGCAATTGGCTTTGAGGGTTTTAACAGTGGAGGGGGCTATAAATGCCTCACTCCATGAACAAATAAATACCATGTCCAAACTGGAAAAAATGGAAAATACCTTGTTAATGAAAAACTTAAGGTTAATTGGACTTGCAGCAGATTCCTCCCCTGAACTGAAAACGGAGGTTGAAAAAAATCCTAACGATGCTTTTTCTCCTGATCAAAAGGTGGTATTAAACTCAGTATTTAGGCCATGGTCAAGATCGAAACAGCATACTATGGAGTCTTTACTAAGATATGTTATTTGTACCTTTTCATCTCTGGATCAGAGAAATACATGGTTTTTGTCCTGCACACAATGTATACACCATGGCCAAGATATTCAAAAGGGTTGTGCACAACCCACTGATGTGCCCTGGTGCGATATTTAAAAGGGAAAAGTGCGCCCGCGCAAATCCCGATGCGCCGGGGCGCATCAGTAATATATGCAGGCAGAGGTGGGGGGGTGTGCCCATGCATAAAGTGCACAGCCCGATATTCAGCCCGGGCCATGCAGAGTTATGCAGGCGTAACCCCTACCTGTGCCTGCACAAAATTACGCTTAAAAAACAGGAACAAGTCGAGGGCCACCACACGGAGCTGCCGATTGCAGGCAGTCCGGATATGTGAATGATTCTTAGATGGGAGGGCTGCACGCCGATTGGCTCATGCTCTGAACCAATGGGCGTGCAGCCCTCAAGCTGTCAGCCGGCGGGCGGATGGGGTGCTCGCCGCCTACCGCTGATGGGGCCCGTGGGTGGGTGGGGCCACTAGATCACCAGGTATTTCCGGCGCTTGGGAGGATGCTGCCCGCGATCGGGCTACTCGTGGTCCACTGGACCACCAGGGATATTGACTTTGGGCGGGGTGTCTGATGCCAGCGATCGGGCCACTCAAGGGAGGGGCTATTCAGTTATGCCCCACGATCGGGCTAATGGGGTTTACCATTATTCCCGCGAGGGGCATCGGTCCCCAATGGCTGCTGCCTGGCAGGGCGCCATGCGCAAGTCGTCGGGAATTGGCGCACCTGCATGCTAATGGTATGCAAATGGCGCCGTAATTAGATGCAAATGGCCCCCCCACGCCTTGCATAAATTATGGCCCCATTTGCATGTCACCCTTTGAATATCGCAAGTGCTGAGCATGGCGCAATGGAACTTGCGCCACCGCATCTCAATGCTCCACTCTGACCGCTGGCGCAGTTCCACTGAGCCATGCACAGTGGGTGGCCAATGGGCGATATAGTCAAAGAAGTTGCTCCACTGAATATCGCCTCGGTTACACCCCTGCACCACAAAATGGCGTAGTTTGAATATCTGGGCCTATGTATTAGGTATCGCTTCGACTGTGCCCCCACTTTTGGGGGTCCGATACTGTATATAATTTGTATATAATGCACTGCTCGCAGCCTTGTGACTTTTATTTATTTATTTAGTTTTTGTTGACCGGGTAAGTGCACTAGACAAATCCCTGTTATTTTCAGGCACGACCCGGGGGAGGGGGATACAGATGAATGCCAACTGACCTTGAACCAGATTAAGCTGTTGGTGGTATTTTTAGTGAATGAGGGAAATTTGGCCAGGACACTAGGGAAATTCCCCTCCTCTTTTCGATAAGTGCCATGGGATCTTTAACATCCACCTGAACTACCACCAGTCCAGGCAGATGGGACCTCGGTTTAACGTCTCATCCGAAGCGGCACCTCAAGTGCAGCACCCTCTCATGCTGCACTACAGTGTCAGTACTGGATATTAACCCAGTGCCAGATGTGGAACTGAACCCACAGCCCTCTGATCTCCCGGCCTCAGAGGCGAGTGTGCTACCTACTAAGCCACTGACTTGATGTATATGCTCAGACCATTTGTGTCTTTGTGTCTACCTACTGACTATGTGATGCTTCTGTCCCCCCCCCCCCCCGACTCCGTGTAACTGCCTAAAGTGCATAATGTTGTCCTATCTCGTATTTCCTTGTACTCTCCCGGGTCGTACCTGAAAATAGGCAAATGTCTTGTTTAATGTACTTACCTGGTTAACAAAAGCTACATAACTACATAAGATGCTGCAAGCTGCCAGGATTAAGAAGGGATTTATGTATGTGGGTCAGAAGATCTACTTATATCCCGACTTCTGCTTAGTAACACAGAGGCGAAGGAAGCGTTTTTTGAACTTGCGGTCAGAATTTTGTCAGTCAGGGGTTACTGCAGTATTGCAGGCCCCTGCGAGGTTAAAAATTTCATTTCAAAACAAGGACGATGTTTTCGAAGATGCTGATGCTGCTAAGGCTTTTTACGATAAGAACATTGCTTTGCCTATCGTAATGGACACTGAACTGTCAGAGGAAGATGATCTGGTGGACAATGCTCAGTATACCCCAGTAGCTACATGACTGTGCTCTTTATAATACTTTTGTTTGAAAGATGCACTTTATTCTCCCCCATCCTATCTTACTCCATTATTTCTACATTTCTTTTCTTTGCCAGATGGACATTTTGATTAATAATCTTTTTAAAGATAAGCAATAGGTTGGAGACGGGGAAACAGTATAAATATCATGGGATAAATTACAGATGCTCTTTTAGTATTAATGGAAATAACTGAATTTTATTTTTATTTCCCCCCTCAAAATGTATTTTTATGCTTTTTGGTTTCTCTCTTGTATTATTTTTTGTTTCAAGATGAATTCTGTTTACTTTTGTATATTTCATTAATACATTTTCTCTCTGAATAAAAGAAAGTATAAAAAAGACCGGTGTTGATGAGGCATATACTTTGTTTCCATGAGGTCTAATTTTCTGAACCCCTGGGCAGGAGGCAGAGTACTTAATAGTTTGGAACACCTGGTCCTATCATGGGCAGCATTTATTACACAGAATCCACCAGCGGAGCATGGCAAAAAGGAGAGGTCCGCTGGGGTCTTGTAAAGACAATCTGCCTACTTAGGAGTTGGAGGGACCATGTGAGGACAGTGCCAAGCTGCAGAGATGGCAACCTGATTGGCCTGGATAAGTGGAGGGACCTCAGGAGCCAGGTCCTCCAGTAAGTTAAATATATAGCCAAGTTCCGCATTGGTGGTCTTGGTCGGTGGTGTTAAACCCCATGACCTGCTCTAACTGGGTCATAATTCCTACAGAATTGGGGCATCTGGAGGAGAGCAGGGAGCCAAGAGCCTGGGATCCTCCCTCACCTATCATCATAAGCTGGGTCCTCTCTGTTCTTGTCTTTGTCCTTCTCCATGTAGTCCAAATCATCCTCTACCATGGCCAGGAAGGAGGGAGGAATGGGAGGTGCAGGGGGAATTGCTGTATAGCCTGCCAGACTTCCTACACTGTGGGGACCACAGAGGCAATGCTGACTGCGGAAGCTGTCAATGAAGCCAAAGAGGAAGGAAGAGGAACCCTAATGGACACCATGCGAGAGGGGGACATCATGGAGAGGATCGGCCAGGGCTTTGGAGGGGCCAAGAGCCCCAAGTGTGAGAAGCCATGCCCAGTGCCTGGACTGATGAGCCGCAATGAGAAATGGGCTGTGATGGTGGTGGCAAGCAAGCAAATGGAGACTGCGATGGATGCTGAAAATCATAGGTCATTCATGAAGAGCCCAGTCCCATGCTGAAAGGGTGGGGGAAGAGGTCGGCAACAAAGAACCCAGTGCCATGGTGGAGGGACGGGCCGGCGATGAGGCTCAAGCAGAGGTTGGAGGACCCAGTCCTATGCTGGAGGAAGGGGTCATCAATGAAGGACCCAGTCCCATGCTGGAGGGATGGGCCGACCATCAAGACAGAGGTCATTGGCAGAGGGCCCAGTTCCATGCTGGAGGGATGGGTCTTTGACGAGGTGCAAGCAGAGGTCATCAGAGGATCCAGTCCCATGCTGGGAGGACAGGCCATCAACGAGGTGCACACAGAGGTTGTCGGAGGATGAGTCATTGATGAGAGCAAGCAGAGGTAGTCGAAGGACCAGTCCCATGCTCAGGGGCTGGTCATCCACAAGGTGGAAGCAGAGGTGGTCGACAAAGGATCAGTCTCTTGCTGGAGGGATGGGTCGTTGACGAGAGCAAGCAGAGATAGTCAACAAAGGACCAGTCCCATGCCGGAGAGACAGGTCACCAAAGACGGCAAGCAGAGGTCGAAGGATTGAGCCCCATGCTGGAGGGATGGTAGTCAACGAGGAAAAGCAGAGGTTAGTGATGAAGGTCAAGCAGAGGTTGCTGACGAAGGGTCAGTCCCATGCTGGAGGGATGGGTCATCGACAAGGGTCAAAGAGAGTGCTTGTCAAAAGGAAAACACAAAAAAAGGTGCACTTACCTCGTCGAAGGTCACGTCAACACACCTGAGGCAAACGTGAAGCGAACTGGGAGATGACGGAAAAAAGAACTGAGGCCGCTAGAGGCTGCTCGTGTGTATATATTTATTAGAGGCAAAAAACTCTGTTAGCGACAGTTAGTTGTTCAGTGAGAAAGGAAATTCGTTAAGGTTGAAAGCCCTCCTTGGACCCCCGCCCAGACCCCCAACTGACACTGGGGTGCACATTGGGGTTGCCGCCCTCTCACCCCATCAGATGTGTGAAGAAGCAGAGAGGAGAATGGGGTGAGAGTTAGGACCGACAACCCCAACGCTGGCACTCGATGCCAGTTGCGGGTGCTGTTGGCGGGGGCTTTCAACCCAATAATACCGAATTTCCTCGCTTTTGTCGCTGTGAAACAACCCTAACTAATGCATTAAACTGAGTTTTTTGCCTCTAATTTCCCTTCTTTTTGAGACTGATAATGAGAAATAGTGAATGTAATGCGGTGGTGGAAGCACGGGGCCCACGCTGCCCGCAAACGGTAATGTGCAAGGTGACGCAAAGCAAAACACAAAGATAAACAGTACTGTAGACACAAATGGTTAAAATAACGCAAATGCAAATGAAAACGCTAAGGGTAATGCACATGGTGCCGTAGACGGGAACAGTAAGTGAAACGGGTACGGAACCACAAGCAGAAGCAGTAAGGGTAACAGTAATTTAAGTGCACAGGCTGGTTTTCCCCAAAAGCTGCATAGAAAAAGACAGTAAGTACAAAGAATATATGCATAATAATGGGTCTCTGAGCAGAAAATGAGGAGTTGGAATACTAAACTGCTTATATCTCAGGAACCATAGGACGTAGAAAAAAAATGTAAGTCATATGATGTATGACTTTCCTGGCTAGTTTTGTGCTTAGGCCCCTTTAGGGGGCTAAGCATTTTTCTGATGAAAAGTCCATATCTCACACCGTTTCTGAGATAAGGGCCCTGAAAGGTGTGGCAACTGTGAATGTTATCCCACGGGGGGAGAAGAGAAGTTCTGAGTGCCATAACTTTGGCTCGCTGTAATATTTTTCACCAAACCACTAAAAGGCACACCTGTGGATGTTGGCTTTCTTCCTCCAAATTTCAGCCCAAAAGACCACACCGTTATTTTTGCAGCAGGGCGTAAAGGTTCCTGTAATCAGGCGGGCGCCGTAATGTTATCCTATTGGAAAAAGCGTCAACTTTGGAGTGCCAGTCGGAAAAGAGGACCCCAAATAGGGGGACGTGGGAAGAAAGGTAGACCAGATGACTGAGATCCCCAGAGCTACTGTTATGGTAAATTCTTACGTAGCTATGCCATCTTCTTCGGGGGGTTAATCTCAGTCATCAGGCCACACCGTAGGAATGAGTCCCAAGCAGTTACAAGCATGTTGTGACAGTCTGGGAGGCAGGCAGACCGAAGCCTAAGACAGAAGGTCTTGAAGTGCAGCCCAGCCGAAGCCTGCATGGACTCTGGAGGCAATGTCCAGACTGCAGTGCTTGGTGAAAGTATGGACGGTACTCCAGGTGGCAGCAGCCCAGATGTCAGCTGCTGAGACCCCCTTGAAACAAACCACTAGGTAGCCCTACCAGTCATGGAGTGGTCTTTCACCACCCCCACAACTCCCTGCCATGTTTACTGTAACAAAACACAATACAAGTGGTCAACCATTTGGACAAACATTTTCTGAACGTCCTCTCTCCCTTGGGCGAAAGAAACAACAAGCTGCTTTGACTTTTTGCAGTCCTTGGTTCACAGCAGATAATACTTTATAATTCTGAGCACATCTAAAGTATGGAGCAGTGCTCCCCTGGATTGTAACGCTCCAGAAAATACACAGGGAGGAGGACAGATTGGTTCAGGGTAAACTCAGACACCACCTTTTTGTGAAAAATTAAACAAGCCTTCTCACACCACAGAATTTGAAGCTCCAAAATCCTTTGAGCAGAAGTGATAACCAAAAATAATGCTTTCCATGAAAGGAAACGAAGCTCACAAAACGTGGCTGGCTCAAAAGGAGATGGGGTAAATTTTTCCAAAACAAAATTAAAATCCCAAGCTGGGATAGGGCTACAGACTGAGGCTTCAGATGCAGGATGCCCTGAGAAAGTATATCATATCTAGCAGAGTCACGGTATGACCCTCCACATGCCTCGTGGAAGGCAGAGATAGCAGAAAAGTGCACCCTGAGGAAGAGATATTGGAGGCCTGAGTCAGACAATGAGATAATGTAGTCCAGGATTTGGTTCACCTGACAGGTGAAAGGCTCCAGATGGTGCTTGGCAGCCCAGATAGTGAACCTTTTCCTCTTCATGGCATTGGTGGCTCTAGTGGAGGGCTTCCTAGCCACCATCAGGACATCAGCCACCTTCTGGAAACCGCAAACTGGGTAATGGCTACATCCTCAGGAGCCATGCATGCAGATGAAGGGACCTGAGATGTGGATAGACCAGAGTCCCCTGACGCTGTGTCAGCAGATCCCTGCAGAGAGGCAGTCACCAGAGAGTCGGTTGCCAATCACTGCAGTAATGGAAACCATACCTGCCGTGGCCAGTACGATGCTACCAGGATTATGCTGGCCCCCTCGATCTGCAGCTTGATTTGCATGCTCTGAATCAGAGGAAATTGAGGGAAAGCTAAAAGGAACCTCTCACTCCAAGAGAGGGACAATGCATCTCGCCAGAAAATTCCAGGCCCTGGACCTAGCGAGCAGAAATTGGACAGTTTTGCATTGAGTGGGGATGCAAAAAGGTCCAGCTCTGGATGACCCCCACCTGTCGTACCGGTCTTCTGCAATGGACAGAAGCTCCCATTCATGCATCCTGGACTGAGTCCAGCTGAGGCTGTCCGCCAAGGTGTTCGGCATGCCTGGGAAGTGGACTGCAGAGAGCTTCAGGCCACGGGCCAGTACCTAGTACGAGACCCTCACTGCTTCCCTGCAAAGGGGATAAAATGCATCCCGTCCCACCCCGGTTTATGATACAGTAGACCAAACAGACTATCTGACTGAATCAACAACTGTCCCAGAGAGAGGTGGTTCCGGAAAGCCTGCATGGCACACAGGACTGCCCTCATCTCAAGGACATTTATATGGAGGGATGTCTTGGGCCGGGGAGCAGGTACCCTGAATATGGAAGGGACCCAGGTGTTCTCCCAGCCCAAGCCGGAGGCACCCGTAGCAAGAATCTGCTGGGAATAAAGGATCAGAAATTTGACCCCTCTTGAGAGATTTCTGGGATCCATCCACCACTTAAGGACTATGTGGATGGAAAGGAGACCAGCACCAGCTGCTCAAGGTCTTTGGTGTGTTGGTCCCACTGTATCCGAAGGGTCCACTGGAGCACCCACGTGTGCAGTCTGGCCATTAGGAAAGTGGCAATGGCCGAGGCCATGAGACCCAGGAGCTGCCAGCAAATCCTCACTGAAACATAGCGGCTTTGAGCCACCACCTGAGCCTGCGATATAAGGCACTCCGCTCTGTCCGGCAGCAGGAAAGCCTTGCCCTATGCAGAGTCCAGGATCACCCCTATGTATTGCAGTCTTTGTGCCGGGGTCAGAATGGACTTGGGGAGGTTGACAGTAATGCCCAGGGAGTGGAACAACTGGAGGGTCCGCTCCAGAGTTCTGAGAAGTTGAGCCCTGGATGGGGCTTTGAGAAGCCAGTTGTCCAGGTAGGGAAAGATGTACAGGCCTTCTTGCCAAGGCGGCAGCTGCCATTGCTCAGCATTTGTAAAATCCTGCAGCACAGAGGATAAGCCAAAGGCAAGACTCTGAACTAGTAGTGTTCGCCTTGAAAAAGAAACAGGAGGAACCGCCTACACCACGGGCACACCAAAATTTGCAGGTAGGCATCCTACATAGAGGAAGCACAGTTAGTCACCCTGTTTGAGCAGAGGCAACAGACCTGGCAGAGTGACCATGAGAAACATTTTGTACTAAATGTAGAGGTTGAGGTCTTTTGAAATCTAGAACAGGCCTAAGATCTCTGGTTCTTTTAGGGACCAGAAAAAACCTGGCATAAAACCCTCTGTTCTTCTGCCACCTGGGCATTGGTTCAACTGCCCTTTTCTGCAGAAAGGAATGTACCTCCTCCAGAAGGACCTCTGCGCGGTCTGGAAGGTTGGTGGAAAGTACCAGAGTAGTTTCTTGGGGCTGTTCCAAAAGCTCCAGAGTGTGACCCTTTCTCTACTGTCTGAAAAATCCAAACATCTGAGGTTATGGTTCTCCATTGATTGAGATGAAGGGAGAAACGACCTCTGACCACCACCTCTTGGTCAGGGAATGGAAGAGGGGAGTTTGGCAAGGAGTCAAGTACAGGTGGATTCAGCAGCAGGGGCTGGTCCACTGCCTCTGGGCCATTTTGCAGCAGGACTTGAGGTGGAGAAAGGGGTGGGCAAGGCAGAACTGGCTTTCCTCATCTCGAGTCTGGAGTCCGATCTGGACTTTTAGACACCTTACGAAAGGGCAGCCTCTGTCTGCTCCAAGGCTGGTTATGACAGAGCGAGTGGACAGATTTGAGGGGCCCTGCCGGAGGCCTGCAAATCACTGATTATGTCTTGGATATCAGGCCAGAAAAGTTTCAAGCCACTGAATGGGGCATTACGTACCTCTTGCTGGGCATCTGCCGCAAAACCGGATGCCCTCAACCAGACGTGCCTACGAAGGCAAATATCCGTGGCAACAGCCCTGGCAACAATGTCAGCCATATCATCCAAGGCCCTGAGGAGGTGTTTGCTAATATCCTTGATGGCCTGGAGGGACTTAAGGACCTCCTGTTTCTGGGAACCCTCTGGGAGGGCCTGAGCAGCAGCCCTGCCCTTCCTTCATATAGTATTTTGGTACCTGACCATATGGGACAAGTAACTGGTGATCCAGAGTCCCAGAGCAGAGAAGGCCTAAACCCTCTTACCCCAGAGGTTGATCCCCCTAGATTCCCTATCGGGGGGGAGGGATCTAAGGTGTTCTGGCACCTTAGACCTGTCATGCGCTGCTTTGATGACCACATAATCAATCTCATGCTGGGAAGAATAATATGGCAGACCCTGGGAGGCATGGTAGAGAGCTTGTCTGCCCTCATAGGCATGGCAGGGACCATGGCAGAGCACTGCCATGCTGCAGTGGTGGCATTCCTTAGAGCTGGCACAATGAGAGGAATAACCCATGGTGGCTTCAGAAAGTTCAACAGACCCTTCTGGTGGCATTCTCTTACTCTGTGGGAAGCCCACTGGAGCAGACAGCTGGTTCACAATATTGAAGAAGGTGGGGTCTTCCGGAAGGGACCCAGAGTATGTTCATGGGGTCCTCGCTCATTGAAGAGGCTGTAGACCTGTCCGAGAAAGAGCTTCCTCTACCTCTTCTTCCTCAGGAAGGATAAGATCAGGGTGGTACTCCTCCTCTAAGTTGACCCACTATAACTCAGGGTCCAGGCAAGGGACCAATGGCTCCCTAAAGAGCACAGAGCGTAAAAGGCGGAACAGGCGTCGGTGTCAACAGGACACCCACCAGCACCAGTGATACCGGTCCATGAGATCATCAGATGACTAAAAACAGACTGAGATCGACTGCAGGCAAGGCCGCGCCAAAGGCACAAGGATCGTCGGTCAGGAGCAATGAACCATCTGCTGGGTCTTGAGAGCTCAACAGCCCTGGTGTCTGAGGACCTGGAGAGGCATCAGGCCTCGATGGAGGTGCAGAGGTCGATGACCCGAGGGTCGACTGACGCCTCTCCATGAAGCGGGAGGAGGTGCTGTCATTATGGGTCTGGTAGAAGCAGAGGCCTGGACAGCAGAGGTCACCGGTGCAGCAGCTGCCAGCAAGTGCCCCTGGAAGAGGAGGAAGTCGTCTGGGAATGGGAGCACCTCTGGGGTAGTAGTCCTGGTCTTTCTAAGTCTCTCCCCGAGGACTTGTCTCGGCCTTCCAGACCTGGGAGAACAATGAATCCAATGGCTGATTCCGGAAGGAGGGACATCGAGGGACCCCTGCCCAGAACTGGCTATTTGCTGTTCCATAAGGAATTTCTTCAGAGCCTTTTTCTGGCACCTTCAGGTTGTAAGGTTGAATTTCTGGCAGAGCTCACAGGCAGAAACATCACAGTCAGGCCCAAAACAGCAGATGCAGAGGTTGTGGTAGTCTGAAGAAGAAATTTTTTCTTTCCTCATTGGTAGTGGTGTAAAAAAGTGGAAGAAGTGTCTCTCAACATAAACATGGTAAAATAATCTCTTATTAAAAAGAGATTCCAAAACTAAATGCTAAAGAAAAACATAGGCAAAAAAGCGTGAACTGTGATGGAGCTTCCACGAAACCCTTGTGAAGGAGTCGACAGTGAGAAAGAATTGAGGAGGGAGCAGGACCGCTCACGCCTTTATAGGGTTGATGACATCGCAGGTGACATCGGGCGT
Organism: Neoceratodus forsteri; assembly: GCA_016271365.2. NCBI lineage: Eukaryota > Metazoa > Chordata > Ceratodontiformes > Ceratodontidae > Neoceratodus > Neoceratodus forsteri. The sequence continues at coordinate 1,110,034,763 of CM057456.1, read as the reverse complement.
AGATCCCAGTTGTACCGCTGGAAAGCCTTCGAGGGATCCAGTGTCACAGACCGTGAAGTTCCCACAGTGTGACCCAAATGACAGATACCCAAAGAAGATTTAGTTTTACTCCTAGTTAAATGACTCCAGCAATGATTTTCTCCCAAAATATTAATGGTTTGAAAAACCCTGTAAAAGAAAGAACAGTTGCATAAAAGCTACCGTAACAGTAGATCTTAGGGGATCTCGGTCATCAGGTCCACAGATGGAACTTCACCATCGGTGAAGTGACATCCACATGGAAGATTTTCATCAGTACAACTGGGGCTGTCCATGCCAACATCGTCTGCCGATGCCACCAACCTATAAATGCATGAGCTGCCCCGCGCTCCCTCCTTAGTTCTTTCCTCTGGAGACAAAGGGAGCATAGCTCTAGCCATGCGGGACCAGGGAGAGAGAAAGAGGTGCCCAGGCCCATATGAAAGGCTGGATACACCAGATAGTTCATATTTATTTAGCAAAATCAGATAAATACCTTTGAGCACAAGTGCTCACTTACAGAGGTTCCACGTCGTGTTTAAGAGAAGTACAAAAATACAGGATAAAATATATTTCAGTTACAGACTGGTGCAAAATATAGGGTATGTACAGAAGGTAAATGATAGGTAGGCAACAATTCAGTGTAACTACAGTAGCTAAACAATAGGCATCACACAGGAGAGAAGCAACCAAATTTGGCATTGTCAGAGTACAAAGAACAGGGAAAATTAGGCATAATGTCCCACATTGCTGGTAGATTTACCAAGAAAACCCAGATTGGGGGTTGGAATTTGCTAGGGACAGCTACAGGGGCAAGGAGAGTGCAGCCAGTAGAACCCTTTTGAACTGTCCAATTTTAGAGAGCCATGAGTGCATATCCAAATCATGCAGCCACTGAACACTTGGCCAGACTAGTTCTGCAGAAGGGGACAGAGAGGTTGCCATAGGTCGAGCTTATGGTAGCATAGGCATTGTGTGAGGGGGTTAGGAGAGTTTTTATCCCAGGGTAGGTGAGACCCAGGAGTACTTTTTGTTCCCAGCAGACAGGTCTGATATTTTATCCTGCTAGTAAGAGGTAGCTAGTTTGTGAGGGTACAGAGTGCACAGGTGTGGGTGGTTTTGGCTACTCCAGTGACAAAGCGACATGCTTCGTTTAACACCATCTTGACCCTGTTTAGAGACGTTTCTGAGGTGGCCCCATCAGCCAGGATCCCGTAGTCAATCATTGGGAGAATGGAGCAAGAGACTACCACCTTTTTGGCCTCAGTGGTAAGGTTTAGCCTCAGCCTAAAGTGTGCACCAAGTTTCCTATTCATATTGCAAACCAGCAGATCAATGTGGGCGTGAAGGTAAGTGATTGGTTGATTGTGACGCCCAGGTACTTAAAAAGTGTCGACCTCGGTCTAGGCATCTCTCTTGCACTGAGGACAGTTGGGAGGGTTACCTTTTTTTTCTGTATGCTAGAAAAAGCATTAGCTTTGGCTTTCTGTAATTTAGTACTAACTTGTTTTGCAGGAACCATGTTCAAGTACTGCAAAACTGAGTTGAAAGTCTCGGGTGAGGTCTCCTAACTGGGTCCACTAGTACTGATGACAGCATCACCCACATAAAGTAGCATCCCTGATGCAGGACAGGCTACTGGTAAGGTATTGATGACATGGCTGAAGAGGAGGGGTCCCAGGACAGAGCCCTGTGGAACCCCTACTGTGACAGGCCTGGGGTCAGAGCAGACTCCATTAATCCTAACTTCTTGTGTTCGGTCAGTGAGGTGCTTACTAAACCATTGGACAAGGTCAGCAGAGAGGCCAAGTGTGTGTAGCTTAGTGGGTAGAAGTGCATGGTTTACCAGGCCATAGGCCTTAGGTATTTCAATAAAGATAAGACCCACCAACTGGCCTTTACCTAGGTACCCATAGAAAGTTACTGTATTCTACTAGGGCTGTGGTGGTGCTGTGTTGCTTGTTGAAGCCATGCTGGTGGGTGCAGAGGAGGTTATGATGGCTGACATAGGAGACGAGTTGCTCAGAAACCATCCTCACGAGAGCCTTAGGCAGGGGTGATAAGATTGATATTGGTCTGTAGTTTGAGGCCAGAGTACGGTCACCAGTTCATAGAAAGAGCCTCCCAAAAGGAGGACGGAGGGAGGGGAAGGCAGACCTAATGCCTGAGATCCCACTGAAGATCTACTGTTATGGTAAGTTCTTGCGTAACTGTTCTATCTTCTTCGGGGGTATCTCAGTCATCAGGTTCAATAGATGAAACAAGTCCCAAGCAGTTACATATGCACAGAAACAGTCTGGGAGGAAGGCCATCCCGAAACTTGAGACAGGAGGTCCTGCAGCACAGCCTTGCCAAAACCTGCACGGGATGTTGAGGCAATGTCCAGAGTGTAGTGCTTGCAAAAGTATGGACAGTACTCCAGGTGGCAACCACGCAAATGTCAGTGGTGGAGACTCCTCTGAAGCAGGCCACAGAGGTAGCCATGCCCTTGTGGAATGAGCTTTCACTGCTCCTGGCAACTCTTTGCCATATTTATCGTAGCAGAACACAATGCAATTTGTCAACCATTTAGACAAACATTGTTTAGAAACCTGAAGCACTTTCTGCCTAGGGCAAAAGAAACAAAAATCTGCATTGACTTCCTGCATTCCTTGGTCCAAAGCAGGTAATACTCAAAGTTCTGTGCACATGTAACATATGGAGCAGTGCTTCCCTGGATTGGCACCCTAAGGAAAATAAACAGGAAGCCAGACAGGTTGGTTCAGGTAAATTCAGACACCACCTTATGCAGAAAAGTACAGTTACGTAAGAACTTACCATAACAGTAGATCTTAGAGAAGAGCTCTGCAGCAGGCTACACAATAGGACTATTCCACCAGGCACTAGGACCCCACGGAAAAATTCTAGCCAGCAGTACCCAGCAGGGACTGCCTCCGATGTCCACCAATGGTATAAAGGTGGCTGTCCCCAGCCCCACCTCAGTTCTCCAGCCGGAGACCTGGCAGATGGATGGAAAGGAGAACCGAACAGGATTAGAGAGTTCCCAACAAGGAAAAGATAGGACCGGGGAAAGGAGGGAGGGAAAGCAGCGCCTGCTGCAAGAGCTCTTCTCGAAGATCTACTGTTACGGTAAGTTCTTACGTGACTGTACCATCATTCTTCGAGTAGGAGCTCCTGCAGCAGGCTACACAATTAAGACTCGATTCCCAGGCAGTGCCAACAATAATTTACTGTAGGGAGGAAGGGGAACCATCAGAGCCTCATGAAAGGGGGCCTTGTAGAACGGCTAGGCCAAATCCCACTCTTCTCCTGGAAGCTATGACCAAACTGTAGTTCTTTATGAAGGTGTGCACTGAGTTCTAAGTTGCCGCAGCGCAAATGTCTGCTGCCGAGACATTTCGTGATGCTACAAAAGAGGCAGCCACCCTTCTGGTGGAATGTCCCTTCACTGATCCTGGTAAGGGCTTCTTGTACCTTTCGTAACAGAACGTAATGCAATTAACCAACCATTTGGATAAGGTCTACTTAAGCAATTAGGCACAACAGAGTGTGGGTTATTGGGGATTTACCCACGCTTTGTGTGGTGTGTCACGAGGCTCAGCCGAGTGACTGAACCACACAAGAAGTGGGTAATATCACTGGTGTGGGAGGCCTTTCCTTCAGAAGGTGGTCTCCTTTAACTGGTTCCCGCATGCAGTAAACAATACTGCAGATAGGGAGACTAAAGAGGGCTGTGAACACTCTGGTTCCTGTGGAACATTTGCCAGGTCTGGTGTCAGGTTCAAGGGAGAACTGGACCGTGGCGTTTCATTCGGCGCCTGAGGGTTCCCCATCGTCAGGTCCCCTGACGGATGGTTTGGGGGCATCAGGCCGGTCGTTAGGTCTGGTGTTTCTGGGACCTCTGACAGCCACTCCTCTGGCGTACAGGTTGGGGATGCCGGCTCGGCTGGCATCTGGTCTCCTGGCGAACTAAGTGGAGGCACAGGCAAAGCCGGCATATGACCACTTGTGCCAGGAACTCCTCTGACTGCCCAGTTGGCTTAGGGGGAGGCATCGCCTGAGTGGTATCAGAAGAAAGCAGACATCAGAGTCTGCCATTTGGAGTTTGGCTGACCGCTTCTTGGGAGCCATCTCTGCGGTGGCAAGATTGCTCCTGACAGCCATACCTGTCGGTCCTGAGGACACGCTAACGACAGTGGTGTGTCCAGCCGGACAAACGGCAGACTGCTTGCCTATCTCTCAGCGGTATCCTTGGGTCTTAGTCCCTGCAACCTGCTGGAAGGGTCAAAGGCTCAGAGAAGGACCAGGTGCCCCCACCCATCTGGACAAGGGCAGGAGCCTTCATCAACAGCAGACCTGAGCAAGGGGCCTGCCCCAGAGTCCACCCTCCCACAGAAGTGCGAACTCGGGGAGACCGGGAATGGGGTTTGGACCCATGTTTCTCCTTCTCCCTATGGTGGGCTTCACGCAGGTCCTCTGGTCCTTGAGAGAAGGCAGAGACTTGTGGGTGGAACAAGGAGGAGGAGGAGCCCGCTGGCTTCTGCTGGAGAGCGGGGAGTTGTTGCTCCATGAGGTAGGCCTTCAAGCGGCGGATCCACATGCGCCGATTAAAATTTCAGCAGTGCGGCCAGGCGTCTGTGTCGTGGGTAGACCCTAGGCAAAAGAGGCATGCTGAATGACCATCTCTGGCCGAGATCTGTATCACAAGCGCACTTAAGATTTCTGCTGTTTGGCTGTAGTCGAAGGCGAAGACATAAAATGGTAATCGCTCAACAGTAACAGTAATAAGGTATGTGAAGCGTAGAACAAAATGGCGGTAAACAGTAGTAACGAGACGCCTGAGGAGTCTATGTGCATGGGATGATGGTAGAAAAGAACTGGAGGTTTGGCTGAGGAATGCCCCCTTTATACCACTGGCAGACGTCGGGGGTTGACCAACGTCAGGGGCAGTCCCCACTGGGTACTGCTGGCTAGAGTTTTTCCACAGGGTCTTAGTGCCTGGCAGCATACGCCTAATTGTGTAGTCTGCTGCAAGAGCTCCAACTTGAAGAATGATGTTAGGATGCGTAAGCAAAGATGTCCTGTCTTTGTGAAAAATCAAATAAGGCTCCTCATGCCAGAGGGACTGAAGCTTGGAAATCCTTTGAGCAAAAGTAATAGCAACCAAAGATAATGCTTTTCAAGAAAAGAAGCGTAGTTCGCAAGTCGTGACTGACTCAAAAGGAGACGGGTTTAACTTCTGCAAAACAAAATTCAAATCCCAAGCTGGGACAGGAGAACAGACTGGAAGTTTCAGATGCAGGATGCCCTTTAAGAAGATATGGGAAACATCCAGCTGACCCATGGTGCGGGTCACCCACCGGCTCATGGAAGGCAAAGACAGCCAAAATGTGCACCTTAAGGGAGGAGTACTGGAGACCAGAGTCCAACAGCGTTATCAGGTAATCCAGAATCTGGCTCATCAAACAAGTGAAAGGGTCCAAATTATGTTTGGCCATCGGATAACAAACCTCTTCCACTTCATGGCATAAGTGGCTCGGTGGTAGCGGGCTTCCTAAGCGGCCACTAAGACATCTGCCACCCTATGGGAAACCCCAAATCTGGTAATGGCTACGTCCTCATGAGTCAAGCACGCAGATGGAGGGATTTGAGGTTGGGATATACCAGGGTCCCCTGAGCCTGTGTCAACAGATTCCTGCAGAGAAGAAGAGGGACCGGCAGTACCTCCGCTAGCTGCTGTAGTAATGGAAACCATATCTGACAAGGCCAGAATGGAGCTACCAGGATCATACTGGCCCCCTCCATCTGCAGTTTATTTAGCACCCTCTGAATCAGAGGAAATGGAGGAAGGTGTAAGGAACCTCCTGCTCCAGGAGATGGAAAATGCGTCTCACCAGAAAACTCCAGGCCCTGGATCGAGCAGAAACTGGGCAGTTTCGCTTAGTAGGGACGCAAAATGGTCCAACTCTGGATGACCCCATCTGTTGAACAGATCTTCTGCAATGGATGAGAGAAGCTCCCACTCGTGCATGCTGGACTGCATCCGGCTGAGGCTGTCCACCAGAGTGTTTAGCACACCTGGGACATGAACCGCTGAGAGCGTTAGACCGACCACGCCCAGTACCCCACACTCGTGGCCTCCCTGCATAGGGGGTACGAATGTGTCCCCCCTCTTGTTGATGTAATACAGGACACTGAGGTTGTCTCACTGATTCAACTGTTGACCTGGGAGGAGATGACTCTGAAAGGCCTGCATGGCATACAGGACTGCCTGCATCTCCAGGACATTGATATGTAAGGAGGTTTCGATTTGGAACCAAGAGCCCTGAGCTTGAAAGGGACCCAGATGAGCCCCGCCTGCCCAAGCGAAGGGATCCATGGCAAGAATCTGCTGGGGGGATATCTGGATGGGGACCCTTTGCAGCAGGTTCAGGAGCTCCATCCACCAATGGAGCACCTTGAGGACAGGGGGAGACCAGTACTAGCTGATCTAATTCATCTGTGCTCTGGTCCCACTGGAGGATATACATGTGCAGCTGGAACAGTGGGGATGGCCACAGCCATCAATCTAGTACACTCTTGCAGGGATATAATGGCTCTGGGTGACATCCTGAGCCTGGGCAATAAGGCACTATGCCCCGTTCTGAGGCAGGATGGCCTTTCCTGAGCAGAGTCTAGAACCAGCCCTATGACTGCGGCCTTGAGACAGGACTAGGACCGACTTGGGCAGAGTGACTGTAATGCCCAGGGAGAGAAATAACGGAAGAGTTCTCTCTAGAGTCCACAGAAGCAGTTCCCTGGATGGGGCCTTTAGGAGCCAATCGTCCAGATAAGTGAAAACATACAGCCCCTCCTTCTCAGAGCTGCAGCTAATGCTGCTAAGCACTTGGTAAGACCCACGGCTGGAGTATAAGCCAAGGGCAATACTTTGAATTGGTAATACTAGCCTGGAAAAAGTACCCTGAGGAACCTCCTGTGGGTGGAAATCGACATGCGAGGCATTTGTCCTGCATGTCTAGGAACACAGTCAGTCACCCTGTTTAGAAGAGGCAGCAGGCCTAGCAGAGTTACCATATAAAACTTTTTGTACTGGACATACAGACTGAGGTCCTTGAGGTCTAAGACTGGCCTCAGGTCTCTGGTTCTTTTGGGGGCCAGGAAGAACCTGGAGAAAAATCCCTTATTTCTTTGGTGCGTGGGCACCATTGCTCAATGGCCTTTTTGTGCAGAAGGGACTGTACCTCCTCCCGGAGAACAGACAGGTGGGCCAGGGGGTAGGAATAGGGTACTGGTGGAGTCTCTGCAGGCAGCTCAATGCACAGGCGTAGTTTGACTTTGACATTTGGAGGGGGGCAGGATTTGTGCGTAATTTAAAATTACTGAAAAAACATGTCAGGACAAATTTGGGGGCAACACTCCCCCACGCCCCCCCCCACACACACTACGCCTATGGCTCGATGAGCTTCAGAGTTTAATCCCTTTCTATGATTTGAAGAATCCAGGCATCTGATGTGATGCTTCTCCATTTATTGAGATGGAGGAAGAACCGACCTCTGACCACCTCCTCTTGGTCGGGGACCAGAAGGGGGGGGGTCTGGCTAGGAGTCAAGCGGAGGCGGATCCAGCCGCTGGGGCTGGTCAGTTACATCTGAGGCACTTGGCCACGGCTCCAGAGGGAGGAAGCGGCAAGGCAGTGGAGGCCTGTGTGTTTGCCTTTGGGGCAGAGAGGCTGCTCTGGATTTGTGGGACATCTTATGAAGGAAGGGCGCTGTCTGCTCTTGGGTTGTGTATGACAGAGCGAATGGACAGACTTGATAGCTCTGCCAGATGTCTGCAGCTCATTTATGATGTCCTGCACATCTGGACGACAACTTGGAGCCAAAGGGGCATAAGCACCTTTTGCTGAGTATCAACAGGAAAATCCCAAACCCTCAGTCGGGTGCCTCACGAAGGTAAATGCCAGTGGCAACAACCCTGGCACCAGTATCAGAGATATCATAGAGTGCTCGCAAAAGGTGCTTGCTAATATCCTCAGCATTTTGCAGGCACTTAACCTCTTGCCATAGGAGCTGGGTTAGTAAAATTTTTGGTGGGAGTCAGAGGTCAGAGCCCCAAGTAGGTGTCTATGGGAGCAGAGGGCCCTACATGTGGGGTCAGGGAGTTAAGCTGGACCACCATCGGACCTCCGCTATTAGCACAGTGCTCAAGTTATGCAGCTTACAGCATGCTCTGTGTCACATCGGCCCGTAGGTTATTTTTTATTCATTTATTTAAGTTGTGGGGATTTGCCCCTACACCTGCATGGTAAAAAAAAACAAAAAAAAAAAACGGGAGGGTTGGTCAGAGCCCCTCAACTTAAATAAAACTGACAAAACCTCACAGTGCACTCTATACCACAGAATGTCGGTTGAGTTGGGGAGCTTTGCCCCCCCCACACCACGTTAAAAAAAACAAAACAAGGAGGTGTGGGTACAGAGCCCCTCAACTCAAATACCATAAAACCACACTTACAGCACACTCTACAACACACTGGATTGACAGTTATTTTTATTATTTTATTTGCATTTGGGTGCTTACCTCAACACACACCCCTATAGTTAAACAGGTGGGTGGGCCAGCCCCCACAACTCAAACTGACAAAACCTAAATCAACAGCAAGCATGCAACAGAAGTAGCTTAGAGCAGCTACAGTGCAGCAAGCACACAAAATTATGTTGTTTTCTCCGTAGCTTTACACTATGCCAACAGCGGTCATCCCATAGTCTACACACTCAAACAAGCTAGACAGATGATATTGGAGACATTTCAATAAACTGTAACATCATCCATTCGTTAAACCTACAAACTGCCAAGAGTGAAAACATTGCTCTTTCAGGTTCTGAATAAAAGGGTAATTTTTTTCTCTCCTGGCACATCCTATTGTTAGACTAGGCAACCTCTTTTCTATCTCTTGCTGTAAAGGCATACTCAGTGCTCTCATATGCTGTTGTTGAAGTGGTCAGTCCGTTGAACAAGCCCCATAACTTCTTTGGGCAAACAACAGCTCCATTCCCATTTATAATGCAGCTGGTCTGACAGCTCCCCCACTGTGTAAATGACCCCCAAAAATGACTTTTTATCTCCATGTTTGAGCCTTGATGTGTCCCTCGTTATGAAGGTCAGTGTTCCCTCACTGTCGCACATTTTGAGTGTCCACGGACCATGAACTTCATTTCAGTGACAAAAGGTCAAGAGGTGCGGCAGACTAGATGGACCTCTGGTCTTTTTCTGACTCATGTTCTAGGCTTCTGTTTCTCTGCTTTCCCCACTTCACCACTCAGTGACAGGCCGACAGCCACCAGTCCACCACAGTCACCTCACCCTCCGGCCAGGGGGAGTGACTCCTTCCTCATTTTCTTCTCTCTCTCTCTACTGTTAAACTAAACTTCAAACTTCTCTCTGAACATTCCCCCTTCAGCACTCTGCCACCAGGCAGCCCACCACACCACTGTGGCACAGCACAAACCACACTCCTGCTTAGGGCAGCTCGACACTGCTCAGTACCATACAGAGGACACCAGATTTGCTTGGCTTACAAGAAAGTATCTGCTGGAGTTATACCTCATAATAAGTAGCAGTCAGCATAGTGCAAGGAGGCCCAGACAGCTAAGGTTTAGTTAATGGAAATCGCCCATTTGGTTGCAGTTTGCTTCCGTGTCTTTTCAGTCAAGACAGAATACCTTCATAAGCAGTTGGAAGACCTCACTTGTCATACATACATGGCAACACTTCCCCAAGTTTGTACACAGAAAACATTATCGAAGAGAAGTACACATATTCCATATTGAGACAAACATTGAACAGAAAAGTCCACATATTTCTTATTGACACTGATATACAGAGACAGACAGCAAAAAAATAAATAAATAAATAAAAATACACTGAGTAAATATGGTTCAGGCAAAGCATAAAAAGTAGGGAAATACAAAATTAGGGTAAAAGGTCCCCAGAACCTTTCTGAATCTGTGGTGAGTTGTTCCTCAACGTTTTTACCATCATGCAACGCAGTGCTGTTAACCCTAATTTCAGCACCCTCTGTTCCAGTATTGCTGTGTCAGAGTTCTACTTTTCTGACAAGAGATTGCCAAAATTCAGGTAATGCTAATACCTCCACAGAAAATACTTCCTTGTAAGCAAAGTACAGTATCTAGCCTAGGCACTGCCAGCTTTGCTCATCTATCTTTCACTCTATGTCAGCAGTGTGCCTTTTGGCACACACATACTATAGACTGCCCTTGTATGCCCTCATATGTAAAACTTACAGAATGTTAGTGGTTTACCTGAATTTGAGTCATCTGTTCCTTCGACCTGACAAACTCCCCCACCAACCGGCTTACCACATAATATGAGACCCTTGCGTCACCACAAAGCGCTGTCCCGAGTGTCATTTTGGACACTACGAGTGGAAAGCAAGTTAATCCAGTAGAGTAAGCCCTTTGTAAATTGTTGTGCCATATGGCCAGCAATAGCACGAGAGAGAGTAAAAATTTTTTTAAGGACCGAAATCCCACGCATCGCAATAGAGGTATGTTCTTGTGCATGTGCGGGATCTTTACTTATGCCACACTTGTGCAAGTGCGGGATTTTGGTCGATTTAAAAGTGTTTTGCTCTGCTCTGGTGTCCATTTGCTCTGATACATGGCAACAATTAATAAAGGGCTACTCTACTGGATTAACTTCATTTTTCCACTCAGAATGTCCAAAATGACACTTGTGGCAGACATGCGGTCTTGTCCTGCATAAGCTTCTGGTTGGTGGGGGGGTTTATGTCCGGCAGAGCGAGCAACACATAACTCAAAATTCAGGTAAACTACTAATATTCTTTAAGTTTTACATACATAAGGGCATACTAGGGGCAATCTGTGGTGTGTGTGTGCCAAGAGGCACAATGCTGACTTATAGTGCAAGACAGACGAGCAAAGCCGACAGTGCCCCTTTAAGCTCTTCTACAGTTAGAGGATTTTAATAGCAAAAATTGCTTAGGAAAGAAAGACTAAGTCAGATGTGACACAGGGAAAAAAATAAACCCTACCTTCATGGATAAAATGAGATATTTTTTTTCCACTGCAGACAGCTGCTTCAGTCAGGGTATTAAACCCTTTAAAAACACATTTCATCAGAGTGAACCTCAGCAGGAAAACAAACAGCCAGTTGCCAACTAAAATGATAACAAAATATTTCCACACCAGGTGGATTTGCTTTTTCAATTGTTTTCTATGCAGAGTGCTTCACATTTGCTCTATTTTACATTATGCATACAGCTTTAGGGTGGAAAGGATAATTGGCTCAGAATGTCTCCCCCCAGAAGGTCAATGGAAGGACTCTGTTATCCCTATTTCTTAAGAGCACTTTGAGTTTAAACTTGATGGTTATTATCATATCATCAGCAGATAACACCTGTTGTAAAACTCCAGTCCTAGTACACTTACCACTGCTTCTGTGAAGTAGTTCTGTGGTTTCCCATGAATCTTCCCTCCTTGGCCCTTAATTTACCCTATTTTTGGGCATCACACTAATAACAGATACAAAGTCTAATACATCAGTTAAGTACTGATCATTGAGGTGATGTCTACAAATGGGGTAAAGGGCCCTCTCTTCAATGGCACCCCAGATATATCCAAATTACAAAGGGTGCAGGAAGTGCCCAAGAGGAGGCTGTAGTCTGGCTGTCCCTCACCATGCCACATACACAATGAGAAGAGGGAGCCAACATTACTAGTAGCAATGGTCTGGGAGCTTTGGGTGGGTGCCAGGAGGCAGACAAGTAGAGTAAGCCCCTTTGGAGAAGGTTTACACATAATTTCCCTGCTTTTAACCCCATACGTTTCCCACTGGCTTACCCCACATCCCATCCCATCCCTCCATATGGTGAGGCCTGGTCAAACTAGACTCAAATCCCCATCTGGCTAACAACAGCCTTTTAGCAGTGATTAGTGGCAGTACATTAGAACCCCACTTCTATTGCTCCAATCAAAACAGGATATTCTCCCAGCAGGTATATTCAGGTCTTGGCATGGGTTCCTTCCCCAGTTGCTTCTTTGATCTCATCTGCTATGTTTCTTGGCTCAGTGGGTACTTTACTGTTACCCAGTGGGTGCGGTGGTAGACGGTCAGCTGGTGCAGTCCTTCTCCATCCAGTGAGTCTCCAACCTCGCAACTATTCCTCTTCAGACTTCTCAGCAGCTGCCTGCCTTGGCTTGATGACCCGCCCAGCCACAACCTAGTACTGACTCCATCGACAGCGTCACGCTGCAAAACTTTCCTAGCGGTGGTGCTTAGCCCCTCCTCGGGTTGCGTTGTGCCTGGTTTGCTCCCGACTGACCCAGCCTCTTCATTGGCCTCTGCCTGCCAGAGCTAGATGTTCTCCGACCGACCGGACTCTGGTTGCTCACTGGCACTGCCTCATGTTGACCCAGTTCACTTCACTCATTGCACCTCTTGCCCATCACCCAATGACATTCCCGCCTCTCTTTCTGACTGGAATGTGCACACAAAAAGGTGCCAGTTTCAAAAATGTCACAATGAATGCAGGGGATCACTCTGGGGTTGGGGGCGGGGGCGGCGGCACAACAGGTCACAGAGGATAGCACATGCACAAGGTCACACACAAAAAAAAAAATAAATAAAGGAAAATAGACTTATTTTGTTAAAAACCTCACTCGTTAAAAATTATTGGTGGGGTTGGGCCCGTTTCAAAAAAAAATTGCTGGAGCCCATGCCCCACGGGCCCATATAACCCGGCGCCTATGCCTCTTGCTTTTGGATACAGTCAGGAACAGCTTGGGCCACGGTCATGCCCGTCTTCCACAGGGTATTCTGGTACTTAACCATGTGGGAAAGGTAATTTGCATACCTCAGTCCGTGGGTAGAGGAGGCATAAACCCTCTTGCCCCAGAGATCAATCCTGTGGGATTCTCTGTCATGGGGGAAGGAGCTAAGGTGCTTGGGCACCTTGGACCTATCACGGGCTGCCTTTATAACCACCAAATCGGTCTCTGGTTGGGCAGCAGTGTGAAAGGTCCTGAGGGGCATGATACAAAGTAATCAGCCCTGCAGGGCATAGTTGGCACCATGTCAGGTCTGTGCCTGGCTGCAGCTGTGGCATTCCTTAGTGTAAGAAGAATGACAGAGTCCTCGCTCACTGAGGAAGCTGTGGATCTGTCAGAGGAGAGAGGCTCTTCCTCAGAAAGGATGAGATCAGGATGGTAGTCCACATCGACCTGTTCCAATTCCAGGTCTGACGACCAAGGCACTGACGACAGCCCATGGGAACAGCATGCAGAGGCTGAAGTGGGTGTCAATGAAGGTACCATTGACGGCACAGGCGATGCAGGCCTATATGCGCCTAACTGGTAGAAGAAAACAGTTGTGAATTTGGTCAAATGTCACGGAGGTCGTACAACAGTGGACTGCTGTGTCAACAGAGCAGGGCCAATGGCATAGGAAGTGATGACCCATCCGAAGTCCCCAGAGAGCCCTAAGAGCTTGTAGCCCAGGACCTGGGAAACATCAGGCCTCCACAGTAGGGCCGTCGATGATGGTCCTGTCGTTGAAGAGGGGGCCAACGACCCGGAGGTTGATGGCCAGCTGCTTTGCACATCAGGCGGAGGTGCTGTCAGTAGGGGTCTGCTAGAAATAGAGACCTGGACAGCAGGTTTAGGCATTGACGCAGCCAGAGTACCCACGGATGAAGAAGTAGTAGTCAGGGAGCGGGACCGCTGCTAGGGGAAGTGGTCTCTATCTTAGTCCTTTTTGTGACTTTTCCCTGAGAACCTGTCTCGGGTCTTAGTGGCCTAGGAGCTCAATGACCCTGACGGCAACTGGGAGGGAGAAACCCCAGAGAACCCCTGCCCAGAAATGGCTACCTGTTGCTCCATAAGGAATTTTTTAAAAGCCTTTTTGCATCGCCCGAGGGTGGTTTGATTAAACTTCTGGCAGAGCTCACAGTCCAAGGTATTGTTGCTAGGCCCAAGACAGCAGACAGAGTACGTTAGTGTGACGAACCAATCTTCTTTCCACAGTGGCAGCGATGGAAGAGAGACATCAAAGGATTAACTCTCGACATAAATGAGGTAAAAATCTCTTTAGAAAGAGAGAGATTCTAAAAGAGTAAGTATAAAAAAGCTGAATGGCAAAAAATGGCACAGAACTGCACTGGAGCTTCCACGGAGACCCATGTGATCAAGACAATGGCAAGAAGAACTGGGGAGGAAGCAGGGCCGCTCACGCTTTTATAGGGTTGGTGACATCAACAGATGATGTCGGCGTGGGCAGCCACCGCTGTACTGCTGAAAATCTTCTGTGTGGATACTGCTTCTCTGACTGTGAAGTTCCAACTGTGGGACCCGATGACTGAGATACCCCCGAAGAAGATCAAAGGTTATTCAATAATTTATGTCAGCACCCAGCTGATGTTTATTTCATTGGAGAAACGCACCTGACCACAACTGAGTACTAGAATTAGCCTGTGAGGTTAGATGCACAGTCCATGTCTCCACCTATCCCAAAAGTAAATGTCAAGGTGCAATTACGATTCCTGCCATAACCTCGATTGAATTACTTTAGGCCTACAGCAACTTGCAAGGTTGCTATGTAATACTGCAGAGCTGGCTATATCCGGCAGAAATCACCATAGCCAGTGTGTACTTCCCTCCAAACACTTCCACTTCGGTATTTAAAACATTCCTGGGTAAACCGATGGACCTCCTCCAGAGCCAGCTGACATTTGTAGGCAATCCGAACCTAGCAATGTCACTGGATCTGGATACCTCACACCTGGAGAAACACTGTGCATCGTTGCCTCAGCACCGTCTTCGCTTGAACCTCTCTAACCTGGGGATGGTTGATATGCGGCACCACCTTTTCCAATCTGGGAACACACACATATTTCTCCCCTAGGCATCAAAGTTATTTCCCCGTAGATTACTTTTTACAACATGTAAACATTTCACGAATATCTAAGATATGGACTATGGCCCTCAACTGCTATCAGGCCATTACTCTATCTTTCTTAAGCTAGCCCTGGGGAAGGAAAAGAAAGCATAATTCTGGTGTCTCAATACTTCACTGTTCAAGTATGAGAAGTTTTTCACTTTCACGTCTGAAGTAATCCCTCAGATTACAAGGGATAATTAGGATCAGACGACGACTGCCCTGATCCTTTGGGACATACTGAGGAGGGAGAGCATCTCTTATGCCTTACAAAAAAAAAAAAAAAGCAAAATGTGAGGTACAATTCCCTCTTAGAAGAGTTACAAACCTATCAGCTTCTCCACTCCCAGGTAGCAGGGTCATGGCAGACAGGATCAAGGCCCTGAAGTGCGAACTTCAGTCCTTCATTGACTACTGAGTCCAGCAGGCCTTGTCCTACTTAAAGGAAACATACTGTGAAGAGGGAGCCAAGGGCTTTCATAATTTAGATCGAAAGCTTTGGGCTTGTCGTCAGACAGTCTGCACCCTGCAGTTATGAGACTCTCTATCTCGGAACCTGACTCATGACGCTAGTCAACTCAGAACCATCTATAAAGAATTCTACCACCAACTTTATGCACCTTTCCCATCTAGACCCAGTCAATATAGCCAAGTACCTTAAAAAATGAATCCTCCCCAGCTTACTGAGCCTCACAAAGCACCCCTGTAATCCTCAATACTATAAGAGGAAAGCCTCTTGCAGCTCAAATTGGTGAAAATGCAAAAATGCCCTGGCCCAGATGGATTCCCTATAGAATGGTATAAAATCTTCTCGGAACATCATCTACCACACACCCTGCAGGCTTTCAAGGCAGTTGTCTCAAGAGAACTTTCCCCTCCTTCTTGGTCATATGCCACACTAGCAGCTATCCCCATACCAGGAAATTATCCGACTGCACCTTCCTATCGTCCCATTTCCATTTTAAATGCTGATCACAAACTTTAAATGGTATTCTGGGCCCACTGGCTAGACTGAATCCTCCCTCCCTACCTAGATCCATCCCAAACAAGTGTGCTTCATTAAACAAAGTCATACCACAAATAACATCTGACATACCCTTTTGCTCGTAGAACATGTACAGAGGAAATGCATCCCCACTGCCCGACTCAGTCTAGACATCGAAAAGGCTTTTGACAGGGTGCCCAGGAACTTGCTCTGGGGCACCGATCGGCTTTTAACTTCCCAGAGTCATTTCTTTCCTGGTTTCAGCTACTAAATCTCAACCCCCAAGCCTACATCAAGGTAAATAGCTTACCCCCCAGAAAAATACAACTACAGAGAGAACCTATCAAGTGCCCTCTGTCTCACTCCTTTTCACCCTTTACATCAAACCCTCAAGGTAGAGGATATCCTGCTTGGGGTACAGAATACAAGACAACCTTTATTCGGCCGATGTCCTTTTACCCTACTTAATCTGGACAGTGCCATCCCAGCAGCATGGTCCGCTCTTGCATGATTCTGGTCTGTTAGCTGGATTCAGGCTGAAACTATGTAAAACAGAAGTCCTCCTTCTCCACTATTCCCCATCCTCAAAAGTCAGCTACCCTTGCAGTGGCACGGTACTAGAATAAAATACCTTGGAGTCTATATCCCCAAGGACCTAAGCAACCTAAAACTTTTAAGATTAAGAGCCACTCACAGTAGCCATGTCAGAAGATATGCTTTAATGGGGGCAGCTACCTCTGACTTTCTTTGCCAGGATTGAAGTGATCTAGATTAATATCCTTCACTGTTTGCTATACCTTTTCCAAATCCTCCCAATACTTCCTGCACATTATTACTTCACCTCTTGAACCAAAACAATATCAGGGTTCATATTGGGGTGGGGTGGCACTAGCCTTGTATTCCGATCCCTACTGTGGTTTCCATTATCCAAAGGTGAGGTCACTCATCAAAATCTAAAAAATTATGCCAGGGCTTCTCATCTGTGAACCATACCATACTGGCTCCTTCCCCAAGCTTCCTCCATGGAAAATATTCAGTTTACGATTAACGACTTATAGGACATTGGCTCTTCTTCTAGCTAAATTGAATGGCCTTCCCCTTTGCTTTACACCACTTATTTCACAGCTCAAACAGTAAGAATATGGTTTAGCTTAAACAACATTCAAAGATGGCCCAGATATACAGGTTACTCACCTGTAACAGGAGTTCTAGGAATGGTATATGTTGTTCATCCACACTGTCTGGCAGGTATCCTTGCCGCTTAAATCTTGCGGAAGGTCTTCAAGCTAGCTCCTCCCACCCACCCGGTGGTAAAACTCGGCTCCGCCCCATGACGCCAGATCTGGCCCGGCTGGAAGCCCACAGGGTTGTGCTGCCGGTGGGGGCGTGGTGGATGAACAACATATACCATTCCTAGAACTCCTGTTACAGGTGAGTAACCTGTATTTCTAGGGACATGGATATGTTGTTCATCCACACTGTCTGGCAGACTCCTAGCAGTTCTCCGGGAGGAGGGAGGCAAGGCACACACCCCCTACTTAGGGAATAGAGACTGGAGAACCGAGGCCCCAAAACCAGCATCCCGGCGTGACTCAAGGTCGATGTGGTAATGGGTGATGAAGGTGTGTGCTGACTTCCAGGTAGCAGCCCTGCAGATTTCCTGATAGGACGCCCCTGAAACAGCCACCATGCAGCAGTATGGTGGGTAGAATGAGCTCTTATCCTCTGGGAGGCTCCATGCCCGCCAACTTATAGCAGAGATCTATGCAGGAGGTGACCCACCTGCCTATCGTCCGCTTGGCTGCAGGTCTGCCAGGTGCGGCTTCAGCGTAGGTGACAAACAGCTGGCTAACCTCTCCTCGGACTCCCAGGCGCCTTTATAGTAAGCGAGCCTCTAGGGTCCAGAGTATGGAGCCTATATTCGCCTCCGAGGTGTGACTGGGGTATAACACCGCAGAGTCAACACCTGGTTAAGGTGAAACTCCACACCACCTTCGGAAGGAATTTCTGGTGGGGCCAGGACAACCTTTGTCTCTGTGGAAGACCAGGTAAGGAGACTCGATGCAGAGCGCCTGAGCTCTCCCATCCTTCTGGCTGACATGATAGCCACCAAGAAGGCGGTCTTCCACGACAGGTGAGAGAGTTCACACCTGTGCATTGGTTCGAATGGCTTGCCCATGAGCTTTGCCAGTACCGCAGTAGATCCCACGAGGTGGAGGTTCTCACACCGAGGGGAAATGTGATCAAGGCCTTTGAAAAGCGCCAGACCACCTTCTCCTGCGCCATCGACTGCTTCCCTGCCCGGCCCCGTAAGCAGAGATGGCTGCCAGGGTGCACCTAAGCGGTCGCCGACCAAGCCCTTGCTGAGAAAGGGACCAAAGGTAGTAGGTATATAGCTCGCCAAGGAACAGGAGGAAGGGTCCAGGCCCTGTTCTGACACCAAATGGAAAATCTTTTCCATTTGAAGGCGAGATTTTCTGGTCGACTTACGGGATGCCTCAACCACGTTGAGGACCTCGCCGGAAAGACCCAAGGCCTGGAACTCTAGCCGCTTAGGAACCAGGCCGTCAGGTGCAGGGATTGAAGGTCCGGATGGAATACCTTCCCTGATTGACTGAAAGCAGGTCAGGCGAGCTGGAAGCTGCCTCGGAGCCTGGAGCTGAGGCTGAGGAGATCTGGGTACCAGTATCAGGGGCCAGTCTGGGACTATCAGAATCACCTGCGCCTTGTCCCTCCTTGCTTTGAGCAGCACCCTGTGCATCAAGGGAATGGGGAAAGGCGCAGAAGAGGCCCGGGTCCACGGCCTCGAGAAGGCATCCCCTGCAACTAACCCTGCTGAGGGGGCGGGCATAGAACAGCCTCAGCTCTCGCATTCTCCCTGAGGAAAACAGGTCCACCTGAGGTGTGCCCCAATGGGAGAATAGATCTTGTACCACCTCCGCAGGAGAGACCACTCGGGGACACAGCCCCTATCCAGCTTAGGGCATCGGCCAGGGTGTTGGAGGCCCCTGCAACGTGAATGGCTAGGAGATCCACCCCAGGCTGCGCACGAGTGACCAGATGCGGAGAGCTTCCTTGCATAGAAGCATGGAGCGATCCTGCCCTGGCGGTTTAGATAGATGCGGTCGTGGTATTGTCCATTTGGACCGACCACTTGACCTCAAGAAACGGAGCAATGGTGGTGAGAGCTAGGCGGACCGCCGAGCTCCAGCAGGTTGATACGACATCGGGACTCCCGCTGGGACCAGAGGCCATGCGCCGGTGTTCCCCAGATGGGCACCCCAACCCATCAGAGAGGCATCGGTCGATAGAGAGACCGCCGCCGGGCGGACAAACGGGATGCCCTCCTGCAGATGAACTGGAACGGTCCACCACTGAGAGCGCTCCACATCCCCTGGGTCACCGCCACTAGCTGGTCCAATGGATCGAGCGCTGGGACCACTGGCCAGCCCTCAGTTGGCGGGCGATGTTCCAGCAGGCCCAACGGACCACGCTGGTACAGGCCGCCATGAGACCCAGGAGGCGCAGGAAGTCCCGGGCAGGGCGCAATTGCCCAACCAGAAATGACTGGGCAAAGGAGGAAAGAACCTCGACCCTGTCCGCCAGGAGCCGTGCCCTGGCTCGAAGAGAGTCTAGCTCTGCCCCGATGAGAATCACCTGCTTCGGCTCGAGTTCCGACTTGGCCTTGTTGATGAGGAGGCCGACCTGGAGGGCCAGATCTCTGGACCGCTCCACCTCCTGTCTGGAGGGGCTGCTATCAACCAATCGTCCAGGTAAGGTAAACCCAGATCCTGCGCCGTAGGGAATGCTGACATCACTGCCATGCATTTGGTGAAGACCCTGGGAGCTGGAGATAAGCCAAGGGCATGGCTTGGAACTCGAAAGGGATCCCTCCGCCAAAGCGAAGGAACCTCTGATGTGGACGGATGGGTAGGACGTGAAAGAACACGTCCTGCAGGTCCAGAGAGCAGAACCACACGCCGTGTTCCAAGGATGGTATTATCTGAGCCAGAGTGACCATCCTGAAGGTTCGAGACCTTAGGAACTTGTTTAGGTCATGCGCCCCCCCGTCCGTTTCGGAACCAGGAAGTACCTGGACACGAACCCTGGGTTTGAGGGAGGGTCTGCCACCTCTCTTATCACCTCCTTCTCGAGGAGGAGAGCGATGTCGGCTCGGCAAGCTGACAGCGAGGCTTCGGACCCCGAGGCCCCCCGAGGTGCGACGGCACTGAAGGGTGGGGCCTGCTCGAACTCCAGAGGCAGGCCCTTTCCCACCACCTCCAACACCCACCGGTCTGTGGTGATAACGGACCAGGCGGAAAGAAAGTGGCGGAGCCGCCCCACCATGGGGGGCACCTGGGGTGAGGCGACGGGATTGGGGCGACACCTCAACCCGTCACTGGGCAGGCTTGGAGGAAGGACCGGCCGAGGGACCTCCAGGCCTTACCTCTCTGCTTCCTGGAGGAGGAAGCCGCGGGCTTGAGTTTGGGGCGCTAGCCTCGAGCCTGCTGGCCCTGATGCTGCTGGGCGGACGTGCCAGGTGCAAACGGACAAAGGGCTTGGGTTGCGGTCTGCGGCCCTTGTCCCTCTGAGCGGATGAGACCGAGTCCAAAGTGGCATTGGACTTTTCGATCCTCTGGAGGTGGCCTTCCACTCCAGGGCCGAAGAGGTCGGTCCCCAGGAAGGGGACATCTGCCAATTTGTGCTGGGTATCTGCTGTGAAGGTGGATATCCTCAGCCATGCCCGACGGCGCATAGCCACTGCGGCTGCGACTGACCTGGCGCATGAGTCTCCAATGTCAGAGCAGTCTGAAATTGCTGCTTGGCCAGGGCCCAACAGGGCATGGGAGAAATATGCCACCGCCAGCTAGCCGAGCCGAGCGAAGGCCAAGGGAGGGCGCAGTAGTAAGCTTTAAGCCCGGCATAGTCCAATTTCTTGGACTCCTTGGCCGGGAGGTTTATCCGCTCCCTAAGCGTTTCCGGCAGCTGGGAAAGCGCTGTCAGGCAAACTAACCCCTCGGCTGAGGATGTTCGAAACCGGACAAGGGAACATAGGGACCGCTACTTCCTGGCCATCCTGGCGGCGCAGAGCAGGAAGCAGGCGCTGCCAGAGCTCCAAGGCCGGGCCCACAATGGCCTCGGCCACAGGAAAGGCCTCCGTAGGGGAATCCCCTCGGTCCAATATCTCCGTGAGGGGATACTTGGCCCGCTTGGATACGGGCTCGAGCTGCATCCCGGTGGATTCCGAGATGAGCCTGAGCAAACCCAGGAAGGACGAAGGGCTGTCGTCCAGCGACTGATCTCCAGAGGACTCCAAGTCCACTCGCCTGGAGAAAAGGGAGAAATCGTCGTTGGACTCAGAAGAGTCCGCAAAGAGCTGCCTCGGGCCTGAGCCACCCTCCATCTGCTGAGGGCGATCGGGAGTGAGGGTGACCGACAGCCTATGGGGCAGACACTGAGCCGACCGAGAGTTCTTGGTCGGAGCCCCGAACAGCGGCTGTGGAGGCGGAGGTTCCACCGGAATCGGTGGAGCAGCTGGTTTTGGCCAAACAACCGGCCTGGGAACAGGCTCCTTGGGTAAGATGAGGGGTTGTTTCGGCCGCTCCGGTGACAACCACATAATGGCGGGGAAGCGGCGGCTTGTTCGGTCAGAAGGCTGTTGCCATGAGGTCCTCCGTGTCGGCGACGTAACTCCGTTAAAGCCTCCCTCATCCGAGGAGGAGGGAAGAGGCCAGCAGCGGCGCCGCTTACTGCAGCTAATAAGACCGAGACCGCCGATGACGGCGGGATCGGATGGACACGCAAGAACCGAGACCGAGAACTCGGCCTTCCGAGGACGGCGGGGAGGAGGCAGGTGGAACCTCCCCCTCGCTCGGAGGGTTCACCGAGGGCTCCGGAACCGGAGGCACTGGCAAGCCCACAGGATCCTCAACTCCCACCGGGGGAACCGTGAGAGGATTTTCGGCTTCGCCAGTCGACAACCCGTCCAATGGGTCGAGAAAGATCTCGACTGCGTCGACGGGAGTCTCGGTCAACTGACCTGACGGGGACACCGTGAGACCAGTGGCCGAAGCCGAACGATCGACCGAAGTCGATGGCCGACAACTCGGGGAGAGGGACCTTTCCCGCTCCCAAGAGCGTCGACGGAGGGACTTACCCTTGTCTTTCTTCTTGGACCAAGAAGAAGGTCCAGCAGACGTTGGTCCCTCTCCTCTAGTGGAGAGGGACAGACAAAGCTCCTTAAAGGAAGCTGTGTAAGAGGAACCCAGGGAGAGCGGGATAAATGCCGCGGTCGAGGAAGATGCGGCCCGTGACGCCTCCTCTTCGAGGGCGATCATCTGCTCTAGCTGATCCGCCGAGACCGCCGACCGGGCCTCTTTTGACTTCACCGGAGGAAAACATTTCTCAGGGCGCCCCAGTTGTAAACGGGCAGCACGGTCTTCGAGGACATAGGCTGAGAAGGAAGAGCACAGGTCGCAAGCCTGCGGGTCGTGCTCAAGGCCTAAACAGTAGACACACGTGGAGTGAGGATCCGTCCGAGATATCTTCTGCCCGCAAGGGCATCTCCGAAAACCGGGAGTCGATTTGTCCATCACAGCCGCGAGGGATAGAAGACCGAAGTCTATAAGCAAAAACCTTTTAAATTCGGAAAACCGAAGAATTAGGAACCAGTCTTATACGCAGAGCGTTAAGAAGGGAACCTGAGCTTCCAAGCGGTAAGGAAGATCAGATCTGGCGTCATGGGGTGGAGCCGAGAGTTTTACCACCCGGGTGGGTGGGAGGAGCCAGCTTGAAGACCTTCCGGCAATATTTAAAGTGGCAAGGATACCTGCCAGACAGTCTGGATGAACAACATATCCATGTCCCTAGAAATTTTATTTTTGCAGAGTCCTGGCAGTGGAAGAACTCATCCCCATCCAAACCGATCCAACCTTCCAAAGCTGGAAACCGTTGGGACTCTCCTGTATATACCAATTTCTAGATTTTGAGAAGTTCTTCCTTTTGAGACCATTCTGCAGCAATATCACTTTACCGCCAGGAGCACTACCAATATCTTCAGGTACGCACCTATCTTTTTACACAAACAGGCTGATTGCAACCACCTCGGATCCAGCCCAACTATTTCTCACTATCTTTTAGATTCTCTATGAGACACATCTTGGGGGCACATAATAGGCAACTTATACCAAGGGCTGCAAGATCTCTTGGCTATTTGACCAGTTGATCCCAGGCAGCTAGAACAAAAAGCGGCATGCCTTGTTTACCTATCCACCTGGCTTAAGTCTGTTGCTGGCACTGAAGATCACTTCCTCCACTTCATGGAAGGAATATGCCTGGAAGTGCAGGTACATATTTTAGGACCCCAGCAGTACTAACAATGAATATGCCATCAAGATATGAGCAGTGTTGGAGAGGTTGTGGACAGTCCCAAGCTGACCACTTACATATTTGTGGTCTTGCCCAGTTTTTATGTCCTACTGAAAGACATAGCGGCTCAACCTGAGGAACTGTCAGGCACTCGAGCCTTGATATCTCCAGTGATGATACTACTATCCATCCCTCCTTCGGATACTCGTCCCCACCCCCAGGCCTTTGATGTATACACATATCCTTACAGCCAAGAAGGCCATAACATGCCTTTGGATGAAACCAACTGCCCCAACAGTGCATACTGTACGTGGAGAACAACAGTAGGGGAAATTTATGCCATGGAAAGATTGACAGCTGCTCTTCATAACAGGTCTGCCCAATTCACCTCCAGGAGGCAACACTTGATGCTATACATTTCAAATATGGACTTAGACTTTGTCCCTTAGCGAGGTTATTTAGAATGTTCCCAAATTTGGAATGAGGCCATAGACAGAGCTTGTTACAGCTAATGGCCTAAGTCCCAAACTATATTTCACTTACAGAAAAGCAGCTGTGGGTGGGTCGGGTCGACCAGAGCTCCACTACCTAATGCTGAAGCCTGTAATCCTGTGGATGAATAACATGAATTTGTGCTTATAATGGTGAAGTGATAGCTGTACTGTTCTGTGTGTCAATAAACATTAAATTAACAAAAAAAAAAAAAAAAAAAAAGACAGCCAGCATAGCAGTGCTAGTGTTGATGGCGCCAGCTGACACAAAGTCGTGATGGAATAGTGCCCATAGACAATACATTGGGAAGTGACTGCATGCAGCCAACAGTAGCCAAGCCAGAACCTGCGCCCAACTTTGGTGTCTGAATGATGGACAAGCCAGCAGTGGAGACCAATGAAGTGGTCTGAGACTTACCCTCATGGCGAGTCAGCAGTTATCTGGACTGGGAGAGAGAACTTTAAATGTTTGTGATGACTCATGGTCCAAAAAGACTTTTGATTTTTTCTTTGATGAATGTCATTTTTCCCTGCAACGGCAGTAACATGGCTGCCTGTTAAGAAGGTTCACGAGTGTCCATGGTGGCAGATCCCACAGAGTGAGTCAGACATCAGGGTAGATGCCAACGTTGCCAGCTTGGTGTTCTCCACTTTAAGCAGGAAAGTTTCCAAAGCCTTCCGGTGGAGACTCTGATTAGCCTGATTAAAGCCTTGGTAAATGATGCAGGATTTCACATTGCACAAAAGGCCCAGGCACCAAACACAAAGAGCGTGAGAGCCGTCTCCAAAAATGTATTTATTGAAAACTTTGGAGAGTACCTTTGAGCACAAGTGCTCATTTACAAAAGTTCCACGTCAAACACATAGTCACAAAAAATTACAAGTACAACATGCAGCTCCAGAGGAAATGAAATTGGGTCAGGCTCAAAGCACTTAAGGCACAATTACTTACAGTTTTAAAAAGAAATCCTTACAGATCGTTGTGACGTAGACAGCCAGCTCTGAGTGCTCGAGTGCTGTATTTATTTTTATTACACATAAAATATGTGAAGGGAAGGTCAGTTCAAGGAAAAGGCTGTCTTACTGGAACTGACATCAAAATCCCAGGGGATAAGTTCAAGGACAGGAGATATTTTAAACTGAGAAATCTGAGGTGCAATTACCTTGTCAATTTGCTTTCATCCCAGGAAATAAGATTAGCCATTCATAATGCCATCAGAGAGATCCTCTGACTTGCATGGCTGCCAGGAAGGACTTGTGGGAGGGGCATCGGAGAGAGGCCAGAATGGACATTGAAGAGGTTTGATGTCTGAGCCAGGGAGGACCCAGGCAGGTTTGCAAGGTCCAAAATACATTCCGGGAACCCTTGAATTACATCAGAAAGATCTGAGGTGTAGATTCCAAGGTCCAGGCGGGATTAAAGATGTAATACACTTTTGATTTGAATACAGTGACTTAGATCAAATAAACTTTTGAGATGTATGTGGCAGGCACAAACCAGTTCTGGCCAGTTAACCTGTGAAGAGGAAAGTCAGTTGAGGTCACCTCATATTTCTTTTTAAATATTTTATTTGGAGACCCTGTATTGTAAAATATACAGTTTGATACACCAAGGTGGAGTTAGTGACCTCATGAGAAGCCCAGCTCAGAAGTGTGTTTAAGTTCTGAAAGAACCTGACAGACACACGCAAGAAAATATTTCTGACTGAGTGAAGGGAGATCTCCAAAGCACGGAAAGAAAGTAAGCATTAGATTATACCAGTCTGAAGTTAAAAATTGTAGGAACTGTACTTTTTTACCTGTTTGTTTTAAGGCTGTATGTGTTGGGATGTATATTTGTTCAGTAATTATTGTTCTGTTTTGATATTTTTAAAATAAAGATTTTTTTTTTACAAACAAAACTGCTGGAGTGCCTTGACAATTCTTTTAGTTTAAGTGGAGCTTTTAAAGGTTATAAGTACACTGTGTATGGGCTTAAGCTATACCAAACTGGGAAATGGAGAGAGTTCTCTAATAGTCTTGCATAGAGATCTAAGGGTTCATTTGAAAGACCTGGTTGGGTGCCCGTAGGCAAAGATAACTTGGCCCGTCCGAAGACAAAATTATCTGAGCCTGATAACTGGAGTGCGCTAACAAGAGGTTATCAGTTTGAATCCCTTCAGAGCTTGAGACTAAGGTGACTTGAACCCACAAAATAGACAAGAGAATTACCTTGTCTGTTCACTGTACTCAAATCATCGCTCAGAGTTTGGCACTTTGGGAGTGAGGGGCTGACCGACTGAGCGAGTTGTGACAATGTGTAAAAAGTCACAAGTTATATATGAGAACCCAAATAAAACTGTTTGTGGTCTACCTTTACAGTCCAATGCAAGTGTAACCATTAAAGACCTCTTAAACTGATTAAACTTTGTGAGATTCAGCAGTGTACCAGGCTATTTGTCTAACCAGTTAGCGACCCTGACAGCAAATGGCCGCTTGCCAGCTGAGTAGGCTTAAGGGCATTTCTGGCTATGTTCCTGGTGGTGTACTGGCTGGAGACAGTGTGGAAGCAATTTGTTAAAGCAGGAGGCATTAGGCTCAATAGCACCCTTTTAGCCAGCAAACCGGTCTGGTCTTTATTCTTCATGCCGCACCCGCAGAAGTGAAAGTGTTAGCATCTTTGTAGTAGCTGATGACATCATGCAACAACGATATAAAGTAAATAAGTACAGAAAAAACTGTTACTTCCACAACTGCAGTCAACACAGGCATTTGCCGTGGTCTGACAAGAGGCTGATGGTATAAGGAAAAATCTGAGGCAGTAAAGGACCACCCACATTATAAATACAGCACTGACACAAGTCAACATGGGTGGCCCCAATGAGGAAGAAGCTTCTGAGTGGTCCTGACACTGTTCCATGGTGCAAATGGCATAGGTTTTCACGTCATGTGAAAGGCCAGGCAGCAAACACTAAGAGCATGAGCGTGGTCTCCAAAAAATCTTCATGCTGCATCAGCAGAAGTAGCTGATGACAGTATACAAGAATGATGGAAAGTAAATAAGTAAAGAATAAAGTGTTACTTCTACAACTGAAGTCAGTATAGGAGTTTTCCTTGATCAGACGACTGGTCGACAGTGTAAGAAAAAAAATTAAGGCAGTAAAGGACTACCCACACTATATATGTGACACTGACATGAATCAACAAGGGCATCCCCAACTAGGCAAAAGTTTCCGAAAGGTCCTGACACAGTTTTGGAGGTGTGGGTCTATGGAGGGAGATGTCCTTAAAGAAAGACAGTTACATCAGAACTTGCATAACAGTAATCTTCAAGAGAAACTCCTCCATTAGGCTGCACTTTTGGAACTATAAGCTGTCATGTGTCAGGATCACACAGAAACGTTTGCCAGCCGGGGGCCACCCACAATGACGTGCAGCGTCAATGTGTATACAGATATGAGTGTCCCTAACACTCTTCACTTCTTCACCAAGGATTAGCATCGGAGGGCCTTTTTCCGTGAGGAACCATGAGACCACACCAGTACCAGGCAAACAAGAAGAGGCATGGGACTGGAAAATAAACATCATGAATAAGGCTTTAGACATAGCATCTGATATACCCTCATTAGAAAAATGGGGAAGGAGGAGGGTACGAAATGGACTAATGAAGTAGATTCTCTCAAGATCTACTGTTACAGCAAGTTCTTACATAACTGTTAATCTTCACTGAGGATATCTCTTTTATTTGGCCACACCTTTGGAATGATTCCCAAGCAGTACAAAAGCATCCCAGGAGGATGGCACAGCCTAATATGTAATCAGGACAGAAAGCTTAGAGTACAACAAGCCCAAAGCCAGCATGCCTACAAGAGATTAAGTCCAGACTGCAGTGTACGGTGAAAATGTGAGCAGAGCACCATGCGGTAGCGACAAGGGCAGCTGTGAAAACAAGCAACGGAAGTGGCCGTACCCCCATGGAGTGACCAACAGTAAAAGAACTTCCTTACCGTTACTTCCTACAACTAAAAAACAGAAAACAACTAGCTGGAAAGACACAGGAAATCCCACTTTCCCAGGGGCCAATGAAACAAAAAAGGCAGAGACAAGCTCACACATTAAAGTATGAAGCTCAGAACTTCAACAAGCAGAAAATCCCTGTAACTAACAAAACCGGTTTCCATGACTGTAAAAATGTTGCGCCACAGAGTGCGGCAGGCTCAATACCGTGCCGATGTCAAGAGCTCAAGTATGAAACAAAGCCCAGGGCTGGACTGGAATACATACAAGATGCATCAAAGCAAAATATGTCACCACAATTAGGGACATCGAAGCAGGACAACCAACTGCCACCAAGATGAGCATGGAATGCCTATATTGCAGCTGAAGGCATCCACAGAAAGGAAAACTGCAAGGAAAAAACAAGTATTCTCTGAAAATAAATGTACATGACAGGTTAAAAAAAAAAAAAAAGGTCTACAGGCTGGGAAGCATATGTAACTCAAGGTAGGCAAAAATCAGGCAGTGGGTGCCTGAGCTGCAGGGAAGATGGCCACAACTTTAGGAGACATCTCAAATACGCTATGGCAACATGTTCAGGAGCAAAGTATGCAGGATATGAATACAGTACCAAATGGACCAAAGGCATGTGTTCTTCAACAACAGACCATGAAACAGAGGCAGAGGAACACAAGGCCCCACAGCAAGGTGCCGTGAGAGTGTAAGCCATATTTGGCAATGCCAAAAAAGGAAAAGAGCAATGAGGATGACAGGGGCGCTCATCCTTCAGAACCAGAGCATCACAGGGACCAGGTGCTGTCAGTATTACCAGTGGACTGGGGCAGACAGGAGTCTGAGAAATACATGAAGGTTGTATGGAACACTTATCATCAAAGCACTGATGTGCAAGCAGGGCTGTACACCTTGCCAAAACCTAGGCATGGGGAACAACATGCTGAGAGCAGCACCTGACCCAAAGCCCATCAACCGGTGAAGCACCATATAAGAGATGGCACACAAATGCCTTTGAAAAGGCACTATAAGTCAGTCAACACAGTACTGCATTGTTGTGGGTGGGTGGGGGGGGCAGAACCATTTGGTCCAATATGGCCTGTAGCCGATCCCACTGAACCCTGACCGAGATGTAACAGTGACTTATCAAACAGGCAGTGACCATTGTGAACTAAAATGCGCTTGAGTAATAAGGGTGTCGGTCCAGTTCTGCGGCAGCAAAAAGGCACAGGCCATCACCCAAGACAAGATCGCTCTTAAGTATAGCAGGCGGCAGCAAGGTACCAAAGTACAGACACTAAAACCCCAGGGCCCCAAACATCAATCCAGTTCAGAATAAAGTGAGAAAAAGAGCTTCCCATGAATAGACTGGCAGCAGCTGAACGTCTAGATAAGGGAAGACAAAGTCCCCACTCTGGGAAGGGGTGTGGCGAACAAAAACCTCCAGCATAAAGCAGAGGAACTGCTTTGGACACAGGCTGACGTTTATGTAAAGTCATATGACCTACATATCTAGGTAACAAAGGCAATTTTCAGTTTGCAATTGGAGAATCAGGGCTTGCAGAAACATCAAGCTATGTACAGAATTAGGTTCCTGAAGTCCAATCCAGAACCCATCCTTCCATACAGACCTCACTCTAATGTCTTGAAAAACAGGAAGTCCAGGCCAGTTGCATGGAGGGCTAAGGCGCTGGACGCTTTACCTCCTGTCAACCCATGTTCGGGAGTGAACGTGGGTTGTCGGGGATCGGCCTGTGAGGGACAGGATCGAGCATCTGGAAGACTGCCCTCCTCTCCCGGGTTGTGTGGTTCACTGCTCCCAAACGATTGCCACCAGGTGGAGGCCTGGTGGTAGTGCAGGACTGAGGGCAACCAAGATGGGAGGGTGCTGCAGCATGCATGCTACTGCGCACACTGATGTGTGCATCAGCAAGGGAAAGGAGAAAACAGAAAAGGAGCTGAAAGCCCCTCCAGCAATCTGGAGAGGGAGAAGATGGCCTCTCCTCCTGGCTCCTCCAGCAGAGATCTGCCGGGTGTGGGATTGGACCGGGGCGTGCAAAGGGTTAACAGAGTTCTCTGAGAGAAGGCAGGGCCTGCCTGCTAGCCCGGTGTGTGTGAGAGAAACAGACCCCCCACCAGCAATTGTCCTTGCGTGTAAGGTGTTGGGGGGTGAGAGACAGAAGATCGGTCAGAACCAGGGGGCAGCAGGGCCACCAGAACCAATGCCTTTGGGGTGCTCTGACATGGACACGAGGAGGAAGGGGACCTGGGAGAGGACTAGCACTCCTGCCACGACCCTGTTGATGGCATTTACAGTTATCCCAGACAGAAGGCCTACAAAAACAGCCCATATCATACTCTCTCTCTCTCTCTCTCGAAACACAGATTTTGTCAGCTGAAAAGGACCTTTAGGCCCATCCAGTCTGCTCCTAATCCCTGTCTATTCATCATCACTGACCTTAGTTGGTGACAGGTGTCACTACCTCCCCCCATTCCTCTACCCAACATGCCGCTGTGCCTATCCTACACATGCCTGGAGCTCCCCATGGTCTTTGCCCCCACTAGCTCCTCTGGCAGGCTGTTCCAGTCACCCAACACCTTCCAGGGGAGGGAGTGGAATAAAGGACATAACAGACCTTAAAGTCATTTCAGAGGACTGAAGACTACAACATGCTTCTTTAACATCATATCCAAACAGTTTTTAAGCCCTTGAAAGGGTTGTTCAAAAAGGTCTGCTGTAGAGCAGTAGCAAACAATAGCAAAAGTAGAATAATGTCCAAGACAAATACCAGAATCTGTAGCCCTGAAAAGGCATTAAACACATAATAAGCTGAACTAATCAAATATTTACCAACTTCAACACCAGCAGATAAGTTACTAAAGAAAGTAAACCTTGGCAGGGTCATCAGGCAAAGCCTAGGTTATAGTACAAGCAGCCTTGCAGAAGCTATTCTGATGTTTTATCATATAGGCCTGGTAATTTGCAATACTAAGGCCCAAAGATACAAAGGCATAATTACATCTGCCCATAACATCCAGCTTCCTAGATTCCTTATCTGAAGGCAAATTACTCATGTGCCTACAGACTTTTCACAGCCATCATGAGGAGCCATAATGACTACTGAGTCAGTTTCAGGCTCAACAGCATATAGCTTAGCAGACAGAGAAGAGTACGATAGACGGTTCTGACCGATCTTCTGTCTCTCCACCCCCCCCAACACCTTACCGCAAGGACAATTGCTGGTGGGGAGGTAGAAGACTTGGTTTGCTGGCCAAGGCACCTAGCTTCACCTGAGCTTTTTCCTTCTAAGACTGCTTGAAAGGCAGAGTAGAGAAACTTACCAGAGCAAGGGAGAAGGATTAAGATTTAGTTTGGCTAAGCAGATTTACTGTGTGGTGGTGTTTTTATTTTTTACTCACAGGGATTGCTACTGTTTGTTGCTAACATTTCATTGCTTTTTTTTTCTCTGATTCAAATTGTTGTTGCTGGTATACCTTCTTCTGCATTATTACAAGGTATGCCTACAGGTGTGTGCTAACAGATTACTCCTGTAATCTTCTGATTCAAATTGTCTTTTGCAAGGTATATCTTCTGTTACTGCTTTATTTTTCTCTGGAGCAAAGTGTTTCTTACAGCGTATATCTTCTCTGAAATTACTGTATTACAGGTGGAGCTTACATTTTTGTGACTTTTTTATCATTGGGCTAAGCAAAATTATTGTTTGACACTGTGTTTTATTTTATTCTTGTTTGTTGAAAAGGTTTGTTGTCTCAGAGGTGTTTCAGTCTCCTTCTCACATTGAAGGAGCTAATTGCTTTTCCTCCCACAGCTCTTCCAAAGGATTAGGTGTGTATGTGGGGGGTGGAGCTGGCAAACTGTCAGTAATTTCCAACAGAAAGAAGGGTTAAAAAGTCAGGTTAGTTGATATCTTGGAGGTAGAAGACTTGGTTTGCTGGCCAAGGCACCTAGCTTCACCTGAGCTTTTCCTTCTAAGACTGCTTGAAAGGCAGAGTAGAGAAACTTACCAGAGCAAGGGAGAAGGATTAAGATTTAGTTTGGCTAAGCAGATTTACTGTGTGGTGGTGTTTTTATTTTTTACTCACAGGGATTGCTACTGTTTGTTGCTAACATTTCATTGCTTTATTTTTCTCTCTGATTCAAATTGTTGTTGCTGGTATACCTTCTTCTGCATTATTACAAGGTGTGCCTACAGGTGTGTGCTAACAGATTACTCCTGTAATCTTCTGATTCAAATGGTCTTTGCAAGTTATTTCTTCTGTTACTGCTTTATTTTTCTCTGGAGCAAAGTGTTTCTTACAGCGTATATCTTCTCTGAAATTATTACAGGTGGTGCTTTACAGGTTTTACAGTTTTATCTAACATTAGGATAAGCTTTCAGGGTTACTGCATTTGTTATTGACTGATTGTTTCTGCTCTTACCTCCTTGTTCTTTCGTCCGTGGTTCTTTTCTACGGGGAAGGGCCCAGCCAACCACCCATGCTACACTCCTTTTTATAGGGTACCACAGTTGTGGACATTTCCTGTGGCAGAGCAGGAAGAGGCGGATCAGTGGAGCCTCCACAAGGTGATCTCATTACAGGGCACTTAGTAATTTAACTTGTTATAACAAGTTAAACAAAGCACAATTAAACCATTACTTGCATTTTTTTCCTTCTAATTACTCTGACTAGGTTACAAACCCAGCAACTTATTTGGAATGGATTTCATTAACTGCAGGTACTGTGGAACAATTTTCAGAAGGACAGTCTCACAGGATTTAGGGCACTGTCCTACATGCTGGGCCTTTGGAGATCTTAGGGCTCAGCTCCGGGCAGCATGGGCAGAGACTGCACGCCTCAAATTTCATATTGAAGAGGAAATACATTAATACATTATAAGAACCACCTGCCATTTCCCCAGCATCCAACAGAAAAACCTCGACCGCAGAGGGTAGTTGGTCCAGGAGGTTGGCAGGTGGTTAGGAGGAGCAAATCAGGTGCCCCATCACTCTCTGCTCTCCAACACATTACCTCCAAAAACCATATAAACACTACAAACAGGTATCTGCCTCTATCTCTGAAATCAAATAAAGAGGCAGAAGACACTGCAGAGCAGAACACTGCAGCACAGGAGCTTGCACAACAAAACTCACCCAAATCAGGAACCAAAACTAAACAAGCACAAAGAAAATCCAAAAACTTCTGATCATAGGAGACTCCATGATTCGGGGTTGATACCCATCTCCAGCCAGGGTGATGGTCAGATGTCTCAGGTACATCAGCATGGAGACACTGACCGCATTACTAAAATTGTTCCAAAGCAGAGAAAACATTGATGTCCTAGTACACATAGGGACTAATGATCCCGCCAGCCGGTCAGTTGTGGAGACCAAGGAACACCTGACTAGGCTGGGTGACAAACTATCATCTATTTAGATCCGGCATCTCCTTCTCTGAGATCCTGCCAGTCTGGGAGAGGGAGCAGATGGACGGAAGGTCAGAGAAGGGAGATAGGAGCTAAACACGTGGCTCAATGACTGGTGCCAGGAAAAGGACACAGATTTGTAGGGAACTGGCAACAGTTCTGGGAGCGAAGTTCTTTAAATTTGATGGACTGCATCTGACTAAGAGAGTCAGTGCATTGGGGCAGAAGTTTGGCGTCTTTGCAGAATATTTAAACTAGCAAATGGGAGGGGTGCAGCACCCCATACGTCCGAATGGGAAGAACACCCCTCCCCTCAGCTAGTGGTCAAACAGGAATTCAGCATGTTTGCCGTTCATTTGCATCACCAGGTAAGAAAAAGGTTTGTCTCCCCATCTGACCATTGGGAGTAATGCCAAACTTCACCCAACAACTAACACACCAAAATCTGGCCAATGGAAAATCATGTACACAAATGCTCACAGCCTGGGAAATAAGATCCCAGACCTGCAGGCAATAATGTCAGAGGCTAAACTGGACATAGTAGCAATTAGTGAGGCGTGGTTTACCAGTAACCACACTTGGGAGACTTCAGTACCTGGCTATGTATTGTTCAGAAGAGACCGAGGTGCAAAAGGGGGAGGAGTGGCCCTGTATGTTAATGAAAATATCAAAGCTACAGAAATTCAGAATACACATAAGGAGCCAGAAGAACTGTGGGTCACCCTGGAAACAGAAATGGGACAGCCATAAGAACTGGGGTTGTCTACAGGCCCCCAGACCAGAGGGAGGACATAGACACATTACTGTTAGAAGATATACAAAACATGACAGCTAAAGGGAGGTTCTGATAATGGGAGACTTCAACATGCCAGATACAGATTGGTCAATACCAGCAGGAACATCTGCCAGAACTAGACTCATAGTGGATTCCTGCAGGGAAGGCCTCAAACAACTGGTACAGCAACCCACAAGAGACAGGGCTATCCTAGATCTAGTACTGACTAACAAAGAAGGATCACAGATCTCCAGGTAGAAGGTCACCTGGGGCCAGTGACCATCACATGGTATGGTTCAATTTGGCTACTACATCTAAATCATCCCATTCCAAGGCAAAATATGGGACTTCAGAGGAGCTGACTTTGATAAGATGGCCAACAGAGTTAAGCTAGCCCTGGCAAAAGAAACACAGGTGAGGGGTACAGGCAAAGTGGGCAAGCATTAAGGATGCAATACTTGAAGCAACATCCCATTGTGCTAGGCAGAAAAGGAATGAAGAAGAAACCACTTTGGTTCTCAAATACAGTAGCAGAAAGGTCAGAGCCAAAAGGCTGGCCTTCAGGAAATATAAGGAACACAGCGGGATGAAGATAGGAGGCATACCAAACTGCCCTAAGGGAAGCAGGTAAGGCAGTAAGGCAGGCAAAGTCCCAAACTGAGGAAACACTAACGAACAGTAAAAGAAGGTGACAAGACTTTCTATAAATACATTAGTGAAAGGAGAAAATCCAGAGGAGTATTGCTAAGCTAATGGAGAAAGCGGGAGCATGTGAGGAGGAGGACCCTGTAAAGGCATCTATCCTAAATAGATACTTTGCTCAGTATTTACTGAAGAGAAGGTAGGGCAGGGCCCACAGCTCAACATCATGGACACAGGGGAGGTGAGCACTACTCCCTTCACAAAGAAAGGGTCCTACAAGAGCTTGCTAAGCTCCAGGGTGGATAAGGCAATGGGACCTGATGGCATACATCCCAGGGTACTTAAGGAGCTAAAGGAGAAACTAGCAAAGCCATTAGCAGAATTGTTTAGTGAGTCTCTGAGCACAGGAGAGGTCCCAGAAGACTGGAGAAGGGCTCATGTGATCCGCTCCACAGAGTGGTAGCAGGGAGGAGGCGAACTACAGACGGTCAGTCTTACCTCAGTAGTGGGCAAGATTATGGAGGCACTCCTTAAGGAAAGGATAGTGCAACACCTGGAATCCATAGGGCACAGGATCCAAGACAGCATGGGTTTACAAAGGAAGGTCCTGTCAAACTAATCTCATAGGTTGCTTTGACTGGGTAACCAGAGTGGTGGACCAAGGGGAGCAGTTGATGTCGCCTACCTTGACTTCAGCAAAGCTTTTGACACTGTTCCACATAGAAGATTGATAAATAAGCTGGGTAGGCTGGGGTGGGTCAGAAGTTGGTCTCAACTGGGTCAGCAAACTGGTCGGCCAGAGCAGAAAACAAGAGAGTGGTGGTAAATGGTATACAGTCAGAAGAGATGCAAGTCACAAGTGGGGTACCTCAGGGATCAGTCCTGGGGCCAGTCCTCTTCAACATCTTCATTAGTGACCTTGCAGATGGACTAGAGGGTAAGGCTTGTCTGTTTGCAGATGACACCAAGATCTGCAACAGAGTAGATGATCCAGATGGGGTGGGCAGAATGAGAAGAGATCTGGATAAACTAGCAGAATGGTCAGAAGAGTGGCAACTGGATTTAATGCAAAGAAGTGCAAAATCATGCATATAGGGAAGAAAACCCTGAAGCCACCTATAGGCTGGGAGGAGTTGCTAGCAGTCACAAAGGAAGAAAGAGACTTGGGCATCATCATCATCACTGATGACCTAAAATCATCCAAGCAGACCTCTGAAGCAGTAGGCAAGGCTAGGGGGTGTTAGGGTGTATTAGTAGGGGTATCACAAGTCGTAAGAGGAGGTAATAATCCCTCTGTACAAGACACTGGTTAGGCCCCATCTGGAGTACTGGTGCAGTATTGGAGGCCACACTTTCACAAGGACATTAACCAAATTGAGGCAGTCCAGAGAAGGGCAACCAAAATGGTGCAGGGACTGCATCAGAAGACATATGAGGACAGATTAATGGAGCTCAATATGTATACCCTTGAGCAAAGGAGGGAGAGAGGTGATATGATCGAGGCATTCAAACACCTTAAGGGCATAAACAAGGTGAAAGAGTCTAACATGTTTAAATATAAGAAAAATAGCAGGACAAGAGGACACAACATGAGATTAGAGGGAGGCCGATTAAGGGGGAATGTGAGGAAATTCTTTTTCACAGAAAGGGTGGTGGATGCATGGAATGGCTTACCATAAGAAGTGGTGGCTATGAATACAGTGCAGGGCTTCAAACAGGCATGGGATAGGCATAAAGGAGCAATACAAATGACAAAATCACACATGCCCCCACAATGCAAAGCACCATGGGCTGCATATGCAAATCACCACAGAGATGTTATGCTGGTCCAACTTTAAGCAGAATTGCATGGTGCGAAAGGCCTCTCACACAGTTTGCAAAGGGTGCTAACAGAAGACATGAACCACGTGTTGATCCTACCAGGACTCATCAGTATGCCTCGTCTGTTTGACACCCCAGTGGAATGGACCAGCTACCCCTAAGGCAGTGTGCCTGGGATATATTGTGGTGAACCCATTAAAATAAAAAACTATTTAAAAGACAAAGAACCTCTGTGCATAAACACCGAGGCAAGGGTTACCCCAAAGGGCATTTGGCTGGGAAGCCAAGTTTCAAGAAAATACAAAATCACACGTGCCCCCACAATGCAAAGCACCATGGGCTGCATATGCAAATCACCACAGAATGTTATGCTGGTCCAACTTTAAGCAGAATTGCATGGTGCCGAAAGGCCTCTCACACAGTTTGCAAAGGGTGCTAACAGAGACATAGACCATGTTTAGGTCCTACCAGGACTCATCAGTATGCCGTCTGTTTGACACCCCAGTGGAATGGACCAGCTACCCCTAAGGCAGTGTGCCTGGGATATATTGTGGTGAACCCATTAAAATAAAAAACTATTTAAAAGACAAAGAACCTCTGTGCATAAACACCGAGGCAAGGGTTACCCCAAAGGGCATTTGGCTGGGAAGCCAAGTTTCAAGAAAATACAAAATCACACATGCCCCCACAATGCCCATTCCACTGGGGTGTCAAACAGACGAGGCATACTGATGAGTCCTGGTAGGACGAAACACGTGTCTATGTCTTCTGTTAGCACCCTTTGCAAACTGTGTGAGAGGCCTTTCGGCACCATGCAATTCTGCTTAAAGTTGGACCAGCATAACATTCTGTGGTGATTTGCATATACCAGCCCATGGTGCTTTGCATTGTGGGGCATGTGTGATTTTAACATTTTCTTGAAGCTTGGCTTCCCAGCCAAATGCCCTTTAAATTGTACCACTCGATGTTCTGCCTGAAGGGTTCTTTAATATGCAAATGACTATGAATAGATAGGCCACTGACAGAGCAAAGGCCGATGGCACATTTATAAGGTAGAAAAGAAATGGGCAGACTGGATGGGCCTTACGGTCTTATCTGCCGTCAACTTCTATGTTTCTATGTTATCAGTCTTCCTTGGGACTACAGACAATGTATCCGGTGGATGTCATGCAGCGAAGGTAGCATCCTCTAAGGCAAGACACACAGGAGGAATGATTTTGTGGAGGATCCTCTACAACAGTAAAGCCATGGCAAACTGCATCTATTGCAACATGGCTTGGAAAGAGAGATCTGAGGAGACTTGAGGTGTATATACCAGAGTCCTCTCTGCAGGATGAGAAAGTGGGCTAGATAGATTCCTTCCTCAAACAGCTCTTTACAATCATATTCCTCTTCTAAATTCCCCTCAATGACCATGAGGTGACTATTTAATTATATCTTCTTATCACTAACAATAAGAGCCACTAAGGGAAATGGTGACACTGGCAGTGGCTTAGAGGAAGGAATCTGTGGTGTGCAAGTAGCAGCCATCGATGATGCCCCTGTCAGTGGCACAGCTATTGTCTGTGGCAGCAACGGTAGCAGGCATTGTAATATATCTGAAAACCATGCCAGCATAGCCTGGAAGTTGACAGTGCCCTGAAAAGGGTCCGGCATTGAAGGGTTGAGGCCTGGTGACAGTGGCAATGTACCATCCAAAGCTGAAAAGGCAGTGTCAGAGCCAAGCCCTGACCTTGGTGTCTCAACAATGGTTGAGGTG
Organism: Neoceratodus forsteri; assembly: GCA_016271365.2. Lineage (NCBI taxonomy): Eukaryota > Metazoa > Chordata > Ceratodontiformes > Ceratodontidae > Neoceratodus > Neoceratodus forsteri. Next base: position 1,109,996,522 of record CM057456.1, on the reverse strand, counting down.
GTTTTTATTCATGCTACCGAAGTGTACATCGATGAGGACATACTCTATTTCAGTGGTGACCGGGACCTCGCCAGCGAAGCAGCCTTTTCTATCTCTATGTTTATGCCTGTGGCTGGATGGTAAGGAGGGCCATGATGACAGCTGTTCCTTATCCTCATCTTTTGGTTTCAATAACCATTTGTCGATGGTGAGGGAGAAGCAGGCCTGGAACCCACAGCCTTTTCCCTGGCTTTTGTGCTTTGCTTTCTAACAGAGGAAGCTCTCTAAGGCCTTCTAACAGCACTGCCTTGTAGCTTGGTTGAAACTCTGGCAAATCTCACAGGCCCTCACTTTATGAGGAAGGACAAAACAGCACACAGATAGGGAGTGTCATCCTTGTAGATCTTATAACACAACTACTATAACGGAACAAAGGCTCTTTGTCCTTCAGCAGCATGCAGAGACGACAATGGAAATGCTGAAAAACAGCAACAGCCATTTCGACGTTTCCTCCAGCAGGTGTGACGAGAATGATTGATAATGGGAGAATGAACCGAGGAGTATTGGAGCCACCCACTTTATATACGTGTCACCACTGCATGTCATAGTGGGCAGCCCCGGTTAGCAAAACTTCTGTGTAGTCCTGGCACTAACTGTTTTAACAGTTCCAAAAGTGTGGCCTAATGGAGGAAATATCCTCAATGAAGACAGTCTTTTAGGTTTGTTTCATTTTCAGTCTTATAAACCCACTAGCAAGTACATATTGAAAGGTCTGTTTCAAAAACATCCAACAGTCCCCAGCTAACCTCACAAGTGCTAGCAGACTTTAGAGGCAAGAGTGCAAAACATACAAGCAAAACCAGCAGAAGAGGACTGGAATTTTGTTTAAAGATACTCTCTAGTACACTATAGGAGCTGAACAGAGTATGCTTACAGAATTTTACTTTCTAAATTACATTAAGCTGAATGATTAAGTTGCTAAAAGGTCTCAAGTATTTGTCCACAAATGCTCCAACAGCAGCCGAGATGCATATTTCCTAACGATTTGTAAGTCTCTATAAAAAAGGTGATAGCAGTGACATGTTTTTAAGTAGTAATTAGATCATCATACCTTTGGGGGCTTGAAGGGATATTCAGCCGTAAATGTGATGTCTAGGAAGAAGACTCCACCCTCATATACTGAGCCAGGTGGCCCCAGGATAGATTGACCTCCATTCATAAATGTTATCTCCTTTGGGTCCAGCACTGTAAAGCAAACAACGTTACAATTAGTAAGCGCATACACAGCAATTACCCAATGAGAAAGAGATACTGTATCCACTCCTGACAGAATATCCTCTTTAAGCAGTCCCCCTCGCTCCCGTAGCACTTTTTGAAGTTAGAAGATTCCTAACAGCCACTTCACAGCAGATGAAGTAATAGCACCCTTGCCATAAACACATACACAATCTACCTAAAAAAAGAAGGGATTTGAATTCCTAATTTGGGAAGTCCCATGATGCAAAGTAGATATTGTATCATAGTATGTGCTAAATATGTTAGGACTTTGCAATGCAAATCCACTAATTTGAAGCTCCCATGAACTTTTTAAAATTATTATACATTTTTGTCCCGCTAGTTCCCCCAGTCTCCACCCCAATGTTGAGGCAACCACAGCAGCACCCCTACTCCAGCCAGGAAGAAGGGTGCATGCCTGCCTTCACAGCCAATGACAATGCTGCTCAAAAGCAAGCTGGCATGGGAAGGGGGTTGTGCAAATACCAAATGGCTGGCTGCCACTCTTCCCAGGAGCTGAGCAACAGAAAGAGGCAGATTTTCATTACTGATGTTCTTGAAAGACACAGTTAAGTAAGTTGGTAGGGATGTTGTTCCACAGCATAAGCACTTAATGTAGGTGAGACTCTTTGCACCCAATGGAGAGAGGTAGATAGCTGTTAAGGTAGGGTGATACCAAAGAGTGAATGTGGGTGGGGAACAGGGAATTCTTAGGACAGATAGCTAGGATCAGGGCACTTTGTACCTTAAAGTTAATACTTTAGGAGTCAGTCTAGTTACCCGAGGGCAGAAACAAGTGACCATTGCATGTTTGGATGAGTAAATGAGCAGCTGAGTTTTGACAAGAAGTATGTAGACTGGTGAGAAGGGGACTGAGGTTTGGGCAGACAGAAGTAAGGGACAACTATACGTAGCAGATGTTACTGAGGCGTAAGATGGAGGATTTACAGATGTGAATAAAAACAGAGAAAGAGACAGTGACAGAAAATGGCCCTGTGGACCATCAAGTCTGCCCTATTAGATAAGCTGCAGATCGTACTTAACAGCCTACTTTTTTTTATATCAATTCCTGGTGGCCCAGCAGCCCCACCCAAACAACCTCCCCAACCACCGACATCCCACCTCCTGCACCCCGTGCTCTTACCAGCCACATGTAGTGGCCGGCACAGCCTCCTCCCATCTCTGCAGCTGTCCGCATATGGTGGTCAGTGGCGTGTGTACTGTTGAAAAGAACAGTTGCTTACCATAACAGTAGATCTTTAAGATAATCTCGTCAATTGAGCCACATCATGGAACTGTAAGCTGTCGGCATCAGGATAATACTTCAAAGGAAAAGCGGCTCCAGCTTATGTTGTGCCAGTGTAAAGATATAATCCAAACAACAAAAGAACACAGCAACAACACTTCAATAGCATGATCTTTATTTTACTCACATATACGTGAAAGAGAGTAAAATGCAGTGGCACCAAGCAAAGTGACAACGGCTCCCAAACACAGAAAACAGTCCAACCGGTTTCACGAGAAAAGCGCCTCCTCAGGGACATCAGGATAACCCAGAAACGTTTTGCAAGCTGAAGCTGCCTATGTCAAAGCGCCACGCTGACCCTTATATAACAGTGTTCCCAGCATGCCTCAGTTCTTTCTCCCATCGTCAACTGCTTGTTGAGCCACCTGTGCCAAAGAGTGCTGTCAAACTTTTGCATGTATTTTGCTATTGCTGTATATTTCTGGTTATTTTAGAATATTTTATGCCGTGAACAAAGAACCATTGTTCTGCTACTGCCGTTGCATCTCCAGGAAGATTTATAAAGACAACCACTCCATTGCCTTGGCAAAGTCCACAATGTTAAGGCCTGCACAATCTGCCTAGGCTTTAACCAGGCAACGAAGACTTCACAGATCCTGATGATGACAATTTACAGTTCCATGAAGTAGCTCAATGGAGGAGATATCTAAAGAAGATCTGCTGTTTCTACAGTAAGTGTGTTCACTGACAGTTCATACAGTGGCCGCAACAAGGTGCCTGGCATACATATAGCATTTAGGCAAATTCTGTAAAAACAGCTGGGTATCCAAGATAGAGATTATTAAATTGCTGTTCCTAAGGGCACCGATAAGGAAGGGGCAGTGGAAGTCATCATCTCAAGTTATTAACGGCGTGATCGCGAGGCAGCTTTGGAATACCATATTCAAACATGCCAGCTGCACCAGGGGTCTACTTACCTTTTATGAGCGTTCAGGTAAACTTTTCATTTTATATGGTGTCTGCAGGGGAGCTCTGTGAGGTGAAGCCACGATCTGTGCAGTGGCTGGGGCTTCTCTGCCAGTGAATCTTTTAACAAATCCTAGCAACCTGTGTACAGGTGCAATGATACACATCATACACATCAAATTACCAGAAAGTACTGCAGTTTCTTTTATTTTTAACTAAAATATCAAACTAAAAACAAACCTACCTCTACTATCATAACTAAAATATGCAATGGGACACCAGTGTCAATTTTTTTAATCGGCACATGAGCAGTTTGACCTCAGGCACATCACTTGTATGCATGCCCACGTGGCGTTACCAGAGGTCCTGAGGTCAAACAGCTCTCTGTGCAGATAAAAAGTTGACACTGGTCCCCACTGCAGAGCCCTTTCTTCCCATAGAAATTTTAGCAATCATTCCCTGCACTGTAAAACAATGCAATCAAAAGCGAACAGTAACCAACCAAATGTATTACTGTGCCCTATAGTTAGGGTTGAGTAAGGTGTTAAACCCCTAACTTGCACCTAAATAGCTCTGGCACCCTTTGACTGAAATTAGCTGAAATTTGCACGGTTGCCTAGGAGGCACGGTCCATCTCTGTGGAAAGTTTTGGGATGGCAGCTTGTGCAGTTTCTGAGATCTCCATATGTCATTTTTCTGTAGATGTTAATTTTTTTTTCTTATACTTAACAGGGATTTTTTTTTTTTTTTGCTCTCACAGCCTACACAGCATGGAACTGTTTCTCCAGACTTTCCAAGAATTTTAACGTCTGATGTACTAAGGTAGTGCCTGTGAAAAAATATTAAATGGTTCCAGAGTTATAAAGCTTTAAGATTTGTGTTTTTGCTCTGAGTATGCAGAACAGAAATTATGTGTTGCAGGGCCATTTTTGGTTTCTCACCACTTGCTTCTCATAGCACAAAGCATTTTTTTGTGCTGTGAGACCTGCCATCTTATTTCTTTTCTCCTCAAACTATTCTGACGTTTGTTTCTTCAATTAATGGCCAGAAATACCTTTTCTGGGCATGCCAAAATCCTGGATGCCCAGCTTGGTGAGAGGAGCCGCTGACCTGTGTTCTTTGTATTAGAACAGAGGGACATTCTTTAGTTCTGCAGCCGCAGCTGGAATTCGTGCTGCAGGCTGCTCTGGGAGCAGTGAGCTGCCATTTCCCTAGTGGCACCCCCCCCACCCCCACTGCCACCCTCTTTATGTAATGTTTCCCTGGTGTCATGTAGCACCCATCACCCTCTGATCGCTGTCCCATCATGTATGCCATGTTTCCCTGGTGTCTAGTGGCACGCCCCACCCTCTGAATCACCGGCCCCATATTTATATAATGTTTTCCTGGTGTCTAGTGGTGCCCCCACCCTCCGAACACCAGCCTTTTATGTATCCCTGTTGTCTAGTGGCTCCACCCAACCTCTGATCGCAGTCCCCTTATTTAGATGTTTACCTGGTGTCTAGTGGTGCCCCCCCACCCTCCAATTGCAGTCCTCCCTTTTATGTCCCTAGTGTCTATGGCACCCCACACCCTCCAACTGCCACCCCCTTATTTATATGTTTTCCTGGTGTCTAGTGGTGCCCCCCACCCTCCGATCGCCGTCCCCACGTTACTGGATTGGGGTTGTGAGAGCAATGAGATACCCTGGGGAGAAATGGGACCAGGACAGGGGCCCTCCTTGCCTGGTTCACATACCCAAGGGCTCTACCTTATGTAGGTAAGTAGCACGGTCTTCCTCGGCAGCCCATCCTACTCAGGCGGTGCTGTGCAATGCCAGGTCTATAAAAAAACAAGACCACTGTGACGCAGATCTTGTTAATACATCTGACCTGACTTGCATCATCGACACCTGGCTGGATGAAAATGCTGGTCCAGTTTTGGCATCAGCCGTTCCAGTCGGGTACTTGGTGATACACTGCCCAAGGGTGGATCATTGGGGCAGGGGTGTAGCCATCTGTTTTAAATCGAACTGGGCCTCATGGATGTTCCAGTGGGGCGATCAGATCCTGAGTGTGTTGTGGACGGGTGCAGGATACTTCTCATTTACCGTACACCCTGTGATGGGAAGGCGGTCCTACAGGAAGTCGTAGACTTCATCATCGACATGGTATTGGAATCCCCCAGATGGTTAATTCTAGGGTATTTCAATGCCTGGGTTGACGAACTCTCGCAATTTGATCAAGATTTCCCATGACCTCATTGGGCCTCACACAGGTAATTACCTCCGTGACCCACAATCATGGTCACTCAATGGATCTGGTGTTCCTTCTGGGGATGGAGATCTCCGAACTGGTGGTGGAACCAGTCGTATGGTCAGACCATCACGCCACAGGGTTCGGTTTCGTGGCTCTTCCTAACAGACCTGCCCCTACAGAGAGGGTCCGGTACCACCCTTTAAGGGGTGTGACCCCAGATGGTCTAATGGAGGTATTTGACCTTTCAGGTTCGAGTGAATGCATGGATCCAGGGGGATCTGGTACATGCCTATAATAAGGCAGTGACAGCGGACCTGGATTCCATAGCTCCTGTCTGTGTTAGCTCCACCACTTCCTCCACGGTCCCCGTGGTTTGATGGGACCTTGAAGGAGTTGAGAGTGTGGCGAAGGTTGGAAGATACTGGTGGAAGACAGGTCTGGCTGAGGACAAACTTAGATTGACGGATCATTATCGGTCTATCAATCAGCAGTCACCCGTAGAAGGCAGAATTCCAGTCTGGGAGATTGCTGCTCTTGTAATCGAGCAGCAAAGCTCTTCCGGACTGTCGACAGATGCGTGCAATCCAACCTGTCTTCAGTCTGGAGAGCATTTTCACAAGATAAGTGTGATGAGTTTGCTCACTTTTTCACAGATATGGCTGCCACCATCAGATCCGGAACCTGTCCAGCCCCCTCTATTGGGTGTTGTGGAGGTCAACAGGAGGTTGCGAGTGCCCGGTTCACCTGGTCGGACTTCAGCCAGCCGGCGATCACTGACATTGTGAGGATTATCCAGACTTTGCAACCAATCTGCTGTAGTTGGACCCAGGCCCAACATGCCTCCTGATGGGGTGTGTTGAAGAAATTGGTCGATCTAGCGAGATAGTATGGAAGTCATTGGAGAGGTGGTGTTTTTTTTTTTTAAATTCTCCTCTTTTGCTGCCCCCCAGCGCCCGATGCATCGACCCTGGACACCTCCTGGGCCCCCACTTCCCACACTAGCAGCGACTCCCAAAACCCTAGCTTTCCCCTCGAGGTGGGGTTGCGGCACCTGAGCTCAGTGCCATAATCGTGGGACTAGATTAGGAGCCAGCCTGGAAGCTAATCAGTGCCATGGTAGGCGTCATACATGGTGGCTGCAAGCAGTTTGTCTAGAGTCTCCGGGGTGGGGACATGCAATGATGTCCAGCATCTGCCCCGCCCCTCAATGGCTTTAGGTGCTGGTGCTTGCAATTCCTCCTGGCCTCCACCAGGAGTCCTACGTGGACCGGGCATTCACCCCAACCCTCCCCCCTGAAGAAGGAAAGCAGCACTGAGGGCACTCAATCCTTCTCCCCCAGCCGGACCTCCAGCTCCCTGGGTCCATTCTCAAACCCGGGTCGCTGGCGTCGTAAGCGGAATTCCAACCGCTGTTCGCAGGTCAGGCTGGGCGCATTTGACCCCTGAAGGAGGCTGCTGTATGACTGCTCCTCAAAAAAATTCTCCCTTGACCCGACTGTCTAACTACAGACCTAGCTCTAACCTACACTTTTTATTTTTTATTTTATTTACGATATCTTGGAGAACACCTGTGAGCGGATGCTCATTTGTAGGTTCGTGTCAGTTACAAGAAGAAAGTGAACAGCGCATAGCATTACATACAAGGCATTACATTACAAGCAAGTACAAAAGTGCACTGGTACAAAGCAATACATTACAAGCTAGGTAGACAAATTATTGTGAATTACAAGATTGGGATAGCATTTAGCTTAAGGTATTACATTTAGACATTGCTTTGGCATTGGTGAGAAGCTACCTGCGTCAGAGAGTTAAGCCTACTTGTGGGGGGAGAAAGAGTGGAGAATAGGAACAGCTGTGGCATAGTGAAGAGTATACCTGCGTACAGGGTTAAGAACAGATTTAAGGAAGGTTGGAGAGAGTGGGGCTAGGCGAGCAGCAGATGGGGGGAGGGGCATGAAGGTGGGGACAGAGAGGCGAATGGTTGCCCAGTGGGGAGGGATGGGGAGGGGTTAGATGGGGTAAGGTTATTGAATTGGTGGTTGCTTTGTAGCCGAAGGATTATTTAACCATCCATCATGTCTATGATCCTCTCCAGTCTGGATTTAGGAAGAGAGACAGTACCGAGACGGCACTTGTGCGGGTACTAAATGATCTCCTATTAGTGAGAGATCAGAGGACTCATTAAATCTTGGTCCTCCTGGATCTCTCTGCAGCGTTCAACACTGTGGACCATGGTGTGTTGGGAGCACCTGCGGCTGATCTGTGGACTGTCTGGTACAGTCCTCAGTTGGTTTCGATCTTTCCTCAAGGGTTTCGGGAATTTATTCCTCAGCCCTTCTCCTCTATCCTGCAGGGTGCCGCGGGAACTCCATCATATCACCATAGTTGTTTGCAGTGTATATAGGGCAGCTGGCAGACATTATTAGGCGGTATGGTCCGAGTTTCCACTGCTATGCAGATGATACTCAGCTATACAAGTCCTTTGTGCCCGAGCAGGATGAAGCCCTCTCAGTCTTTAACAACTGTCTCTCCGAGATACAGGACTGGAGGAGTGCCAGCTAGCTGCGGTTGAACCTGGATAAAACTGAGGTGTTGGTGGTGGACACAGGTCTTTAGGTTGTGGGATCGTTGGCGGGCCAGCCATCCGGGCTCTGGCTCTCAGGCATCCAACTGACTACCTCTAACCAGGTGCAGAATCTGGGCGTTATTTTTGATGACTGACTGACGCTTATATCTCAGGTGTCTGCTGTTGTCAAGACCTCTTTTTACCATCTGAGAAATATCACCCAGATAAAACACCTGGTCCCACCACATCTTCCAACTTTGGGTCACTCCTTCGTGACCTCCCTCCTTGACTACTTCAATGCCCTTTATCTAGGGCTTCCAGGGGTTAATATCCGCGCTTGCGGCGGTGCTGTCTGGTGGCCAGGCGTGCACTGGCACTGAAGATCTTCAGATTCGCCTCTGCTCCGCGAGACTGCACTGGCTGCCGGTACAGCATGGATCACCTCAAGTTCGGGTTACTGACCTATAAAGCTCTACTGGAAGGGACCTCAGTACTTGCAAGACCTCCTGTGTCCCTACTGTCCCATCCACTCCTCCGACAAGGGATTGCTAGAGGTTCTCAGGGTCCGACTTCAGACCTCGGGGGCCCACTCTTTTGCGGCCCCTACCCTGTGGAACTCTACCTCGTCGAGTGAGGGAGTGCCTGACTGTCCAGAGTTTAAAAATCCCTCTTGAAACTCACTTATTCAGCCTGGCCTTTACTGACTGTGTGTAGAATTTTTGTGATGGTTATTTAAAATTATACTTAACTGCATAGTTTAAAGAATTTTTAAAGTGGTTAGGAATTTCTGGATAATGTGATTTTAAATTGTTTTATTTTTGTCTGTTTTTAATACCATTGTAGAAGCGCTTTGAACAAACATGGAATTGCACTTTTTATAAATACCGATTTGTTCTGTGATAAAGAAAACTGTCCCTCGATTTTTTCTTGTTCAACCAGTGAAAAGGAAAAATGGTGCCTCACAATCCAACCCCGCCCACCCCGACCTACCACTGAGCCCCCACTCCCCCCACCCCATACACACCTTCTCTCACCTGAACATGTCCCAAGCTGAAGATCCACTCTCTGATCAAAGACATGTTACTGCTGGAACCGCTGACTGCAATATGAGAAACCAATGAACGCAGTCAATGTATTTCAACAGGGTTTTTAACTTTGATACAAGACTCTGCCATTTTTGCATGTTCTGACTCCAAATTTTCAACATGGCCTTTTTCGAATCCAACCTCATGACCAATGGTGGTGGAATTATGCAAATCAAGCAAGAAAAGATGAGTCTGTGGTTACTTGGCCAAATCACCTTTTGGGCAGGATTTGAAAATTCTTATCACCCTTGTTTATGAGGTGGGGTTATAAGAAGGTCATGTTAAACATCTGGGGTCAAAACATGTAAAAATGGCAAAGTTATGCACGTACCTTGAAATGTGTCTACCCTTGCTTGTAACTTTGGTAATTTTGAATATTTTGACCCCATATTTTTAACATAAGCTTTTTTTTCACACCACTTCACGAACATGACAGTTGCCATTTTTCAAATTCAGGCCAAAATGTGTTTTTGCACCTGTGGGGTGGAATGACATTTCGGTGGTGTGGAAAGACATTTCAGCAGGGATTTGAAAACGTTTAACTATGAGGTTCATGAGATGGGGTAATAAGAAGGTCATGCTGAAAATGTTATGTTCATCAGTGAACGTTGCAGTATTTCAACGTTTACTCATAAAGTCACCAATTTTAAATATTTCGACTCCAAACTTTCAACATAGCTATTTTTCCACACCACCTCACTGACATGACATGTAATGTTTAAATCCTGGACGAGACAGGCTTTCGGCCTTCTGGTGTGAAATGACATTTCATCCAATATACTGTAAATGGTACATGTCATGTTTATAAGGTGAATCATAAAACTAGTATCTTGAAAATTTTGTGTCAAAATGTATAAAAAAAAAAAATAATCGTTAAAACTTTGTGTGTAGTGAAAGTCTTCACCCAGCGGGTATGTTTTGTGATCCTGTGCCAGTGAACTGACTTCAATGGTGAGACCAGTGACCCAGCTGGATGGAGTTTGTGGGGGGGGGGGGGGTGCTGTTATGCGATACCCCTTCAGCCAGGGGTGGCAGTGGGCCCTGTGCATTGGCTGACAGATGCATGCCTTGCTCTGTGCATCTGCAGCTGTGTCCACATAGAAGTGCAGGGACCATAGGGCCCTACGCTACCGCAGCCCACCAGATAGCCCCATGAATTCTTCACATCCATCGTTGCACAGAATTGCAGGACTTGCAAATGGCCCTGCACTTCTGTAGGTGGACAATGTTTTCCCTTGACGCAGGGCATCTGCATCTGCTCACGCAGGTTACAAAGGGACCTGCCTGAATGAGGATACAATTCCACTATCTCAGAAAGAATGGAAATTCTTTGCAAAAGAACTTCATTAATGCACCAGTTAGGGCAGCTTAATGCCACAAAAGCAGAGAAATGTGGTGTTAGGGTTTCCAACCCTAACTCCCCACCCTCTAAGCAGCAAAATGAAAAAAAAACATTAGGGTTTTGAGTCTCCAGAGTCTTGGCGAATCAGTGGTGGGGTCTTCCTTGGGGTTGTCAACCCTAATATCCACCATGTTCCGTGAACAAACATCACACATGATCTCCTTCTTATGAAGGGCCTGGGTGAAAAAGCTACAACAAACTGTGTTGGCAACACCTCTGAAGAGTGTATCACTATGAGGCACTGGCTTGGAGCTGCTCCTTGTGCTTTGGACTACAGGATGGGGGGAGGGGGACCATTAGAGTTAACAACCCCAACAAAGACCACACTACTGATTCGCCAAGAGTCCGGAGACACAGAAACATAGAAGTTGATGGCAAATAAGGACCGGAAGACCCATCCAGTCTGCCCATTTCTTTTTCTACCTTAGGAATGTGCCATCGGCCTTTGCTCTGTCAACGGCCTATCTATTTATACTCATCTGTATTGCTCCCTTATGCCTATCCCATGCCTGTTTGAAGCCCTGCACTGTATGCATATCCACCACTTCCTGAGGTAGGCTGTTCCATGCATCCACCACCCTTTCTGCAAAAAAGAACTTCCTCACATTACCCCTTAAATCGGCCTCCCTCTAATCCCATGCTGCGTCCTCTTGTCCTGCTATGTTTCTTATATGTAAACATGTTAGACTCTCTCACCTTGTTAATGCCCTTAAGGTGTTTGAATGTTTCGATTATATCATCTCTCTCCCTCCTTTGCTCTAGGGTATACATATTGAGCTCTGTTAGTCTGTCCTCATATGTTTTCTGATGCAGTCCCTGCACCATTTTGGTTGCCCTTCTCTGGACTGCCTCAATTTGGTTAATGTCCTTGTGAAGGTGTGGCCTTCAGTACTGCATGCAGTACTCCAGATGGGGCCCAACCAGTGTCTTGTAAAAAGGGATTATTACCTCCATCTTACGACTTGTGATACCCTTACTAATACACCTAACATCCCCCTAGCCTTACTTACTGCTTTAGTGGTCTACTTGGATGATTTCAGGTCATCAGTGATGATGATGCCCAAGTCTCTTTCTTCCCTTGTGACTGCCAGCAACTCCCCTCCCAACCTATAGGTGGCTTCAGGGTTTCTCTTCCCTATGTGCATGATCTTGCACTTCTTTGCACTCTGAGACCCAAAACTCTAATGCTTTTCCTTTGCTGCTGGAGGTGAGGGTTAGGGTTGGAAACCCTAACAGCATTTCCTTCCTTTTATGGCGTTAAGTTCCCAAAGATAGGCAAGTATGGTATACAAAATTGAATTCATCAAGATGGCTAATCAGATCCTAAACCCATTAGCCATTTGGGCTTGACTACTTATGACCTCGTTAGCCCCACAATGGGTTCATCTCCTGTATACCACACCTACCCATCATTTATTACAACATACATCATTTTTGACAATAGTAACATTACAAGCAGTTGCAGATTGGAAATGATTTCCAGTCTCCTTTAAATTCCATACCAGGCACTTGGGCTAATGCCAAACGTTATTTTGGGTGGGTGGGTGGGAGGCTGCACTACTGGAGGTACTGTCCTTCAGAAGAGACATTTTACTTAGGTCCTCATCTCTGATGGCTGCCAATTTAAAAGTTAAATATGTCATGTTTTCAAAAGTGGGAGAGTTATCCCCATGTCCTGGTCAACATTTCACTTCTGAGTGATACAGGTGCTAATGCAATATATGACTGTATGTATGGTATCAGCATACAAAATGGCTACTGCAGGTGTACCACATACAGTCTCTGCACTGCCAATATCCAAGTAATTGCTTACGTCAATGCGTTGAGATACAGTGAGTAAGAAAAGTGCCATTTAACAAATTCTATTCTACTGGTAACTTATACCACCCAAGTAGGCACTAGGAGGCAACATTAGCCTAGAGGTTACAGCTTCAAGCTGTGAACCTGGATAACTAACAGACCCGGGTTTGAAATCTACAACCACCATGTGCATACTATGTGACCCTCAAGATGCTTAACCTCCCCATGCTCCAGAGTCACATCTGAAATTAGTTTTGGCTGAGTGTGCCTTTCTGGCCAAAAATTCTAAAATAAAATAAATAAAATGGCCTTCTTTGCTTCTGCAGCAGGCAGAAACTGTCTCTATCTGCGACCTTGCTGAAACTGGAAGCCTTACTTGTTCAATACAATTTCAGAGTTGCATGGCGATTTTAATAACTGCCAGCTTATCCAATTAGAAATCAGATTTCTTTTAAAACAGATTCATAAACTTTAGAACATATCTGTTTAAAGTGGCAAACATTTTTCTATAAAACTGAACTAAACTTATTAGGTATTCAGTTTTATGTAATAGCAATACATCTGCAGATAAATATCACATGGCGAAGGACGCAATGACCAACTCCTCACGACATTTAAACAAAAAAAAAATAAACACAATGTCAAATTTGTAGCGCAACAAGGTTAGGCTTCAGCATATGCAAATCAGAATTAAAATGCACCTAGCATCCAATTAAAGAAATTTGGATGGTATAATAAGCCAGCTGGTTTATTCTCAATTATGTGATCATATAATTAAATCTTGTTTGCATGTTCAGATGAGAATTACAACACAGGAATTAAACCTTCTGCAAGGCACGACTGTGTCTGACAAGGGCAGCCCTCTGTTTTTAAAGCATCATGGTCTATCACCATCACCCGGGCAGAGCTGCAGATAACTTGGAACAGATTACGGTGAGTGATTTTTCTCCTGCTTCCCACGTCATGCTTGCTTCTTGCAGTTCTTCCATCATCACCCAACTGTACGTATTTTATTATAATAAACAGCAGTGATTGCCAGGCACCGATTCCTGAGCAATTACCTCCAGAACAATCGCATGCCATCATTTCATGACTTAGTACTACTATTCAGGACATTTACATACAGTGCATAATTCATGGCTCACTGACAGTACATCTCTCTCACACATGGCGAGGCAATTTCTGTGCACTCAGTATGACACTGCTCTATACACGAGGTGCACGTCGGAGGCTTCAGTGAGGTAATGCCAACCTATACCACTTAACTGGGCACTTACCAAGGTGGTTTATTGTTAAGACTGATCTGGTTCTTTTTAGATTAGCTCTCAACTCAAACATCAGGAGTCTTCAGAAAGTCCCACTAAAGGAAAAGCTTGTTTTTATTAGTTTTTTTCCCCTATTGATCCCTCACACTATTATATTTGAGTAACAGTAGTACAAAGACTACAGCTATTTTAAAAGATTTTTCGGTTTGAAGTCGTCACAGTTGGCCTCAGCAGAATTCAGTCACAAAACATTCATCAATTCATTTTTAACTGAAAACATTTTCATCAAAAAAAGAATCTGATGCTTACCTATTTGTATTAATGGGAACATAGAATTTGCCGGCAGACAAGGACCACTTGGCCCACCTAGTCTGCCCATCTTTCCCCTGCCTATAGTATCATCCTACTCGATCTCCGGCCCATTCACCCACCCCTTTCTCTTTCCCTAGGACTCCCTTGTGCCTATCCCATGCGTTCCTGAACCCCATCACTGTTTTCACCTACACCACCTGTGCTGGAAGACTGTTCCAGAAATCCACCACTCTTTCTGTGAAGTAGTACTTACTGTTCTTATGTACTGTCCCCCTCCCCCACTCAAACACATCTGTAAACAAGCTGTTGCCAGCTCAGTATGCCTTTTCTGGTAAAACTTCTGCAATAAATAACTTCTTTAACTAGACTTTATGTGCGATGTTGCTTATTTGCTTACTCCTGTTGGACGTGCATAGTCCTTTTCTGATGACAACACAGCCTGTTCTCATGGAAATTATTCTGATGTCACAAGCAGAAGATTATGACTTTGGGACAGGAAAAGCAACAGGATCTGATGATGTCTAAAGGTGCAAACTTAAGAATTGTTTCATAGAAATGCTTTTCGTAATAAAGAATGGCATGTCCTTAATTTTGGGAATGTTATGAAACACGAGTCCTGGTGATACAAGCGTAACCTGTTTGCAGAAAACAGGCAACTCAGTTTGGAAAGTATTTGTGATGTAGGTTATTTGTCCCCCCACCCACATCTCCAACAATCAGTACAAACACGGCTGCTTTCACAGCTCATGCCAGTGCTGCACTGTAATCAGACACCATGATGTGCATAAACATCAGGCAGTTCTTCTCCACTCTCCCTTCTTCTAGAGTGCCATACACCTCACTTCTGTGATCAGCCTGGTCCCCAGACAGCCTCAGAGCAGAATTCCAAGACGTTAACAATACAGTGCCGAAGGCTGCTCTGGGTATTAGTTGCAACTCCTTGGGGGTCCTGTGGGTTCCTAGGTTCAGGGAGGTTGCCTGAATACAACTCAATGGTCAAGGTTTGACAGCTCCCGCTACCATGTGCTCTGGTGCACAGGCACAGTGATGGGACTGGTATGCTGTGTATCTGCTGCTTAGGGGAGCATCAGTCAGACTGAGTAAGGTTCAAATTCTAGTTCGTATGAGTGGGAGTTTGGAGGATAGGCAGCTGTATCACACAGCTGTGAGGAAGTCCCCTCAATTTCTCTTTTGCCGTCCATAAATCACTCTGTACTTCAGTGAAGTGGCAGTGTCTGTTTTTCCTCCAGTTATACAGTATCTGCGTTCAGGGTTGAACAACAGCTGTGGCCGAGACCAAATTGGACCTGGTCAGAGACTTGGACCATCTTTTAGGATCAAACACCTTCTTACTAAAGAAGCCAAGATGAGGTTGGTCCAAACTGCCTTCCTTTCACTGATAGATTACGCTGACTTCCTCTATAGCCAGGGTCCTGCCGCAATGCTTACCAAGCTTGATACACTACCATAGAGCACTAAGGTTCATCACTGGCCTCAACACACCACTGTTTCCTATATGCAGCTGTGGCATGGTCTTCTCTACCTATATCCGCCAAAAAATGCACTTTGGACTTATAGAGCTATTACCAAAGAACTGCCCCAGTACATTTTTGACTGCCTTCTGCTAAGTTTGGTAGGTACCTATGCACTAAGAAGTACCGCTATATCTTGCTGAAAGTACCAAAGGTAAAATTCACGCTTCAGGGTTTTATTTAACTCTAAACATTGATTAGCATTTTGCTCATAAAAGTGCTAAAACTTTGTGAAAATTAATAGCTCTTGCCTCACTGTCTTTAACAAACATAGCACTTCTAGAAAATCTATATAAATACTTTCTGTACAGTTAGCATCGTCCCCCAAAAACTGCTAATCAATATTTAAAACCCTGCGCTTTGGTAGGGCTGCCATAAGTTATGTGCTGCCCGTTCTGTGGAACAAGTAGCAAAAACAGTGAAACTCATCATTCCTACCAACCTGTCTATCTTCAAGACTCTATATGCTTGTTCATTTAAGGAATCCTGTGAATGCTTTCCTCGTCCCTAATCTTCCCATTTGCTATAGGTAGTGCACTTCTATATCCTATCTGGCTTTTGCTTCTACCCCTGCCCATTTGTTCCTTCCATCTTCTCCCTTTAACTCCTAAATACCTTATTTTTGGCCATTGTGCTGATACCTAAAATTTTGATTTCCATAGCCATGAGTCATTGCCCTACCTACCACTAATTTAGGCAGGAACAGTAATCTACTGATTGCTGAAACTTATACCCATTTCAGCACCTTGGCCCTAACCCCTTAATACTCCCCACCCTTACTGCCCTTATACCTTTTTGCCTCCCCTTCCCACCTTCCTTACTGCCCTCAAGGTACTTTGCCCCCTCTTCACCTGCTGTGCTCTCATAGTCCTAATTATTATCAATTTTTTTTTTTGACTGCTGGAGATATGTTGTGGACATCTGCTGTAATATACCTGTAATTATGCTTATGTTTCTTGTGCTGGCTCGTGTATATACTGTCATCATTTATCAAATGCATTGTACTCGCTAATACTACCGTTCTCTAGTTGACACTCTTTCTGAATACTGTAACCATTGTGAACTTTGATGTCTTCTTTGTATTGTGCACTGAACCCGAAGCTATCCAGGTCCATCTTGAAAATGAGTTTGGCTCAATCATGATCGCCTGGTTAAATAAAGATTTGATTGATTAATGCAATGTATAATGTAAAGCAACCAGGGACTGCCTGATAGCATAACGCTGGTATTTGCTGTTGATTCCCATCATCGATGCTAGCATAATGCCACAGGTCTTCCTAAGTCTTCCGCAAAAGAACTGGGCAACATCTACTGCTTCGTTGCTTTGCAATAGTGTTCTACTACAAAGGGAACCAATTTCTGCCTACTGCCTTTGCTGCTGCTGGAAGCTGCCACTACATTACCATCACCAAGAACAGTAATGTACACGTTTCACTATTTACTCCTAGCCTAAACTGTGTTTTCAATAGGTTGTGACGGAGTGGTACAAGGTCACCCTTGTGCAGATCCTTGGCTGCTGCCAAGGAGGGTGTTGAGAGAGTTGCCTCGCTGTCTGGTAGGGTCTTATGCTTGCTCACCATTTAAAGCTGCACCCACAGGTTCTGCTCCTCGTACACAGGGATAGAGGATTTAAGTGTTAAATGCTGGTGTCCAGGTGAGCCTGAACCATCCCTTCACATGCTCACAGGTACTGCAAAGTAGCACAACTCTTACTCCGCATTATTTATTTGTTATACCAACTACCTTAGTTACTATGCAACTGCTGGACTTGCTCCATAACTGCCGGTGCCCAACGGTATCGCCATGTCACGCACTACCCTATGGATGTAGTGATAGAGATCCAAATCATTTATTACAGTGTCTTCTTGCCACATGGTATTTGGTCCTGGAGTCCATAACTGGCATGCCGGCTACAGGTCATCTGTACCCACCTAGGTGATGACTTGCTGTAACTATATGGGACTTCATCATCGAGCGCTCTAACTTCAGTTCAAGTGCCCACGATGCTTTCCATCAGCTGACACCCGTCTGTGTATGAATAAAGGAACAATTAAACTCTGCAGATGTAGTGGACAGTTGCATGTTAACAGTCTGCAAATAATGGTGCTTCCATCCTTGCTGGTTCCGACCCAGGATTCTATCTGTATACAAATGCAAATGCATTTGTGGTTCGCAGACCCTCGTTGGGAGCCAAGTATAACTACTCAAAAGTCCCCTAGACTGGGGAGAAGGAATTACATAGTGGTTCTGAAACACAAACAATGCAAGGCAGAAAGAAAAGCGTAGTAATACTCACCAAGAACAAACTGCACCATGTGAAGCTACACATAAAAAGCTTTAATTCAATAAAGTCTGATTCTAAGTGGCACTCAAGCGAACCCTTCCAGGAACAGGCCTTTTCCATGGCTACTTTACAAAAGTTTTCCAATGGTCACATTCAAATTACTGCTGTTTAAAACCTCACTTAGGCAATGAACCTTTTTGTGTAGATCAATTAAGTTACGGAACAGTCTTCCAAATTCCTCTTTGCATAGTATTGTATCTCACAATGTAATCAAAAGGACTCTGAAGAACTTGTATCTTTTTTGGTCCCCCCTTGAAAATAGTCATTTAATGCCCTTGGGGCTTTAAATCTGATCAATCAATCAATCACCCAACTTTTTGAGCCTAAAACTTGACACCCTTGACAAAAAGCAAAGTTTTTGTCTGTAGATGCTACCTTGAGTGCCACTGAATCAGACTATCAACTCAGAATTTTGGAGTTCTTTCTCAGTGAGTGTGCACAACACTTCTTTCTGCAAATTTCAAGACTCCAAGTGAACCTTAGCTTCGCAACCAACAAAATGTAGTTTGGAGGAAGAGTTGTCAAGTCGATATGTGTCCTCTTACTTGTCAATACTGCAGTGATGTACTGGTTATAGAACAACTCCAGTTTGTAATTACTTGACTTCCAAAATAAGGAAAATACAATAAAGTTGGAGGAAGTATGCCACAACCGAAAGAGAAGAAAAAAAAAAGTCACTTATTTAGATGGCATGTAAGTGAAAAAAATGCAGTGGCTGAAACTGGCACCAGCCCACTAAATCAAATGCTGGCAGATTCTGTGCTGAGCCAGTAAATGTTCCCTGTAACCAGCCCTGCTGGCCTGTACTGGAGTAGGGAACATTTCAAGTACACCAGTTGGGCCAGTGGAAAAAAGTCTATGGGACCAGAGTACTTTCCCCCCAGACACTAGCCCAGCTGACCAATAGCTGCAAAATTTAATTTCGACACCTGAAATGGCACATTGTTTTGCAAACTGGGTATTTTACTAGTACTATTTTGTATTTATAGCTTAACATTAGTCTCGCTTAAACACTAACTTCCAAATTTGGACCCATGAAGATTTCTGACTCCCACAACATAAAATTAACTGCACTCCTGGGTGATTTGTCGCTCCATGCTATATTGTATAGGTTTTGTGCTTTAGTACAAATGTAATGAAGGCTTCTGTATACTTCTTGATCTGTTTGAGTTTCACAGAGTAGGCCCCTAAATTCACTTGGGATCCCTGTGCGGGACAGGACTAGAAAAGCGCATTTCTTCTGCAGCCAAGAAAAGGTAATACAAGTTACTAAAAGTCTTCATCCTTTTGAAGCACATCAGATGACCTTTCACTTGTACCACAAGCGTAACCACGTTCTTTTGTACTGGTCTCTGGCCCCTTTTCAACTTATTAAGCCCCTCCCAGTCTTCAGCACCTATGTCCTCGGGAACACCAAGACACACCTAATCCCTGTATTCCTACCTGCAAGCACCATCCTACACACAGCCGATTTACACCCCAAAAGCAGGGACAAAGTAGGAGGGATTTCTTCCAGTGCCTGGTTCCACCAGGGAATGCTTGCTGGTGGAGCTGCAGGGCTTAGATATACAAGGACTGTCCTCACTGTGTTGGGGCCATATTATGTGTTTCTACCAATTCTCAGAAAGTCAGCGTGTTAGGGGTGCAGTGAAGGGACATACAAAATGCTGCACCAGAAACACACCTGGCAGACATCCTCCTTCCACTCTGCCCCCAACACTAAGCTACCATCTTTGGTCACCCAGAAGTGGTAGCTTTACAGTGAAGGCAGCAACCCCCATCCCCAGGAGGAGAATGTCATCCGACAATCCTCCTCCATCGGCCGGCCCTCCAATGACTTGAGTTCTTTCCCACACCCAGGTCATCAGCTTGTCATGCAGTAGACCTACCACTGCATGACAGGCCAGACACTGGCCCACTTCTTAGGTGCCCAATCAATATAGGAAAAAGCTAGGAGCCTATGATGACTGAGATAAATACAGTTTGTGCCTCACACATTTCATGCAAGTTGCAAAATTTATTTAGTAGCTGTACTGAACTTTTAGTAGCATCTCACACCAAAAAGTGCAGTTACACAAGAACTTACCATAACAGTAGATCTTCGAGAGGAGCTTTTGCAGCAGGCTATAACAATTAGGACTATGCTGCAGGCACTAGGACCCACCGGAAACCTATTCAGCCAGCAGTATACAGCAGGGACTGCCACCCCGACGTCAGCCCTGGTACAAAAGGGGGCAGACCCTGCTCCACCTCAGTTCCCCTGCCAAGGCCCATGAACAAACCCTGACAAGAGAAGGAGATGAAGCACTCGGAGATATAGATGAAGATGGATCTACACACCTCGAGGGGGAAGGCGGGTGGGAAATTAACGCCTGCTGCAAGAGCTCCTCTCGAAGATCTACTGTTACGGTAAGTTCTTACGTAACTGTACTATCTTACTTCAAGTGGGAGCTCTTGCAGCAGGCTATAACAATTAGGACTGAATACCAAGCAGTCCCTCGCCAAAGAGGTAGACGACCCTGGGAGGTGGAATATGCTGACTCCAGAGGCCTAGGACAAAAGTTCCTGCAAAACAGCCAGACTGAAACCTGCACGGCGTCTGGAGACGATATTCAAGCTGTAATGCTTGACAAAGGTATACACCGAATTCCAGGTTGCGGCCGCACATATGTCCCTGATAGAGACATTTCTCAGGGCGGCAAAAGAAGCAGACACTCCCCTGGTGGAGTGACCCCTGACCGGACCCGGCGGGGGCTTATTGTGCTTTTCACAGCAGAAGGATACGCAGTGGACGATCCACTTCGAAATAGTCTGCTTGGTCACCGGTTTGCCCAAGCATTGTGGTACACAGGCCACAAAGAGTTGCTCCGACTGACGGTGCGTAGCCATCCATTTGAGGTAATACCTCAAAGTCCTGTGGATATCCAATGTGTGAAGGAGAGCCTCCCCTCTATTAGATGGGGAAGGAAAATACACTGGAAGGTCAACCGACTGGTTGAGGGTCAACTCAGAGACCAATTTCGGAAGAAACTTAGGATTTGTTCTAAGGGAAACCCTTTCCCTATGGAAAACCAAATACGGCTCTTTACACATCAGAGACTGAAGCTCGGAAACTCTTTGAGCTGAGGTAATAGCAACCAAAAAACACACCTTCCAAGGAAGATAACGCAGCTCACAATCTGCTGCCGGCTCAAAGGGAGGGAGGGTGAGCTTCTCCAACACAAAAAGGAGATCCCAGGGTGGGATAGGGTCCGAATGGGAGGTCTCATATGTAAAATTCCTCTCAAAAAGGTGTGGGCTACATCAACTGTGCTAACGTCTTGTCTCCAATCAGAGCATGATAGGCAGAGACAGCCCACATGTGCACCTTAATAGGAGTAACTCAGGCCATGTTGGTACAAGGAGAGGAGGTACTGTAACGCTGAGTTCACTGGACAGGTGACGGGGTCCAAATGCTGTGACGAGGCCCACAAACAAAACTGCTTCCATTTCATAGGATAGGTGGAGGGTTTCCTTGCTGACACTAGGACTGCCGCCACTGCTGAGGAAACCCCATATCTCTGTTGAGCTATGTCTGAAGGAGCCAAGCAAGCAGATGTAAGGAACGAAGATCCGGATGGACCAGCAATCCTTGTTCCTGGGATAGCAACTGCGAGCATATGAGCAGCGGAGTTGGAGGTTCTATGGATAACTGCTGCAGGAGTGGGAACCAAATCTGCAGATGCCATCGGGGGGGCTACTAGAATCATTCGATCCCCTTCTGCCTGTAACTTCAGCAGGACTCTCTGAATGAGAGGAAGGGTGGGAAGGCATAGAAAACCTCCTGCCCAGCAAGGGATAGCAACGTCTGGCCAGAAAACTCCAGGCGCGTGCTATCATGAGCAAAAAACTGGCAGTTTAGTGTTGTGTGGTGATGCAAAGCGGTCCAGCTCTGGATGACCCCACTTGTCAAAGAGCTGATCTGCTATGGACTGTAGCAGCTCCTACTCATGTGCTCTGGAATGGAGACCTGCTTAGGCTGTCGGCTAGATTGTTCAGGATGCCTGGAACATGCACTGCGGACAACAGAATGTGCCTTTCCAGCACCCGGTGCCAGACTCTCATTGCCTCCCTGCAAAGGGGATCCGAGTGAGTACCCCCTTGCTTGTTGATGTAGAAGACGACCGCCCTATTGTCTGTCTGAATTAGAAGAGAGCCCGGCACCAGGTTCTCTTGAAAGGCCTGTAAGGCATAGAGAACCGCTCATCTCCAAAAATTGATATGGAGAGATCTCGCTCAGGGTGTCAAACCCCTTGCGTTTGATAAGCACTCAGTTGTGCTCCCCATCCCAGATCCGATGCATCTGTCGTAAGAGTCTGACTTGGTGGCTCGGATGAAACTTGACCCCTTTCTCCAAATTCTAGGGGTCCATCCACCAAAGCAAAGTTCTCCTGACTGGTCGGTGATCCTGACCATGAAGTCTAGATCATTGTAGCCTTGGTCCCACTGTACCTGAGCATCCACTGTGGGACTGCACGTGGAGGTGGGCCAGAGGAGTGACTGGAATGGCCACGCCATGTGCCCCAGTAGCAGGAAGTTCCATGCCAGAACTTGAGGAGTTACTGAGATCCATTCGGCAATCTCTTTCAGGCGATCGCCCCTGTCTGGGGTAGGCAAGCCATGCCCTGGATAGAATCCAGGACCGCTCCAATGAAGACGAGTCTTTGACTGGGCTCGGGGGATGATTTCCGAAGGTTCAGGGTGATCCCCAGCTCTCGGAACAGAGTATAGGTGTCTCCGAGGGCGTGAAGTAGGCATGACCTTGATGGGGCTGTAAGCAGCCAATCGTTGAGGTATGGGAAAACGTAGTGCCCCATGCGCCTTAGAGCCGCAGTCACCACTGCCAAGCATTTTGTAAAACTCACAGGCGGAGGGTGGCTGAATGGAAGAACTTCGAATTGGTAGTGCTGCCTTGGAAGTGGAACCTTAGAAACTTCCTGTGGGGAGGGAAGACCCCGATATGCATATATGCATCTTGCATGTCTAGGGAGCAGAGCCAGTCTCCTTGGTGCAGCAGGGGAAGTAGACCTGGAAGGGTCACAGTCCTGAACCTTTTGTACTCTATAAAGAGATTGAGAGAGCTGAGGTCCAGAATGGGTCAAAGATCCTGTGCCTTTTTTGGGACCAGGAAGAAGAGAGAATAAAACCCTTTTCCCCGCTGATGCAAGGGGACTACCTCTATTGCCTTCTTCTACAAGGGGGTCTGAATTTCTCCTTCTATCAGTGGGGGGTGTGAGAAGGAGAATATTGGGAGTACTTTGGTGGAGTATTTGGAGGAAACTCCGTGAACTCTTATGTGTCCTCTCCTGATGATGTCCAGGACCCACTGGTCATGATTATCGATCTCCACCCTTGAGATGAAGGGAAGCGGTCCCGACCATCTCCCGAGTCTTCCTCTGGAAGGGGGTGGAAGAGTCACTGGGCTTAGCCAGGCGTGAGGCAGAGGCCCGGAAGGACTTGGGCCCACAGGTAGGAGCGCCTCCAGGTTGCTAGTTACTGGCTCTCCCTAAAGCCGCCTCTCTGACCCTGCTGACTACCACAGGCGTGTCCACCCTGACCACCTGAGGGCTTGCGAAATGGCCATTTCCGTTGCTGGTTGCCGTGGTACATTTGGCGGACCGACCAGATGGACTTGCCAGACTCCTGTAGACGAGAAATCAAAGCTTCCATCTCCTGCCCAAACAACATGGTACCTTGGAATGGCAAATCCTTGATACCAGACTGCAGAACCTGGTGGAAACCCGAAACTCTCAACCAGGCATGGCGGAAGGCACACTCCGAGGCGGCTGCCCTGGATGCTGTATCGTACGAGGCTCTCAGGACATGGAAACCTATGTCGGAGCCCAATTTCATAATATCCAGAAGTTCCGACTTCTGATTGGAATCTGGCATGGCTTTCAGTAGCTCTTGTCCTCTCTCCCACAGAGCATTCTGGTACTGGACCATGTGCATCAGGAAGTTAAGGGACCGGATGGAGCAAGTGGAGGCAGAGTAAACTTTCTTGCCCACCTGGTCCAAATACTGAGACTCCGGATCGGGAGGCTGCGAGCTAAGGTGCTTCGGCTGCCTGGACTTGTCATGGGCAGCCGTGATGACCGAAGTGTCCACCTGAGGGTTCTCTGCTAGAAAAGCTTCTGCCCTCGGGGCCTTATACAGCCTGTCCGATTTCTTGGGAACAGTCGGGATGGAAGCCGGATGCCTCCAGGTAGTCAGAGTCAGGTCCTGAAAAGTGTCCACTAAAGGAGGGACCACCAATGGTTTCGGCTCCTTTTGCCTCAGGTATTTTACCAATCTTTGGTGTTCCGGATCCAGGTCCTCCGTTTCCCACTCATTGGAGGCCTGGATGTGCCGTATGACGTCCATAAAGGTTGGATCGTCGGGAGGCGAGCGAGGCTGGTCCTTTTCTCTCGGGGACCGCTCTAAGCTGAGAGAGGAAGAAGATGAGGACAAAGAAATGGGAGATCGACTACAAGATCTGGAATAGCCCAATCTCTTCTTATGACCAGACCCCCTGTCATCGGTAACTGGAGGACTAACGTTGGTACGAAGACCAGCTCTGGTCCCGAGACCGGCGACGGAGTGAAGCCCGATGTCCGTCAGAGGACCATTGTCAGGAGCGCTCCTGTCTAGGAGAACGAGAAGGGCTGCACGTACAAGACCTGGACCGACGACGGTCTCCAGAGTCCTTGGAGCGTCGGCGGTGGTCCTTGGACCAGGTGCGGGAACGAGCCCTGGAAGGAGGTGTAGGCGGTCACTCCGGGGACTTCCTCGGGGAAGGCTCACCTCCCGGCTGTGGTTTGCCCGCTGGGTCCGGTACCGGTGTCTGGGCCGGCGACGGAGGGGTCCGCTTCTGGACCTGTCCCCACCAGAAGAAAAGCAACTCCTGCAGCTCGTCCTTTGAGAAAAGTTCGGCAGCTCGGCCCGGAAAGGGAGTATCTGAGACATCGGCCCGCATAGGAGAGCTCTCTTGGGAGCCCAGTGGGGAGGAGGACTTGGGAGACAGGGACATCGGCTCTTCCATGGCGCTCCCGCACCCTTCACCTTCAACCGCGGGCCAGTGGTGGGACCGATGACAGGGTGCCAACCACGAAGCACTGGAGATCGCCCTGCCACAGAGGCACGCCTTTAGCAGGCAGCACCAGTGCCTTAAGAGGTGGGGCCGCAGCTGTCACCTCCAAGGGCTTGGTGGTAACCCTTAGCGGGGTCACCTTTGGCTTGGCTGGCTTCTCCCCCATTGGGCTGGTCTTGGCCTGGGAAGACTTTGGGCGCTCTCCTGAGCCCAGGGAAATACGGACCTTCTTGGGAGAGGGCTGCGAACGAGAACGGGACCAGTGCTGAGACTGACTACGGTCTTTCCCGTGGCGCTTGGTCTTCTCCTTACGCTTTCCCTCGGAGGAGTGCAAATCCATCTTCTTTTCTAACAGAATTGCCTTCAGGGCCTTTAGACGTCGGATACGGGTCTGGCTGGTGAACGCCTGGCGGCTGAGCAGGTGCGAGTACCATGGTCCGGCCGAGGCAAAAGACACAGCTCTTGTGCCCGTCTTTGGCAGAGATCTGCCTTCCACAGTCGCATTTGTTTTGGTGTGGTCTGGAGAGACAGGCGACGGCGAGCATCCGTCGACCAAACTAAAAACAGTTGAAACGTCCTGCATGACACTGGAAAAAACGTCAAAGCGTTACAAAAAAAAAAATTATAAAATTGGGTTGATAACAGTAGAATTTTGCTGTTCTGGCAAGCTGGAACTGAAGTCCTTCTTCTTACGTGCAGGGCGTGGGGAAAAGAACTGGGGTGGAGCTGGGTCCGCCCCTTTTGTCACCAGGGCTGACGCCAGGCGGGGCGATGTCGATTGGCGGCTCATTACTGCTGGCTGAAAAGGTTCGGAGGGCCCTAGTGCCTGCGGCATAGTCCTAATTGTTATAGCCTGCTGCAAGCACTCCCACTCGAAGTAAGATCGGTAGCTATGTCGTAGGTATAGGAATGAAGTCAGTATCATCATAAAGCAAGATAATAATCCTTTCATTAAGTTAGTCACTGTAACACACAGTTTCTTACGACAGAGTATGAGAGCTGCATTACGGTTAACAAATAAACACAAAGCACTTAAATTACGATGTATTTGCAAACAGTGTGGTCTGTAGTGTCTGCACAGGACCAGCTCTTGCACTAGTCACAAAGTTGTTTTTCCTCAAACGCGTAAGGATCATACACTAGCATCTGTAAAGAACTTCATGTACTTTTGTTTGAGAAGAAAAATTCTCTACCATGGCCAGGCAGAGAGAGCAGTGGTTGTGACCACACTTGCCATGCTACCAATCTGTGTTTGAGAGATACTGCGATAGGCTGGCAGGTGGAGGATCAGCACAATCTCGAGGTGGGAATTGGGTGAAGGCCTCCACAGCAGCAGCACTGTTGCATCAGGATGCAAGTGAGTGTGTGGAAATCTGCCCATGGAAAGAAGGGGTGGGGGTGAGGAAACGGGGTGTTTGTGACCCCATCCCATGGTGCCGAGGGTGGGAAGAAACAACAGGGAAAACAGCTGGGACTTTGCCGATGAGGGCCTTGAAGCATGCTTAACACACTGCAGAAAAATCTGGGACAAGACTCAAAAAAATTTAAGGACAGGTTATCAAAATCAGGGACACCTCGTAAAAAAAGTGATAAAGGTCAAACTATAGCAGACCAACTAACAGCTCTTTTCCCCCCACAAGGCATGCAATTCATCCCAAAGAGATGCCTGCCCGAGTTGCCAAGTTAGCCTGTTTTTAGATTTTTTTGCCCTTTGTATTTACATAATACATTCACATTTAGTGTTTTATTTTTTTAATTTATTTTATCAGTACACTAGGCTAAAGAAACTATTTTCAGTCACGACCTGGGAGGTAACAATAACATAAAAGACATCACAAAAATAGGGAGATATGCAATATACTTCAGCAATTTCAGGCAGAATACCAATGATCTTAACTTCTTCATTCAAGCTGCGCTTCTTGCAAGTTCAGCAACCCTGTCATTATAAACATTTGATAAGGCTAAGTAAGAGGAGACTGCAGTGAAGTTAAAGAGGCACTATCAGGCTTTGGTAGTATTTTTCCACCTCACAATCCTGGTAGTGTTTATCTCACATTCATATAGAAAGCACACCTGGGCACCCGATTGCTGAATCAAATCAAAAAATGCTGTTTTTAACCCAGCATTACTTTTCAGCCGGGACGGCTAATTCCCCCCCGCCTGCAGCCTGGCGCGTTCACAAGTGTTCTTGGTGCCGGAGCGCCTGTAGGCTCGTTCATGAGCACTTTCGTTTTTTCAGAAGTCATATGAGTTTATTTAGAAATCTGAATCTATAGGGATCAACAAAACTGGCAATGTTACTCTTTCCTTGAAACGAGCAGTATATCCCATGGAAAAAACACTTTGAAAGTGAAGCTGTGACCCTTGGCATAACCACCAAAGCCTGATAGTGCCCCTTTAATGTTGTCCAACTGTAATGGAGGGAAGGGCTTGTATAATAGAACTGGTTAAACTTTACAGTCCACTGTACACTAGGAGTCACAGACGATGGCGTTGGGGAATGATAACGTAGTCGGCACAGTCTCAGTTGTAAAGGTCAACAGAGGAGATGTTAAGGGCAACGGTGGTACCTTAACCAGAACGTCAATGTCCTGGGACCTAGAAATGGAGTGACACCTGTGTAAACTTTTCTTATGTGACAACGAAGAGGTCAAAGGGTCCCTACGAGAGGCCAAGCACAACTGGTAGCAAAACTTTTTTCTTGTAGCACTGTTCAGATGATCCCATTTGAGCAAACCTGTCCTTACGGACAGTTCAGACATAGCCTCATGCTAGGGCAATTTCAGACATCTTGCTCAATACTTAGACACTATAAGAAAATGGACTGGGGGTCTGGCGAAATGTTGTTGCAGTCGGACAAGATCCGAATGTAGCCTTACCAAATAGCCATCGAATGACTGTTGAGGAGGTTAGCATGGCACAGAGGCTAAGAAGAAAACAAAGCTGAGAGATAAAAAAGTGCCAATATAAAACAGAGCCAGGAAAAACTAAGAAAATAAGCCATGTTGATACACAACATACCAGACAGGATATCTATTAGAAGAAATGAAGTTCTCTCCCTCAACAAGGCAGACTGTGTACTACGATGACTGGAGAAAGCAGCCATAGTGTTTGGGCTTGTGCTGCTTATATGCTGCTGGCATCTGCGGCACCATCATTCAGTAACATGCGTCAACATTACTGGCCCCCAAAAGTTCAGGTTCCCACTGGGTCTTCATGATTCCGGCTGCAAGATAAAAGGAGGCTCTATGGAAGAGATTAACTCCTAGAAAATGCAGGAGTTTAAGGAGTAGTAGGGAGATTTCAAAGTTTGAAATCTGGGGCAGTTGAGATGTATGCCTTGCAGGATCCCGGGGCAGAGAGATTCTGAAGATTGAAATCTGGGGTAGTAGAGAGGTATGCCTTGCAGAATCCACACCTCCACGATGGGCAGTCTGACCATCTGACAGCCTTCGTGCCTCATCTCTTCTTGCCTGTCAGTGAGGCATAGGCATGTGCAGAGGGGAGGGACTGACCCTGCCTCCCCATACCCCACCCCGCGCAGTGTCTGCTGTCCAGTTCCCCCAATGGGGCATCTGGCCACCACACTCACTGCAGCCTGAGTAACTGCAACTAGAAGACAACTGAGTGGCTTACTTCTGGGCCACGGAGGGGAGTGACGTTAGCGCCATTCTTGCAATGCATTTTGGGACTGTGTTGTAGTCTTAATGGGATTACAAATCCCATAATTTTTGTTATATTGCAGACACTGGTGCCGATTCTGCACAAGATCACAGTCATGTGATCAGACAAGGCAGACTGGGCTGTCATCTGGGCAGCAGTGATGCGATCAGATACAACCCTGGATTGAATTTCTGAAGGGCAGCATCATCACCACCCAATTAGCACCTCTTCTAGCAGCATTTGGCAAACCGCAGGGGGTAGTCTGCTGGCAGTGCGAAAATGTTGCAGAGTTTAACAGACTGACATTTTTGCTCTTTGCAGTGATTTGCCATGTTTTAAACAGGATAGATGGGTTATCTTTCAAAAAAGAGCTGAAAATCAAAATGGGTTTAATTCAAAGTTAAAAACTGGAAAATTAGCATTTTTGAAAGGATGGGCTTCTGACATTATTGGCTCTGAAATACAGGAAATGCACCATTTACAATGCCTTTTTTAAACCAAGTCCTGAGGGGGTGGGGATGCTGCCAGGCCACCTAGCACTGAAGATGCTTGCCATCTATTTTGTTATTGGCCCCACCCTGTTCATGCACTCTGCGCACACCTTTATTGACTGATGGGGCCCAATGGGGCGCATAGGTTCTGAGGAGACAGAAGCAATGAGAGTGTTGAAGTCTGAGACTAAAGCCTTCTAGACAGGCAGCAAGAGCAGCGACTAGTATAGTATGGGATGGGAAGGGAACGAACATTGTTTAACCAGGAGTAGCACACTAAGCCCAAGCTTGTTACCAGATGCAACCCGGGAGCACAAGGAAGTTAAGTGACTTGCTCAAGATCACACAGTATGCACCTAGACAGCTGTGGGATTCAAACCTAGGTCTCCAGATCTGCAGCTCAGAGCCTTAACCCACTGTGCTATAGTGCCTCCAACAGTATGCCAACAGAAGTCTGCAGGTAAGCGGTATGAATAGAACTGTGCCAAAAAAATAAAAAAAATCCAGACTTTATAAGGACATAACCCGAACTTACAACAGTGATAAATTCTACTGATAGCCCTGGAAACCAGAGGTACGTTTTAAATAGGAGGCCCTTATGTATTAACTGCACACTTGTTTTTACAGTTTCTTTCTCAGGTTAGTCAAGCTTGCTGCAACATCTCATTTTCAGTGGTATCCCAGTTCTCCTTTCCACAGGTGGGAAGGACTGAAGTCGAGGGGCACAAGTGACTTGCTCAAAGGTCATGCAGTCAATGACTGCCTAGGATTTCTCTTGGGTTGCAGTTAACCGCTCTAAATGGTTTCTTGCTATGCTGCTGCCTCAATACACAGTAGCAATAAAAAACAGAATCCATAAATGCCTTGGCAGTACGGTCCTGGAGTCAACATGAATGGCATGCAAAATATGCAGGTAATAAGGTGTGTTAGATCATATGCGGAATAGGGATGTGCAGACATTCACTTATAAGGAATATTTAGACAGGCTGGCTCTATGGCACCAGGGGACCACACTGGCAAGTTGGTGGTGTGGGTCCACACGGCAAGCCTAAGAAGTCACGAGTGGAGGCAAGCAGGGAGGGCTCAGACCACCTGAGAGGATGCTGTCCTCATGGGGTGGGGGTCTACAAGGCCTGCTCTTTGTGTGACACCTAGGAATGGTATGATGGTTGTGTCACTGGTCAGGTGGGTGACCACGCATCACCAGGTGCCCCAAGGACTGTCATGAGTGTGCATGTATACTTGAAGAAATGGGTGGTTCCAGGAAATAATGAAAAATGCAGCTACTCATTTCCTCTTCCACAGGAACCCCACCTTCCCATACCCACAGAGCTTGACAAAAAAAGGGGCCCTCGGCAGCTGTTCCACAGCATTCCTAGTCTGCACTGGAGTACATTACAGCAGGAAGGCTTAAAACAGCTGCCCTGGAGGAAGCAAGCTGGTGGGCCACTCAGAGCAGTGCAGCGAGAGGGAATCTCTCTAGTGGAAGGGAGATGGGAAAAGGGCATCGACACAGCACTGAGGCAAGTGCCAATGGTGGGGGGAATATTTAAATTTATTTAAAACATTTAACCAGGTAAACAAATAAAGCCCAAGAGACTAGTTTCCAGTATTTGCACTGGCATGATCTACAGACTTCCAGCACAGAGTTAGATAGGGTAGTGTTGGAAACCACTGGCTAGGTGGCTGAAAAGGTCGAGGTACTGCTGGTGGGGACTTCAGTCTACTGGATGGAGACTGAACCTCCCAGCTGCAGCTTCAGCTAGATGAAGTGACATTTTGGAATCCTGCAACGGGCATTCTTCAGGCAACTAGTCAGTGACTAGGTACCCACCTGTAATGGGGCAATACTGTACCTGGTACCCAATAGGGACAGTGCTGCAGACATCATGGTGGGAGGCCACTGGGGAATCAGTGATTACCATACAGTGTGGTTCAAGATAAGGATGGCTGTGGAATCAAAACACACAAGAGTGATGGTCCTGGACTTCAGGAGGGCATATTTTACAAAGATGGGTTAAAATGCCACAGGAATGACCGGGGACCTGACTGAGATGAATGAACAGTGGGCAAAGATAAAACAGGCCATAGTGAAGGCAACAAACTTCTGCATCAAGTGAGAAAAGTATGAGGGAAAAATAAAAGAGATCGCTACTGTTCTCAAATGAAGTGGCAGTAAAGGCTAAAAGGGTAGCCTTCAGAAGGTGTAAGGAAATGCAGAGGGGAGGAGGAGGATAGGGTGGTGTAGCAGGAGAATCAGAGGGAAGCAGGAAGAGCAGTAGGGAACGCAATGGCACTGACTGCAGAAGGGAGGATTAAGCATCCAAGGGACAGCTCTCCTCCTGCGGGTTGGGTAGATACAGCAGGTGCTAGAACAATTGAGCGCACACTGCGAGGAAGGGCCTGTCATCAGATGCCATGCACTCATGTTCCACCACACACATGAATGTACATACCTGCACAACGGCACCCTGGGGGGAAAAAACTGAAGGAAAACCCACGCATGGCTGACATGGCAGGCCACCCACCACATGAGGTCCTGGGAAAGTGGTGGATAACTAGCAAGTCTATGAGAAAGTCAGTGACGGGACTGGGGGTGCAGCAAGACCATGGGTGGGAAACACAAGCTGGAAGAAAAAAAATGCACATTAACTTCTAACCAAGACCACTTTCTGCTCTGGCTGCTTGTCTAACAGTTGACCTCATTATGCTCCGATTGTGACGTCAGTCAAGCAGCCAGAGCAAAGGGAACAGCAATCCTATGTTCATGTTTAAGTGCCTGGCTACAAAACAAAAGGGGAGGCTAAACCCATAACATAGATAAAACAGGAGTCAAAAAATCAGTCTATAGAGTCTGTTTTGAAAGGTTATTCCGAGGTGTCAGTGTCTCAAAGGCAGCAGTACAGTATAATGCAAGTTAAAAAATAAATCCAGTTGGCAGTTACAAAGACATCAGCATATCCCTTTTATGTTTGCTTGCACGCATGTGCAAGAAACATAGTACACCATATGAATTTTCAGAGGTGTGCCACTCAGCTTCCAATGCCCTGACCCTTCTTGCAGGTGCTGTCTCACCGCAACAATAAATGTCGGAGTTGTCTATGACAGCAGTTCAGATGCAGTGATGTACAGTTCAAAGCGAAAGACTGCTACAATCAGCGGTAGTAAAGTATAGGCAATTTACATACTGCCGTCAGCAGTATGCAAAGTGCCTACACTCAGCACTGCATCTGAACACAGCTGTGATAGACAACTCCTTGTTTCTAGTTCCCCTCCCAAACACTCAAGTAGCATGCTGGGAGCCCACCCCAGCATGCTCAGCGCGCCCCCGCCTGGCCAGACACACCATATATGGCAGGTGATGGGGTGCCCATCCCACGCCGGCCTCTACAGCCCCCCAAAGCAGACTTTTCAGGTGCCATGCTTGGCAAATGTCTAGAGCGCGACGGGGTGCCCAATCCGCTGCCTGATCCACTGGGGCGCCTCCAAATAAAATCCAGTTGCCACGCTGGGAGCCCATCCCAGCATGGCAAAAGTCTGCGCTGCTTTCTAAAAAGAAAAAACACCTGAAAACCAAAACGGTCCTCGTTGATTGTCTTGCCCTCTCCCCAACCCGCGCTCACCCTCTGCGCACCCACCTCCCACATCCCTTCCCACCCTCATACTTGCCTTCCCAGCCCAGCACGACGATCTTCGTGGACTAGGAACATGTCTGCACTCTTCAAAGCCGACCGCGAATTGAAGAAATGCTGGTAAGCTGTATAATGGCATAAATTTTTTTTTAAACTTTAGTGCATATCTCGCCAATTCTGGGAATTTTTTCACCAAATTTTCAACATGGGATTCTTGTGGCCCCACCTCATGCACTGTTGAAAATTTGGTGAAAAATTCCAAAAATCACTTTTTACGAAGGCATGCTATGCAGTTCCTACACGCCTCAGAACTTTTGAGAATGTTTAATATTACTCCAGATTTTCAACATTGCCATTTTACCACACCTCCTATGAACAGTACAGCTGTCATTTTTCACACCCTGGCCAAAATGTGTTTGCACTTCCGACGCAGACTAGCGGTCACTGTGGGAAATTAGTGTTCGGACAGATTACGAAAAATCAGTGGCACTGTTCATGAGCGGTGGTCCCAAAATGCATATGTTGAAAATCTGCTGTAAAATAAATAAAATCGCCAAACTAATTACATTCTGGGTGGTTTCGCAGATTACGCACGCTGCGGACCACAAGTTTTTGTATATCTTCACTCCAGATTTTCAACAATGCCATTATTTACACCTCCTCATTAACAGTACACCTGTCACTTATATCCTGTTCGAAATGTGTTTTTGCACCTGTGGCGAGTCGCTGTGCAAAATCACCTTTCACCTAACGAACTGATAGTGTCACTGTTCATGTGGTGGGTAGCAATGTGCCCATGTGGAAAAACTTGGGGAGCAAAAATATCAAGAAAACGCCCAGGGCTAGGGTTTTCGACGACACCGCCCCTACCCTGTAGGACTGACAGGCGCCAGGGGTGTAACTTGGGACTGTCAACAGTAATCAGCTATTCCTCCCCCACCCAGCAGCCAGTGACAGACATCGAGGCACGCCTTGGACCCTTTGCCCCCAGAGTTCACCCCATTCTCCTATACTGCACCCATTTCAGCGTATTTCCTTATGGAATGAGGTGAATGTAAAGCCCAAACACCCCAAGACACACTTCAACACTTGTCAGTGTCTGAAGGGTAGGGTGAGGTGAAATGTCGTGACCGTCATGGGCGACGACCCAAAGGCACACCCCAATGCCTGTTCAGCTCTGCAGAGTGAGGGTGGAGCTGGCATCAGTTCAATACTTCAATGCCATTCCTATACTGCATCTGTAACTCCTGCACTTCTGCTACTAATGCCAGCAAGCAAACATTCGGCATTGATAAATGCTTGTTCTTTAGTTGTGTTAGGTAAGTGTATTTGCAGTTTTCAAACCTCCTGGTCTCAGACTTATCCCGCAATGATTCATCAAAGCAGTTTTGATGTTTCTGTGCTTTTAGTTACTTGCTCTCACCACCCAAACAAATCCTCAACTGTAGATGCAGCCTGCATAGCTGAATGGTGACCTTAGTTAAGATGAGACTGATAAGAGTGTTTGGGGCTGGCAGTTTTATCGTTATGGTAACAAAGGGCTAATGGCACAATTTTAAAACACTTTAATGAGTTGAAACATTGATCCCAAGGAAGGGTCTAAGGATGTCAGGCACACCCAGCTGAGGAAGGAAAAGGTGGAATTATTTTCTTTGTGGTTAGCTGTCTACTAGTGCTGTTGCCTGAAAGGGAAAAAGCAATTAAATATGAAGATGAGAAAGCAAAGCAAATACACCTTCTGTTATGGAAGTGACAAACCAAAATTGTGTTTGGGTACAGATGGACACACAGAAAATAAAAGGGCCACCATGTCAGCTGCTAAACAGAGCCTCAAGGTAGAAATAAACAGGTTACTCACCTGTAACAGTAGCTCTAGGAGTGGTATATGTTGTTCATCTATATGGACCCACCCAACCTCCCCAGCTTCGATGCACAACCTAGCTTCCAGCGGGCAAGATCTGGCGTCATGTGGCAGAGCCGAGGGTTATACCAGCCGGGTGGGTGGAAGGAGCCAGCTTGAAGACCTCCAGCAAGATCTTAAAGGGAAATGGACATGCCAAATAGTGTAGATGAACAACATATACCACTCCTAGAAAGTACAGTTACTTAAGAACTTACCGTAACAGTAGATCTTCCGAGGACTGTCTCTTGCAGTGTCATTACTTGTGGGAGTATCCACCAGGTGGAGCTGTCACATGGCAGCTTCTTCTAGTAGTCTTCTGTGGGGGGCTGCCCACATGACATCACTTCCTCTGGATAAGAGTGGGCAGTCCACAGTACCTTCTGTTCACAGTCGGCTTTGGCGAGCATGGCCTGGACCAAGGTAAATGAGGGCCAGAGAACAGCAATCCCACCCAACATCCCGAGCTGCAGAGACTCGAGACAACAAGGCAGGGGGACGAAGGGTGGGGGGACTTACTGCAAGAGACAGTCCTCTGAAGATCTACTGTTATGGTAAGTTCTTACATAACTGTACTATCTGCTACAGACTGGTCTCTTACAGTAAGTCATTACTTATGGGAGATTACCAAGCAGTAAAATCAAAATGGGAGGAAAGGCAAGGCTGGAAGTTGGGCCAGATGGCATGCCCGATGGTCGAGCCCTTGCAAAACCCAGCTGTCCACAATGCCAAAGAAGCAAACTTCACAGTAAATATGTCAACTGCAACCGCACCCGCTCTGGCAGATAGGCCAAAGATGGGGAGGACAACATGTATGATATTTAATAGAAATGTAAACTCAAACCTCTTCCGTGCAGGTAGACAGGCCAACAGTTAGGCACAGTTAATTGGTATGAAATCGAAGAGAAATGTCAACTCAAACCACACCCTCTCAGGCAGACAGGCTCAAAGGTGGGTGAGGACAGCATGCAGGAGGCACGATGTAGAAAGAACTGTAGGTGGCCAGGCACAGTGATTCATCCTGAAGGGTCAGAGGTCGACAGGCTGTGGCATGAAGTCAAATCCAGTAGAAAGACAAGTAGAGTGGATCAGAAAGCGGAGCATTGGGGACAAAACATCCTGGATGGTCAGAGGAAGGAACAACTGAAGGGCTCCAGCAGGGAGTAGCAGCAGGAGTTCCAATCAGATCCGCATGGAAGAGTGAAGCATCTAGTCTGGGAACAAGCCTCCAAGAAAAGGTAAAGACAGCCTTGGGTGCCTCAGAGTCCTGCAAGAGGAGGCGGGGGAAACCCTGAAAAGCGGTTTAAGGCACAGAAGTGGGCACGTTGTGGAGGGGCAGACTGAGCCACCTCCCTGGAGGCCCTACCACAGTCCGAGGTGCACCCCGTAGGGGGGGCTGGGCATGAGGTGGCCTGCTTGCAGGGGCATAGCGGTGGGACCTGGGGGCATGATAGAAGTCCCAAACAGACTGGAGATTATGCCCGAAGCCTGAAGGGAATCCAGGATGGACTGAGCACCAGATCCAAATGGTAGGTTCCAAAAGGCATCGACAATCAACAGCTGGACGCCAGTCGGCAAGCTAAAACCCGCAGAGCCAGACCGGCAATCAAGGGTGACGCTGAGGCCGAGAGGCGGGCAGATGCATCAACCGCATCGAAGCACGCATGGAGCAGGTGACGGGAAAGGGAGGGCATGGCAGACAGAGGCTGAGCTGATCAGGGCCACGAGGGGCAGGCTGAGCGGAAGCAGGATGAGACCAAACATGAGTGCATGAAAATACGCAGAAATCAAAAGGCAGGACAACCATGGCAGGCCTTGGGAACGCCACGGTAGGCAGCCATGTCCCGAGGAGAGAGTCCTGATCCGCAGCAGGAAGCCAAAAGTGTGCTGGATCTGCAGCATGAGCTTCGTGGAAGGAGGATCAGGGGTTCAGGGGGCGGCTCCAAAAGCGAGGACGCAGACGGGCGGGGGGAACCAAGGTTCTCATAGTCCGAGAGGTCCCCGCCAGGAACATCACCCATGAAAGGATCCCCATAGAGGAGTCCACATAAATTGGGAGGGGGAACCAGGCGGAAGGCCAGACCCTGGCCCATGGACCGCAGGACCTCCAGCACAATGTGGGTGATGCCCGCACTTGTGATTTTGGGGGTCCAGAAACGGTGTGGAGCCATCCCTGAGACCGCTGGACCCCAAATAGCGGAGAAGGCACTCCAACCCTTGTGGTCCGGGACCGCAAAGGGTAAGGGACTCAGGGATGGGTACACTCAGTGGGGCCAAAGGCCAGGGAAAAGTCACATCCAAAGGGCGAAAATGGACGCTGGAAACAAGGTCCCCGGACGAGTGAGGGGGGCACGGGAGCAAAGCCCCGAGCCGGGGGGGTCCTGGGTTGGGAGGCCCTTATCGCCAAGGGAAGCATCCCTGTCGAGGAGGGAAGGAGGAGTAGAAACAAGCCTCTCCATCGATGGTGGAAGCCATCCTGTTGACGAGGCATGCAAAACATGCTGTTCCATCAACAGGAGAGGCTTCCCCATCGACGAGGACTGCCCTATCGACGGAGAATAAGCCTCTGTCGAGGAAAGAACAGCAGAATCATGTCCTGTCAACAGAAGAGCTCCCGTCAACGAGGGAGAGCAAAGAACACATGTTGTCGACAGGAGAAGCATTCCCGTCGACGAGGAATGTTCCGTTGATGGGGCTACACAGTCCATCGAAGGCAGACCGTTCAGAAACGAGGCCCGAAGAGAAAACAAGCCCAGCAGGCTCAATCGATGGGGGGAGCAGACCCGACGAGGAAGAATGCTCCATCGATGATGGAGGAGCCACCGCCAATGGAGTAAGGAGGAGGGAGTGTGAATCCTGTTCCCTCCCATGCCTGGAGCGAGTGTCCTTGACCGGGGCGCCTTTAAGGCAACCCCCCACCCCGAGGTCCTGCTCGGCCTGGCTGGCTGATCAGCCATAGGCAGTCCATGGCCCAGCAAGACAGCCTGGGCCAGGGAGCAGCAGGGTGCTGTGAGCAAGGAGGGCTGGGGCACTGTGAAGAGCACAGGCCCAGCTTAGTAGAAGCAGCAGCCTGGGAGTAGTACATATACCCAGGACCAGAGGCAGGAGCCGGGGCAGTGAGTGGTGCACAGACCAGAGTCCTGGAAGTAGAAGAGCCAGGGCCTGGGAGTGTTCCACAGGTCCAACAGACAGAAGCAAAATCGGGCTGGGCTGTTAGCAGCAGCCCTAGTGAATCCCCAGAGCAGCAAGAGTGCCTGGGCCAGGGAGCAGCAGGTTTACCGGAGCTCTAATGGAATACAGGGCCTGCTATACAAAGGAAGTCCAGGGTACTGTGAGTAGGTCACAGGCCCAGAACAGAAGATAGAACAATGGGTTCAAGTCCGAGTCGAGGACTGCAACCCAGGAAAGCTGAAGCTGGCAGGAAAATGAACAGAGGGTACTGGGGGCCGCCCACTCTTATACTCATCCAGAGGAAGTGATGTCATGTGGGCAGCCCCCACGGAAGACTGCTAGAAGAAGCTGCTGTGTGACAGTGTCACCTGGTGGATACTCCGTGGCAATGACTTACTGCAAGAGACCAGTCTGTAGCACATCTACTGTTACAGGTGAGTAACCTGTTTTTCTAGGATTGTGGATATGTTGTTCATCCACACTATTTGGCAGATTCCTAGCAGTTCTCTGGGAGGAGGGAGGCAAGGCACACACCCTACTTCAGGAACAGACTGGAGAACTGAGGCTCCAAAACCAGCATCCCGCATGACTCAAGGTCGATGTAGTAATGGGTAATGTATGTGTTTGCTGACTTCCAGGTAGCAGCCCTGTAGATATCCTGGATAGGGACGTCCCTAGAAGCAGCCACCGACACAGCAGTATGGCGGGTGGAATGAGCCCGTAGCCCTATGGGAGGCTCCCTACCTGCCAACCTATAGCAGAGTTCAATGCAGGATGCAATTCACCTGCCAATCATCCGCTTCGCTGCAGGTCTGCCAGGTGCAGCTTCAGCATAGGTGACAAACAGCTGGCAAACCTCTCCCTGAACTTCAGCCATCTGCTCCTTATAATAAGAGAGTGCTCGTCTCAGGTCCTGAGTATGGAGCCTGTACTCTGCCTCCCGAGGTGTAGTTCGGGTAGCACACAGGCAGAGCTAACACCTGGTTAAGGTGAAACTCTGACACCACCTTCGGAAGGAACTTTGGGTTGAGGCGCAGGACAAGCTTGTCCCTGTGGAAGACCAGGTAAGGAGACTCAGAGTGCCTGGAGCTCCCCAGTCCTTCTGGCTGATGCGATAGCCACTAGGAAGGTGGTCTTCCATGATAGGTGTGACATCTCACACTTGTGCATCGGTTCGAATGGCTTGCCCATGGGTTTAGCCAATACCAGCAGAAAACCCCATGGAGGTGGAGGTTCACACAGCAGACAGGATATGTGATGGAGTCCCTTGAAAAAGCACCAGACCACTGTCTCCTGCGCCACCGTCCGCTGACCAGCCAGCCCTCGGTAAGCGGAGATGGCTGCCAGGTGCACCTTAAGGGTAGTCGCCCAGTGACCTCCTTGGAGAGGGATCAAAGGTAGCTGAGGATACTGGCCACAGGACAGGAACTAGGGTGTAGGCCCTTGCCCTGACACCAAATGGAAAATCTTTTCCATTTCAAGGCATAGCACCTCCTGGCCGACTCCTTCCTAGATGTCTCAACTACACTGAGGACATTGGTGGAAAGACCCAAAGCCTAGAACTCTAGTTGCTCAGGTACCAGGCTGTCAGGTGCAGGAATTGAAGGTCTAGATGGAATTCCTTCCCCTGGTTGACTGATATCAGGTCCAGGCGTGCTGGGAGATGCCTCGGGAGCCTGTTGCTGAGGCCAAGGAGATCTGGATACCAGAACTGGTGTAGCCAATCTGGAGCTACTAGATCACCTTCACCTTTTCCCTCCTCGCCTTGAGAAACACCTTGTGGATTAAGGGGAAAATGGAGGGAAGGCATAGAAGAGGCCTGGGGTCCATGGCCTCGAGAAGGCATCTCCCTGCAGTGAGCCCTGCTGAGGAGGGGCGAGCATGAAACAGCCTCAGCTTTATGTACTCCCTGGAGGCAAACAGGCCCACCTGAGGGGTCCTCCACAGGGAGAACAGGTTGCGGACTACCTCTGGGTGAAGAGACCACTCGTGGGATGCCTTGCCTGCATGGCTGAGGGCACCCGCCAGTTGCTTCAAGGCTCCTGCCACATGGATGGCTAGGAGATCTGCCTCCAGTCGGCTCACGAGGGTCCAGATGCAGAGTGCTTCCCTGCACAAAGGCCAGGAGTGCGTGCCACCCTGCTTGTTGAGATAGCACATGGTCACGGTGTTGTCTGTCTGGACCTGGACCACTTGACCCTGCAGAAATGCAGCTAATGCAGTCAGCACCAGCCGTACTGCTTGGAGCTTCAGCAGGATGATGTGGCATCAGGACTCATCGGGGTTCCAGAGCCCATGGACCCTGTGGTTCCCCATGTGGGCTCCTCAGCCCATGAGAAAGGCATCAGTCATAAGGATGACCATCGGCTCGGGGCGGGTAAACGGGATCCCTCCCTGCAGATGTTCCAGGACGGTCCACCACTAGAGAGCATCCCAAGGCCTCTGGGTTACTGTGACCAGCTGGTTGAATTGACCTAGACGCTGGGACCGCTGACTGTCCAGGCCCCAGTGAATCGGTTGCATTCACCATCAAGCTCAATGGACCACGGTGGTACAGGCTGCCATGTAACCCAGGAGATGCAGGAAGTCCTGGGCAGGGTGCAATTGCCCAACCAGAAATTATTGCACAAAGGAGGAAAGAACCTCTGCCCTGTCTGCCAGGAGCGGGGCTCTAGCTTGGCAAGAGTCGAGCTCTGCCCTGATGAAGCAGATCACCCGCGAGGGCACGAGTTATGACTTAGCTTCCTTGATTAGCAGCCCAAGTTAGAGACAGGTCTTGAGGGCCAGGTCCCTTGACCTCTCCACCTCCAAACTGGAGGGACCCACAATGAGCCAATCGTTGAGGTAAGGGTACACCCTCACCCCTCGATGCCAAAGATGGGCTGCCACCACTGCAATGCATTTGGTGAAGAGCCAAGGGGCCGATGACAGGCTGAACAGCATGGCTTGGAACTCGTAGAAGGTTCCCATAGCTTGGAAGTGGAGGAACCTTTGGTGTGACAGACAGATCGGGATGTGGAAGAACATGTCCTGAAGATCCAGGGAGCAGAACCAAATGTTTTGCTCAAGAGATGGTATGATCTGGGACAGAGTTACCATCCAAAAGGTGCTCAACCTGAGATACTGGTTCAGGTTGTGCAGATCCAGAATGGGGCACCAGCCCCCTGTCCGTTTCAGGATCAGGAAGTACCTGGAAATGAACCCTGGGGTCGACTGGGGGATCTGTCATTCGGGCCACTACCTCCTTGAGGAGAAGTTGAGCTATGTCGCCTCTCAGAGCTGACCAAGTGTGGACTGATACCCTTTCCTCGTGCAGGGCGCGGTTTGGTGGGTACTGCTCAAACTCTAGAGGCAGTCCCTGACGACCACTTTCAACACCCACCTGTCCGTGGTAACAGTGGACCAGGTGGAAAGGGAAATGGCAAAGCCGGCCCCCCATGGATAACTCCATAGCAGTCGCACAGGTATGGGCTTGGTCACCCCATCCTGTCACTGAGCAGGCCTGGAAGAGGAGAATCTGGAACTGGGGCCACCGGGACCCTTCCCTCCTGGTTTGCCTGCAGATTGCACGCCTGACTGGGGCCGAGGACACCAAGACTGGGCCTGCTGCTGATGCCCAGACTGA
This sequence comes from Neoceratodus forsteri, assembly GCA_016271365.2. Taxonomy (NCBI): domain Eukaryota; kingdom Metazoa; phylum Chordata; order Ceratodontiformes; family Ceratodontidae; genus Neoceratodus; species Neoceratodus forsteri. Next base: position 1,109,954,923 of record CM057456.1, on the reverse strand, counting down.
AACTGGGTCTGTTTGGCCGCAGGGGCAGAAGAGCAAAAGGGTTTTTTCTTCTGTTTTTTGGAACCCTGGGATTCCTTCTGGGCAGATGTAGCAGAGTCCAATGTGGTACTGGACTTCGATATGTTCTAGGTGACCGTCCACTCCTGGACCGAACAAGTCGGTACCCAGGAACGGGATATCTGCCAACTTGTGCTGGATGTTAATACCCACAACCAGGCCCTGTGGTGCATGGCAACTGCATCTGCAACTGAACGGGTACAGGAATCCCCAAAGTCCAAGGCCGTTTGAAGTTGCTGTCTGGTGACAGCCCAACCCTGGTCCCAGACCTGCTTGACCGTGGTCTGAAGGTCCACGGAAGGTGAGGGAACACCTCATCTAAGGAGCACAACAGGGCATGGGAGAAGTGTGCTTGATTACAGCCGCACCGCCTGACAGAGGCCCAGCGATGAGGCAGCATAAACCTTTCAGGCAGAGTGATCCAGCTTCTTGGATTCTTTGTCCGGTGGTCTATTGGAGTGTTCTGAGTTCCCAACCCACCTGAACACAGACTCAGTCACCACTCCCTCAGCCGAGGGCGCTGTAAAATCCTGAAGGGCCAGCTAGGTACCCTGCCGGACCATCCTGGCCGGACAGTGAGGGCAGGAGGCTGGATGCTGCCAGAGCTCCAGGGCTGGGCTGACGTGGCTTCAGCTACTGGAAAGGCTCGGTCACGGAATCCCCTTCTGAGGATGTCAGTTAGGGGTATTCTACCTGTTCAATGGGTTCCAGCGCCATCCCCGTAGATCTGGCTGGAGGATGCTCATAAAGGAGGTGGACCCCTCCTCAGCAGAAAGATTCATGGCATCGTCGTCCCGAGAACAGGATGCCAAATCAGAGTCCTCTGACTCAGAGGAGTCCAGATACAGTGGTCTGCTACCAGAGTCACCGAGAACCCGCCATGGTGGTCAGGAGTCAGACTGACAGCCAGCCAGTGCAGGAGGCCTGAAGCAGGTGGAGACCTTGTAAGGCTGTTTCGGCAGCAGCTCCACCAGAATAGGTGGCTAGATCGGCTTTGGCAGAGTCAGGAGTGAAGTCGCCAGCTCCACGGGGAGGGGGTCAACCAACCCAGGAGTAGTCAACATCAGCCTGGAGGGCGACAGCCAGGTAATGGCTAGGGTGGAAGGGACCACCTTGACCCAGCAAAACAAGCTGCTGCCACAGCATGTCCTCGTAATGCGACGCAACTTAGCTGGAGTCTCCCTCATCCAAGGAGGATGAGGATGCTAGGCGGCGGTGTCAGCTTCATAAAGTGCCACTTATGCAACTTCCTTGCCACTGGGGGCACCATTAGGAATGCGCGGGGGAAGATGGGGGGACCTCAGTTCCCCAGGATCAGGGACAATCATCACCCGAGGCTTCTCAGCGAGCTGGGTCACCTCATCAGTGAGGTCTGAAAGGACCAGAGTCCTAAATAAGGAGTTATCGGCCTCCTCGGTCATCGACGATCTCGACCGGATCATCGTCCTGTGTTTGGGCCAGCTGACCTAACAGAGGCACTGTGAGGTCACCGGCCAAGGCCACAACTTCGAACGAAGTCTAAAGAGGAGACTCCTGGGACTGAGATCGCTCTCTGTCCCAACAGCGACAATGACAAGACAGTTTCTCTCTGTTCCTTAGATCCCTTCTTACGGGATCTGGAGATATGCGAGCCAGGGCCTTCCCCACGAGTAGGAAGGGACTGGACCAGCTCCTTAAAGGAACCCGAGAAAGAGGAGCCCAGTTTTAGTTGAATAAAAACCAAGGGCGAAGACGAGAGCTCAGTGGGCATCTTCGATTTGACCGGCAGGTAGCGTTTTTCCGGACATTCGAGCTGGAGACGTGCAAGATGATCATCCAAAACATCTGGATGAAAGGAACAACAAAAGTCGCGGGCTTGAGTATCATGATCGAGACCCAGGCAGTACACGACGTGGGTATGCGGTCTGTTCGAGACCATTTCTGCCTGCAGGGACACCAGTGGAACCCAGGCAGGACTTGTCCTCCATCACGGTCGCAACAACAAAATTGTTTGGAGAGATTCGGAGAATCTTGATTGGCAGAACAGAGTTTTGAGCGCCAGGGCTTACTATACACGGTAGTGAGAAGGAGGAACTTGTATCTTCCAGTGGAAAGGAAGATCTGGCACCATGGGGTGGAGCTGAGGTTATAACTGGGTGGGTGGGAAGAGCCAGCGTGAAGATCTTCCGGCAAGATCTTAAAGAGAAAGGGACATGCCAAAAAGTGTGGCCGAACAACATATCCACGATCGCAGAAACACAGGTTACTCACCTGTAACAGTAGTACTAGGAGTGGTATATGTTGTTCATCCACATGTTCTGACATTGTCCTAGCCCCTTTAAATCTTGCCGGAAAGTCTTCAAGCTGGCTTCTCCCACCCACGTGGTATAACACTCGGCTCCGCCCAGTTACGCCAGATCTTGCTCGCTGGAAGCAGTGTTGTGCACCTGAGCCAGGGGAGGTTGTGTGGGTCCATGTGGATGAACAACATATACCACTCCTAGAAAGATCAGTTACACAAAGACTTTTGTCGTAACAGTAGATCTTCTAGGAATGTCTCTTGCAGTAAGTCATTACTTCTGGGAGTTCCTGATAGGTGGTGCTCTAACACAGCAGTTTCTTCTAGCAGTCTCCATACCAGGGACCACCCACACGACCTCACTTCCTGGGCTGTGCTTATAAAAGTGGGTGGTCCCTGGTAGTCTCCGTTCCCTGCCGGTTTCAGCTCATGAAAGCGAGGGGCCAAGGGGAAACAAGGTACCAAAGCCTCCCAAACCCTATACTGTTTTCCCTGTTACAGAATTTCAATGGGCCGAGGGAGGGACACTATCTACTGCAAAAGACATTCCTAGAAGATCTACTGTTATGACAAGATTTTGTGTAACTGATCTATCTTCCACGGAATGGTCTCTTGCAGTAAGTCATTACTTCTGGGAGATTCCCAAGCAGTTATATGGCAGTGGGCAACCAGATATGGCATTCTGACATACATATAGTGTGGTCTTAGGACCAACAGGTGCTGTGAGCAGTATATCAGCATATAAAGAGAATTTTGTATTCTATCTGTAAGTACTCTATTATAGTATTTGTTATAGGATTATGGCTGAAAGACAAGCCAGACTGGCTATTATTTAAGCAGATGTCAACCTGATTAGGGATTACGTATCAGATACTGTGATAAATCAGAAGGATTTCAGCCATATAATGAAGTAATCAGTCGGTCTCAGTGGCATGCACTGGAAAAAGACAGTATATGTCAAGGTCTATTGGGTTCTGAGTTTTGAATAGTAACCCAAATGATACAATGTTATTATTTTGTAGTGCTACAATGTAGCAAGTTAATACCTTTTTTTTTTTTATGTCTGCCAAGTCATTATAAAACGTATCCATTTTGGCATGAATAAACTACTCACTCAGAATCATTTGCTCCGAATCACTAACCCTCCCCTTTCCATACACCCCTCCCTTAGGGCTAGCAAAGGGCCCTACCTGCTATAAACAAGTGTCTCTCCTCTTCTCAGATCATGCATTGGGAAGCAGGCAGGCGCCCCCCCATCAATCGCCGGGTGGATGGTGGCGAGGGCCAGGCTACTGAAGCCCTCCCTCCAGCTCAGCACAGCTCCTCTCAAGTACAGCTCTCCAGCGGTTGAACGCCATGCTGCCCTGGACACAAGTTGCTGCTTGCTCCCACCGCCCCACCACCATCACCATCACCCATGGTCGGCTCGCCTTATATAGGGTTGAGGCTGAGTGCTGAACCAATCAGCCCACTTCTCCACTCAGCAGCCCACAGCCCCTTGAAGCAGCATTGCACCCCAATTAGTGTCTCCAATTGTCCTTTGCATACCTTTTTTTTATCCATCTCTCCTACCAACTTTATTACTGTGCCACCGAGGCAGCTTCTCTCTGCTTCTCTAATCCCTAGCATCTCTCACTGCCCTCAGCTCGCCATCTCTTGCTGTAGAATGCTCATATTAATCTTCACCTCAGTCATCCTCCTCCACCAGAGACTGCCTGTCCTTCACCTGTAAATCAACCTGCTGGCACCACCCCTATGCAACCTCAGCTCCCACCTACTCTCCCATTCACAATAGCTCACTTGTCCTCCCCGCCTACTCATCTCCCAGTTGTCACTTTCCACCACCACCCGCCATGTCAAATTACGTTCCTCTCCTTCCCTACTCTCATCTCTCTGACCACTCCTTGTTCATGCGGTATATCTGTCAAGAAGTATCATGCCAATACCAGCAAGCAGTGAGTGCTGGCCCTCCTCAGAATATTTGCTCTACTGCTTCTAATTTCAGGCAATGTGCATTCCAACCCGGGTCCCGTCTCGCACAACTCTAGTGCTTCTCACCACGGGCTAAGAATGGCTGCAATGAATATCTGCAGCTTGCCCAAGAAGTTGGTGCCACTACAATGCTGGATGCTGCAGCATCAACCAGATGTGCTAGCCCTCACAGAAACCTGGCTGTCAACGAAGACCCCTGACAACTTAGTCGCACTCCCAGGCTTCACCCTTTTCAGAGCCTCACCTGGGCCATAAGGTTGGCCAAATCAAACTACTATAAAACTACCCTTGCCTCCTCCTGGGGGAATGCCAGGTTGTTCTGGGACAACCTAAAAGAACTGAACAAAAAAGCCAGGATGCCACCCCCTCCCAGCTAACTGTCAACAATGATAATACCTCGGACCCACTTACCATCGCCAATTGCCTAAATGCCGCATTCTCTGATTTGAGTGCAATCCTTCCAACCAACTTCTTCAATCCCACCCTTACGACCCCTGAGCCAAAAAATGCCTACCTCCCCTTCACCTCAGGGTTATTAATTGAAGCAAGGCCATACCTTGCAAATGCCCTTGGGGGCTCAAACTACTGCAAAGACTCCTTTGATATGAAAATCCTTAACTTGGTGCTAGACTCGGTACTCTCACCACTGACTGATCACCTTAATCACTCTCAATATCTAGGGCAGTTTCCAACCGATGGGAAGATGGCCACTATCACCTCAATACTGAAGAAAGAGACCCCACCTCACCCAGTAACTACATGCCCATCTCCATTCTTCTGCCCTCTCAAAAGCCCTGGAAAAATCACTACCACCCAACTCACCAACTACCTGTTTGCACACAACATACTATGTGAGAATAACAAGGCTTTAGAACAGGGCATAGCACAACACCCGCCCTCACAGAGTTCTCTAACTCACTGCATTATGCCCTAGATAAGCACACAGCAAGAACTGTATGTATAGACCTGTCGAAAGCATTCAATACTGTCACACACCTTGCTCCTAAATACCCTCCGCCTCACCGGGCTGTCCCCTGGACCCATCACGTGGTTTACAAGTTACCTCTCCGATAGGTCCCAACGTGTGAAGATAAACAACACTCTCTTGGCTACTCTGCCTGTCCGCTGTGTGGTCCCCCAGGGTTCCATCCTCGGTCCATTATTATTCAGCATCTTCCTGAACACCCTGCCAAAAGCCTGCCCAAGTAAACTTCTGCTCTATGCAGATGACGCGGTATTGTTTTTCACCCATTCAGATCCCACATTCCTACAGTCCTCCCTGCAACTTGCCTTCAACCACATCGAAAACTAGCTCACTGACCACAGACTGGTGGTCAATGTAAAAAAGACTAAGTCTATGCTCTTTGCCCACCGTCAGAGCAAGAACTGTGATGCTCAACTAAAAATCTTTTCCAAAGCCTTCCTCCCACTGGAACAGGTCCATACCTATAAATACATGGGCCTTACATTTGATCCCAGCCTCTCATTCCACCCACATATCAATAACCTTTAGTCAGCCATAAATATTCGCCCAGGGCTACTGTTTCGGCACAGAGACTGCCTACCACCAGAAGACCTTAACCTTGCTGTCTCCTCCTCTGTTCTCTCTCTGGTAGGTTACGGACTAACTGTATACGCGGCTGCGGACCACACGGCTCTAAATAAAATCCACTTAGCCATCAACAAAGCATGCAGACTCCTCACCAGGGCAGACAGGCGTACCTACAGCTGCACCCTGTATGCCCTAACAAATATCCTCACTCTAGACGAAAGAGTCAGTTACCAAACTTGTCTTCTCACCCAAAAAATTTAGCAGGTCTAACCCCCATTGGAGTTTCTGCCTCCATCTGCTCTGCTCATGCCTCAGCTAACACCTGCTCGCTAATAAACTGATATGGGCTGTCCCCAGGGTTGCGACCTCACTAGCCCAAAGGTCCTTTACTACAGAGCACTGCTATGGTACAATGAACTTTCCCGGCCATTACCTCTGTCACCAGACTAGGCCTGTCTCAAAATAGCCCTCAAAGATCACATACCTCCACCGCTGCTGCCAGTGCAATGGCTAAGAATGGGCCTCACACAGCACCACCAGACTCTGGCTACCGGGCACTGGCTAGGCCTGCCCAGTCCTGTCTCAGTAGTAGAGCTGGGATGCACGTGCACATAAACCATCAGCATCACCTATACCTCTTGGAGTAAGTTTAGGCTAAAGTGCTCTGTACTCTACTGCTATGAATTCTCAACACAAGATTGACTAGATTGTTAATGACAATGTCGGTTGCTCGACTGCTTGCATCATGGCAATTAGAAGCTCCTTAGCTGGGCTTGTAGAGCTTCTTAAATGTATAGACTGCACCCTCCTTATTACCTGTACTGTACACTGACACTTACAAACTCCTTAGATGGACTTGTATAGCTACCCAATTGTATAGGCTCCACCCTCTGTCATATGTACTGTTCATATCCTGTGTCTCTTTTTACCACTTAGTATTACTGTATATTGCATGCTAACTGATGTTTTGTACTATGACGAGGAGCCTTTGCAAATGAGTCTTTGACTCAAAGGTTGTAAATCCGATCTACTCAATGAATAACTAAATAAATAAACATAAGTAGCAAACAATGATGTAAAATGAAACAATGTAACTATTTCATGATGGAATCCAGCGATTGTTAGGCAGTAGTATTGTTCTAGTCAATATTGTACTCTTTTTTAACGTAAAGACCTGGAATGTAACAGAGTGATGTTGTCAGGTCCTCGTGCATTAGTAATCTCATTTGCAAGGGGGTCCCATGTTTGTCAGGGCCTGCAGCCTGCGTCAGGTGTAAACCTGAAATGTTAGCATGTTTTGTAACGTATGTACTCACCCTGGTTTCTGTGGCCTTTATCTATGGCCACGTGAAGACTGCATGTAGCAGTAGAAGTTTGGTAAGAATATTATGATCCATATTATAATAGTATCAGAATATATCGATTGTATCTCAGCATGTGAGTAGTAGCAGGCCCTCGTCGTGGGAAGGACACAAGGGTCCGGCGCACAACAGGCCTAGAGGCATCCTGATGGAATGACCATAATGGCCTGTAACAGTGACACCTCAAAAAGTGGCTAGATGTATAAAGTCTCATGGGAAAGGCCTCAGTATAATTTTGAATCAAAGCCCCAGTAAAAGGTCTTCAAGGCATAGAAGAGGAGTCCGGGGCGTAGTCTGAAGTTTTTTTAACGAGAGGAAGAGGCACTCTGCCGTCCAGGGGGGTGGCCATGGGTCGGTTTAGATGTGTTCCTTGTCATTTCTTCTTTGCCTCTAAAGTTTTCTGTTTGGTTATAGTAATTTCCAGTTTTGTATGAATAATTATACTGAGGGCATGGTTTGTGGTAGATATATTGTACTGTTTTTAGTTGTCTGCCTGAGGCTTGTAGGTTGTCCAGTATTGTTTGTGCCCCTGGGCCAAAGAGAAGGTCACCAGAAAAGGGGGAATTAGCCACTTTTTGTTGAGTATCAGGTGCTAGCCCTGAGAGTCGAGCCATGCGTGACGGCGTATAAGAATACCGACTGCAGAGGCTCTAGCTGAAGCACTGGCAATGTCGTATCCTGATCTTAACAGATGTCGAGAGAGGCAAGTAAGTGTGTTTATTATTGATGTGAGTTGCTCTTTTTCAGGGGATGTAGGTAATTTACTTATAATGTCCCCAGCAGAGGTGCCCACTGTACGCTGGTATTTCAGCATATGTCCCATGTAGTTAAGTATTCTAATATTTAATGTATTTAGAGCAAACATTTTCTTCTCCATATAATCAAACTGTTGAGTCTTTTTCAGGAGGTACTGTACTTGTATGTTTGGGTTTGCAGTGCGGTTGTTAGCGGCTGCAATAAACACAGAATCCGCAGTGGGAATATTTGTTAGATATTGCTAATCAAGGGGAGCCTGATAAAGCCTGTGTGCTTTTCTAGGTAGCTCCTGTGCTGCTATGGGTTGACTCCATGCTTTAGTAATTACATTTCAGAATGTTGGTATAAAAGGAGGACTGCCGGGTAGGTTCTTTTGGGATGTCAAGATATTCAGCCATATCTTTACTTAATTTATCTTGTTCTGTTGTAGTAAACCCCATTGTTTTTTTGTAACCCCTCACCCCTGCCTTTTTACTAAAACGACAGGTGGCATGCTGTTGGCGTTGCCAGCAATACCTGGTGGGGACCTGGGTTCGGGGAGGATGAGGTTACCTGGCACAAGGGACCTAGGTTTGGCTACTCTGCACAGGGGCACCCAAGTAAATCCAACTACAGGAAGCAATAACTGTAATGTCCAGAACCAGGATTGGGATTTTTCAGTGTGGCTTTTATTCATAACTAGCTGAACATAAAGCATAGATGGACCCCCAAGGGGCTACGTTTACTCTAACTGCAGATTAGAGACCACAAGGTGGTCCACTTAAAGAATGAACCCATTTCTACTTTTTTCTGGCTCTGGACCCACCAGGCACTCAGCCCGGACTTGCATGTGCTTTGGATACACAGCTCGACTGGCCCGGCTCCCCTGCGCCCACTTGACTGACAGTCCATTTAAAGAATGGACCCTAATTTACTTGTTGTGGCTCCCACACCACTTAGAGTCTGCGACTCTTAGAGATTGTTTTCTTACTTCCTTCGGACTCCCATCAAACAAGGAGAATATTTTCCCAAGCTGTGGCTCCCCCACCAGAGTCTGCGACTCCTAGAAGATTTGTTTTCTTCCTTCGCCGGACTCCCCATCAAACAAGGAGAATATTTTCCCAAGCTGTGGCTCCCCACACCACAGAGTCTGCGACTCCTAGAGAGATTTTCCAATTTGCGACCCACGTCTGGGTACCTACCTCATCACTGGCCAGGCGCATGAGGCAAGTAGCAATCACAGTAGAAATCCGTAGAGGTGGACCTGGTCACTAAAGATGGGGGGTGTTCCCACCTCCAGCTCCCACAGTCCATACCCAGCCATTTCTCTGGACAAACAGAAACTTAAACTTTGAAATGTAGATTAAACGGTGGATGACCTGTAGCACCCCTCTACAACATTACTTGAAATCCATTCAGACTTTTAAATTTTAAACTACTCCATTTGTTTGTCCTAGTACAATAGGCCTCCCAAATAGTAGTTCACATCCCAGCTTTTCTTCACATTTTCCAAACTGGAAGAAACATATGGTTTGCCCTCTCAAATACAGCAAAACACTCACCCTTTTGCAGGTGCCCCACAGGCGAGGTACCACTTTCACTGTGTTCAGACCAGAACAGAAACTGTAAAAAGGCAGCTTTCTTCTGTAGTGGAAATTAGGGATTGCCCTGGAATCCATAGAGGACTTTGGCCCCGAGGAGGGGGCACAGACCTGGATAGCGGTCTCCACCACTTAAAACTGGACACTGATTTTCTCAAGGAGGTAAACAGAAAACACTTCCTTCCTGCTTGTAGGTAAACAGAAAACTTCCTTCCTGCTTGACAGTAAATAGGAGACAGACTTTGAAAACTCCCAAAGTTCTAACTCACTCCCTGTGCTGCAGATTCCAATGTGGCTTATGCAGCTGCGACAGTTCTATGGTGATGTCATTTCTCAGTCTCAGCTGTGACTGAGACAGTGTGAAACCCATTTAACTGGAGTTTCACAAGCTGCCTTCCCTGCCTACCACTGGGTCTTACTGGGATTCTAGTAACCCCAGGTAACAAGGGGTTACACTTGTATTCGTAACATCATTTCTGGGAATGATAGGTCATCCGGTGGGGAAATACAGGTTACTCACCTGTAACAGGAGTTCTAGGAGTGGTATATGTTGTTCATCCACACTGTCTAGCAGGTTCCTTGCCACTTTAAATCTTGCCGGAAGGTCTTCAAGCTGGCTCCTCCCACCCACCGGGTGGTAAAACCCTACGACTTCCCCCATGGCGACAGATCTATGCGCTGGAAGCCACGTTGCGTCGGAGCTGGGGAGGTCAGGTGGGTGGTGTGTTTGAACAACATATACCACTCCTAGAACTCCTGTTATAGGTGAGTAACCTGTATTTCTGGGGACGTGGATATGTTGTTCAATCCACACTGTCTGGCAGACTCCTAGCAGTTCTCCGGGAGGATGGAGGCAAGGCACGCACCGCAGATACTTACTTGAGGAATAAGGACTGGAGAACCGAGGTCCCAAAACCAGCATTTTTGGTGTGACTCTAGGTCAATGTGGTAATGGGAAATAAAGGTGTGTGCTGACTTGCAGGTAGCAGCCCTGCAGATTTCCTGGATAGGGACGTCCCCAGAAGCAGCCACCGAAGCAGCGCTATGGCAGGTAGAATGAGCTCTTATCCCTTTGGGAGGCTCCATGCCCGCCAACCTATAGTGGAGATCTATGCAGGAGGTGACCCACCTGCTTATCGTCTGCTTGGCTACAGGTCTGCCAGGTGCAGCTTCAGTGTAGGTGACAAACAGCTGGAGAACCTCTCCCTGAACCTTAGCCGTCCACTCCTTATAACAAGCGAGCGCTCTCCTAGGGTCCAAAGTATGGAGCCTATATTCAGCCTCCGAGGTGTGACTGGGATAGAACACCGGCAGAGTCAACACCTGATTCAGGTGAAACTCTAACACCACCTTCGGAAGGAATTTCGGGTGGTGGAGAAGGACAACCTTGTCCCTGTGGAAGACTAGATAAGGAGACTCGAAAGAAAGCGCCTGGAGCTCTCCCATCCTTCTGGTTGACATTATAGCCACCAAGAAGGCGGTCTTCCATGACAAGTGAGAGATGTCACACCTGTGCATCGGTTCAAATGGCTTGCCCATGAGCTTAGCCAATACCAGCAGTAGATCCCATGGAGGTGGAGGTTCTCGCACCAGAGGAGATATGTAGTCTAGGCCTTTGAGAAAGGGCCCTACCACCTTCTCCTGTGCCAATGACTGCTTGCCGGCCCGCACCCGGTAAGCAGAGATGGCTGCCAGGTGCACCTTAAGGGTCGTCGACCGAGGCCCTAGCTGAGAAAGTGACCACAGGTAGTCCAAAATACTAGCCAATGGACAGGAAGAGGGGTCCAACCCTTTGTCCTAACACCAAATGGAGAATCTCTTCCATTTGAAGGCATAGCATTTTCTGGTCGACTACTTACAGGACACCTCAATGACGTTGAGGACCTCGTCGGAAAGAACCAAGGCCTGGAACTCTAGCCACTCAGGAACCAGGCCGTCAGGTGCAGGGATTGAAGGTATGGATGGAGTACCTTCCCCTTGTTGACGGAGATCAGGTCCAGGTGGGCTGGAAGCCGCCTCGGGAGCCTGGAGCTGAGGCTGAGGAGATCTGGGTACCAGAACTGGCAAGGCTAGTCTGGGGCTACCAGAATCACCTGCGCCTTGTCCCTCTTCGCCTTGAGAAGCACCTTGTGGATCAAAGGAAATGGAGAGAAGGTGCAGAAGAGGCCCGGGGTCCACGGCCTCAAGAAGGCATCCCCCTGCAGCAAGCCCTGCTGAGAGGGCGTGAACAGTCTCAGCTTGCATTCTCCTGAGGCAAACAGATCCACCTGAGGGGTGCCCCAATGAGAGAACAGGTCTTGCACTACCTCCGCAGGAGAGACCACTGGAGATGCAACGCCTATCCAGCTGAAGGCATCGGCCGGACTGTTCGAGGCTCCTGCCACATGGATGGCTAGAAGATCCGCCCAGGCTGATCATGAGACACCAAATGTGGAGAGCTTCTTGCACAGAGGCAAGGAGTGCGTCCTGCCCTGACGGTTGACATAGTAAATGGTCGTAGTGTTGTCCGTCTGGACCTGAACCACCTGACCCTGTACAAACGGAGCGAGGTGGTGAGGTCTCAGTCAAACCGCTCAAGCTCCAGCAGGTTGATGTGGCATCGAGACTCCTGAGGGGACCAGAGGCCATGGGCCCGGAGTTCCCAGATGGGCACCCCAACCCATCAAAGAGGTGTCGGTTGTAAGAGTGACTGTCGACTCTGGGCGGACAAATGGGATGCCCTCCTGCAGATGAGCTCGGACGAGCCACCACTGCAGGCCATCCCACATGTTCTGGGTCATGGCCACTGGCTGGTCCAAAGGACCGGAGCTCTGTGATCACTGGCGGGCCAGCCCCCACTGCAGGGGGCGACATGCCAGGGACCCAACGGACCACACTGGTGCAGGCCGCCATGAGGCCCAGAAGGCGCAGAAGTCCCGGGCAGGGTGCAGTTGCCCAACCAGAAATGATTGGGTAAAGGAGGAAAGGACCTCGGCCCTGTCCACTGGGAGCCAGGCTCTGGCTCGAAGAGAGTCGAGCTCTGCCCTGATGAACTGAATCACCTGCGATGGCACGAGTTCTGATTTGGCCTCGTTGATCAGGAGGCCAATCTGAGAGCAGACCTGGAGGGCCAGATCCCTGGACCACTCCACCTCCAACCTGGAGGGGGCTGCAATCAGCCAGTTGTCCAGGTAAGGGCACACCTGGACCCCTCGGTGCTGGAGGAATGTTGTCACCACTGCCATGCATTTGGTGAAGACCCTAGGAGCTGGAGAAAGGCCGAAGGGCATGGCCCAGAACTCATAAAGTGACCCCTCTGCTCTGAAGCAGAGGAATCGCTGATGAGAGACGGACTGGGACGTGAAAGAACACATCCTGGATATCCAGAGAGCAGAACCACACACCTAGTTCCAAGGATGTAATGATCAGAGCTACAGTGACCATCCTGAAGGTGCGAGCCTAGGAACTTGTTCAGGTTGTGCAGACTGAGAATGGGGCGCAGACCCCATCCGCTTTGGGACCAGGAAGTACCTGGATACAAACCCCGGGTCTGGAGGAGGATCCGCCACTCACTGATCACCTCCTTCTGGAGGAGAGAGCAATGTCGGCTCGACGAGCCGACAGAGGCGCTGCGGAGCCCATAGCCCCCTGTAGGGCGACGGCTCTATAGGAAGGGGACTGCTCGAATTCCAGAGGCAGACCCCTGCCGTCCACTTCCAGCACCCAACGGTCTGTGGTGATAGCGGACCAGGCGGAAAGGAAGTGTCGGAGCCGTCCCCCTATGGGGGAACCCGGGGAGGAGTGACGAGGTTGGGGGTGACACCCCTCAACCAGTCACTGGGCAGGCTTGGAGGAAGGGCCAGCCGAGGGGCCACCTGGACCCTTCCCTCCAGGCTTCCTACTGGAGGAAGCGGCAGACTTGCCCTTAGGGCACCAAGCTTGAGCCTGCTGGCCTGGACTGCTGTGGTGCGGGCGAGCGCAAAGGGCTTACGCTGCTGCTGGCGGCCTTTGTCCTATGGGCAGACATGACAGAGTTCAAGGTGGCACTGGACTTCTCGATCCTCTGGAGATGGCCTTCAACCCCCGGCCCGAACAAGTCGGTGCCCAGGAAGGGAACGTCTGCCAGCTTGTGCTGGGTATCCGCCGTGAAGGTGGAGATCCGCAGCCAAGCTCTACGGTGAATGGCCACTACTGACTGGGCACAAGAGTCTCGCCACCCTTCCCTGATTCCGCACCTGTTTGACCATCGTCTGAAGGTCAGCCGGGAAATGAGGAAGCACCTCATCCAGGGAACCCATAAGGGCGTGTGAAAAATGTGCCATCAGCACGGCCGAGCTAGCCTGTCGAAGACCTAGGGAGGAGGCAGCGTAAACTTTTCACCCAGAGTAGTCCAGCTTCTTGGACTCCTTGTCAGGGGGCTTTTCCATGTCCCTAGCATTTTCGGAGTGCCGGAAGACACCATCGGTTACCAGTCCCTCAGCAGAGGAGTGCTCCGAAAAACAGGAGAGGGAACCAGTGAGGACTGCGTACTTACGAGCCATCCTGGCTGAAGGTGCAGGACAGGATGCAGGCCGCTGCCACAGCTCCAGGGCCAGACCAACTACGATGGCCTCGGCCACAGGGAAGGCCTCCGTGGGAGAATCCCCTTGGTCCAGAATCTCAGTGAGGGGATATCTGGCCCATTTTTGTACTGGTTCGAGCTGCATCCCAGTGAACTCTGATGAGCTGAAGAATTCCCAGGCATGAGGATGGGCTCTCGTCCACCGACTGACCCCTGGAAGACTCCAGGTCAAGGGGCCTGGAATACAAGGAGGAGTCGTTGGACTCTGAGGAGTCTGCGAACAGTTGCTGATCGCCTGAGCCACCCTCCACTTGCCGAGGCAGATCGGGGGTGAGGGTGACCGACAACCTGTGGGGCAAGCCCTGACCCAACCGAGAATTCTTGGTCGGGGCCCCAGTCTTAGGTTGTGGAGGTGGTGGTCCCACCACAAGGGGTGGAGCAGCCCGTTTTGTCTGAGCAATTGGTGCTGGAGTCAGCTCCTCGATGTCAGCGAGGGGTTGCTTTGGTCATTCAGGAGACAGCCACTTAATGGCCGGTGAAGGCGACTGAGTCAGCTTATTACCGGCTAGCAAGAGCTGCTGCCACATCATGTCCTCATAGCGCCGACGCAACTTGCGCCGGAGCCTATCCTCGGAAGCGGACAATGAGGATGAGCGGCGATGCCGCTTTCCGTGATGCCGGGACCGAGACCGCCGATGTCAGAGGGAGCTACCCGACACGGAGGACGACTGAGACAGAGACCTTTGGGGTCACCAATGGTGGGTCAAAGAGGGGGCAGGGAAAACCCACTCATCCCTCGGTTCAGGGTCCTTGACCGGGGACTTTGGCACAGGAGGCACGGGCAAGTCCTCGGTAACCACCGGGGGAACCGGTGAAGAAGGGTTGTCGGCTTCTCCAGTCAACAACCTGTCCAATGGGTCAAGAAAAATCTCAACCGCATCGACGAATGTCTTGGCTGGCTGACCCGACGGGGACACCATGGAGCCAGCGGCCTTAGCCGCAACCTTGACCGAAGTCGAAAGCCGATGATCCGGGGAAGAAGATCTCTCCCGCTCCCATGAACATCGACGGTGGGACTTACCTTTCAGTTCCTTTTTCTTTGACCTACCCGTGTGAGTCCCCGAGGGCCCTTCTCTCTTGGTGGAAAGGGACTGACAAAGCTCCTTGAAAGAAGCAGTGTAGGAGGAGCCCAGGGAGAGCAGGATAAATGCCGACGTCGAGGAGGAAGAAGATGTGGCCTGGGCCGCTTCCTCCTCGAGGGAGATCAACTGCTCCAGCTGCTCCACGGAGCCCACAGCCGTGGACACTGCCCAACAGGCCTCCTTTGACTTCACCGGCAGAAACCGTTTCTCAGGGCGCCCCAGTTGAAGTCGGGCAGCGTGGTCCTTAAGAACCGAAGGTGCGAAGAACTTGCATAGATTGTAGGCCTGCAGATCAGGATCAAGTCCCAGGCAGTAAACGCACATGGCATGTGGGTCGGTCAGAGACATCTTCTGCCCGCAAGGGCACCGACGGATGCCGGGAGTAGATTTAGTATTCATCGTAGCCGCGAGGGAAGATGAAGACTTAAGTCTAGTAAACTTCAAAATTATTTATTTCCGGAACTTCCGAAGTATTAGGATCCAGGTCTACAAACGCAGAGTGCTAAGGAGGGAACCTCAACTTCCAAGCGGTAAGGAAGATCTGGCGTCATGGGGTGGAGCAGAGGGTTTTACCACCCGGGTGGGTGAGAGGAGCCAGCTTGAAGACCTTCCAGCAAGATTTAAAGCGGCACGGAACCTGCCAGACAGTGTGGATTTAACATATCCATGTCCCTAGAAATGACCTTTAGTGGTTGTAATGTTCTTTGTCCCAGTATGATGGTACAGAATACGGGGACTCATACTCTCTTGTAGTAGGGGAACCATCATAATTTGTGTCTTTAGAATGTTTTGAAATTATATGAGAATCTGACAAATATTCCACAAAATATTCATGAGGAGACAGAAATGGCGAACGTTCTGGTCCTGTGCATGCCTGTTTTGATGGAGGCAGAGACAGAATCTGAGATTGAGGTTTTTTTACTGGAGTGGGTGTATAGTCAAAACCCACAGAATTCAACACTTTATTTACAATTTCTTCTATGTTTGGTGCTTGTGAGGATGGAATTGCCATGTAAGCGGGTTGTGAGCCCTGTGTGCGTGGCATCAGGGGATCAATTTGTGCTTCCCGATAAAGTGATCTGGTACGTCTGAATTTTTTGTTCATCTCGGATTGGTGTCTGAGCACCATGCATGAGTGCAAATGAGGCTGGTTTGCCTCTGCGTTCCGTAGTATATGATCCTTTACTTTGTGGAGATGCAGCCCCATAAGTATCTTTTGATACTGTTTTATAAGTAATTTCATGGTTTTTCATGGTTAAATTTTTATAAGGGTCTTCCATAAATGCATTATATGCTGGTAAAGGTGCTGTTCTATGATGCAGGGCTGCTCTGTTGACGATGGGATCAGGCTCGTCAATGGAGGAGGAATAAAAGCATGCCCCGTCAACATTGTAATGTGTCTTATTGATAAGTGAATGCATACTCAAGTCGATGGTGGAATACTCCTCATTGACGATGGGGAAGTCAGTGCATGCTCCGTCGATGGTGGGATGCTCTTTGTTGACGATGGAACAATAGGTACATGATCCATCGACGATGGAAGGTGTGTCGTCGATAAGGCAAATACATGCTCCATGGATGGTGGCAGGCTTCTCGTCAACGATGGAGGTTTAGGAGCATGTCCCGTCGACGGGGGAGATAGCCCCATCGACAATGAAGCAGGTAGAGTGTGCTCCGTCGAAGGAGGAGGTGTTTTCATCAATGAGGATGTCTTGTGGAGTCCTCTGCCGACGGGGAGTGTGCCCGCTGGACAAAGAATGTAGCAGGACCTCCGCCGATGGTGCACGTGGGCTTCGTAACAGGGGACCTGAGGAATGACGCCCTGTTGACGAACGAATGTTCCTTTTTGTGAAGCTGAACTTCTATGTTCTTTTGATGAAAAGTGCCTGCCGACGGGGATATGGCCCGCTGACAAGGAATATTTTCATGATGATACATGTTTAGAGATATGATCATTGACGGGTGGTCAGGCAGGACTTTAGGTGAAGGTATTTCCTTCCTATTTTGCTTCTTGAAGAGGACTCTGAAGTTTTAGAGCTCTTTGATCGTACTCCCAGTCTGTAACAGGGAAACATCCACTGTAAAGCTCTTGGTTGAGCACAGGAATATGGTGCAGTGTATGTGCCCAGGCACACCAAGCTATGGGTTCAATCCACGTCGTATACTGCTGGCAGAAGAATAAGCTGCTGTCAGAGCTGAAGCCAGCAGTAAAATGAGCAGGAGACTACCAGGGACCACCCACTTTATAGGCACAGCCCAGGAAGTGAGGTTGTGTGGGTGGTCCCTGGTATGGAGACTGCTAGAAGAAACTGCCGTGTTACAGCACCACCTATCAGGAACTCCCAGAAGTAATGACTTACTGGAAGAGACCATTCCATGGAAGATCTACTGTTACAGGTGAGTAAGCTGTGTTTCTAGGGACGTGGATATGTTGTTCTATCCACATGTTCTGGCAGAATCCTAGCAGTTCTCGGGAGGAGGGAGGCAAGGCACACCCCTACTTAGGAAATAAGGAATTGAGAACTGAAAGACCCCAAAACAAGCATCTCAGTGTGACTCTAGGTCAATGTGGTAATGGGAAATGAAGGTGTCTGCCGACTCCCAGGTAGCAGCCTGCAGATTTCCTGAATGAGGGCGATCCTAGAGGCAGCCACGTCGCAGCGGTATGGCGGGTGGAATGAGCCCATAGCCATCCAGAAGGCTCCCTACCCACCAACCAACAGCAGAGATCAATGCAGGATGTTATCCACCTGCCAATCGTCTACTCGCTGCAGGTATGCCAGGTGCAGCTTCAGCAAAGGTGACAAACAGCTGGCGAACCTCTCCCGAACTCAGCTGTGCACTGTTTGTAATAGCGGCGCTCACCGTATGGAGCCTGTGTTCCGCCTCCGAGGTGTGATTCGGGAAGAACACCAGAAGAGTCATCACCTGATTAAGGTGAAACTCCGACACAGCCTTTGGGAGGAACTTGGGTTGGGGCACAGGACAACCTTGTCCCTGTTGAAGACCAGGTAAGGAGACTCCGCCAAAGTGCTTGAGCTCACTGATCCTTCTGGCTGACATTATAGCCACCAGGAAGGCAGTCTTCCACGACAGGTGAGACATCTCACACAGTGCATCGGTTTGAATGGCTTGCCCATGAACTTTGCAAAACCAGCAACAAGTCTCATGGTGGTGGTGATTCACGCACGGAGGGAAATGTGGTCAAAGCCCTTGAAAAAGTGCCAGACCACCTTCTCCTGCACCACTGACTGCTGACCAGCCCGTGCCCAGTAAGCAGAGATGGCTGCCAAGTGCACCTTAAGGATCATCGACCGAAGTCCCCATTTGGAGAAAGACCACAAGTAGTCCAAAATGCTAGCCACTGGACAGGACAAAGGGTCCAGACCCTTGTCCTGACACCAAATGGAGAATCTCTTCCATTTGAAAGCATAGCACTTTCTGGTCAGTACCCTTCCAGATGCCTCCATTACAGTTAGGATATCTTTAGAGAGACCCAAAGCCTGGAACTCTAGCCGCTCAGGAACCATGCTGTCAGGTGCAGGGATTGAAGGTCTGTATGGAGTACCTTCCCCTGATTGATTGAGAGCAGGTCTGGGCATATAGGAAGACGCCTCGGGAGCCCGTTGCTGAGGCTGAGGAGATCGGGGTACCAAAACTGGTGGGGCCAGTCCAGAGCCACTAGGATCATCTGTGCCTTGTCCCTCCTGATCTTGAGTAGAACCTTGTGGCTCAAGAAAAGTAGAGGAAAGGCATAAAGAGGCCTAGGGTCCAGGGCCTTGAGAAAGCATGCCCCACAGCGAGCCCTGCTGAGGGGTGGCACAATACAGCCTCAGCTTTGTGTTCTCCCTGGAGGCACAGTGTCCACCTGAGGGGTGTCCCCTGGGAGAACAGACTGTACACTACCTCTGGATAGAGAGACCACCCTACAAGACGCCTTGTCCACCCAGCTGAGGCGCCTGCCAGCTGACTGGAGGCTCCTGCCACATGGATGGCTAGGAGATCCACCTCCAGGCTGCGCATGAGAGCCCAGATGCAGAGAGCTTCCTTGCACAGGGGCAGGGAGTGCATTCCACCTTGCCTGTTGAGGTAGTACATGGTTGTGGTGTTGTCCATCTGGACTTGGACCACTTGACCACGAACAAACAGAGTGAAGGCAGTCAGCGCCAGCCGGACTGCTCGGAGCTCCAGCAGGTTGATGTTGCATCAGGACTTCGGGGGTCCAGAGCCCATGGACTCTGTGTTCCCTCAGATGGTCACCTCAGCCCATGAGAGGTACGTTGGTCATCAGGATGACCGTTGGCTCAGGACGGAAAAGCGGATCCCTTCCTGCAGATGTTCTGGGACTAGCCACCACTGGAGGGCATCCCACATCTTCTGGGTCACGTGACCGGCTGGTCGTAAGTGACCCTGCGCTGAGACCACTGGCTGGCCAGCTCCCACTGCAGGAGCGCATATGCCAACAGGCCCATTGGACCATGCTGGTGCACACCACCATGTAATCCAGAAGGAGCAGGAAGTCCCGGCAGGTGCAAGTGCCCAACCAGAAATAAATCGGGCAAAGGAGGAGAGAACCTCCACCCTGTCCACCGGGAGCCGGACTCTGGCTCAGCAAGAGTCAAGCTGTGTGCCGATTAAGCTAATCACCTGCGAGGGCATGAGTTCTGATCTGGCCTCGTTGACTAGGAGGCCAAGGTCGATGCAGGTCTGGAGGGCCAGGTCCCTGGACCACTCCACCTCCTGCCTGGAGGGACCTGCTATCAGCCAGTCATCCAGATAGGGGCACACCGGGACCTCTCTGTGCCTCAGGTAAGCTGCCACCACTGCAATGCATCTGGTGAAGACCCTGGGGGCCGAGAAGAGGCTGAATGGCATGGCCTGAAACTTGTAGAGGTTTCCCTCGGCTCAGAGGTGGAGGAATCTTTGGTGAGATGGATGGATCAGGACCTGAAAGAATGCATCCTGAAGATACAGAGAGCAAAACCACATGTCTTGCTCCAGAGCTTGTATGCTCTGGGACAGAGTTACCATCCTGAAGGTGCGGGACCTGAGGAAATTGTTCAGGTCGTGCAGATCTAGAATGGGACACCAGCCCCCCATCCACTTTGGCACCAGGAAATACCTGGAGACAAACCCTGGGGAGTTCTGGAGGATCTGCAACCCTGACCTCCTCTTGGAGGAGCTGGGCTATGTTGTCTCAAAGAGCCTACAGTGTCTGTGGATACCAAGTCCTCTGTGGGGCATGGGCTCAGCTGGGAGGTACTGCTTTAATTCTACAGGCAGACTCCGACCGACCATTTCCAGAACCCACCTGTCCATGGTGACAGTGGACCAGGCGGAAAGAAAATGGCAGAGCTGGCCCCCTACAGGAGGACCCAGGGGAGGCATGACAGGCATGAGGGTGGCAGCCCCCATCCCATCACTGAGCAGGCTTGGAGGAGGAGGATCTGGCTGAGGAGCCATTGGGACCCCTCCCTCCAGGCTTTCTGACCACTGAGGCCACGGACCTGTGCCTAGGTCACCAGGACTGAGCCTGCTGGACAGACTGATGCTGGGCTGGTTTAGCTGCAGGAGTAGAGGACTGAAAGGGCTTACGCTTCTGCTGCTTGGAGCCCTTGGGATCCCTCCGGGTGGATGTAACAGAGTCTAAGGTGGCACCGGACTTCTCAATACACTGGAAGTGACCCTCCACACTGGGCCCAATTAGGTCAGTGCCTAAGAACAGAACATCCGCCAGCTTGTGCCGAGTGTCTGTCGTGAAGCTCGAGATCCGCAGCCAAGCCCTACGGTGCATGGCAACTGTGGCCGCCACCAAGCAGGCACAGGAATCTCCAATGTACATTGCCGTCTGAAGTTGCTGTTTGGCCACAGCCTGGCTCTGGTCTCGACCTGCTTGACCATAGTCTGAGGTCCGGAGGAAGATGAGGAATCACCTCATCCAGGAAGCCCAAAGAGCATGAGAGAAATGTGCCATCATGGCGGCCAAGCTGCCTGGCGAGGCTGAGTGAGGAGGCAGCACAGACCTTTTGAGCCGAGTGATCCAATTTCTTGGACTCCTTAGCTGGAGGCCTATTGACATCCCCGGTATAATCTGAGCACCGAAACACGGAGTCGACCACCAACCTCTCGGCCAAGGGGTGCTCCATGGACCCCGAGAGGGTACCGGTGGGCACCGCATATCTGTGGGCCATCCGGGTCGAGTGCACAAGGCAGAAGGTGGGGCAGATGATGGCCTCAGCCACTGGGAAAGCCTCCATTGGAAAGTCCCCTTTGTCCAGAATCTCCATGAGGGGATAGCGAGCCTGCTTCTGGACGGGCCCCAGTTTCCTCCCCGTGGACTCAGAGATGAGACGGAGGATGCTCATGAAGAAAATGGGCCCTTCCTCCATCAAGAGATCCCCAACCGACTCCATGTCAACAGGATGGGAGCGCAGTGAGGAATCCTCAGATTCAGAAGAGTCAGGTGTAAGAGTGACCAACAACCAATGGGGAAGCCCTTGAGGTAGCAGAGACTCCTTGTTTGGAGCCCCGGTCGGCGGCTCCAACAGAAATCGGTGGAGGCCAGCTACGGTTGCACTGAGATGGTCTGAACCGGCTCAACTTGTGGAGGAACGGTGTCAACCGGCTCTGCTTGCGGAGAAACGGTGTCAACTGGGCCTGCTATGGGGCATCGGTGTAGGCCTGTCGGGCGACAGCCAAGTGATGGGCGGTGTGGAAGCTGAGGTCGACCGGACAGCAACACCAACTGCTGCACAGGTCTTCATAGCGTCGACGCAACTTGTGCTGAAGCCTCTCCTCACCAGAGGATGAATAGCAGCGGCCGCGCTTCCCATGGTGCTGAGAGTGAGACCGCCGATCCCGGCAGGACCTGCTCAACCCACAGGATGAGGATGACCTAGACCTCAGTCACCAGGGGTGCAGACGGGGGATCTCTGAGGGAGCCAGGGAGACCCAAGGCTCCTCCTGGTCTAGGTAGGTCACCAGAGGGTCCGACTCAGCGGGCTGAGCTGCCCCTTCAGTGGTCACCAGCAGGACTGGAGTCCTGAACAAGGAGTTGTCGGCCTCTTCTGATGACAATCACTGGCCCAACAGGGTCTCCATGAAGCCAGCGGCCAAGGCCGCAGTTTCGACCAAGGTCAAAATCTGCGATTCCTGAGACAGAGAACGTTCCTGGTCCCAAGAACGTAGACAGCGAGTCTTCTCCTTTTCTTTCCTGGACTCCTCCTTGAGAGAGCGGGAGCTGTATGAACCCAAAGGGCCCCGTCCCTGGTAGGAAGAGACTGGCACAGCTCCTTGAAGGAGCCCCAGTAAGTGGAGCCCAACTTGAGCGGAAGGCCAATGCTTAAGAGGACCTCCTCCGCAAAGGCTGTAAGTCGTTCTAACTGCTCAGCGGACCCCGCAGCCATGGAGACCACCCAATGAGCATCCGTGGATTTGACCAGTGGATGTCGTTTTTCCGGGAGGACCAATTTCGGGTGGGCGAAGCATGAAACAACTGGCAAAAATCACAGGCCTGGGAATCGTGCTTGTGGCCCAGACAGTAAATGCACGTACACATCTTCTGCCCACATGGGCACCGGCGAAATCCAGATGAATAATTTTCCTCCACAGCAGCTGCAATCGATGATCAAGCTGAAGACGAAACTCTAAAGAGTTGTAAGCTTCGGAAGTAAATCAGAAGATTTGAGTGCTAAGGCCTACTCAACGCGGGAGTGGTAAGGAGGGAACCTGCTTCTTCCAGCGGAAAGAAGAAATGGCGTCATGGTCCGGAGCTGAGGGTTACACCACCTTGGTGGGTGGGAGAAGCCAGCCTTAAGACCTTCCCTCAAGATTTAAAGGGGAAAGGACAATGCCAGATGTGAACAGAACAACATATCTACATCCCTAGAAAACGTATCTACTGTTGGACGTAAATTAATGTGCCCATGTGTTTTGGGTGAAGGTGAGGTTGTATGTTGGAGCAGGGCCCTAATGGCAACTTCCGAGTCACTGTAGTTGTAAATGTTAGGACACCTGGGGAGGCAAAACGGCACTGTGGGCGACAGCTATTGGGGAACATTCACTAAAATACCTCCAACAGCTTAATCTGGTTCAAAATCAGTTGGCATTCATCTTTGTAACATGGGAGAAATGTGAGGACTCCAGGGAAGGACGGTGATAGGTGAAATAGGGTCAGGTGGGGCAAGAGCAACACGGCATTATGGCATGATAATGCCGTGTTGCTTTAGAACGTTCATTCCAATAATCCCCAGGTGAGAGCGTGAGCGTGCATCGAGAAGTGTATGAGAACTGAAGGGAAAGTTTGTCAAGAGTTTGACCAATAGGTGGCGGTAGGAACACAGATCGGGCACTGATAAAGCAAAATGTACTCGATCTGTCGAAAGCGCCACCTATTGGTCGGAAAACCAGTGAGGTGGTCAGGGAAAAGCGCCATGTGGTGTCGTCCGTAGCGGAGTGCAGCACTGGAAATCATGGAGACCAGAGAAGAGATGTATTGGAGGCACAGAAGAAGTGATGTATAGCAAGGTAGGTAGGAAAGGCACTGATATGATAGTGGGGACATGACACTAGGAAAGCAAAACTAGTAGGGTAGGGCAGGAAAGAGACAAATGCAAAAACGGCAATGAAATGTAAGAAGTGCCGCCTATTGATCGGAACAGTGACAGCCCTGTGACAGACTCCGCTCAGAGAACTGCTGTACACTAATTGAGAAACTAAGCGATGCAGAGTAAAGAATCTCCCCAGAAGTCAATGCGGCAGAAATCTCAGCTGTAAATGGACGGGCAGCAACAGAGCAGCCGATAAGGACGATATTTCTAGCTGCAATGATTGTGTAGTTTAGGTGCTAGAATGTAAACGGCAGTTGTAAGTCTGGACAAATCAGTACACACCACAGTACTGCATTCGGGCTTTACAACATGCACGCACATAGCTGTAGTTAGTCAGACTTTACAAAGTAAGACAGGTAAAGCAACAAACTGGAAGGCAAGTAAGTAGTTGAGCTCATGTGTCGTTAGCACCAAAGAAAATCAGCATGTAACCAATATTTGCCTTGCACTTTCCATGTTACAAGTGCATTAATCCACTCTGAAGGTGGCATCTAATGGTGAGTTAATGCATGGTTGGTCGTTGTAGGCACTCGGCCTGCGGCCTCGAGCCCCAACGGCCCCAACCATGCATTAACTCCCCATTAGATGCCACCTTCATCGTGGATTAATGCTTATGTATCCTCCCCCCGCGTCGTGCCTGAAAATAGGCAGAATTTGTCTAGTGCACTTACCCGGTCAACACAAACTAAAATAAATAAACTTGGGCTGAATCCCACAGCCACCACTTGCATATTATGTGACCATGAGGTAGTCACTTAACTTTTCTGTGCTCCCTGGATGCACCAGGAACCAAGCCTCAGTTTAGTGTGTCTTTCCTGGGCAAAAACTGTATCAACAAAACCAAAAACAAAACACTGTTCTGACCTGATATCAACTAAGTTTAAGAATCACCACTTTCACCATAATTCAGGAGTATCATATTACTACGACACTCGTGCTGCTTCTAGATGCAGCAACAGATTTTGAAATGGACAAACTTCATTTTAGACTGCACTGATTTTGCGAGGAGTCATAGATTAAAAACAGATACAAAAAACAAATTATAGGCAACATAGCTTTTTTTTTTGTCTCCCACACCCCTGGTTTTGATATAATGACAGCACGCTTGGAATTCACACCCATGCATTTGTGACATCATTAAAATAAAAAAATTAAAAAATCATGCCACGTAATTCCCCATACATTCTTCTCTATGTATAAAGGAGAAAATGACACCAAGCTTCGCCATGAGACTGTTGCTATACCCACTTC
Source organism: Neoceratodus forsteri (assembly GCA_016271365.2). NCBI lineage: Eukaryota > Metazoa > Chordata > Ceratodontiformes > Ceratodontidae > Neoceratodus > Neoceratodus forsteri. The sequence continues at coordinate 1,109,929,805 of CM057456.1, read as the reverse complement.
AACATCTGCTCACATTTGTTCTTCCTGTGTAACTCTGAGTATAGTATTTTGTGAAGCAGACACCAAAACAAATCATTTCACATGGGGAATTCCAGGTGGTGGTCACCTGATTCAGATCAGTATTGGAGAATGTGAGTTTAAAGACTCCGATGCCAGAAACATCTCTGCCTCTTCCTGCCAGCGATCAAAATAAAAAAAAAGTGAACTCGAGAATTAATTTTCTCTATGACTCAGCCTTCTAGCCACCCTAAATTGTAGCTTATCACTGTTTAAGACGTCAAGTGTTATTTTCAAAGGAACATACTTCACTAACATGTTAACATCTTTGTTTTACACTTATGAATAAGAGGCCCTAAAGGTGTAATTTCAAGAGGCTTTCTGGTGTACACCGCAGCAATCCTATAGCATGCCCAGTTACAGTAACAGTAGCAGAACCAGGAAAAAACAGTTACCGTAACAGCAGATCTTCAAGAGGATCACCTCAATTTGACCACACCTTTGGAAGTGTATGCTGTCAGCATCAAGACTACTCAGAAACTTTTGCTTGCTGGAGGCCACCCATGATCACGTGCCAAAGTTGGTGCCAATATAATCATGGGCGACCCCACTGCTCCTCAATTCCCTGCTGGAGATTAGCTCGGACGGCCTCTCACCACGAGGAACAAGGAGACCAAACCAGTACTAGAACACAAGGAGAGGCATAGATCTGGAAATAATGGATTCATAAGGCACTTATGGGCACCTCCAAACAGGGCAGTGGACAGACTCGCCAGCAGATTCCTCAGAAAGGGGGAAGAGGGGTGGACGTGCTGTGACCCACTGGAGGAGATTCTAGCGAAGATCTACTGTTATAGTATGTAACTGTTCTATCTTCATCGAGGATATCTCCTCCATTGGGCCAAACCTTTGGAAAAATTCCCAAGCAGTAAACAAGGCACTCAAAGAGGACAGTAAAGTCTGATATGCAATCAGGACAGAAGACCTTGCTAAACTACAAGTCCAAAGCCAGCCCATCTAGGAGAGACGATGTCTAGACTAAAAGTGCTTAGAAGTATGCACAGTGCTCCATGTGGCAGCAGCACATATAGAATGTGAGCTACAGAAACATTATGAAAGCAAGCACCAAAGTGTCCCAATGAGGCCCGTCAGCACAGTGGTAGCGCTACTGATTCTTACACCGGCGACTGGGTTCGCGAATGATCCTGGGTTGTGAACGATCCTGGGTCATCGAGGGCCGGCTGGGGGAGGAGGACTGAGCGTCCCAGAGAATGCTCTCCTCCTCCGGGTTGGGGGGTTGGGAGAGACACTAAGAGCTGCTTTTGTGCCCTAAAACCAGTACTGCCACCGGTGGAAGCATGGACGGTGGTCTTGGATTTACAGAGTCGGGAGGGAAGGATGCTGTTTGGTGCTTGGCTCTAGCATGCATCAGCACACCGCCAGCACCTTCTGGGGTCGGGGACTAAGTGGGAAAAAATGCCATAAAATCCTCGGCGTCCAAGCAGTGTGGCGCCAGGATCCTGGTATGTCGGGACCCATACAAGAAAATCGGGTGGGGGAGACTAAGAAAGTGTCCCTACCACGCAGAACAGCAGCAGGAAGTTCCTTATCATGCTTCCTATAACAAAATTCATTACAGTCAGCTATCCATTTGGACAGGTACTGTTTAGACGTGCAGGGCACCCTCTTTCCCAGGGGCGATCTAAACAAAATGCTGAGAGGACTTTCAGAAGTCCTTAGTGCAATTAAAACAGAAATGCAGTGTTATATGTACAGCAAGTGTATGGAGCAATGCTTCACCCTCGTTAGCATGCTCTGGATAATACGCAGGAAGGTGTGTGGTCTGCTGGGCAGGAAGGTGCATGGTTTGATTCAATGTAAAATCAGAGACCATCTTGGCTAGAAAATGGGGACTGGTTCACAAATACACCTTGTCCTTCTGGAAACCAAATATGGAAGCTCATGCATTACAGCATGAAGCTCAGAAATCCTACCAGCAGAAGTCATAATGACAAAAAAGTGTTCCATGAAAGGAAATGCATTTCACAGGTTGCTGCAGGCTCAAATGGAGCCACAGTTGATTTCTCAAGTATGAAATTCAGGTCCCAAGGCAGAACTTGTATCACTTTTGAGGAATACATATGCAGAATACCCAAAAACAGACAGGGCACCTCTAGGTTTGCCACTGTGCGAACATCAATAAGGACACAGAAGGACAAAACGGTAGCCAAGTGCACCTTAATGAGTAAGCACCATCAGAAAACAGGGACTAAAGTTACTCCAATACAGTATTGAGAGGACACATGAATGGGTCCACTGAATAGGATGCATACCATATGGAGAAGGGCTTCCACTGCAAAGAAAGTGTGTGTCTAATAAAAGGCTTTCTGTCCACAAGCAAGACACCAGCCATCTGGCGAGAACCCAACAAAAGGCAATGGCTAAGTCTTCAGGAGCCAGGCATGCAGATCCAGGGACGGCAGGTCCAGATGGACCAAGGACCCATGAGCCTGTGACTGCAGGTCCCGATACAGGGGAGCTAAACAGGAAGCTCCATTACCAGGTGCTGCAGAAGCAGAAAACATAATCTAGTGAGGCCAGAAGGCAGCAACTAGTATTAATGCACCACCCACAGCTTTAGCAGATCCTGCTGAATGAGAGGAATCAGAGGAAAGGCATAAAGGAACCTTCCTTTCTGGCAGAGAATTATAGATTTTCACGGCGGATAAGGACAGCTTGGCCCACCCAGTCTGCCCATTTCTCTACCTACTGGATAAGCTGCAGATCCTAATTAACCAACAGCCTACTACCCCCCACTACAACTGCCTGTCTGTCCCATGCATTCTTGAACTACCCTACTGTTTTTGACCCCACGACCTCCTCAGAAAGGTTGTTCCATGTGACACCACCCTCTCTGTGAAAAATACTTCCTCATGTTGCCCCCTGAGCCATCCCCCTCTATCTTCAAGCTGTGCCCTTTGTTCTTGCACATCTCGTTTTCTGAAAGATGCTACCCTCTTGGACTTTGTTGATTTCCTTGAGGAACTTGAAAGTTTCTATCATGTCTCTCCCCCCTTTTACTCAAGGGTATACATATTAAGCTTCTTAGTGTCTCTTCATATAGTTTCTGGTGCAAACCCTGCACCATTTCAGTTGCCTCCTCTGGACTGCCTCCATCCTATCTATGTCCTTGCAGAGATGGGGTCTCCAGAACTGCACGCAGTACTCAGATGGGGTCTCACCAACTGTCTGTACAAAGGATGACAACTTCCTGTTTTCTACTGGTGATGCCTCTCCCTATGCATTCCAGTATGCCCCAGCCCTCCCTACTGCCTTCTCACACTGCCTGCCTACCTTTAGGTCATCTGATATGACTACCCCCAGGCCCCTTTCCATTTTTGTTGTTGTTAGTACCTCCCCCCACACTGTGTACTCTTCCCTTGGGTTTTTGTTTCCCAGGTGCATTACTTTGCACTTCTTTGCACTGAATCTAAGCTGCCATACTTTTGACCATTCCTCCAACTTTGCCAAGTCCCTTCTCATCTTTTCCACCCCCCATGTATCAACCCTGTTGCAGATCTTTGTGTCATCTGCAAAGAGGCATACTTTTCCTTCCAGTCCCTCTGCAATGTCACTTATAAAGACATTAAAGAGTACTAGACACTGAACCCTGCAGTACCCTGCAAGTATCCTTCTTTCATTGGAGAGGGACAACATGCCTCACCAACAAATCCATGACCTGGAGTGAATGAGTAGAAATGTGACCATTTTGCATTGTGCAGGGATGCAAAAAGATCCAACTCTGGATGACCCCATCTTGCGAAGAGGTCATTTACCCTGAGGTCAGCAGGTCCCATTCATGTACCAAGGACTAAGACCTGCTTAGCCTATCTGCCAAAATATTCTGAACATCTGGAAGAAACACCACCGATAGCTGAAGGCCATGAGACATCATACAGTGCCACATTTTCATAGCTCCCTGCAGAGTAAATAAGAGTGCCCCCTTGCCTGTTAACATAGTATACAACACTGACACTGTCTAAATCAGCAAGGAACCATGGCTGGAAAGGCCTGGAGTCCAAGTAGCGCAGCCCACATCTCCAGGACATTGATACAGAGATAAGAGTCTAGATCTGCCCAGGACCCTTAGGTATGAAAGAAGAAAGATGGGCACCTCAGCAGAACCCCAAGATATCCATTGTGAGGATATGCAAGAGTCAGGAAAAAGAATGGAATGCCCTTTAATAGGTGCTGGCATGCCATCCCTTCCCCCATACTAGAGCTTGGCAAGCAGGGATGTGATGAGGACCATTTGTTCCAGCTCATCCACCAGCTGACCCCTTTGTACCCAAAGAGTCCAATGCAGTATGCCCATATGGATATGGCCAAAGAGAACCCTAAGCCACGAGTCCCAGAAGGCATTACATCATCCAAGTGGACACAACTCCTCCTGTGCATCAGCTGGGCCTGGGCAACAACAGCCGCTGCCTGTCTGCAGGCAGGAAGGCACTGCCCGCAGACGTGTCCAGCACCACACCAATATATTGGAGACACTGACAAAGAACTAGTACAGATTTCGGTATGTTCACCACTAACACCTGGTTCCATGAATAACTGTTTTTCTTTCTTAAGAGGGAACAGGTTTGATAGCTCGCTTATCAATGAGAAACTGAACCTCCTGTAGCACAAGGGACAAGTGACCTGGAGGATAAAGAGAAAGAGGCAGAGGATGGCCTGGAGAGCTAGAAAGCAACTCCAGAGCATGCTCCTTTTCCACTATTTTCAGGACCCACTTGTCCATCATGCTTCTCCTTCCACCGTGGCAGATAAAGGGAGTTCTGGCCCCCTAGCTATCACCCCCAGAGGTAACAGCAGAGGGGGAGGAAGCCAGGAGTCAAAAGTTACTTGGGGGAGTCCGGCCCGGTGGCACTGAGGGTTGAGGAACTGGACACCACACCTCGCACCACGCCAGCAACCCAGGTTCGGGAATAAGCATGGGCTGCCAGGAGTCGGCGGGGAGAGACAGGTTTGAGCATCCAGAGGACTGCTCTCCTCTCTCCAGGGAAGGGGACTAGTCCCGCTCACAGACTGCCCTCTGGTGGTGGCTGGAGGGCAGTATGGGTCAGAAGGCTCGAAAGCTGACGCACTTTGTTGGAAGGGAGGGAGGGAGGGATGGATGTCAAAAACAGAAAAGGACAGGGCTCCATGAGACCCATGATGGCCGATTGCTCAGCCGAATCTGCCCACTGCCACCAGATCTGCCGTACCAGGGTGATGGGGAATACCAGCACCCCACCCCTCCTAGCCTTAGCGGAGGGGGAACCTTGAGGGGCAAGGCAGGCTGGGGGGTTGGAGCGGAGGATGTCCCCTCGAGGGAGGTCATCCCCGCTGAGCCTGCAGAAGGAGGTAAACTATACTAAGAAAAAAGTTACTGGGGTGGCAGGAATGCTGCCTTGACCGACACATTTAGTTGCTTTTGCATGGGCGTCAGGTGGGAGGGGCTCTTGGGAGGGGAACACCTCCACAGTTTTGTGCAAGGTGCTGTTGACTGTGAAAGGAGCTCCTACCAGACCCCCACGTAGGTTTGGGGGGGTCAGAGATCTGAGTGACCTCAATGTCATTCTGGAGGACTGAAGCTCACATAGAGCATTTTCAACATCACTCCCAAACAGCCTGAAGCCTCTAAAAGAGGCATTCAGCACTGCCTGTTATACATAAGTAGCAAATACTGCTACCCTAAGCCAGAAATATCTCTGAAGGCATGTGCCAGAGGCAGCAGCCCTGGCAGCAGTGGCAGAAGTACCAGAAGCATCATATGGAAACTATCTGATGTCTTCCAGTATCCACATCTGAAGTAGTTTTAAGCAAGTTAGGCTTGGCAGGACCATCAGGCAAAGCCTGAATGGTAGACATAACAGATTTCCACAGGCTATTCAGATATTCAATCAGGTATGCCTAGCAGTTAGCAATTCTTAAGCCTCAGGATGCAGAGACATAACTTCTTTTGCCCTAATATCCAGCCTCCTTGATTCTTCATCAGGAGGCAAACTGCTCATGTGACCAAAGGCCTTCGAGTGCTGACGAGCAGCCATGATCGTCACAGTCAGTTTCAGGCAGGGAAGCACAAGGCCTTCCTAGGCACTGCAGGCAAGGAATTATGCCTATCCAGACCGAAAATGTAGCATCCTCAAAGGCAGGATATACAGGAGGAACTACAATGCAGGGTGCAGTAGAAACTTCCAAAACCTACATTACATTTTTCTGAAAAGGGGGATCTTGAGAAGACATGGGGGTATACACCACAAAGTCATTACTGTATGCGGAGAGGGCAGAGCTGGAAGGCAACCTCCCCCCATAAGGATTATCCCCTTTCTTCATCCTCCAAATTAAGGAGATCAGGATTATATTCCACCTCATTGTTTGGAATGATGGGGCAATTAATTGAGCAAGTGACAGGTACAATGGGTAATGAAAGGTGTGCTTCGAGATCCCATCAACTATGATTGTGCTGATGGAGAAGGCCCAATCAACAGGCTAGCCATTATCATCGGCAGAAGCAATGAAACAGGTGTCTAAATAGTTCAGAGAAAGTCAGTATGACCTAGAGCCAACGGTACCCTGTTAAGCGCCCAGGACTACTGACACTGAGGGGACAGAATCTGGTGACAGGGGCTGCATACCATCCACAGTAGTACGCCAGCACCAGACCCCAACCTTGGTGTCTCATCGACGATGGGGGGCACTGTATTCGTTGCTGCTGGAGCAGACAAGGGCTTACCCTCATTCAATGGAGACCTCGACCTCACCAGTGAAGCAGGAGCTTTATCTTTACTTAAAACTTGCCAGTTGCCAAAGCATTCACCTTCGGTCTGACTATCAAACCAGCATGTTTCAGACAAATATTTTTAGCTACAGGAGAGCACAAAAGTCTTAACTGGGGTGAATTTTAGCGATTGTGCACCAATAGAACTTTGCAGCCCCCAATAAAAATAAAAACAGAGTGACAAAAACTCAGCATTCAGAGACCCTATCCCAGTCTCCATGCCTACCAAATTTCAGGCACATCAGTACAAGGGAGCAGGAGTTATTAAGGTACAAAAATCAGGGTTTAACATTAAAGTGCTTACTCAACTAATATACAGGCACAACATGCCAGTATTTTACTTATATTTGTGTGTGTGCGTTTACCATGTTCTTGGAGACAGCCTACCTTACCACTTCCAACTCCTAGCTCAGTACTGCTTTTCCATTTAGAGTGCAGTATGGAAGTTATACTGTAGTTCTGTCTCTCTGTGCGCCTGTGCTGCCTGCTGCTGCTATGGCTGTGCTGTGTCATGTTCCTCTCATCTCTCTGTCAAGTGTGCTGATCTTTCTCCCTTTTGTCAGAGCGTCTGGTTCTTTCGCTGTGCTATGGAGTCAGTGGTAGTGGTGGTGGGGGATCTTCCTTTCATTGTTCCAAATCTACCAAGCAGTAGAGGGCAGACACCTTTTTTTTTTTTTTGAAGACTTTGTTTATCTCCAACCCCTGGAGAACTACTTCCACTGACTTTGGGAGCTTCCAACCTCTACCTCCCGCTGTGGCCATTCACACTCCCCCTCGTGCCACCAAGCACCACCTCCGGGTCTGAACCCTCCGGAGGTAGGGCCACCCTATCCACCCAGGGTGCTTTATCTTTTAGGGCAAAGTGCCCAGCACACACGAGCCCTGGTGGAGAGAGGAGACGGCCCGGATGTGGGAGTGTGGGCTGTGAAGATCGAGGCACCTTCGTCTATCCCCAGGATTGGGGTATTTCTTCACTTTTTTTTTTGTTCCCTTTCCCTCCCCCCAGACCTCAGCCGGCAAGGCAACTTAAGGCGCAACTCTGCCCACCCCCTGGCGTACACCACGTTGCTCAGTCGGCAACCTACCAGCCGCCGCCACAGGTCACTCCATGAGCGAGTGTCTCCCCACCCTAGCCCTGAGAAGAGAAAGCAGTCCTCCGGACGCTCCATCTCCCCCGCCGACCACCAGTGACTCCTGGCTCGTTCCTGAACCGGGTCGCTGGCGTGGCGCGAGGTGTGGCATCCAGTGCCTCAACCCTCAGCGCCACCAGGCCAGGCCAAGGGCAGACACTTTGACAGTATTCAGCAACCTGGATGCCCTCGGTTGCTCGATTTTTCCTGCTGCATCATCAATTGCTCAGTTAAGGATCGGATTGGTCCTACTTCACCAATCAGGATCCTTTTCACAGTTCCACAAGTTAATTGGCCAGAATTACTCAGGCATGAAAACAGAGGCTCCTCATTGGCCAGATGTGTAAGCCAGTGTCTGAACAACATCAGGCACTACTTCCAGTCAGCCAGAAGAGGTATACACACTATGTATTTGGGAACAGAAAATTGGCATCTGTGGCTGTGTGCGGCGCAGCATGCAGTAGCCATTTGTGCAGTTCATTCTGTTTGCTCAGTTGGTTTATTTATTTATTTGAAAACTGCTGATCAGGAAAGACTCACTGAGCCGAGGCTCACTTCCAGGTGTGACCCGGGAGGGAGCAAAGATAAAAACAATACATAGCATAGACAAATTCTGTGTTATGAAAAGTTCAAAGTCAGAGCACATACAGACAACAGAAAGTGCACAATGAGCAAATGAGTCATAAGTTATAAACAAGTCATTCTTCCTTCCTGGCTGGCACCAGCAAATGACACGTTATGTGCATCATTTACAAGTGTCAGCTAAGAAGAAGAACCCGATTTGGAAGGCGTGCACTCAGACTACTAGTACAGACTTTGGAATAAGCAGGCATGCTTCGTAGCAAGACCAACAGTTCCATGTGAAGGAACAGAAGAATGGCACCCAAACGGAGTGAGCCACAGCACATCTTGGGCTTACCTCTGTCTGGTATTTAAAGACTGCAGAGTGCACGCGAGGAAAACCAAAAGACTGAAGAAGGCACCTAAAAACGGGATAATTTGGTTAAAAAAATGGATAGGTGGCAATGCTATGTGGCAGGACCCTGGAAGGTTCACTTCCAGCCATGGGGGACATTGTATGGTGGCAAGGCCCAGAGTGACTATAATGACCACCATGGGGTACTGAGAGGGCAGCACTGCGGGAAGAAGAGAGACTGGCTCTATCTGAATAATGACTGCAAATTGGTACACTTGGCCTGACCCCACAAAGTCCACTGCCTGGTCAGGATTCTGACCGAGTCTCGAGGGTGGGGGTTGGGAGATAGAACAGCACCCCTAAGACCCCCATTATGGAAGAAAGAATTGCGGCACCTAAAGAAGTGGTGAGGTGACTGGCAGATGGGTGGTCATCAGAGGGGAGACCTGAGGGAGGTGACGAGGGCCCTGTCAGGGAGAAAAAGCTGATTAGGAAAAATATATTTATTTATTTTATTTAGTTTTTGTTGACCAGGTAAGTGCACTAGACAAATCCTGCCTATTTTCAGGCACGACCCAGGGGAAGGGGATACAGATGAATGCCAGCTGACCTTGAACCAGATTAAGCTGTTGGTGGTATTTTTACTGAAAGAGGGAAATTTGGCCAGGACTCCGGGGAAATTCACCTACTCTTTTCAATAAGTGTCATGGGATCTTTAACATCCACCTGAACTACCACCAATCCAGGCAGATGGAACCTCGGTTTTAACGTCTCATCCGAAAGACGGCACCTCGGAAGTGCAGCACCCCTCTCATGCTGCACTACAGTGTCAGTACTGGGATATTAACCCAAGTGCCAGATGTGGGAACTGAACCCACAGCACTCTGATCTCCCAGCCTCAGAGGTGAGTGTGCTACCTATTGAGCCACTGACATATATATTGGCTCCATCCCACTAGCCAAAATGCTTGTGGATTCTGTGTCCCGATAGTAAAGCTTTCCTTTAATTAGCCTTATTGGGTTGCCTTGCAGGAAACAACATTTCAAGAGTTACACCAGTTGGGCCAGTAGAAATGACTGTGGGGCCAGTACATCATCCCAGTCACTAGCCCCCTGGCTAGTAGCTGCAAAACTACATTTCAAACCCTGTGACAGGTTCCTCAGGCTTGATGAGGTCCAGAGGATTTTCATAGAATGAAAGTCCAAGGGTAGGGGTACAGAAAAAGAGAAACTATGAAGTATGAACCAAAATAAGCATCAAGGGGCCAGCCCGGCAGGGCAGCGGTAGTGCTACTATTTGCTATGATGGCAACACAAGTTTGGGAAAGGACTCCTCTCATGCGGGAGCTTGTCAGGGTAGGGTGGATTGAGTATCCCAAGAATGGATCTCCTCCCTCGGGGCAGGGGGCACTGTGTGGTGCTGCTTGAAGTGGAAAGCAGGTGGCACCAGAGTGGGAACACACACTCTGGAAGAGGGCCTGCCTTTAGAAGATGATATATGCAGATGAATGGTGCATTACTGCATGACTGGTGATCCTTGGGGGCAGGGGGCATTACCTGTGGGGGGTGGGACTTGTACAGAGAAGTAAATTCTAGAAAGACTAGGTGACAGGACTGCGAGGAACAGATTAGAAAAGAATGTACGACAGAAGAAGATAAATGATGAAACAAAAAGCATCAAAACAAAGTTAAAATGGCATTACTGGGTCAGAGGATCACTGAAATAGTTCTGTAGTTTGGTAACAGTGTTCTGGCAACTATTTCGCCTTCAGTGGAAAATTCCCAGTCCATGACTTTGACCAGGATACTACAGAAAACAGTGTAACTCCCTTGACCATAAGAAAAGAACTAACTGTGGCAAACACAGACACTCATCAAAAATCGGATGCTGTTCACCAAAACAAGATGAGACGGGGGAATCTGGAGATCAGTTGTAAGTAAATTCCACTCATAACTCCTCCTCAATAATTGTCTTACTAGTCAAAAAAAGTTAAACAAATGTTAAAAAGTTTTCTGCATCTTTATTCTGAGGATGAACTGCTTAATCCCAGTGTACCCAATTTCTCCAGATCAGTTCTTCTTAATTGGTTACCTTGACTACTTGCAGTCACCATCACAATTATGGGCACCCATAGCCGAAAAGGAAATGACAATGCTGTACCTTGGAGATCACTTGACAACATAAAATGTATTTTATGCCTTTTAACTGTCATGGTGTATTTGTAAGAAAATACTTTATTTTACTGCAAACGTTTTCCCACAGAAAATCACAGGGAAAAATCATAATACAGAACTACTGTCTTGCTATTCTGCCATAACCAGATAGTAAACTAAATATTAAGGACTATATGCTAATCCCAGCATTCTGACTAGCTAACATCCACAATGCATACTGTGTGACCTTGAGCAAGTCACTTAACTTCCCTGTGCTCCCAGGTCCCTCCTGTAAATAGAACCTGTGCCCATTGGGCTTTACCTGGCCAAGGGAGAAAGAAAAAAAAAAAAGATTCTGTCACTAATCTGAACAGTAACAATACAGCAGAAAAGGCAATTTAGCTTCTAGAAACATTTCTTCAAAATAATTGTTTTCTAACTAAAATGTCTTTTTCAGTATAATAGCTATAATGAAAAGGGGGAAGGATTAAACTCCGTAAAGGATGGTTATGCATTTACCGTAACAGTAGATCTTCAAGAGGATCCATTTCATTAAACCACACCTTTAGAACTACAACAGACAGGCACTACGACCGTACAGAAACTTTACTAGGTAGGGCTGCCCATGACAACATTGTGTCAGTTTCTACATGAACATGGGTGGACCCATCACTCTACAGATTAATGACCACAATGAAAACCAGTATCCAAAGCAAGCACAGGGGTGTGTGTGCAAAAAAGGGGATCTTTGATAGGCATTCTGTAAGTGATGAGGAAGAAGGAAAACTCTAAAGCTTGATATTCCCAGAAAGCCTACCAGTGTTCTAAAGGGACAGAATATTCTCCTCCATCCAGTTCCTTTGTTCGGCAGGTCAGGTGCACATGAAGGCACGCAGTACCCACATCTGGACCACGTAGCCTGCCAAAGAAATCTCGTTACATGGAATTTGATCAATTTCAAGTGTGCATTACTGATGCACGTCAACAAAAGTGACCCCTCCAAATGCGTGGAACAGAAACGCTTAGTCCCTGCCCTTGCTGTACACTAAGCTAATCTGAGCAACTGACCTTTCAACCATGGATGTCAAAAGAAGAAACTTTAGAGGACTTTCACTGTAGTCACTAAGGCACTGTATAGAGTGTTGGTACACCTTTCTCTCAGTTTCTGAAGCCACAAGTGTCTTTAAAGCTGAGGACTTCCTCACAAAGCACTATGTACTTTGTAGTACTGGTGAGGTACTCCTTTAAGTGACTGTTTTTGCAACTGAACTAAAAACAAGAATGAAAGCAGCACTCTTTCCTTGCATTTTACTGTGATCTTTGTAGTTTAAAGCATAACAATTTGCATGGCTTATACTGTTATAAAAGTTTGAAGCTGCTAAATTTTCTAAAGAAACACTCAGAAAAATAAGAGCTGTCTGTGTTTAATAAAGGTGGTTTTATACATCATAATGTGTAAAGAACAACTCTGTAGTTGAGAGCTGTAACTTTATACAGCTACTGTATAACTTACTTTCTTCCAAATAGGGACACTGTATAGCTTAGTGGTTAGAGCACAAAGCTGTGAAACTGGAGACCAAGCAGACCTACGTTTAAAACCCACAATCACCACATGCAGTGTTGCCCCAAGAATTTAAAAGGGTCCTGTGGCAAAAATGAATGGGGTCTGACTAAAAGGGGCTGAGCTGTCAGCAACAAAACCACAGAACCGAAGAGCAACTCCAACTATAAAAAAAAAAAAGTTAAAAACTCACCAACTAAATGAAAGAGCGATCTACAAAAAAGTGAACTCCACTAGACAGAGTTTATTGTGAGTCCAGAAAACAAGCGTACATACTGTCAACAATCATCTTGTACTGAACAAGACAGCACTTGGTAGTGGGCCATAATAAAATGAATTTTTGATATGTTGGAAATATATTCTGTTGAACTGGTTCTATGCCAAGTAAATACCAAAGAAGGGTCCTGCTAACCCAGGAGGATCCACCACTGGCCACGTGCATACTGTGTAGCCCTGAGCTAGTCACTTAACTTCCCTGTACTCCCAGTTCAAACCTGGAAACAAGCTGCCCCTTTCCCCAACACAAATCTGTAAAGTAAATGCAGTAATTAAGCACCATATTAAACTTTTTACAGAATGAGAATGAACTGTGTCCTTGTGTACATAAATTAAATGTACAGCCCAGCCTGGTGATGCGGGTGAACACAGCACACTTCACATATGGGTGGATCTGGGTTCATAATGCAAACCCGAATCTCTCCACCCACATCACTCTGCTGGAGCTGTGAGTGTGCTATACAGGTAGCCCTCTCGGGCTCTGGGAGGGGAGACAGCAGCTCTCTACTGTAGTATTGCTATCTGCAGTTTTAAGGTGGACTTCACATTGTGGTACCACTCATCTGTCCCCTCCACACTGCTTATATGCAGTGGCTGGAACATACAGCAGTATCAGGGAACAGTATGGAGAAAAAAAATGAGGCCATCTGTACCGTTAATGCTGGCTCCCTGCCCCAAAGTCTTCGTCTCTGCCCCATGCTTCCCCTCCTGATGCCAGCAGATGCACGTTTTCCTCAAGCAGAGTTCTTGCTCACCTGGCTCAGGCCCTGCCAGAGTGGGCAAGCTCCAGGGTTCAGCTGGCAGTCAGGGTCAGGAGTAGGCAGGCATTGCAGACAAGATGGGAACAGTGGAGGCAGAAGCGACTTAGAGCTGATGTCCGTGGCTGGTAGGGAAAGCTGTACATAAAAAGAAATGAAATGCAGAAAAGGCATCAAAACAGTAGATTTAGGGTTGAGGCACTGGATACCACACCTCGCACCACATTGGCAACCCGGATTCGGGGAATGGCCCGGGCAGCTGGGGTCGTGGGGGTGGGGAGAGACTGAGCATCAAGGACTGCTCCCTCCTCCCGGGAGGTTGGGAGATGACCGCTCAAGGAGCAACCTATGGTGGAGGCTAGAGGTGGCGAGAAGTGGCGTCGTAGCATATGCGAGGGGTGGAACTGCGGCAGTATGTTGCCTTGTAGCGGGCTCCACAGGGTGTAACTCAGGTAAGACCCCCAAAATAGGTGAAAGCACCTCCACCCACGAACCACCTCCTGTAGTCGGCACGGTTTCCTTGTCCTGTCTCCTCCTGGAGGGTAGACCCAGGGATGCCCAGTGTCCGGGGAAGAGGGGAGAGAGCTTAGGCCATGCAAGGAGGTAGAGTTCATGGTGTTGGGTGGTCGCTGGAGAGAGTTTGGTGGGACACAAGGAGCGGGTGCAAAAAATAGAATTAAAAAAAAAAAAGATTTAATATATACATTTTTTACATGGGATTTTATCTGCCACGGCCACCCCATTGTGACCACTCCAGCCCCACCATCCAGCTTTGCCAGCACTAACCCTCCCTCCATCATCCTCTGCCACAAGACTCTAGGGGGGTGCCCGGTTGCTGGTGCAGGGCCTGCGAGGGGTCAGTTGTCATCCTGATTTCCGCCACAGGCCTACATCATGTTCAATGGCCATGACGGGTGAGCTCCACCTCCTTAGAGATGCCCCAGACGCCCTGCGCATGGGGTTCATAGAAACACAGAAGTTGACAGCAAATAAGGCTCACAAGGCCCATCCAGTCTGCCCATTTCTTTTTCTACCTTATAAATGTGCCATCAGCCTTTGCGCCGTCAATGGCCTATCTATTCATACTCATCTGTATTGCTCCCTTATGCCTATACCATGCCTGTTTGAAGCCCTACTCGGTATGCATATCCACCACTTCTTGAGGTAGGCCGTTCCATGCATCCACCACCCTTTCTGTGAAAATACCTTCCTCACATTACCCCTTAATCGGCCTCCCTCTAATCTCATGCTGTGTCCTCTTGTCCTGCTATTTTTTTTTATATTGAAACATGTCAGACTCTTTCAACTTGTTAATGCCCTTAAGGTGTTTGAATGTTTCGATCATATCACCTCTCTCCCTCCTTTGCTCTAGGGTATACATATTGAGCTCTGTTAATCTGTCCTCGTACGTTTTCTGACGCAGCCCCTGCACCATTTTGGTTGACCTTCTTTGGATTGCCTCAATTTGGTTAATGTCCTTGTGAAGGTGTGGCCTCCAGTACTGCACGCAGTACTCCAGACAGGGCCTAACCAGTGTTTTGTAAAGAGGGATTATTACCTTCCTCTTCCGACTTGTGATACCCCTACTAATACACCCCAACATCCCCCTAGCCCTACCTACTGCTTTAGTGGTCTGCTTGGATGATTTCAGGTCATCGGTGATGATGATGCCCAAGTCTCTTTCTCCCCTTGTGACTGCCAGCAACTCCCCTCCAAGCCTATAGGTGGCTTCAGGGTTTCTCTTCCCTATGTGCATGATCTTGCACTTCTTTGCACTGAACCCCAGTTGCCACTCTTCCAACCATTTTGCCAGTTTATCCAGGTCTCTTTTCATTCTGCCCACACCATCTGGATCATCTACTCTGTTACAGATCTTGGTGTCTTCTGCAAACAGAGAAACCTTACCCTCCAGTCCATCTGCAATGTCACTGAAGAAGATATTGAAGTTGACTGGCCCCAGAACTGATCCCTGAGGTACCCCACTTGTGACTTGCATCTCTTCTGACTGTATACTGTTTATCATTACTCTGTTTTCTGCCCGTCAACCAGTTTGCCACCCAGTTGACCAACTTCTGACCCACCCTGAGCCTACCCAGCTTATTAATCAATCTTCTATGTGGAACAGTATCGAAAACTTTGCTGAAGTCAAGGTAGGCGACATCAACTGCTCCCCCCTTGGTCCACCACTCTGGTTACCTAGTCAAAAGAAATCTACGAGATTAGTTTGACAGGACCTCCCTTTTGTAAACCCATGCCATCTTGGATCCTGTGCTCCAATGGATTCCAGGTGTTGCACCATCCTTTCCTTAAGGAGTGCCTCCATAATCCTGCCCACTACTGAGGTAAGACTGACTGGTCTGTAGTTCCTTACCTCCTCCCTCCTACCACTCCAGTGGAGCGGGATCACATGAGCCCTTTTCTAGTCTTCTGGGACCTCTCCTATACTCAGACTCACTAAACGGTTCTGATAATGGCTCTGCTACTTCCACCCTTAGCTCCTTTAGTACCCTGCAATGTATGCAATCAGGTCCCATTGCCTTGTCCACCCTGAGGTTATCGAGCTCTTGTAGGGCCCTTTCTTTTGTGAAGAGACTAGTGCACACCTCCCTCCCCCCTGTGTCCATGGTGCTGAGCTGTGGGCCCTGCCCCACCTTCTCTTCAGTAAATACTGAGCAGAAGTCTCTATTTAGGATAGATGCTTTCACATGGTCCTCCTCCTCACACGCCTCCCTTATCTCCTTTGAGCTTAGCAATACCCCCTCTGAACTTTCTCCTTTCACTAA
This sequence comes from Neoceratodus forsteri, assembly GCA_016271365.2. Classification (NCBI taxonomy): domain Eukaryota; kingdom Metazoa; phylum Chordata; order Ceratodontiformes; family Ceratodontidae; genus Neoceratodus; species Neoceratodus forsteri. Next base: position 1,109,913,408 of record CM057456.1, on the reverse strand, counting down.
TGTATCTACAGAAAGTCTTGTCACCTTCTTTTACTGTTTGTGCTAGTGTTTCCTCAGTTTGGGCCTTTGCCTGCCTTATTGCCTTCCCTTAGGGAAGTTTGGTATGCCTCCCTATCTTCATCCTGCTGTGTTCACTTACAGGTCCTCCACTTCTTGTGTGATCTCACCTTGCAATGCGACCTGGACATCTTCAGGTGGTGACAAGCTGTGAGCCACATTGATTCTTCTCCACCCCCAAAAAAAAAAAAAAGGGATGACAGCAGTGACAGATGGGCGCTCAGGCCTATATCCTGGCGGTCCCCTAAGACACCTATAGCTGGCGTAGCATTAGGTGGCGTGCTCATCCTCAGCCCTCCACGCCACATAAAGCCAGGTGGCAGCTTAATTTAATACAACTACTGGCATACCACTTAGGATTTCTTTTTAAAGTGTCAGTGGATCAGTTGGCTGCACCCTCACTTCTAGACCAGGATGACTGGGTCAGTAATCTGTTGCATGTATTTTACTTTATTTAAAATCTGGTGACCAGGGGAAGGTACAGAGTCTGTGCTCATTTCCACGTGTGCCCTGGGGGATGGGGAAAGTAACTTCATCAGCCATATCAAATGTTTTACTAGAGTGAATGCATATTACAAGATATTATGTAGTTAACAACACAGGCACACAAAGTACAGGGATAATCATGGGAAAAATGTCAGCAGCTTGTCACAAGGTGCAAACGTGCAGAGTGAGCACGTATTCAGTTCTTGCATTGTATAACATGCAGCACCATCACTACCAATATCTCACTCACAGTTACTGCTTCATACAGTGCACTGGAATACAAAACATATTAAAAGATGCTAACCACTTTTTATTGAGTTCTTACACCACTCTTTAGCCACATCCTGGCATTTCTCAAGCTGGGCTCTGGGACAATGCATAACTGTAGGAAATATAGGTTACTCACCTGTAACAGGAGTTCTAGGAATGGTATATGTTGTTCATCCACACTATCTGGCAGGTTCCTTGCCGCCTTAAATCTTGCCGGAAGGTCTTCAAGCTAGCTCCTCCCACCCACCCGGGTGGTAAAACTCTCGGCTCCGCCCCATGACGCCAGATCTGGCCGCTGGAAAGCTCAGGTTGTCTCTGCGTCGGCCGGGAGGTCGGGTGGAGATTGCGGATGAACAACATATACCATTCCTAGAACTCTGTTACAGGTGAGTAACCTGTATTTTTAGGACATGGATATGTTGTTCATCCACACTATCTGGCAGACTCCTAGCAGTTCTCGGGAGGAGGAGGCAAAGCGCACACCCCTATATACTTACTTGGGAACAGAGATTGGAGAACCAGGCCCCAAAACCAGCATCCGGTGACTCAAGGTCGATGTGGTAGTGGGTAATGAAGGTGTGCTGACTTCAGGTAGCAGCCTGCAGATTTCCTGGATAGGGGCGTCCTGGAAGCAACCACTGATGCAGCAGTATGGCGGGTGAATGAGCTCTTATCCCTCTGGGAGCTCCATGCCCGCCAACTCATAGCAGAGATTTATGCAGGAGGTGACCCATCTGCCTATCGTCCGCTTGGCTGCAGGTCTGCCAGGTGCGGCTTCAGCGTAGGTGACAAACAGCTGGCGAACCTCTCCCAATTTCAACCGTGCGCTCCTTATAATAAGCGGCGCTTCTAAGGTCAAAGTATGGAGCCTATATTCGGCCTCCGAGGTGTGATTGGGGTAGAACACCGGCAGAGTCAACACCTGATTAAGGTGAAACTCCGACACCACCTTCGGAAGGAATTTCGGGTGGGGGCGTAGGACAACCTTGTCCCTGTGGAAGACCAGGTAAGGAGACTCGATGCTAAGCACCTGGAGTTCTCCCATCCTTCTGGCTGACGTGATAGCCACCAAGAAGGCGGTCTTCCACGACAGGTGGGAGACCACACCTGTGCATTGGTTCGAATAGCTTGCCCATGAGCTTTGCCAGTACCAGCAGTAAATCCCACGGAGGTGGGGTTCCCGCACTGGAGGAAATGTGATCAAGGCCTTTAAAGAAGCGCCCGACCACTTTCTCCTGCGCCACTGACTGCTGACCGGCCCGCGCCCGGTAAGCAGAAATGGCTGCCAGGTGCACCTTAAGGGTAGTCGACCTAAGCCCTTGACTAGACAGGGACCATAGATAGTCCAAAATGCTTGCCACAGGACACGAGAAGGGGTCCAAACCCTTATCCTGACACCAAATGGAGAACCTCTTCCATTTGAAGGCATAGCATTTCCTGGTCGACTCCTTATGGGACGCCTCAACGACGTTGAGGACCTCGTCGGAAAGACCCAAGGCCTGGAACTCTAGCCGCTCAGGAACCAGGCGTCAGGTGCAGGGACTGAAGGTCCGGATGGAACACCTTCCTGATTGACTGAGAGCAGGTCCGGGCGAGCTGGAAGCTGCCGCGGAGTCCTGGAGCTGAGACTGAGGAGATCTGGGTACCAGAACTGGCGAGGCCAGTCTGGGGCTATCAGAATCACCTGCGCCTTGTCCCTCCTCGCTTTCAGCAGGACCCTGTGAATCAGGGGAACGGGGGAAAAGGTGTAAAAGAGGCCCGGGGTCCACGGCCTCGAGAAGGCATCCCCCTGCAGCGAGCCCTGCTGAGGGGGGCGGGCATGAAACAGCCTCAGCTTCGCGTTCTCCCTGGAGGCAAACAGATCCACCAGAGGTGTGCCCCAACAGGAGAACAGGTCCTGTACTATCTCAGGCAGGAGAGACCACTCGTGCGATGCAGCCCCTATCCGGCTCAGGGCATCGGCCAGGGTGTTGGAGGCTCCTGCCACATGAATGGCCAGGAGATCCGCCTCCAGGCTGCGCACTAGTGACCAGATGCGGAGAGCTTCCTTGCATAAGAGCATGGAGCGCGTCCCGCCCTGGCGGTTTAGATAGTACATGGTCGTGGTATTGTCCGTCTGGACCCGGACCACTTGACCCCGGAGAAACGGAGCAAAGGCGGTGAGAGCTAGGCGGACCGCACGGAGCTCCAGCAGGTTGATATGGCATCGGGACTCCGCCGGGGACCAGAGGCGTGCACCGGTGTTCCCCAGATGGGCACCCAACCCATCAAAGAGGCGCCGGTCGTTAGAGACCCGTCGGCTCGGGGCGGACAAACGGGATACCCTCCTGCAGATGGGACGGAACGGTCCACCACTGGAGAGCGTTCCACATCTCCTGGGTTGTCCACACACGCTGGTCCAGAGGATCGCAGCGCTGTGACCACTGGCTGGCCAGTCCCCACTGGAGGGCGCGCATGTGCCAGCGTGCCCAACGGACTACGCTGGTACAGGCCGCCATGAGACCCAGGAGTCGCAGGAAGTCCCGGGCAGGGCGCGATTGCCCAACCAGAAATGATTGGGCAAAGGAGGTAAGAACCTCGGCCCTGTCCGCCAGGAGCCGTGCTCTGGCTCGAAGAGAGTCGAGCTCTGCCCCGATGAAGGATATCACCTGCTTCGGCTCGAGTTCCGACTTGGCCTCGTTGACCAGGAGGCCGAGTTGAGAGCAAACCCGGAGGGCCAGATCCCTGGACCGCTCCACCTCCGACCTGGAGGGGGCTGCTATCAGCCAATCGTCCAGGTAAGGGTACACCGGACCCTCGGTGCCGCAGGAATGCTGTCACCACTGCAATGCATTTGGTGAAGACCCTGGGAGCTGAAGAGGGCCGAAGGGCATGGCCTGGAACTGGGAGGATCCCTCCGCCTGAAGCGGAGGAATCTCTGATGAGACGGACGGATAGAGACGTGAAAGAAGCGTCCTGGAAGTCAGAGAGCAGAACCACACGCCGTGTTCCAGAGATGGTATTATCTGAGCCAGGTGACCATTCTGAAGGTTCGAGACCTTAGGAACTTGTTCAGGTCGTGTAGGTCTAGTATGGGCGCCAGCCCCGTCCGTTTCGGGACCAGGAAGTACCTGGACAGAACCCTGGTTCTGATGGTGGGTCCTCTATCTCTTTTATCACCCCCTTTTGAAGAAGGGCGATGTCGGCTCGATGAGCCTCTAGAGATTCTGGGGACCCGGAAGCCCCCTGCGGTGCGACGGCTCTGAAAGGCGGAGCCTGCTCGAATTCCAGAGGCAGGCCTCTTCCCACCACCTCCAGAACCCACCTGTCCGTGGTAACAGCGGACCAGGCGGAAAGGAAGTGTCAGAGCCGTCCCCCCACGGGGGGAACCAGGGGCGAGGTGACGGGGATGGGGGCGACACCCCTCAGCCCGTCACTGTGCAGGCTTGGAGGAAGGACCGGCCGAGGGATCACCAGGGCCTTTTCCTCCTTGCTTCCTATTCGAGGAAGCTGACGGCTTGGGCTTGGAATACCAAGGTCTAGCCTGCTGGCCCTGACGTTGTTGTTGTTGGCCCGGACGGCGCAGCGGAGCAGAGACCCAAAGGTTAGGCTGGGGCTTACGCCCTTGTCCCTCTTGTGCGGACGAGACCCAGTCCAAGGTGGCATTGGACTTTTCGATCCTCTGGAGGTGGCCTTCCACTCCAGGGCCAAAGAGGTCTGTTCCCAAGAAGGGAACGTCCGCAAGCTTGTGCTGGGTATCCAAGGTGAAAGTGGATATCCTCAGCCACGCCCGCCGTCGCATGGCCACAGTGGCCGCCACTGACCGGGCACAAGAGTCCCCAATATCCAGAGCAGTCTGGAGCTGCTGCTTGGCTACTGCCCTGCCCTGGTCCCGCACCTGCTTAACTGTGGTCTGCAGGTCGGCAGGAAGATGAGGGGCGACCTCATCCAGGGAGCCAACAGGGCATGGAAAAATGCGCCATGAGGGACGGGCCGAACTGGCCTGAAGGCCAAGTGAGGAGGCAGCATACACTTTTCGCCCGCATAGTCCAACTTCTTGGACTCTTTGTCGGGCGGTTTGTCCACGCCCCTGGCATTGCCGGCACGCGGAAAACACTGTCGAAACCAACCCCTCGGCCAAGGGGTGCTCGGAGAAGCCGGACAGAGAGCCCGTAGGGACGGCATACTTCCTGGCCATCCTGGCCGAAGGCGCAGGACAGGAAGCCGGACGCTGCCATAATTCCAGGGCCGGGCCGACAATGGCCTCGGCCACCGGAAAGGCCTCAGTAGGAGAATCCCCTCGGTCCAGAATCTCAGTGAGGGGATATCTGGCTTGTTTGGACACGGGTTCAAGCTTCATCCCAGTGGATTCTGAGATGAGCCTAAGAAGTCCAAGGAAGGACGAAGGGCTATCGTCCACTGACTGCCCCCCAGAGGACTCCAAGTCAAGGCGCTTGGAGAACAGGGAGGAGTCGTCCGATTCCGACGAATCGTCGAATAGCTGCCTGGAGCCTGAGCCTCCTCCACGTGCCGAGGCTTATCGGGCGTGAGTGATCAACAGCCTATGGGGAGGCCATGGGCGACCGTGAACTTTTCGACGGTGCCCCAACTGACGGCTGAGGCGGAGGCGGTTCCACCAGGATTGGTGGGGCAGCAGGAATAGACCGAACAGCCGGCCTGGGAACAGGCTCCTTGACCGCTGTGAGGGGTTGTTTCGGCCGCTCTGGTGACAACCATTTTATGGCCGGGGAAGAGGCCTGAGCCGGCTTACTACCGGCCAATAATAGTTGTTGCCACATCAGTTCCTCATACTTTCGACGCAACTTACGCCGAAGCCTCCCCTCGTCCGAGGAGGAGGAAGATGAGGAAGAGTGGCGACGCCGCTTACCGCGGTGCCGAGACAGAGACCGCCTGTGTCGACGGGATCGGCTGGACCGCGATGATGTCCGAGACCGAGAATCTCGGCTAGGCCGAGGTCGGCGTGGCGGGGAGCCGAGGATCGGCAATCCCCTCGGCTCGGTCGACAAATCCGACGGCTCCGGGGCCGGAGGCGCAGATGAGCCGACGGTATCCTCAGACCTCACCGGGGGAACCGGGGAGGAGGGATTTTCGGCTTCTCCAGCCGACAACCCGTCTAACGGGTCGAGAAAAATCTCGACCACGTCGGCGGGTGTCTCGGACACCTGGCCTGACAGGGGTACCGTGAAGCCAGTGGCAGAAGCCGAAATTTCGATCGAAGTCGACTGTCGACAAGGGAGGGAGATCTTCCCGCCTCCAGGAGCGTCGATTTATGGAGCCCTTACCCTACTTTTCTTCGACCGGCTGATAATGCCTAGAAGAAGTTGACCCTCGCCTTTGGTTGAGAGGGTCAGGCAAAGCTCCTTAAAGGAAGCTGAATAGGAGGCCCCGAGCGAGAGCGGGACGAATGCCGCAGCCGAAGATGTCGCGGCCTGAGCCGCCTCCTCCTCGAGGGCGACCATCTGCTCGAGTTGTTCAGCGGATCCCGCAGCCGCGGAAACCGCCAGTCGGGCCTCCTTAGATTTGACCAGAGGAAATCTCCTTCCGGGGCGCCCAAGTTGGAGACGGGCAGCGCGATCCTCGAGGACGTAGACCGAAAAGGAAGAGCACAGTTCGCAGGCCTGCGGGTCGTGCTCCTGGCCAAGGCAGTAAACGCACGTGGAGTGCGGGTCCGTCCGAGACATCTTCTGCCCACAGGGACATCTCCGAAATCCGGGAGTCGATTTGTCCATCACAGCCGCGAGGGAAGAAGACCGAAGTGGTAAAAGTTTTGTTTTTGAAAATTTTTCAAAGTCGAAGATTTAGGCCCAAAGCTTAATCACAGAGCGTTAAGGAGGGAACCTGAGCTTCCAAGCGGTAAGGAAGATCTGGCGTCATGGGGCGGAGCCGAGAGTTTTACCACCCGGGTGGGTGGGAGGAGCTAGCTTGAAGACCTTCCGGCAAGATTTAAAGCGGCAAGGAACCTGCCAGATAGTGTGGATGAACAACATATCCATGTCCCTAGAAAGAACTGTTACATGAGAACTTACCACAACAGTAGATCTTCAAGGGGACTGAAGGAAGGTGGTCTGGCAAGGAGTCAAGCAGAGGCAGGTCCAGCAGCAAGAGATGCTTAGTTGCCTTTCCAGCATTGGAGGGGGCAGGTAAGGCAGACGGGGCTCTGTGCTTCTACTGGGGCCGAGAGGCTGCACCTGGTCTATTGGTTGCTTTGCGAAAGGGAGGGCACTGTCTACCTCTCGGTTGAGTATGGCAGCTCTCACATCGGGGTAGTTAGGTCGAGACACCCTGGAGCGAAATGGACTCTGGAACGTGGTCCCCCATGTCTGGTTTCCATAACCAAGAGCTCCACCATTGGTGGGCAGGTAATTCGGGCAGCTCCGGAATCCCGTCCGACTCGAGCGGTGTTATGCAATGCCAGATCCATCAAAAACAAGACCGCAATGTGCCAGTTGAGAAGACCAACTCATTCAAGTGTACCGTGGTAGCAGGTGTAGGTTAGGTTGTAGGATCGCTCTCATCTACCATCCACCCGGGGATGAGAAGCAATTCCTTCAGGAAGTAGCAACTTCATGGTAGACATGGCGTTTGAGTCGTCCAGGCTGATGGTCCTGGGCGACTAACACCTGGATTGACGACAAACTCTCGCGATTTGGACAGGACTTTCTCCAGCTGATGACATCACTGGCTTTACACAGGTGGTTACCTCTGCTACCCATAAGCACGGTCGCTCCCTTTACCTGGTTTTCCTCCTGGGGATCGAAACCTCCAACTTGGTGGTGGAACTGGTCGGATGGTCAGATCACCACACTGAGGTTCAGTTTTTGCATGCCCCTTCATAGGCTGGCCCCTGTGGAGATGGTCAGACACCACCCTTTACGGGGTGTGAGCCCTGATGGCCTAGTGGGGGGTACTTGACCTATCAGTAATTCCGGTGGCAAGTGGGAGTCCAGAGAGAGCATGGTGTAGGCCTATAATAAGGCCATTACTATGGCCCTGGACTCTATATGACTCCTGTCTGAGTTCGTCCTCTCTCCTTTTGCCCTCGGTCCCCATGGTTTGATGGGACCTTGAGGGAGTTGCGGCGACTTGGACAAAGATTAGAGCGTTGCTGGCAGAAATCTGCCTCGGAGGCTGACCACCTTAGACTGATGGAACATTATCAAGTCTACCAATCAGAAATCACCCGTAAGAAGGCAGAGTTCCTGTCCGGGGAGATTGTTGCTGCTCAGAACCAACTGGCTCAGCTCTTTCAAACTGTGGACAGACTGTGCAACCCAGCCTGTCTTCAGTCTCGAAGAGCTTTTTCACAGAGTGAGTGTGATGAGCTTGTGCGGTTCTTTGCTGATAAGGTGGCCAGCATCAGGGCAGAGATCCAACCTGCACATTCTATGGGAGTTGCTAGTGATCGGTGTATGGTCACCCCTTCTCACTCTGTCTGGAGTTCCTTCGACCGGCTGGAGTCCGGGGATGTTGTACGAATTGCCTAGGGTATGCGCACGACGTGCTGTAGTTTGGATCCGGGCCCAACCTCTCTGATTATGGATTGTTACGACATCGTCAGCCCAGTCCTTGCAAGGATAGTTTGGTGTTACCTTGAGTCCGGTGAGTTTCCCAGCTCCCTGAAGGAGGCGGTGGTGACACCTCTCCTGAAGAAAGCTGCTCTGGACCCAGGCTGCCTTGCGAACTACAGACCGATCTTTAACCTTCCCTTCATCGGGAAGGTGACTGAGAAGGTTATGGCGCTACAGCTGGAGAACCATTTTACCATTCACGACATCTACGAACTTCTCCAATCCAGTTTTCGTAACAGGCATAGTACCGAAACCGCTCTGGTTCGGGTGCTCAATGATCTCTTGATGGTGAGAGATCAGAAGCGCCGTTCTATCTTGGTACTTCTCGATCTCTCTTCAGCTTTTGACACCATGGACCATGGGGTATTCCTCAAGCACCTGAGGTTCATCTGTGGCCTGCCTGGTACAGTTCTCAGATGGTTTAAGTCCTTCCTCACTGGCAGAACTCAGAGGGTGGTGTCGGGATTTTTTCCTCCAACCCATTCTCTCTGCCATGTGGGGTCCCTCAGGGCTCAGTGTTGTCCCCCATGTTGTTCGCGCTGTATATGCTGCCCCTCAGAGACACTGTAAGATGGTCTGGGCTGAGGTTTCACTGCTATGCTGATGATACCCAGCTCTACCCGTCTTTTGCACCCGGCCAGGACAGTGCGCATTTGGTATTTAACAACTGCCTTGCTGAAATCCAGGACTGGATGAATTCCAGCTGGTTGAATTTGAACTCAGGAAAGACTGAGGTGATGGTTGTAGATCTGGGACACGGATAGAGGGTTGGGGGCTGGTCAACCTTCCGGACTTTGTCTGGGAGGTTCCCAGCTTCTCTCCTCTGAACAGGTGCGGGACCGGGGGGGGTGATTCTTGATGATGGGCCGACACTGTGGTCTCAGGTGTCGGCAGTCATCAAGTCCTCCTTTTACCACCTGAGTAACATCGCCAGGGTCAAGCACCTAGTTCCATCCAGCAACCTTCCAACGTTGATCCACGCCTTCGTGACCTCATGCCTTGATTAGTACAACTCCCTGTACCTAGGGCTATTGGGGGTTGATATCCGCCGCTTGTAGCTAGTGCAGAATGCTGTGGCTCGGTTGTTGACGGGTACCCCAGGGTGTGTCACATCGCACCAGTGTTGTGCAAACTGCACTGGCTGCCTATTCAGTGGCAGATCACCTTCAAGGTCGGGCTTCTGAACTACAAAGCCATACACAGACAGGGCCTGGACTATCTGAAAGAGCTCCTGTCCCCCTACTGCTCCGGGCGACTGCTCCGCTCAGCTGACGAGGGGTTGCTGGAGATTCCCAAGGTATCTTTGAAGACATCAAGGGCCCATGCATTTATGTATGCGGCCCCAGCCCTGTGGAATTCTCTACCCCATCAGTTACAGGAGTGCACAACCGTGGAGGGCTTTAAGAAGGCCCTAAAGACTCACCTATAGTGCCAAACTTACCCAAATTGATTTTAGCTTTCCATTCATCTATCTGAATTGTGATTTCTACTGCGTTATTTAGTCTGACTGTTCAGCGCCTTGACAATTGAAAGGCGCTTTATAAATAAAGATATTATTATTAAACGCCATGCCCGAAGCTTACAGAGCATTGATAATGTCTTGAACTTCAGGGCCAAATAGCTTATGCCATTGAAAGGGGCATTAAAAACCTTTTGCTAAACATCAGCATCTAAACCAGATACCCTCAGCCAGGAGTGCCTACATAGGCATATGTCTGTGGCCACAGCCCTGGCAATAGCGTCAGTCATATCATAGAGGGCAGTGAGGTGTTTGCTAATGTCCTCAGCTGCCGGAATACACTGAAGAAGCTCCTGCTTCTGTGTGCCATCTGACAGGGACTGGGAGGCAGCCTTGCCCTTCTTCCAATTAGCATTTTGGTACTTTACCATATGAGACAGGTAGTTTGCAATCCTCAGACCTAGTGTGGAGGAGGCATTTACCCTCTTACCCAAGAGGTCGATTCTGCAAGACTATCTGGGGGAGGGAATTAAGATGCTTAGGTGCCTTAGACCTGTCTTGGGCTGCCTTAATGACCACTGAATCTGTTTCAGGCTTGGCAGAATAGCAGGGGAAGCCCTGAGGGACATGGTAAAGTTTGTCCACCCTGTGGGGTATAGCTGGCACCATGCCTGGTCTGTGCCAAGCTGCCGTAGCTGTATTTCTCAAGGCAGGCAGGATTAGAGGAATGATTTTTGTGGGAGTTTCTGGGATCTCCAGGAAGTCCACCAGCTCTTTCCTGGTGGCAACCCCTTTCTCAGTGTGGAAGCCCATGGCTGGGGACAGTTGCTTCATCACACTGAAGAATGTGGGGATCCTCAGAAGGAGACCTAGGAGTATGTTTAAGCGAATCTTCACTGACTGAAGAAGCTGTGGATCTGTCAGAGACCAGGATCTCTTCCTCATCATCAAGAAGAATGAGGTCTGGATGGTACTCCTTGTCGCTGACCTCTTCTAAATCCAGGTCCGACATTTGATGCGCAGATGACTGCTTGTGGGGAGCTTCCCGTGGTCAATGTGTAGGCATCAGCGATGAAGTGGGCCTGTAGGTACCCAGCTGCTACAAAATCACCAAAGTGAATTTCGTCAAAATGTAATCTAGGTTGATGACAGTTGTCGAGGGAGGGGGGTAGACGGCACAAGAACCGACTACATGCCTGATGGGTCCTGAGAACCCAGAGAGCCTGGAGGGGAGAAGGGGCAGGCCTTGATGGAGAAGTTGTCAACGATGAAGGAGGAGCCAATGACCTGGAGGTAGATGGCTGGCTACCCTGAGAATCTGGCTGGGACGTGTTGGTATGGGTCTGGAGGCTACAGAGACCTGAGAGCAGCTTTGCACATCAGTGCAGCCGACAAGGATCCTCCAGAGGAAGGAGAAGAGGCCATAAGGGAATGGTATCACTGCTGGGGGCAGCGATCGCAATCTTTATCTTTTTTATGACTTTCCCCCACAGATTTGTCTCGGGCCTTGGAGGCCTGGAGCTCAACGAACCTGTCTGTGACAGAGGCTGGGACCACAGAGGACCCCTGCCCGGAACTGGCTACCTGTTCATCCATCAGGAAATTTTTAAGAGCCTTTCTGCATCGCCTGAGGGTTGTTTGGTTAAACTTCTGGCAGAGCTCACAGTCAGAAACATCATGGCTAGGCCCAAGACAGCAGAAACAGAGAGAATGTTAGCCTGTGGAGACAATCTTCTTTCCACAGAGGCAGTTGATGAAGAGAGAAGTCGAAGGATTAACTCTTGACATACGCAAGTCAGAGGAATCTCTTTAATAAAAGAGATTCTAAAAAATATCAATAGAATAGCCGAAGGCGAAAAAGGAGTGAATACTGCGTCGGAACTTGTTGTGGAGACCCATGCAAGCAAGTCGACAGTGGGAAAGAAACGAGGAGGGAGCGGGACTACTCAGGCCTTTATATAGGGTCAGTGACGTTGATGGACATTGACAGCATGGGCGACCCCAGCTGTACTGCTGAAAATCCGTGTGGATCCTACTTCACCAACGGTGAAGTTCCTACGGTGTGATTGGATGACAGAGATACCCCTGAAGATCGGAATTTCATTACTTCAATTACCGTCAACCTTGCATATAAGTAGACGAGTCATTATGTCTTGTGTGCTTAGAAACCATTAATCCATTACAGTATGTGATTTTTTGGCAAAGTCATTTGATAAGGAACACACCACCCCCTGCTGTAGCAGCATTAGGAATGGGCTACACGTACTAGTAAACGTTCTAATGTTATTGTGAACAGAGTAGCTAATCCATTCATTAGCAGCTAATTTCTCCCATGTATGGTGCACCCTCATTCATGACTCTGCAGTGCAACACTATAGGGCTGCTGCACTGAAAGAGATGTCATCCTAGCATGAGACATCCTTCTGCCTATCAGAAAGACCCCGAAGAGAGATAGTTGTGTTCTACCAGTCTTGTACTGGCTTCAAGTATAACAGAAAAGAATGACACTCAAGCTACTAATTTTAAGCAAATAAAACACTGAACAAACTCATGCAATGTTGTTAGTGCGTAAATTTAATTAAGTGACCCACAAAAATCCAGCAAACTCAGTATAAAGTGCTTTCAAAAATTTGTAAACAGCACAAACAGCATCACAAAGGTAATAATGGCAACTGCAGTAGAGGTACAAAGGGTCATCCTAGTGCTTCGTCCACTCACTGAGCTGATTGTTGTGGGTCACTTTAACAAGCAAAATCACATGAATTGGTTAAACATTTTATCTGCTTACAACTGGTGGCCTGAGTGACCTTTTTTTCTGTTGTTCTGGACTCTGGTGGACTCCTGGAAAGTAGCACAGTTCCGGCAGCTGGCACCACTTAGCTGTGCGTTAGGTCATCTTGGCTTTAGGTTGTTGCAGCAACTGTCTAGCCCTCATCCACCACCTTCCCCTCACAGTCCCTAAGGTTTTCTGTCTATGACTGGGGAACAGGACAGCCACTCTCCATCTGGGCCCATTATGGATCAAGTTGCGAGTAACAAGGCTGCATTGTGTGGGGTCCAGCCATGCTGACAGTCATTATCTTGGGTGAGATCTGGGACTCTTCTCCCTCACTTACTCCAAGACTCCTCCCTGGCAGTGGCACATCCATTTGCTGGCCTTGCACACAGAGCATGCCCATGAAGCAGGTGCAAGCCACCTCTCTCAGCTACAGATGTCGCTGCGGTGCTGATGACCACCACCAATCCTCTCCACCAAAGGCACGCTGCCACATGTGCTGCAGCTACCTTAACCCTGCCATGCATCCAGATGTGAGCAATCAAACTTTGCTCCGACAGCTGGGTTGCCTGCACACTGGCACAACATGCTGTCACTGGGCCATCAGGGATGCCATCCAACAGGAAGTCTGATAACATGGCAATGTTCAAAAGAGTAGGGGAGTTATTCCCATGTCCTGGCCAACGTTTTCTCTCCTCAACAAATGCTCTAATGCAGGGGGTGTGTGTGTGTGTGCGCGCATGCATATGTGTATGTATGTGTCTAACGGACACTGCATGTGTAACTCATACAGTCTAGTCCCATCAGTTTCTAACTCACTGCTCTGTACACTTTGGGATACAGCATGTATAAGAGGAGCTAAAAAAAAAATTATATTCCATATTTGTTACAAGTGCTGTTGACAGCTGTTTGAAGAATACGTAAAAGTAATGGTTTGCAAGGTACCATTATTATAAGGTAATTTGGTATGCCCTTTTGCTATTGGTCAATTATCAATAGGCCAAATGTGATCTATGTAATGGGTGATATCTTGGTCCCTAATACATGATTTCTTCTACAACAGATGTAGGGGTAAAAATGACGAGATAAAAAAAGAATAGAGAATAATGTATGGGCAGCCATACACAACATGCCTGTGTTTGCATCAAGAGGCCTCTATGGAAACCAGGAACCTCAGATCCACATCTCAGCAAAACCAATGTATATCAACAATAGTATTCCATATAAGAAATTGGTTGAATTAGAGGTGGATGCTTTTAAAATGAGGGTGGAACTGAAAATTTCTGATCTTTTCGACAGTGTTGACCCTAGACAGTGGGTGGGTTTTCTCATCCTCCATAAAACAATAAACAATACATGACAGCTCACATTAACTGGTGCTTGGACAGGATTTTTGAACATGCTATGTGTGGAATAGTGATAATGGGAGATGCAAATCGAGTGCTGCTAGGAAAGATGTCTGGGGGGAAAAGGGTTAAAACAAACAGTAGAAGAGACTACTAGAGGGGAGACTATATTAGACATTATCATGACTAATTTAGGTAATGTTTATGGTAGACCTGAAGTCCTTCCCCCAAATTGGAACATCAGACCATAAAGTAGTATCGATAGGAAAGTCTTGAGGGATGCAAGACATTGAGAGGACAAGAATATACATTTAGTTGTAGGAAAGTAAATGATGCAAGTAAGAGCAGAACTTTGGATTTAATAGCAGGGAAGTTACAAGAGAAGAAATTTAGTTGTGAGACTGCTAACAAGAAATGGGATATGGTAACAATAACAACTGAATCCTTGGACCAGGATATGCCTATGAAAGAAGTGATAAGAGGAGGTGAAAAGCCATGAATAACTGACTAATACAGAAAAATGAATTACTCTAAAGCGGGTGGTGTTTAAGCAAAAAGATATGGTGGTCTATAATAGAATACGTAACAAAACAAACAGGATGGGAAAGTGGTTAAGATGGCATCACTATGAAAGAAAGGTGAAAGGGTTAAGGAAATCAGAGCCACGGAAATGGTGGAGAAACTAAAGATTTTTGGGGAATAAGTAAACTGGTAAATCAAATAGACAAATGGAAGCAACTGCGTGGGTATGAGGAGCCTGATGGAGGTGCCCCCTTCTTAACTGCATTAAATAAAGTGTTATGTGAGGCGAGTTCAGGGTTATCCCCCCATAGAGGAGAGGAACGCATTTAGAGGTATGAGTTCCAGATAGATTTTTAGTAACAATTGATGAAATGGCAAAGGAATTGAAAACAAAGTGAATAAGGCTGTAGGGCCAGGTGCTATTCCGATCTAGGTATGGAAAGAAGGAGCTGATTTACTCACACCATGGGTGTGTCACACTTTTAATAAGTCAATGATAACCGGGAAAATTCCTTTAACAGTGGAAACAAGCAAAAAGTGTCCCTTTACCAAAGATTTCGATACCAAAAGATATATCATTCCAAAAGATAGGTCTACTTATTTTAGACCAAATAGCGTTGATATGCATATGATATCCAAAGTGTGTAAGACTTTTATTTGTAAATGTATTATGGAGTTTGTTCAAAATTTGCTGGACAAAAATCAGTTTGGATCCCCACGGGGAAACTCAGCGACTGATGCTGCCCTGACATTCTTAGAATTAAGTATGAAAGCTTGGGATAATGAAATGAATGTTAGAGCAGTAATGGTAGATTATAGGAAAACATTTGATCTTACTGATTAAACATTAAGTTATAAGACGCCTGAATGCATTATAAATTGGGCATATTATTTCTTGGAGGGGAGGTCTCAATGGGTTCAACTGGAAGGAATGACATCTGAGGTGGCATCCATTCGTGGAGGGGTCCCTTCTTGGTACCAAATTGGGGCAGTTACTGTTTTTTTTTTTTTTCAATCTCTGTTTATTCCACTGTTACAGTCTGCCATCCCCGACCCATCAGGAGCCCCTAGGCAGACATTCCTGCCCTCCACCCTGAACTGACCCTTAGAACCTCATGGAGCCACGGCTTACCCCCGAGCAGGGATGGGGCACAGCCTTTCTACCCCATACCTCCACGCTTCTCGGTCCGGGGCCGTTGGGTGGCTGAAAGCACATTCTGGGCACGTCTCCGGAGCTCCGTCTTCCCAGTGATGGCAGGCTATTTTCCTCTTCCTCCCTCCTCTACAGCACGAGACCCCTGACGTCAAGGCGTGAGGCACCGACGTCACAATGTATAGTGGCCGCCCATTCCTTACCATTAGGGGCTTGCAGTACTCTGAGCCTCCGCTTGGAGTCAGGCAAGTATGCGGGCTGTATCCTCAACCCTCCCCAGAGTAGGCAAGCTGTCGTGGGATGCTCCAGCATATCTTCCCCTGGCCGACCCACCAGCGACCACAGTCTGCTCCCAAACCTGGGTCAACAGCGTGGAGCGAGGTGTGGCGTCCAGCGCCTCAACCCTCAGTGCTACCGGGCCGGCTAATTACTGTTTCTGATTATGATAAATTATTGGTTACAAAGGGCCCATGTATAAAAAATACATGGACAATACTATAGTTTTCAGATATTTGTGAAAATGTAAAAGAGAGCACTATGCAGAGTGATTTAGATTATACAGACAGATAGTCAAAAAATAATTTTATGCAAATAAATCCAGCTAAAACAAAGGAGACACGTTTTGGCAGGAAGAGTAAATGGGAGGGTGGAAGTCAGTTAAATTTTGGAGGGGTAGAAAATGAAGTGGTTAATAAAATAAAACTACTGGGTATTATTTTTCAAAGTAATTTTGGTTGGGCAGAGTTGGTGTCAACTACGATAAAAACATCTAACAGCAGGCTTATTTTTTTGACTAGTTTGAAAAAGGACTGGACTGAATCTATCAGATGTAGTATATTATTACTCTTTGGTAGTTAGACTGGTCTTAGAATATGGAGCAGCTGTGTGGCATGGAGGGCTTACAAAAAACAAAAGAATTAGAAAGAATACAGAAAAGGGTGCCAAGAATAGTTTTGGGATGTGAACGGAGTTATAATGAGGCCTTACATATGTGTAAGTTAGAGAAGTTGGAGGCAAGACAGTACAGGATGGCAACAGAAATGATTAGAAAGATATGTGACCCAACACATAAACTTCACTGTTTGGTGCTGCTTCAAGACATTACTAGATATCATTTACTAAACAGCTAAAGTGGAATAAACCATTAGCGAGAACTCAAACTTACAGCAAGTAATTATCTGTGCCATATTTAAATATATTTTAAAGAATGAGTTTGGAGTGGCTGTGTTAACTATGTACACATATTTTTAGATATGCTTATTATATTTTAAATAATTTTAAAGTTTGTTTGTAGTCAACATGATATAATATATGCAACAGAACCAAAAATGGAGCAGCACGGAAAAAGTGAAAGACCTCACTGCTCCCCCTATACCCCTACTAACGGTTCATCGGGGAAATATGTCAAGCTGAATCCATCTCTTTAATTATCTCCTTCTCACTGAAGTCTAGCTTGATTTTTTTTTTTTTTTTTTTTTTAAGTTCCCTGTATTGTTTGACTCTTCAAAAATGTAGCTTTTCCCCCTAACCACTTCTAAATTTTGCCAGATAATGAAGCTCATGTGAGATTTCCAGGGACCTCAGATTTGCTCTCATGGGCTCAAATGCCTTCCTATAAGTGCGGGTCGCAAAACTAAGGTTTGGCTATATTGAAATGCTCCATTTTTTGAAGTTAGTAGGTTAATTTGCTTGCAGCATCCAGCATGCTGTCTCTTTCTCCTGTATGCCTGCCAAAATGACCACGAGTGTATGTGGGGAATCTGTGGCCTAGTTTGTTTATGGAATGTAATTATATAGGCACGTTAAACCACAGGCACTGGTTCCCTTTTCAACACTTCCCGCAGCCATCCAGCTATGTAGTCTGCCTCTATCTTGCATCTTGGGCATACCTAAAAATCCTAAGATTTATAGCTCTTGTGAAGTTTTCAGGGGATTCCAATCAAAATCAAAGCAGCAGTGCATGATAGTGAAAAATGTTACCTATACTTATTTTTTTATTTTAGATTGCCGTGCATCTCTTGTATGAGAACCTTTTTCTACATTTTGTGTCTGCTCTACCACGTTAACAGCTGAAATAATAAAAGAAGTGCTCCTTTAATATGGCTCTGACCAGGTTTTTATTAGAATTCTTTGTTGTTTTGAACACCAAATTTCTGCACACAATACAGATGGATTTTCAGCATGTTGAAAAAATCTGGGGACTCTGTGTGAGTACTGAGTGCATGACTTACTGCACCATTAATTCTGGGACACTTTGCATGTGGTGTAATGCTCCTATTTCACTTTGTTACATCATGTCAATTTTCTGGACACAGGACACATGCATTTTGGGCATCCAGAAAAACACCTGAGGACTCTGTGTGAGTACAGCGAGCATGATTGAATGCGCCATTAATTCTGGTACACTTTGCTTGTGGTGTAATGCTCCCATTTCACTTCATTTCCACTTCCAAATTTTCTGCACACAAGACAGATACATTTTGATGTTGGGCATACAGAAATCATCTGGGGCTCTGTGTGAGTACTGCACGCATGAGTGACTGCACCATTAATTTTGGGACACTTTGCATCTGATGTTAAGGTCCCACTTCACTTCATTACCACTTTTAAATTTTCTGCACACAAGACTGATGCATTTCACTCTTGGGCATGCAGAAAAAATCTGTGTACCCTGTGTGAGTACTGCATGCATGACTGAGTGCACCATTAATTCTGGGGCACTTTGCATGTCGTGCATTGCTCCCATTTCAATTTGTTACAACTTGCCAAATACCTGCCCACAGTCCAGATGGATTTTGGTCATGCAGAAAAAATCTGGGTATTCTGTGTGAGTACTGCATGCATGACTGTGTGCGGCAATAATTCTGGGACACTTTGCATGTAGTGTAACCCTCCCACTTCACTTTGTGACCACTTGTCAATTTTATGCACACAAGACAAATGAATTTTGGGCATGGAGACAAAATCTGGGGACACTGTGTGATTTCTGCGTGCATGACTGAATGCGTCATTAAGTCTGGGACACTTTGCATGTGGTTTAATGCTCCCATTTCACTTCGTTAGCATTTGTTAATTTGCTGCACACAAGACAGATGCATTTTTGGCATGCTGAAAAAATCTGGGGGCTCTGTGTGGGTACTGTGCACCTGAGTGAGTGTGACATTAATTCTGGGACACTTTGTAAGTGGTGTAATGATTCCATTACTTTGTAACCACTTGTCAATTTTCTGGACAGAAGACAGATGCATTTGGGCATGCTGATGAAAATCTGGAGACTCTGTGTGAGTACCGCACGCATGACTGAGTGCACCATTAATTCTGGGACACTTTGCATGTGGAGTAACGCCCCCATTTCACTTTGTTTCTGCTTGAAAATATTGTACACACATGACAGATGCATTTTGAGAATCCAGAAAAATCTGGGGACTCTGCGTGAGTACTGTGCGTATGACTGAGTGCACCATTAATTCGGGGACACATTACATGTGGTGAAACACTCCCATTTCAATTCATTTATGCTTGCAAATTTTCTACACACAAGACAGAGCATTTAGGGAAAGCGGAAAAAATCTGGGACTCCGTGAGAGTGCTGTGTGCATGACTGAGTGCGCCATTAATTCAGGGACACTTTGCATGTAGTGTAACGCTCCACTTTCACTTCATCAATACTTGTCAATTTTCTAAACACAAGACACATGCATTTTGATGTTGGGCATGCAGAAAACATCTGGGTACTCTTTGTGAGTACTGTACGCATGACTGAGTGTGCCATTATTTCTGGGATACTTTGCATGTGGTGTAACAATCCCATTTCACTTCATTACCCCTTGTCAATTTTCTGCACACAAGACAGATGCAGCTCGAGCATGCAGTAAAAATCTGGGGACTCTGTGTGAATACTGTGCTTATGACTGAATGCGCCATTAATTCGGGACACTTTGCAAGTGGTGTAACGATCCCATTTCACTTACTTACCACTTGGCAATTGTCTGACCTAAGACAGATACATTTTGGGCATGCAGAAAAAATTTGAGGTCTCTAAGTGAGTTTTGCACTCAACTGTGTGTGACATTAATTCTGGGACCTTTGAAAGTGTTGTAACCCTCCCATTTCACTCTTTACCACTTGTCAATTTTCTGGACACAAGCCAGATGCATTGTTGGCATGCAGAGAAAAATCTGTGGACTCTGTGTGAGTATTGTGCACATGACTGAGTGGGCCATTAATTCTCAGAGACTTTGCATGTGGTGTAATGCTACCATTTCACTTCGTTACCACTTGTCAATTTTCTGCACACAAGACAGATGCAGTTTGGGCATGCTGAAAAATCTGGGAACTCTGGGTGAGTACTGCTTGCATGACTGAGTATGACATTAATTCTGGGGCACTTTGCATGTGGTGCAATGCTCCCATTTGAATTTGTTACCACCCGCCAAATTTCTGCACACAATACAGATGGTTTCAGTGCAAGCCGAAAAAATCTGGGGACTCTGTGTAAGTACTGAGGGCGTGACTGACTGTGCCATTAATTTTGGGACACTTTCCATCTGTTGTAATGCTCCCATTTCACTTCATCACCACTTGTCAATTTTCTGCACACAAGACAGATGCATTTTGTTCTTGGGAAGTCAGAAAAAATCTAAGGACTCTGTGTGAGTACTGTGCACATGACTGAGTAACGCCATTAATTCTGGGACACTTTGCATGTGGTGTAACACTCCCATTTCACTATGTTTCCACTTGCAAACTTTACACACACATGACAGATGTATTTTGGGAATCCAGAAGAAATCTGTGGACTCTGCGTGAGTACTGTGCAAGACTGAGTGCGTCATTAATTCTGGGACACTTTGTATGTGGTGTAATGCTCCAATTTAACTTCGTTATCACTTGTCAAGTTTTCTGCAGGCAAGACAGATGCATTTTGGGCATGCAGAAAAAATCTGGGTCCTTGAGTTAGTATTGCATGCAAGACTGATTGCGCCATTCTTTCTGGGACACTTTGTATGTGGTGTAACACTCCCATTTCATTTCATTACCACTTGTCAATTTTCTGTTCAAAAGACAAAAGCATTTTGGGCATGCAGAAAAATTCTTGGGACTCTGTGTGAATACTGCTCACATGACTGGGTGTGCCATTAATTCTGGTACAATTGCTTGTGGTGAAATGCTCCCACTGCTCTTTGTTACCCCTTGCCAAATTTCTGCTCAATACAGTTGCATTTTGGGCATGCAGAAAAATCTGAGACTCTGTGTAAGTACTGCATGTATGACGTAGTGTGCCATTAAATATGGGACACCTTGCTATGGTGTAATGCTCCCAAATCACTTCATTACAACTTGTCAATTTTCAGCACTCAAGACAGATGCATTTTGTCCTTGGGCATACAGCAAAATATGGGGACTCTGAATGAGTACTGCTGCTTACAATGCTGCCATTAATTCTGGCACAATTTGCATGTAGTGTAACACTCCCATTTCACTTTGTTACCTCTTGTCAACTTTCTGAACACAAGACAGATGGATTTTGGGCATGCAGAAAAAATCTAGGGACTCTGTGTGAGTACTGCATGCATGATTGAATTCGCCATTAATTCTGTGACACTTTGCATGTTGTATAACGCTCCTCATTGCACTTCATTTCCACTTGCAAATTTCTGCACACAAGACAGATACATTTTGATGTTGGGCATGCAGAAAACATCTGGGGACTCTGTGTGAGTACTATTCGCATGGCTGAGTGCGCAATTAATTCTGGGACACTTTGGATGTAGTGTAATACAGCCTTTTCACTTCGTTACCACTTGTCAATTTTCTGCAAACAAGTCAGATGCATTTTGGGCATGCAGAAAAAAGCTGGGTGTCTGTGTGAGTACTGCGCGTATGAGTGACTGCACCATTAATTTAGGGACACTTTGCTTGTGATGTAATAGTCCCATTTCACATCATTACCACTTTTAAATTTTCTGCACACAAGACAGATGCATTTTGCTCTTGGGCATGCAGAAAAAATCTGGGAACTCTTTGTGAGTACTGCATGCATGAGTGAGTGCGCCATTAAATCTGGGACACTTTGCATGCTCCCATTTCATTTCGTTACCACTTGCCAAATTTCTGCCCACAATACAGATAGATATTGAGCATGCAGAAAAAATCTGTGGACTCAGTGTGAGTACTGCATGCATGACTGTGTGCGGCATTAATTCTGGGACACTTTGCATGTGGTGAAACCCTCCAATTTCACTACGTTACCACTTGTCAATTTTCTGAACACAAGACAGATGCATTTTGGGCATGCAGAAAAAAATCTGAGGACGCTGTGTGATTTCTGTGTGCATGACTGAATGCGCCATTTAGTCTGGGACACTTTTCATGTAGTGTAACACTCCCATTTCCCTTCATTACCCTTTGACAATCTTCTGTACAAAAGACAGATGCATTTTAGGCATGCAGAAAAAATCTGGGGACTCTGTGTGAGTACTGCGTGCATGACTGAGAGTGCAATTAATTCTGGGACATTTTGCATGTGGTGTAATGCTCCCATTTCAATTTGTTACCACTTGCCAAATTTCTGCACACAATACAGATGGATTTTCAGCATGTTGAAAAAATCTGGGGACTCTGTGTGAGTACTGAGTGCATGACTTACTGCACCATTAATTCTGGGACACTTTGCATGTGGTGTAATGCTCCTATTTCACTTTTTTACCGCATGCCAATTTTCTGGACACTGGACAGATGCATTTTGGGCATCCAGAAAAAAATCTGGGGACTCTGTGTGAGTACAGTGAGCATGATTGAATGCGCCATTAACTCTGGGACACTTTGCTTGTGGTGTACTGCTCCCATTTCACTTCATTTCCACTTGCAAATGTTCTGCACACAAGACAGATACATTTTGATGTTGGGCATAAAGAAATAACTGCGTACTCTGCGTGAGTACTGCACGTATGAGTGACTGCATCATTAATTCTGGGGCACTTTGCATGTCGTGCATTGCTCCCATTTCAATTTGTTATGACTTCCCAAATACCTGCCCACAATCCAGATGGATTTTGGTCATGCAGAAAAAATCTGGGGACTCTGTGTGAGTACTGCATGCATGACTGTGTGCGGCAATAATTCTGGGACACTTTGCATGTGGTGTAACCCTCCCATTTCACTTCGTGACCACTTGTCAATTTTATGCACACAAGACAGATGAATTTTGCGCATGCAGAAAAAAATCTGGGGACACTGTGTGATTTCTGCGTGCATGACTGAATGCGCCATTAAGTCTGGGACACTTTGCATGTGGTTTAATGCTCCCATTTCACTTCGTTAACACTTGTTAATTTTCTGCACACAAGACAGATGCATCTTTGGCATGCTGAAAAAATCTGGGGGCTCTGTGTGAATACTGCGCACCTGAGTGAGTGTGACATTAATTCTGGGACACTTTGTAAGTGGTGTAATGATTCCATTTCACTTTGTAACCACTTGTCAATTTTCTGGACAGAAGACAGATGCATTTGGGCATGCTGATGAAAATCTGGAGACTCTGTGAGTACTGCACGCATGACTGAGTGCGCCACTTAACTGGGACACTTTGCATGTGAGTAACGCCTCCCATTTCACTTGTTTCTGCTTGAAAATATTGTACACACATGACAGATGCATTTTGAGAATCCAGAAAAATCTGGGGACTCTGCGTGAGACTGTGTGTATGACTGAGTGCACCATTAATTCGGGGACACATGACATGTGGTGAAACACTCCCATTTCAATTCATTTATGCTTGCAAATTTTATACACACAAGACAGAGCATTTAGGGAAAGTGGAAAAAATCTGGGACTCCGTGTGAGTGCTGTGTGCATGACTGAGTGCGCCATTAATTCAGGGACACTTTGCATGTAGTGTAACGCTCCACTTCATCAATACTTGTCTATTTTCTAAACACAAGACACATGCATTTTGATGTTGGGCATGCAGAAACATCTAGGTACTCTTTGTGAGTACTGTGCGCCATGACTGAGTGTGCCATTATTTCTGGATACTTTGCATGTGGTGTAACAATCCCATTTCACTTCATTACCCCTTGTCAATTTTCTGCACACAAGACAGATGCAGCTCGAGCATGCAGTAAAAATCTGTGGACTCTGTGTGAATACTGTGCTTATGACTGAATGCGCCATTAATTCGGGGACACTTTGCAAGTGGTGTAACGATCCCATTTCACTTACTTACCACTTGGCAATTGTCTGGACCTAAGACAGATACATTTTGGGCATGCAGAAAAAATTTGAGGTCTCTGTGCGAGTTTTGCACTCAACCGTGTGTGACATTAATTCTGAGACCCTTTGCAAGTGTTGTAACTCTCCCATTTCACTCTTTACCACTTGTCAATTTTCTGGACACAAGCCAGATGCATTGTTGGCATGCAGAGAAAAATCTGTGGACTCCGTGTGAGTATTGTGCACATGATTGAATGGGCCATTAATTCTCAGAGACTTTGCATGTGGTGTAACACTACCATTTCACTTCATTACCACTTGTCAATTTTCTGCACACAAGACAGATGCATTTTGGGCATGCAGAAAAATCTAGGAACTCTGGGTGAGTACTGCTTGCATGACTGAGTATGCCATTAATTCTGGGGCACTTTGCATGTGGTGCAATGCTGCCATTTGAATTTGTTACCACTCTCCCAATTTCTGCACACAATACAGATAGTTTTTGGGCAAGCCGAAAAAATCTGGGGACTCTGTGTAAGTACTGAGGGCGTGACTGACTGTGCCATTAATTTTGGGACACTTTCCATCTGGTGTAATGCTCCCATTTCACTTCATCACCACTTGTCAATTTTCTGCACACAAGACAGATGCATTTTGTTCTTGGGAATGCAGAAAAAATCTAAGGACTCTGTGTGAGTACTGTGCGCATGACTGAGTGCGCCATTAATTCTGGGACACTTTGCATGTGGTGTAACACTCCCATTTCACTATGTTTCCACTTGCAAACTTTACACACACATGACAGATGCATTTTGGGAATCCAGAAGAAATCTGTGGACCCTGCGTGAGTACTGTGTAAGACTGAGTGCATCATTAATTCTGGGACACTTTGCATGTGGTGTAATGCTCCAATTTAACTTCGTTATCACTTGTCAAGTTTTCTGCAGGCAAGACAGATGCATTTTGGGCATGCAGAAAAAATCTGGGGACCTTGAGTTAGTATTGCATGCATGACTGATTGCGCCATTCTTTCTGGGACACTTTGTATGTGGTGTAACACTCCCATTTCATTTCATTACCACTTGTCAATTTTCTGTTCAAAAGACAAAAGCATTTTGGGCATGCAGAAAAATTCTTGGGACTCTGTGTGAATACTGCTCACATGACTGGGTGTTCCATTAATTCTGGTTCAATTGCATGTGGTGAAATGCTCCCACTGCTCTTTGTTACCCCTTGCCAAATTTCTGCACTCAATACAGTTGCATTTTGGGCATGCAGGAAAAAATCTGGAGACTCTGTGTAAGTACTGCATGTATGACGTAGTGTGCCATTAAATATGGGACACTTTGCATGTGGTGTAATGCTCCAAATTCACTTCATTACAACTTGTCAATTTTCAGCACTCAAGACAGATGCATTTTGTCCTTGGGCATACAGCAAAAATAAGGGGACTCTGAATGAGTACTGCACGCTTGACAGAGTGCGCCATTAATTCTGGGACAATTTGCATGTGGTGTAACACTCCCATTTCACTTTGTTACCTCTTGTCAACGTTCTGGACACAAGACAGATGGATTTTGGGCATGCAGAAAAAATCTGGGAACTCTGTGTGAGTACTGCATGCATGAGTGAGTGCGCCATTAATTCTGGGACACTTTGCATGTGGTGCATTGCTTCCATTTCAATTCGTTACCACTTGCCAAATTTCTGCCCACAATACAGATGGATATTGGGCATGCAGAAAAAATCTGTGGACTCAGTGTGAGTACTGCATGCATGACTGTATGCGGCACTAATTCTGGGACACTTTGCATGTGGTGTAACCCTCCAATTTCACTACGTTACCACTTGTCAATTTTCTGAACACAAGACAGATGCATTTTGGGTATGCAGAAAAAAATCTGAGGACACTGTGTGATTTCTGCGTGCATGACTGAATGTGCCATTAAGTCTGGGACACTTTGCATGTAGTGTAACACTCCCATTTCACTTCATTACCCTTTGACAATCTTCTGTACACAAGACAGATGCATTTTAGGCATGCAGAAAAAATCTGGGGACTCTGTGTGAGTACTGCGTGCATGACTGAGAGTGCAATTAATTCTGGGACATTTTGCATGTGGTGTAATGCTCCCATTTCAATTCATTACCACTTGCCAAGTTTCTGCACACAATACAGATGGATTTTCAGCATGTTGAAAAAATCTGGGGACTCTGTGTGAGTACTGAGTGCATGACTTACTGCACAATTAATTTTGAGACACTTTGCATGTGGTGTAACACTCCTGTTTCACTTCATTACCACTTGTCAGTTTTCTGCACACAAGACAGATTCATTTTTTTCTTAGGCATGCAGAAAAATCTGAGGACACTATGTGAGTACTGCTTGCATGACTGAGTGTGCCATTAATTCTGGGACACTTTGCATGTGGTGTAATGCTCTGATATCTCTTTGTTACCACTTATAAATTTTCTGCACACAAGACAGATGCATTCTGGCCATCAGTGAAAAAAATATGGGTACCTGTGTGAGTACTCGCACATGACTGACTGCACCATTAATTCGGGGACACATTGCATGTGGTGAAACACTCCCATTTCACTTCATTTCTGCTTGAAAATTTTCTACACACAAGACAGATGCATTTAGAGAATGCAGAAAATATCTGGGGACTCTGTGTGAGTGCTGCGTGCATGACTGAGTACGCCATTAATTCTGGGAGACTTCGCATGTGGTGTTACGCTCCCATTTCACTTCATTATCACTTGTCAATTTTCTAAACAATAGACACATGCATTTTGATGTTGATCATGCAGACAACATCTGGGGACTCTGTGTGACTACTGTACGCATGACTGAGTGTGCCATTATATCTGGGATACTTTGCATGTGCTGTAAAAATCCCATTTCACTTCATTACCCCTTGTCAATTTTCTGCACACAACAAAGATGCAGCTCGAGTATTCAGAAAAAATCTGGGGACTCTGTGTGAGTACTGTGCGCATGGCTGAGTGCGCCATTAATTCTGGGACACTTTGCAAGTGGTGTAACACTCCCATTTCACTTACTTACCACTTGGCAATTGTCTGGACCTAAGACAGATACATTTTGGGCATGCAGAAAAAATCAGAGGTCTCTGTGCGAGTTCTGCACTCAACTGTGTGTGCCATCAATTCTGGGACACTTTGCAAGTGGTGTAACGCTCCCATTTCACTCTGTACCACTTGTCAATTTTCTGGACACAAGCCAGATGCATTGTTGACATGCAGAGAAAAATCTGTGGACTCTGTGTGAGTATTGTGCACATGACTGAGCGGGCCATTAATTCTCAGAGACTTTGCATGTGGTGTAATGCTCCCATTTCACTTCGTTACCACTTGTCAATTTTCTGCACACAAGTCAGATGCATTTTGGGCATGCAGAAAAATCTGGGAACTCTGGGTGAGTACTGCTTGCATGACTGAGTGTGCCATTAATTCTGGGACACTTTGTATGTGGTGCAACGCTTCCATTTGAATTCTTTACCACTCGCCAAATTTCTGCACACAATACAGATAGTTTTTGGGCAAGCCAAAAAATCTGGGGACTCTGTGTGAGTACTGAGGGCATGACTGACTGTGCCATTAATTTTGGGACACTATCCATCTGGTGTAACGCTCCCATTTCACTTCATCACCACTTGTCAATTTTCTGCACACAAGAGAGATGCATTTTGTTCTTGGGCATGCAGAAAATATCTGAGGAATCTGTGTGAGTACTGCGAGCATGACTGAGTGCGCCATTAATTCTTGGACACTTTGCATGTGGTGTAATACTCCTATTTCACTTTGTTACCGCATGTCAATTTTCTGGACACAGGACAGATGCATTTTGGGCATCCAGAAAAACACCTGAGGACTCTGTGTGAGTACAGCGAGCATGATTGAATGCGCCATTAATTCTGGTACTTTGCTTGTGGTGTAATGCTCCCATTTCACTTCATATCCACTTCCAAATTTTCTGCACACAAGACAGATACATTTTGATGTTGGGCATACAGAAATCATCTGGGGCTCTGTGTGAGTACTGCACGCATGAGTGACTGCACCATTAATTTTGGGACACTTTGCATCTGATGTTAAGGTCCCATTTCACTTCATTACCACTTGTCAATTTTCTGCACACAAGACTGATGCATTTCGTCTTGGGCATGCAGAAAAAATCTGCGTGCTCTGTGTGAGTACTGCATGCATGACTGAGTGTGCCTTTAATTCTGGGGCACTTTGCATGTTGTGCATTGCTTCCATTTCAATTTGTTATGACTTGCCAAATATCTGCCCACAATCCAGATGGATTTTGGTCATGCAGAAAAAATCTGGGGACTCTGTGTGAGTACTGCATGCATGACAGTGTGCGGCAATAATTCGGGGACACTTTGCACGTGGTGTAACCCTCCCATTTCACTTTGTGACCACTTGTCAATTCTGCACACAAGACAGATGAAATTTGGGCATGCAGACAAAATCTGGGGACACTGTGTGATTTCTGCGTGCATTACTGAATGCGCCATTAAGTCTGGGAATCTTTGTATGTGGTTTAATGCTCCCATTTCACTTTGTTACCACTTGTTAATTTTCTGAAAACAAGACAGATGCATTTTTGTCGTCCTGAAAAAATCTGGGGGCTCTGTGTGAGTTCTGCGCACCTGAGTGAGTGTGACATTAATTCTGGGACACTTTGTAAGTGGTGTTATGATTCCATTTCACTTTGTAACCATTTGTCAATTTTCTGGACAGAAGACAGATGCATTTGCGCATGCTGATAAAAATCTGGAGACTCTGTGAGAGTACCGCACGCATGACTGAGTGTGCCATTAATTCTGGGACACTTTGCATGTGGAGTAACGCTCCCATTTCACTTTGTTTCTGCTTGAAAATATTGTACACACATGACAGATGCATTTTGAGAATCCAGAAAAAATCTGGGGACTCTGTGTGAATACTGTGCGTATGACTGAGTGCACCATTAATTCAGGGACACATTACATGTGGTGAAACACTCCCATTTCACTTCATTTCTGCTTGCAAATTTTCTACACACAAGACAGATGCATTTAGGGAATGCGTAAAAAATCTGGGGACTCTGTGTGAGTGCTGTGTGCATGTCTGAGTGCGCCATTAATTCTGGGACACTTTGCATGTGGTGTAACGCTCCCCTTTCACTTCATCAATACTTGTCAATTTTCTAAACACAAGACACATGCATTTTGATGTTGGGCATGCAGAAAACATCTGGGGACTCTGCATGAGTACTGTACACATCATTGAATGCGCCATTAATTCTGGGACACTTTGGATGTGGTGTAACACTCCCATTTCACTTCATTACCCCTTGTCAATTTTCTGCGCACAAGACCGATGCTGGTCGAGCATGCAGAAAAAGTCTGTGGACTCTGTATGAGTACTTCGTGCATGACTGAGTGCGCAATTAATTCTGGGTCACTTTGAAAGTGGTGTAACGCTCCCATTTCTCTGACTTACCACTTGGCTATTGTCTGGACCTAAGACAGATACATTTTGGGCATGCATAAAAAATCTGAGGACTCTGTGCGACTTCTGCACTCATGACTGTGTGTGCCATTAATTCTGGGACACTTTGCAAGCGGTGTAACGCTCCCATTTCACTCTTTACCACTTGTCAATTTTCTGGACACAAGACAGATGCATTGTTTGCATGCAGAGAAAAACCTGAGGACTCTGTGTGAGTATCTTGCACATGACTGAGTGCGCCATTAATTCTCAGAGACTTTGCATGTGGTGTAACGCTACCATTTCACTTCATCACCACTTGTCAATTTTATGCACACAAGACAGATGCATTTTGTTCTTGGGCATGCAGCCAAAATCTGAGCACTCTGTGTGAATACTGCACGCATGACTGTGTGCGCCATTAATTCTGGGACACTTTGCATGTGGTGTAACGCTCTCATTTCACTTTGTTACCACTTGTCAACTTTCTGGACATAAGACAAATGGATTTTGCGCATGCAGAAAAAATCTGGGGACTCTGTGTCAATACTGCGTGCATGATTGAATGCGCCATTAATTCTGGGACACTTTGCATATGGTGTAACGCACCGATTTCACTTCATTTCCACTTGCAAATTTCTGCACACAAGACAGATACATTTTGATGTTGGGCATGCAGAAAACATCTGGGGACTATGTGTGCGTTCTAGTTGCATGGCTAAGTGCGCCATTAATTCTGGGACACTTTGGATGTAGTGTAACACTGCCATTTCACTTCGTTACTACTTGTCAATTTTCTGCAAACAAGACAGATGCATTTTGGGCATGCCGAAAAAATCTAGGGCTCTGTGTGAGTACTGTACGCATTAGTGACTGCACCATTAATTTTGGGACACTTTGCGTTTGATGTAATAGTCCCATTTCACTTCATTACCACTTGCCATTTTTCTGCACACAAGACAGATGCATTTCACTCTTGGGCATGCAGAAATAATCTGGGTACTGTGAGTGAGTACTGCATGCATGACAGAGTGCACCATTAATTCTGGGACACTTTGAATGTGGTGCATTGCTCCCATTTCAATTCATTACCACTTGCCAAATTTCTGCCCACAATACAGATGGATTTTGGGCATGCAGAAAAAATCTGGGGACTCTGAGTGAGTACTGCATGCATGACTGTGTGCGACATTAATTCTGGGACACTTTGCATGTGGTGTAACCCTCCCATTTCACATCGTTACCACTTGTTAATTTTCTGCACACAAGACAAATGCATCTTTGGCATGCAGAAAAAATCTGAGTACACTGTGTGATTTCTGCATGCATGACTGAATGCGCCATTAAGTCTGGGACACTTTGCATGTAGTGTAACACTCCCATTTCACTTCATTACCACTTGTCAATTTTCTGCACACAAGACAGATGCATTTTAGGCATGCATAAAAAATATGAAGACTCTGTGTGAGTACTGTCTGCATGACTGAGAGTGCAATTAATTCTGGGACATTTTGCATGTGGTGTCATGCTCCCATTTCAATTCATTACCACTTGCCAAATTTCTGTACACAATACAGATAGATTTTCAGCATGTTTAAAAAATATGGGGACTCTGTGTGAGTACTGAGAGCATGACTTACTGCAGCAGTAATTTTGCGACACTTTGCATGTGGCGTAACGCTCCTGTTTCACTTCATTACCACTTGTCAGTTTTCTGCACACAAGACAGATGCATTTTGTTCTTAGGCATGCAGAAAAATCTGAGGACTCTGTGTGAGTACTGCTTACATGACTAATTACGCCATTAATTCTGGGAAACTTTGCATGTGGTGTAATGCTCTGATTTCTCTTTGTTACCACTTATAAATTTTCTGCACACAAGACAGATGCATTTGGGCAATGCATGAAAAATATGGGTACCTTGCGTGAGTACTGCACGCATGACTTGACTGCACCATTAATTCGGGGACACATTGCATGTGGTGAAACACTCCCATTTCACTTCATTTCTGCTTGAAAATTTTCTACACACAAGACAGATGCATTTAGAGAATGCAGAAAAAATCTGGGGACTCTGTGTGAGTGCTGCATGCATGACTGAGTGCGCCATTAATTCATGGAGACTTTGCATGTGGTGTAACGCTCCCATTTAACTTCATTACCACTTGTCAATTTTCTAAATGCAAGACACATGCAGTTTGATGCTGATCATGCAGACAACATCTGGGGACTCTGTGAGAGTTCTGTACGCATGACTGAGTGTGCCATTATTTCTGGGACACTTTGCATGTGGTGTAACACTCCCATTTCACTTTGTTACCCCTTTTCAACTTTCTGGACACAAGACAGATGGATTTTGAGCATGCAGAAAAAATCTGGGGACCCTGTTTGAGTACTGTGTGCATGATTGAATGCGCCATTAATTCTGGGACACTTTGCATGTGGTGTAATGCTCCCATTTCACTTCATTTCCACTTGCAAATTTCTAAACACAAGACGGATACATTTTGATGTTGGACTTGCAGAAAACATCTGGGGACTCTCTGTGAGTACTATTCACAAGACTGAGTGTGCCATTAATTCTGGGACACTTTGGTCACAGTGTAACGATGCCATTTCACTTCGCTACCACTTGTCAATTTTCTTCAAACAAGACAGGTTGCATTTTGGGCATGCAGAAAAAATCTGGGGCTCTGTGTGAGTACTGCACGCATGAGTGACTGCACCATTAATTTTGGGACACTTTGCATCTGATGTTAAGGTCCCATTTCACTTCATTACCACTTGTCAATTTTCTGCACACAAGACTGATGCATTTCGCTCTTGGGCATGCAGAAAAAATCTGCGTGCTCTGTGTGAGTACTGCATGCATGACTGAGTGTGCCTTTAATTCTGGGGCACTTTGCATGTGGTGCATTGCTCCCATTTCAGTTTGTTACCACTTGCCAAATTTCTGCCCACAGTACAGATGGATTTTGGTCATGCAGAAAAAATCTGGGGACTCTGTGTGAGTACTGCATGCATGACTGTGTGCGGCATTAATTCTGGGACACTTTGCAGGTGGTGTAACCCTCCCATTTCACTTCATTACCACTTGTCAATTTTCTGCACACAAGACTGATGCAATTTTGGGCATGCAGAAAAATCTGAGGACACTGTGTGATTTCTGCATGCATGACTGAATGTGCCATTAAGTCTGGGACACTTTGCATGTAGTGTAACACTCCCATTTCACTTCATTACCACTTGTCAATTTTCTAAACACAAGACAGATGCATTTTAGGCATGCAAAAAAAATCTGGGGACTCTGTGTGAGTACTGCGTGCATGACTGAGAGTGCAATTAATTCTGGGACATTTTGCATGTGGTGTAATGCTCCCATTCCAATTTGTTACCACTTGCCAAATGTTTGCACACAATACTGATGGATTTTCGACATGTTGAAAAAATCTGGGGACTCTGTGTGAGTACTGAGTGCATGACTTACTGCACCATTAATTTTGAGACACTTTGCATGTGGTGTAATGCCCCTGTTTCACTTCATTACCACTTGTCAGTTTTCTGCACACAAGACAGATGCATTTTGTTCTTAGGCATGCAGAAAAATCTGAGGACTCTGTGTGAGTACTGCTTGCATGACTAAGTATGCCATTAATTCTGGGACACTTTGCATGTGGTGTAACGCTCTGATTTCTCTTTGTTACCACTTATAAATTTTCTGCACACAAGACAGATGCATTCTGGCCATGCAGAAAAAATATGGGTACCTTGCATGAGTACTGCATGCATGACTTGACTGCACCATTAATTCGGGGACACATTGCATGTGGTGAAACACTCCCATTTCACTTCATTTCTGCTTGAAAATTTTCTACACATAAGACAGATGCATTTAGAGAATGCAGAAAAAATCTGGGGACTCTGTGTGAGTGCTGCATGCATGACTGAGTGCGCCATTAATTCAGGGAGACTTTGCATGTGGTGTAACGCTCCCATTTAACTTCATTACCACTTGTCAATTTTCTAAACACAAGACACATGCAGTTTGATGCTGATCATGCAGACAACATCTGGGGACTCTGTGAGAGTTCTGTACGCATGACTGAGTGTGCCATTATTTCTGGGACACTTTGCATGTGGTGTAACACTCCCATTTCACTTTGTTACCCCTTTTCAACTTTCTGGACACAAGACAGATGGATTTTGAGCATGCAGAAAAAATCTGGGGACCCTGTTTGAGTACTGTGTGCATGATTGAATGCGCCATTAATTCTGGGACACTTTGCATGTGGTGTAATGCTCCCATTTCACTTCATTTCCTCTTGCAAATTTCTACACACAAGACAGATACATTTTGATGTTGGGCTTGCAGAAAACATCTGGGGACTCTCTGTGAGTACTATTCACAAGACTGAGTGCGCCATTAATTCTGGGACACTTTGGTCATAGTGTAACGCTGCCATTTCACTTCGCTACCACTTGTCAATTTTCTTCAAACAAGACAGGTTGCATTTTGGGCATGCAGAAAAAATCTGGGGCTCTGTGTGAGTACTGCACGCATGAGTGACTGCACCATTAATTTTGGGACACTTTGCATGTGATGTAATAGTCCCATTTCACTTCATTACCACTTGTCAATTTTCTGCACACAAGATAGATGCATTTCGCTCTTGGGCATGCAAAAAAAAAAATCTGCGTACTCTGTGTGAGTACTGCAAGCATGACTGAGTGCATCATTAATCCTGGGACACTTTGCATGTGGTGCATTGCTCCCATTTCAGTTTGTTACCACTTGCCAAATTTCTGCCCACAGTACAGATGGATTTTGGGCATGCAGAAAAAATCTGGGGACTCTGTGTGAGTACTGCATGCATGACTGTGTGCGGCATTAATTCTGGGACACTTTGAAGGTGGTGTAACCCTCCCATTTCACTTCGTTACCACTTGTCAATTTTCTGCACACAAGACTGATGCATTTTGGGCATGCAGAAAAAATCTGAGGACACTGTGTGATTTCTGCAAGCATGACTGAATGTGCCATTAAGTCTGGGACACTTTGCATGTAGTGTAACACTCCCATTTCACTTCTTTACTACTTGTCAATTTTCTAAACACAAGACAGATGCATTTTAGGCATGCAAAAAAAATCTGGGGACTCTGTGTGAGTACTGCGTGCATGACTTAGAGTGCAATTAATTCTGGGACACTTTGCAAGTGGTGTAATGCTCCCATTTCACTCTTTACCACTTGTCAATTTTCTGGACACAAGCCAGATGCATTGTTGGCATGCAGAGAAAAATCTGTAGACTCTGTGTGAGTATTGTGCACATGACTGAGTGGGCCATTAATTCTCAAAGACTTTGCATGTGGTGTAACGCTCCCATTTCACTTCGTTACCACTTGTCAATTTTCTGCACAGAAGACAAATGCATTTTGGGCATGAAGAAAAAATCTGGGGCTCTGTGTGAGTACTGCACACATGAGTGACTGCACCATTAATTTTGGGACACTTTGCATGTGATGTAATAGTCCCATTTCACTTCTTTACCACTTGTCAATTTTCTGTGCACAAGACAGATGCATTTCGCTCTTGGGCATGCAGAAAAAATCTGGGTACTCTGTGTCAGTACTGCATGCATGTCTGAGTGCGCCATTAATTCTGGGACACTTTGTATGTGGTGTAACACTCTTATTTCACTTTGTTACCAATTGTTAATTTTCTGCACATAGGACAGATGCATTTTGTTCTTGGGCATGCAGAAAAAATATGGGGACCTTGTTTGAGTATTGCACGCATGACTGAGTGCACCATTAATTATGGAACACTTTGCAAGTGGTGTAACCCTCCCATTTCACTTCATTTCCACTTGTCAATTTTCTGCACACAAGACGGATGCATTTTGGGCATGCAGAAAAATCTGAGGACTCTGTCAGTACTGCTTGCATGACTGTGTGCCATTAATTCTGGGGCACTCTGCATGTGATGTAACACTCCCATTTCACTTTCTTACAACTTAGCAATTGTCTGAACCTAAGACAGATACATTTGGGGCATGCAGAAAAATCTGAGGACTCTAAAGAGTTCTGCACTCATGACTGTGTGCCATTAATTCTGGAACACTTTGTATGTGGTGTAATGCCCCATTTCACTTTGTTACCACTTGTCAATTTTCTGGACACAAGACAGATGCATTGTTGGCATGCAGAGAAAAACCTGGGGACTCTGTGTGAGTATCGTGCGCATGACTGAGTGCACCATTAATTCTTACAGACTTTGCATCTGATGTAACGCTCCCACTTCACTTTGTTACCACTTGTCAATTTTCTGCACACAAGACAGATGCATTTTGGGCATGCAGAAAAATCTGGGAACTCTGGATGAGTACTGATTGCATGACTGAATGTGCCATTAATTCTGGGACACTTTGCAAGTGGTGCAATGCTCCCATTTGAATTCGTTACCACTCACCAAATTTCTGCACACAATACAGATAGTTTTTCAGCAAGCCGAAAAATCTGGGGACTCTGTGTGAGTACTGAGGGCATGACTGACTGTGCCATTAATTTTCGGACACTTTCCATCTGGTGTAACGCTCCCATTTCACTTCATCACCACTTGTCAATTTTCTGCACACAAGACAGATGCATTTTGTTCTTGGGCATGCAGAACAAATCTGAGGACTCTGTGTGAGTACTGAGCACATGACTGAGTGTGCCATTAATTCTGGGACAATTTGCATGTGGTGTAATGCTCCTATTTCACTTTGTTACCGCATGTCAATTTTCTGGACACAAGACAGATGCATTTTTGGGCATCCAGAAAAAATCTATGGCTCTGTGTGAGTACTGAGTGCATGACTTACTGCACCATTAATTTTGAGACACTTTGCATGTGGTGTAATGCTCCTGTTTCACTTCATTACCACTTGTCAGTTTTCTGCACACAAGACAGATGCATTTTGTTCTTAGGCATGCAGAAAAATCTGAGGACTCTGTGTGAGTACTGCTTGCATGACTGAGTGCGCTATTAATTCTGGAACACTTTGCACGTGGTGTAAGGCTCTGATTTCTCTTTGTTACCACTTATAAATTTTCTGTACACAAGACAGATGCATTCTGGCCATGCGGAAAAAAATATGGGTACCTTGTGTGAGTACTGCGTGCATGACTGACTGCACCATTAATTCGGGGACACATTGCATGTGGTGAAACCCTCCCATTTCACTTCATTTCTGCTTAAAAAATTTTCTACACACAAGACAGATGCATTTAGAGAATGCGGAAAACATCTGGGGACACTGTGTGAGTCCTGCGTGCTTGACTGAGTATGCCATTAATTCTGGGAGACTTTGCATGTGGTGTAACGCTTCCATTTCACTTCATTACCACTTGTCAATTTTCTAAACACAAGACAGATGCAGCTCGAGCATGCAGAAAAAATCTGGGGACTCTGTGTGAGTACTGCGCGCAAGACTGAGTGTGCCATTAATTCTGGGACACTTTGCTTGTGGTGTAATGCTCCCATTTAACTTTGTTATCACTTGTCAATTTTCTGCAGACAAGACAGATGCATTTTGGGCATGCAGAAAAAATGTGAGGACCTTTAGTTAGTATTGCATGTACGACTGAGTGCGCCATTAATTCTGGGACACTTTGTATGTGGTGTAACACTCCCATTTCATTTCATTACCACTTGTCAATTTTATGCTCAAAAGACAAATGCATTTTGGGCATGTAGAAAAAATCTTGGGACTCTGTGAGAGTACTGCTCACATGACTGGGTGCGCCATTAATTCTGGTACAATTGCATGTGGTGCAATGCTCCAACTGCTCTTTGTTACCCCTTGCCAAATTTCTGCACACAATGCAGTTGCATTTTGGGCATGCAGAAAAAATCTGGGGTCTATGTGTGAGTACTGCGTGCATGACGTAGTGTGTCATTAAAGCTGGAACACTTTGCTTCTGGTGTAATGCTCCCAATTCACTTCATTACAACTTGTCAATTTTCTGCACTCAAGACAGATGCATTTTGTCCTTGGGCATACAGAAAAAATATGGGGACTCTGTATGAGTTCTGCACGCATGACTGAGTGCGCCGTATTCTGGGACACTTTGCATGTGGTGTAACGCTCCCATTTCACTTTGTTACCACTTGTCAATTTTCTGAACACAAGACAGATGCATTTTGGGCATGCAGAAAAAATCTGAGGACTCTTTGTGAGTACTGCAAGCATGATTGAATGCGCCATTAATTCTGGGACACTTTGCATGTGGTGTAACGCTCCCATTTCACTTCATTTCCACTTACAAATATTCTGCACACAAGACAGATGGATTTTCGGGATGTAGAAAAAATCTGCTGACTCTGTGTGAGTACTGAGTTCATGACTGACTGGACCATTAATTTTGAGACATATTGCATGTGGTGTAACACTCCTGTTTCACTTCATTACCACTTGTGAGTTTTATGCACACAAGACAGATGCATTTTGTTCTTAGGCATGCAGAAAAATCTGAGGACTCTGTGTGAGTACTGCTTGCATGACTGACAGCACCATTAATTTGGGGACACATTGCATGTGGTGAAACACTCCCATTTCACTTCATTTCTGCTTTAAAAGTTTCTACACACTTGGCAGATGCATTTAGAGAATGCGGCAAAAAATCTGGGGACTCCGTGTGAGTGCTGTATGCATGACTGAGTGAGCCATTAATTCTGGGACACTTTGGATGTGGTGTAACACTCCCATTTCACTTCATTACCACTTGGCAATTTTCTGCACACAAGACAGATGCAGCTTGAGCATGTAAAAAAATCTGTGGACTCTGTGTGAGTACTGTGCACATGACTGAGTGTGCCATTAATTCTGGGACATTTTGGATGCGGTGTAACGCAGTCATTTCACTTCATTACCACTTGTCAATATTTTGCACACAAGACAGTTGCATTTTGCATATGCAGGAAAAATCTAGGGCTCTGTGTGAGTACTGCACACATAAGTGTCTGCACCATTAATTTTGGGACACTTTGCATGTGATGTGATGTTCCCATTTCTCTTCATTACCACTTGTCAATTTTCTGCACACAAGACAGATGCATTTTGTTCTTGGGCATGCAGAAAACATCTGGGTACTCTGTGTGAGTACTGCGTGCATGACTGAGAGTGCAATTTATTCTGGGACATTTTGCATGTGGTGTAATGCTCCCATTCCAATTTGTTACCACTTGCCAAATTTTTGCACACAATACAGATGGATTTTTGACATGTTGAAAAAATCTGAGGACTCTGTGTGAGTACTGAGTGCATGACTTACTGCACCATTAATTTTGAGACACTTTGCATGTGGTGTAACACTCCTGTTTCACTTCATTACCACTTGTCAGTTTTCTGCACACAAGACGGATGCATTTTGTTCTTAGGCATGCAGAAAAATCTGAGGACTCTGTGTGAGTACTGCTTGCATGACTGAGTGCGCTATTAATTCTGGAACACTTCGCACGTGGTGTAATGCTCTGATTTCTCTTTGTTACCAACTTATAAATTTTCTGCACACAACAGATGCATTCTGGCCATGCGGAAAAATTTGGAGTACCTTATTAGCCAGTACTCTTTGGCATGACTGACTGCACCATTAATTCAGGGGACACATTGCGTAATGGTGAAACACTCCCATTTCACTTCATTTTCTGCTTGAAAATTGTCTACACATTAGACAGATGCATTTAGAGAATGAGGAAAACATCTGGGGACTCTGTGTGAGTGCTGGGAGCATGACTGATGTGCCATTAATTCTGGGAGACTTTGCATGTGTGTAACGCTTCCATTTCCTTCGTTACTACTTGTCAATTTTCTAAACACAAGACACATGCATTTTGATGCTGATCATGCAGACAACATCTGGGACTCTGTCATTGAGTACTGTGCGCATGAATGAGTGTGCCATTATTTCTGGGATACTTTGCATGGTGTAACAATCCCATTTCACTTCATTACCCCCTTGTCAATTTTCTGCACACAAGACAGATGCAGCTCGAGCATGCAGAAAAATCTGGGGACTCTGTGTGAGTACTGTGTGCATGACTGAGTGCGCCATTAATTTTGGTACACTTGCAAGTGGTGTACACTCCTTTTCACTCTTTACCACTTGGCAATTGTCTGAACCTATGACAGATTCATTTTGGGCATGTTGAAAAAATTGGAGGTCTCTGTGCGAGGTTCTGCACTCAACTGGTTGCGTGTGCCATTAATTCTGGGACACTTTGCATGTGGTGTAATGCTCCCATTTCACTTTTGTTTCCACTTGAAAATTTTTACACACATGACAGATGCATTTTGGGAATCAGAGAAAAATCTTGGGACTCTCGTGTAGTATCGCCGTCAAGACTGAGTGTAGTCATTAATTCTAGACACTTTGCTTGTGGTGTAATGCTCCAATTTAATCTTGTTATCACTTGTCAGTTTTTCTGCAGACAAGACAGATGCATTTTTGGCATGCAGAAAAATCTGAGGACCTTGAGTTAGTATTATCGTGCCGCGATGCATGCATTAATTCTGATACACTTTGTATGTGGTGTAACACTCCCATTTCATTTCATTATCACTTGTCAATTTTCTGCTCAAAAAGACAAATGCATTTGGGCATGTAGAAAATTTGGGACTCTGTAGAGTACTGCTCAC
This sequence comes from Neoceratodus forsteri, assembly GCA_016271365.2. Classification (NCBI taxonomy): domain Eukaryota; kingdom Metazoa; phylum Chordata; order Ceratodontiformes; family Ceratodontidae; genus Neoceratodus; species Neoceratodus forsteri. The sequence goes on along the minus strand of CM057456.1, from coordinate 1,109,873,370 downwards.
ATGACTGGGTGCATTAATTCTGGTACAATTGCATGAGGTGCAATGCTCCAACTGCTCTTTGTTACCCTTGCCAAATTTCTGTACACAATGCAGTTGCATTTTGGGCATGCAGAAAAAATCTGGAGTCTATGTGTGAGTACTGCGTGCATGACGTAGTGTGCCATTAAAGCTGGAACACTTTGCATGTGGTGTAATGCTCCCAATTCACTTCATTACAACTTGTCAATTTTCTGCACTCAAGACAGATTCATTTTGTCCTTGGGCATACAGAAAAAATATGGGGACTCTGTATGAGTACTGCACGCATGACTGAGTGCGCCATTAATTCTGGGACACTTTGCATGTGGTGTAACGCTCCCATTTCACTTTGTTACCACTTGTCAATTTTCTGGACACAAGACAGATGCATTTTGGGCATGCAGAAAAAATCTGAGGACTCTTTGTTGAGTATTGAGTTGATTGAATGCGCCATTAATTCTGGGACACTTTGCATGGGTGTAACGCTCCCATTTACTTCATTTCCACTTACAAATATTCTGCACACAAGACAGATGGATTTTCGGGATGTAGAAAAATCTGTTGACTCTGTTGAGTAATTGAGTTCATGATTGATTGGACCATTAATTTTGAGACACTTTGCATGTGGTGTAACACTCTGTTTCACTTCATTACCACTTAGTGAGTTTATGACTACAAGACAGATGCATTTGTTCTTAGGCATGCAGAAAAATCTGAGGACTCTGTGTGAGTACTGCTTGCATGACTGAGTTCGCCATTAATTCTGGGACACTTTGCATGTGGTGTAACACTCTTATTTCTCTTTGTTACCACTTATAAATTTTCTGCACACAAGACAGATGCATTCTGGCCATGCGGAAAAAATATGGGTACCTTGCGTGAGTACTGCGCACATGACTGACAGCACCATTAATTTGGGGACACATTGCATGTGGTGAAACACTCTCATTTCACTTCATTTCTGCTTAAAAAGTTTCTACACACATGGCAGATGCATTTAGAGAATGCGTAAAAAAATCTGGGGACTCTGTGTGAGTGCTGTATGCATGACTGAGTGCGCCATTAATTCTGGGACACTTTGGATGTGGTGTAACACTCCCATTTCACTTCATTACCACTTGGCAATTTTCTGCACACAAGACAGATGCAGCTTGAGCATCTAAAAAATCTGTGGACTCTGTGTGAGTACTGTGCACATGACTGAGTGGCCATTAATTCTGGGATATTTTGGATGCGGTGTAACGCAGTCATTTCACTTCGATACCACTTGCAATATTTTGCACAAGACAGTTGCATTTTGCATATGCTGGAAAAATCTAGGGCTCTGTGTGAGTACTGCACACATAAGTGACTGCACCATTAATTTTGGGACACTTTGCATGTGATGTAATGTTCCCATTTCTCTTCATTACCACTTGTCAATTTTCTGCACACAAGACAGATGCATTTTGTTCTTGGGCATGCAGAAAAATCTGAGGACTCTGTGTGAGTACTGCTTGCATGACTGAGTGCAATATTAATTCTGGAACACTTTGCATGTGGTGTAACGCTCTGATTTCTCTTTGTTACCACTTATAAATTTTCTGCAAACAAGACAGGTGCATTCTGGCCATGCGGAAAAAATTTGGGTACCTTGTGTGACTACTGCGCGCATGACTGACTGCACCATTAATTTGGGGACACATTGCATGTGGTGAAACACTCCCATTTCACTTCATTTCTGCTTGAAAATTTTCTACACATAAGACAGATGCATTTAGAGAATAAGGAAAACATCTGGGGACTCTGTGTGAGTGCTGCGTGCATGACTGAGTGTGCCATTAATTCTGGGAGACTTTGCATGTGGTGTAATGCTTCCATTTAACTTCATTACCACTTGTCAATGTTCTGCACACAAGACAGATGCAGCTTGAGCATGTAACAATATCTGTGGACTCTGTGTGGGTACTGTGCACATGACTGAGTGTGCCATTAATTCTGGGACACTTTGGATGGGTGTAACGAGTCATTCTCACTTATCACTTGTCAATATTTTGCACAAGACAGTTGCATTTTGCATATACAGTGAAAATCTAAGGCTCTGTGTGAGTACTGCACACACATAAGTGACGTGCCATTAATTTTGGACTCTTTGCATGTGATGTAATGTTCCCATTTCTTCTTCATTACCACTTGTCAATTTTCTGCACACACAAGACAGATGCATTTTGTTCTTGGGCATGCAGAAAAATCTAGAGTACTCTTGTGTGAGTACTGTGCATTGTTGAGAGTGCAATTTATTCTGGGACATTTTGCATGTGGTGTAATGCTCCCATTCCAATTTGTTACCACTTGCCAAATTTTTGCACACAATACAGATGGATCTTTGACATGTTGAAAAATCTGAGGACTCTGTGTGAGTACTGAGTGCATGACTTACTGCACCATTAATTTTGAGACACTTTGCATGTTGGTGTAACGCTCCTGTTTCACTTCATTACCACTTGTCAGTTTTCTGCACACTAGACAGATGCATTTTGTTCTTAGGCATGCAGAAAAAGCTGAGGACTCTGTGTGAGTACTGCTTGCATGACTGAGTTCGCCATTAATTCTGGACACTTTGTATGTGGTGTAACACTCTTATTTCTCTTTGTTACCACTATAAATTTTCTGCACAAGACAGATGCATTCTGGCCATGGGAAAAATATGGGTACCTTTGCGTGAGTACTGCGCATGACTGACAACACCATTAATTTTGGGACACATTGCATGAGTTGAAACACTCTCATTTCACTTTCATTTCTGCTTAAAAGTTTCTACACATGGCAGATGCATTTAGAGAATGTGGAAAATCTGGGGACTCTGTGTGAGTGCTGGCATGCATGACTGAGTGCGCCATTAATTCTGGGACACTTTGGATGTGGTGTAACACTCCCATTTCACTTCATTACCACTTGGCAATTTTCTGTACACAAGACAGATGCAGCTTGAGCATCTAAAAATCTGTGGACTCTGTGTGAGTACTGTGCACATGACTGTGTCCTCAATTCTGGATATTTTGGATGCGTGTAATCTAGTCATTTCACTTGTTACCACTTGCAATATTTTGCACAAGACAGTTATTTGCATATGTTGAAAATCTAGGGTCTGTGTGGAGTACTGCACACATAAGTGACTGTACCATTAATTTTGGACACTTTGCATGTGATGTAATGTTCCATTTCTTCATTACTACTTGTCAATTTTCTGCACAAGACAGATGCATTTGTTCTTTGGGCATGCAGAAAAATCTGAGGATCTGTGAGTACTGCTTGCATGACTGAGTGCAATATTAATTCTGGAACACTTTGCATGTGGTGTCGCTCTGATTTCTTTTGTTTACCACTTATAAATTTTCTGCAAACAAGACAGGTGTATTCTGTGCGGTGAAAAATTTGGTGTCCTGTGATGTCATGCTCGCGGCATGACTGACTGCACCATTAATTTGAGACACATTGTATGTGGTGAGCCTCCCCATTTCACTTCATTTCTGCTTGAAAATTTTCTACACATAAGACAGATGCATTTAGAGAATAAGGAAAACATCTGGGGACTCTGTGTGAGTGCTGCGTGCATGACTGAGTGTGCCATTAATTCTGGGAGACTTTGCATGTGGTGTAATGCTTCCATTTAACTTCATTACCACTTGTCAATGTTCTGCACACAAGACAGATGCAGCTTGAGCATGTAACAATATCTGTGGACTCTGTGTGTATTGTGTACATGACTGATGTGCATTACATTGGGACATTTTGATGTGTTAACGCAGTCATTTCACTTTCGCTACCACTTTGTCAATGTTTTGCACATACAAGACAGTTGCATTTTGTATACAGTAAAATCTAGGGCTCTGTGTGAGTACTGTACACATAAGGACTGCGCCATTAATTTTGGGACTCTTTGCATGTGATGTAATGTTCCCATTTCTCTTCATTACCACTTGTCAATTTTCTGCACACAAGATGATGTATTTTGTTCTTGGGCATGCAGAAAAATCTGGGTACTTGTGTGAGTACTCATGCATTGCTGAGAGTGCACTTATTCTGGACATTTTGCATGTGGTGTAATGCTCCATTCCAATTTGTTACTTCTTTCCAAATTTCAGCACTGACTACAGATGGATCTTTGACATGTTGAAAATCTGAGGACTTGTGTGAGTACTGAGTGCATGACTTACTGCACCATTAATTTTGAGACACTTTGCATGTTGGTGTAACGCTCCTGTTTCACTTCATTACCACTTGTCAGTTTTCTGCACACTTGACAGATGCATTTTGTTCTTAGGCATGCAGAAAAGCTGAGGACTCTTGTGAGTACTGCTTGCATGACTGAGTGCGCTTATTAATTCTGGAACACTCGCATGGTGGTTAACGCTTTGATTTCTCTGTTACCATACTTATAAATTTTCTGCACATGACAGATGGACACGGCAATGCGGAAAAATTTGGGTACCTTTTTGTGAGTGCTGCGCGTGTGACTGACTGCACTATTAATTGGGGACACATGCATGTGGTGAAACACTCCCATTTCACTTCATTTCTGCTTGAAAATTTTCTACACATAAGACAGATGCATTTAGAGAATGAGGAAAACATCTGGGGACTCTGTGTGAGTGCTGCGAGCATGACTGAGTGTGCCATTAATTCTGGGAGACTTTGCATGTGGTGTAACGCTTCCATTTCACTTCATTACCACTTGTCAATTTTCTAAACACAAGACACATGCATTTTGATGCTGATCATGCAGACAACATCTGGGGACTCTGTGTGAGTACTGTATGCATGAATGAGTGTGCCATTATTTTGGGATACTTTGTGTGGTGTAACAATCCCATTTCACTTCATTACCCTTGTCAATTTTCTGCACACAAGACAGATGGCACTGAGCATGCAGAAAATATCTAGACTCTTTGAGTACTGTGGCATGACTGAGTGCGCGATTAATTCTGGTACACTTTTGGTATTGGTGTCACCCTTTTCACTTACTTTCACACTTGGCAGTGTCTGAACCTATGACAGATTCATTTTGGGCATGTTGAAAAAAATTGAGGTCTCTGTGCAGGTTCTGCACTCAACTGTATTGAGCTATTAATTCTGGGACACTTTGGCTGTGGTGTAATGCTCCCATTTCATTTGTTTCCCTGAAAATTTTATACTACATGACAGATGCATTTGGGAATCAGAAAATCTTGGGACTCTGGTGTGAGTACTGCACGCAAGACCGAGTGCCATTAATTCTGGGACACTTATGTTTGTGGTGTAATGTCTAATTTAACTTGTTATCACTTGTCAATTTTCGCAGACAAGACAGATGCATTTGGGCATGCAGAAAAATCTGAGGACCTTGAGTTAGTATTGCCTCCACGACTGAGTGCGCGCCATTAATTCTGGATACACTTTATGTGGTGTAACATTCTTTCATTTCATTTACCACTTTGTCAATTTTCTGTCAAAGACAAATGCATTTTGGGCATGAGAAAATCATGGGACTCTGTGAGTACTGCTCACATGACTGGGTGCTCCATTAATTCTGGTACAATTGCATGTGGTGCAATGTTCAACTGCTTCTTTGTTATCCCTTGCCAAATTTCTGTACACAATGCGATTGCATTTTGGGCATGCAGAAAAATCTGGGGTCTATGTGTGAGTATCGTGCATGACGTGATGGTGCCATTAAAGCTGGTACATTTTGCATGTGGTGTAATGCTCCCAATTCACTTCATTTCAACTTGTCATAATTTTCTGCACTAAAGATGATGCATTTTGTCCTTGGGCATACAGAAAAAAATATGGGGGACTTTCATATACTGCATGCATGACTGAGTGCGCCATTAATTTGACACTTTGCATGTGGTGTAACGCCCCATTTCACTTGTTACCACTTGTCAATTTTCTGGACACAAGACAGATGCATTTTGAGCAGTAGAAAATCTGAGGACTCTTCGTGAGTACTGTAAGCATGATTGTGATGTTCATTAATTCTGGGACACTTTGCATGTGTGTGTAATCGCTCCTATTTCACTTCATTTCCACTTTCATAAATATTCTACACAAGATAGATGGATTTTTTGGATGTAGAAAAAATCTGTCTGACTGTGTGTGAGTAATGAGTTCATGACTCTGGACCTTATTAATTTTGAGACACTTGCATGTGGTGTAACACTCCTGTTTCACTTCATTACCACTTGTGAGTTTTTATCACACAAGACAGATGCATTTTGTTCTTAGGCATGCAGAAAAATCTGAGGGACTCTGTGTGAGTACTTGCTTGCATGACTGAGCTCGCCATTAATTCTGGGACACTTTGCATTGGTGTAACACCTTATTTCTCTTTGTTACCACTTATAAATTTCTGCACACAAGATAGATGGATTCTGGCCATGCGGAAAATATGGCAATTTTATGTGAGTACTGCGCACATGACTGACAGCACCATTAATTTGGGGACACATTGCATGTGGTGAAACACTCCCTATTTCACTTCATTTCTGCTTAAAAGTTTCTACACATGGCAGATGCCTTTAGAGAATGCGGAAAAAATCTGGGACTCTGTGTGTGAGTGTTGTATGCATGACTGGAAGTGCCATTAATTCTGGGACACTTTGGATGTGGTGTAACACTCCCATTTCACTTCATTACCACTTGTCAATTTTCTGCACACAAGACAGATGCAGCTTGAGCATGTAAAAATCTGTGGACTCTGTGTGAGTACTGTGCACATGACTGAGTGGCCATTAATTTGGGATATTTGATGCTGTGTATAATCTAGTCATTTCACTGTTACCTGTTTGTCAATATTTTTTTACAAGACAGTTGCATTTTGCATATGCTGGAAAAATCTAGGCTCTGTGTGAGTTCTGCACACATAAGTGACTGCACCATTAATTTTGGACACTTTGCATGTGATGTAATGTTCATTTCTCTTCATTACCATTTGTCAATTTTCTGCACACAAGACAGATGCATTTTGTTCTTGGGCATGCAGAAAATCTGGGTACTTGTGTGTATTACTTTCGTGCATGACTGAGAGTGCAATTTATTCTTGGACATTTGCATGTGGTGTAATGCTCCCCATTCCAATTTGCTTACCACTGCCAAATTTTTGCACTCAATACAGATGGATTTTTGACATGTTGAAAAAATCTGAGGACTCTGTGTGAGTACTGAGTGCATGACTTACTGCACCATTAATTTTGAGACACTTTGCATGTGGTGTAATGCTCCTGTTTCACTTCATTACCACTTGTCAGTTTTCTGCACACAAGATGGATGCATTTTGTTCTTAGGCATGCAGAAAAATCTGAGGACTCTGTGTGAGTACTGCTTGCATGACTGAGTGCGTTATTAATTAGAACACTTTGCATGTGGTGTGTAGCTCTGATTTCTTTGTTACTACTTATAAATTTTTCAACAAGATGATGCGTCTGGCCATGGAAAAATTTGGTGCCTTATTGAGTACTTCTTGTGACTGACTGCACTATTAACGGGGTTGTGTGTATTGGTGAAACACCCATTTCTTCATTTCTGCTTGAAAATTTCTACATAGACAGATGCATTTAGAGAATGAGGAAGCCTGTGAGTGCTGCGTGGATGACTGAGTGTCCCATTAAATCTGGGAGACTTGTGTGGTGTAATGCTTCCATTTCACTCATTGCCACTTGTCAATTTTCAGCTCTAGACACATGCATTTTAGTCTGATCGTGCAGACAACATCTGGGGACTCTGTGTGAGTACTGTATGAATGAGTGTGCCATTATTTCGGGATATTTGCATGTGGTGTAACTATCCTATTCACTTCATTACCACTTGTCAATTTTCTGCACAAAGGCAGATGCAGTTCTAGCAAGAAAATCTGGGACTCTGTGAGTACTGTACATGTTTGAGTACATTAATTGTTTTACTTTGCAGGTGTAACTCTCTTTCACTTCCTTCTTGGCAGTGAACCATGACTGATTCATTTGGGCATGAAAAATTGAGAGGTTTCTGTGAGTTCTGCACTCAGCTGTGTGTCATTAATTTGGGACACTTGCATGTGGTGTAACTCCCCATTCACTTGTTTCCACTTGAAAATTTTGCACACATGACAGATGCATTTTGGGAATCCAGAAAATCTTGGGACTCGTGTGAGTACTGTGCTTAAGACTGAGTGTGCCATTAATTCTGGGACACTTTGCTTGTGGTGTAATGCTCCATTTAACTTTGTTATCACTTGTCAATTTCTGCAGACAAGACAGATGCATTTTGGGCATGCAGAAAAATCTGAGGACCTTGGGTTAGTTATTGCATGCACGACTGAGTGCGCCTATTAATTCTTGATACACTTTGTATGTGGTGTAAACTCCCATTTCATTTCATTACCACTTGTCAATTTTCTGCTCAACAGGCAAATGTATTGGGCATGAGAAAATGCTTGGGCTCTGTGAGTACTGCTCACATGACTGGGTCGCCATTAATTCTGGTGCAATTGCATGTGGTGCAATGTCTGACTGCTCTTTTGTTACTCTTGCCAAATTTCTGTACACAATGCGTTGCATTTTGGGCATGAGAAAAATCTGGGGTCTGTGTGAGTATCGTGCATGACGTGCCTGTGCATTACATCTGGAACATTTTGTATTGGTGTAATGCTCCCAATTCACTTATTACAACTTGTCAATTTCTGCACTCAAGACAGATGCATTTTGTCCAGGCGCTAGAAAAATATGGGGACTTGTATGAGTACTGCACTATGATTGAGTGCGCTCAATTCTGGGACACTTTGCATGTGGTGTAACGCTCCCATTTCACTTTGTTACAACTTGTCAATTTTATTGACACAAGACAGATGCATTTTGGGCATGCAGAAAAAATCTGAGGACTCTGTGTGAGTACTGCAAGCATGATTGAATGTGCCATTAATTCTGGGACACTTTACATGTGGTGTAACACTCCCATTTCATCGTCTTCCACTTATAAATATTGTGCACACAAGACAGATGGATTTTCGGATGTAGAAAAATCTGTTGACTCTGGGATGTGAGTGCATGACTGACTGGACAATTAATTTTGAGACACTTTGCATGTGGTGGCTCACTCTGTTTCACTTCATTACCACTTGTGAGTTTTATGCACACAAGACAGATGCATTTTGTTCTTAGGCATGCAGAAAAATCTGAGGACTCTGTGTGAGTACTTCTTGCATGACTGAGTGCGCCATTAATTCTGGGACACTTTGCATGTGGTGTAACACTCTTACTTCTCTTTGTTACCACTTACAAATTTTCTGCACACAAGACAGATGCATTCTGGCCATGCAGAAAAAATATGGTACCTTGTCAGAGTACTGCGCGACATGACTGACAGCACCATTAATTTGGGGACACATTGCATGTGGTGAATACTTCTATTTCACTTCATTTCTGCTTAAAAGTTTCTACACAAGACAGATGCATTTAGAGATTGTGAAAAATCTGGGGACTCTACCGTGTAGTGTTGATGCATGACTGAGTGCCATTAATTCTGGGATACTTTGGATGTCGTGTAACACTCCCATTTCACTTCATTACCACTTGTCAATGTTCTGCACACTAGACAGATGCAGCTTGGGCATGTAACAATATCTGTGGACTCTGTGTGGGTACTGTGCACATGACTGAGTGTGCCATTAATTCTGGGACACTTTGGATGCGGTGTAACGCAGTCATTTCACTTCGTTACCACTTGTCAATATTTTGCACACAAGACAGTTGCATTTTGCATATACAGGAAAAATCTAGGGCTCTGTGTGAGTACTGCACACATAAGTGACTGCGCCATTAATTCTGGGACACTTTGCATGTGATGTAATGTTCCCATTTCTCTTCATTACCACTTGTCAATTTTTCTGCACACAAGACAGATGCATTTTTGTTCTTGGGCGCTGCAGAAAAATCTGGGTACTTGTGTGAGTACTGCATGCATGTTCTGAGTCGCCATTAATTCTGGGACACTTTGTAGTGGTGTAACGCTCTTATTTCTTTTGTTACAATTGTTAATTTTCTGCACATGGACAGATGCATTTTATTCTTGGGCATGGTGAAAAATCTGGGACCTTGTTTGAGTATTTCACGCGATGACCGAGTGCGCCATTAATTATGTGAACACTTTGCATGTGGTAACAGTCCCATTTCACTTCATTTCCACTCTGTCACTTTTCTGCACACAAGACGGATGCATTTTGGGCATGCAGAAAAATCTGAGGACTCTGTGTCAGTACTGCTTGCATGACTGTGTGCCATTAATTCTGGGGCACTCTGCATGTGTTGTAACACTCCATTTCACTTTCTTACAACTTGGCAATTGTCTGAACCTAAGACAGATACATTTGGGGCTTGCAGAAAATCTGAGGACCTCAGTTAGTTCTGCACTCATGACTGTGTGTGCCATTAATTCTGGAACACTTTGTATGTGGTGTAATGCTCCTATTTCACTTTGTTACCACTTTTCAATTTTCTGGACACAAGACAGATGGCATTGTTAGCATGCAGAGAAAACCTGGGACTCTGTGTGAGTATCGCTGATGACTGAGTGCACCATTAATTTAGAGACTTTGCATCTGATGTAACGCTCCACTTCACTTTGTTACCACTTGTCGATTTTCTGCACACAAGACAGATGCATTTTGGGCATGCAGAAAAATCTGGGAACTCTGGGTGAGTACTGATTGCATGACTGAATGTGCCATTAATTCTGGGACACTTTGCATGTGGTGCATGCTCCCATTGAATTCGCTACTACTCACCAAATTTCTGCACATAATGTAGATAGTTTTTGGCAAAGCGAAAAATCTGGGACTCTGTGTGAGTACTGAGGGCATGACTGACTGTGCCATTAATTTTGGTACACTTTCCATCTGGTGTAACGTCCCATTTCATTTCATCAACATTGTCAATTTTCTGCACACAGGACAGATGCATTTTTGTTCTTGGGCATGCAGAAAATCTGAGGACTCTGTGAGTACTGAGCACATGACTGAGTGTGCCATTAATTCTGGGACACCTTTGCATGTGGTGTAATGCTCCTATTTCACTTTGTTGGCCGCATGTCAATTTTCTGGACACAAGACAGATGCATTTTGGGCATCCAGAAAAAATCTATGGCTCTGTGTGAGTACTGAGTTCATGACTTACTGCACCATTAATTTTGAGGCACTTTGCATGTGGTGTAATGCTCCTGTTTCACTTCATTACCACTTGTCAGTTTTCTGCACACAAGACAGATGCATTTTGATCTTAGGCATGCAGAAAAATCTGGGGACTCTGTGTGAGTACTGCTTGCATGACTGAGTGCGCTATTAATTCTGGAACATTTGCACATGGTGTAACGCTTCTGATTTCTTTGTTACCACTTATAAAATTTTCTACACAAGACAGATGCATTCTGGCCATGCGGAAAAATATGGTACCTTGTGTGAGTACTGCATGCATGACTGACTGCACCATTAATTCGGGGACACATTGCATGTGGTGAAACCTCCCATTTCACTTCATTTCGCTTTAAAATTTTCTACACAAGAAAGATGCATTTAGAGAATGCGGAAAACATCTGGGACTCCAGTGTGAGTCCTGCATGACTGAGTGTGCCATTAATTCTGGGAGACTTTGCATGTGGTAACACTTCCATTTCACTTCATTACCACTTGTCAATTTTCTAAACACAAGATGATGCAGCTCGAGTACGCAGAAAAACCTGGGACTCTGAGTGAGTATCATGTTTAAGACTGAGTGTGCCATTAATTCTGGGACACTTTGCTTGGGGTGTAATGCTCCCATTTAACTTTGTTATCACTTGTCAATTTTCAGGACACAAGACAGATGCATTTTGGGCATGCAGAAAGAATGTGAGGACCTTTAGTTAGTATTGCATGAACGACTGAGTGCGCCATTAATTCTGGGACACTTTGTATGTGGTGTAACACTCCCATTTCATTTCATTACCACTTGTCAATTTTCTGCTCAAAAGACAAATGCATTTTGGGCATGTAGAAAAAATCTTGGGACTCTGTGAGAGCTACTGCTCACATGACAGGTGCGCCATTAATTCTGGTACAATTACTTGTGGTGCAATGCTCTAACTGCTCTTGTTACCCCTTCCAAATTCTGTACACAATGCAGTTGCATTTGGGCATGCAGAAAAATCTGGGGTCTATAATGTGAGTACTGCGTGCATGACGAAAATATTACAAGCTGGAACACTTTGCATGTGGTGTAATGCTCCCAATTAACTTCATTACAACTTGTCAATTTTCTGCACTCAAGACAGATGCATTTTGTCCTTGGGCATACAGAGTCAAAATATGTGGACTCTGTATGAGTACTGCACGCATGACTGAGTGAACCGTTAATTCTGGGACACTTTGCATGTGGTGTAACGCTCCCATTTCACTTTGTTACCACTTGTCAATTTTCTGGACACAAGACAGATGCATTTTGGGCATGCAGAAAAAATCTGAGGACTCTTTGTGAGTACTGCAAGCATGATTGAATGCACCATTAATTCTGGGACACTTTGCATATGGTGTAACGCTCCCATTTCACTTCATTTCCACTTACAAATATTCTGCACAAGACAGATGGATTTTCGGATGTAGAAAAATCTGTTGACTCTGTGTGAGTACTGAGTTCATGACTGACTGGACCATTAATTTTGAGACACTTTGCATGTGGTGTAACACTCCTGTTTCACTTCATTACCACTTGTGAGTTTTATGCACACAAGACGGATGCATTTTGTTCTTAGGCATGCAGAAAAATCTGAGGACTCTGTGTGAGTACTGCTTGCATGACTGAGTGCGCTATTAATTCTGGAACACTTCACATGTGGTGTAACGCTCTGATTTCTCTTTGTTACCACTTATAAATTTTCTGCAAACAAGACAGATGCATTCTGGCCATGCGGAAAAAATTTGGGTACCTTTTGTGAGTATCCTGCATGACTGACTGCACCATTAATTGGGACACATTGCATGTGGTGAAACACTCCTATTTCACTTCATTTCTGCTTAAATTTTTTTTTACATAAGACATGATGCATTTAGAGAATGAGGAAACATCTGGGGGACTCTGTGAGTGCTATGGTGCATGACTGAGTGTGCGCCTTAATTCTGGGAGACTTTGTATGTGGTGGTAACGCTTCCATTTCACTTCATTACCACTTGTCAATTTTCTAAGCACAAGACATGCATTTTGATGCTGATCATGCAGACAACATCTGGGGACTCTGTGTGAGAACTGTACTGCGCTGAATGGGTGTGCCATTATTTCTGGGATACTTTTGCATGTGGTGTAACGATCCTATTTCACTTCATTACCCTTGTCAATTTTCTGCACACAAGACAGATGCAGCTCGAGCATGCAGAAAAATCTGGGGACTTGTGTGAGTACTGTGTGCATGACTGAGTGGCCATACCTTGGTACACTTTGCAAGTGGTGTAACACTCCTTTTCACTTACTTACCACTTGGCAATTGTCTGAACCTATGTACAGATTCATTTTGGGCATGCTGAAAAAATTGGAGGTCTCTATCGTAGGTTCTGCACTCAACTGTGTGTGCCATTAATTCTGTGATACTTTGCATGTGGTGTAACGCTCCCATTTCACTTTGTTTCCACTTGAAAATTTTATACACATGACAGATGCATTTTGGAATCCAGAAAAATCTTGGGACTCTGCGTGAGTACTGCGCTGTAAGACTGAGTGTGCCATTAATTCTGGGACACTTTGCTTGTTGGTAATGTCTATTTAACTTTGTTATCGTTTTCAATTTTCGCAGACAAGACAGATGCATTTTGGGCATGCAGAAAAATCTGAGGACCTTGAGTTAGTATTTTATGCATGACTGAGTGCGCCATTAATTCTGATACACTTTGTATGTGGTGTAACATCCCATTTCATTTCATTACCACTTGTCAATTTTCTCAAAAGGCAAAATGCATTTTGGGCATGTAGAAAATGGTTGGGACTCTTGTGAGAGTACTGCTCTATGACTTGATGCTTATTAATTTGCATAATTGCATGTGGTGCAATGCTTCGACTGCACTTGTTACCTTGCCAAATTTCTGTACAATAATGTAGTTGCATTTTGGGCATGTAGAAAATTGGGGTCTATGTGTGAGTACTGTATGCATGACGTACTGTGCCATTACATCTGGAACACTTTGTATGTGGTGTAATGCTTCCAATTCACTTCATTACAACTTTTCCAATTTCCTGCACTCAAGACAGATGCATTTTGTCCTTGGGCATACAGAAAAAATTGGGGACTCTGTATGAGTACTGCACGCATGACTGAGTGCGCCGTTAATTCTGGGACACTTTGCATGTGGTGTAACGCTCCCATTTCACTTTGTTACCACTTGTCAATTTTCCGGACACAAGACAGATGCATTTTGGGCATGCTGAAAAATCTGAGGACTCTGTGTGAGTACTGCAAGCATGACTGAATGCGCTATTAATTCTGGGACACTTGCATGTGGTGTAACTCTTTTTCATTTCACTTCCACTTACAAATATTCTGCACACAAGACGATGGATTTTCGGGATGTAGAAAAATCTGTTGACTCTGTGTGAGTACTGAGTGCATGACTGGCTGGACCATTAATTTTGAGATCACTTTGCATGTGGTGTAACGCTTCTGTTTCACTCTCATTACCACTTCTGTGAGTTTTATGCACACAAGACAGATGCATTTTGTTGTTGAGCATGCAGAAAAATCTGAGGACTCTGTGTGTACGGGCTTGCATGACTGAGTCGCCTTTAATTCTGGGACACTTTGCATGTGGTGTAACACTCTTATTTCTCTTTGATACCACTTATAAATATTCTGCACACAAGACAGATGCATTCTTGGCCAGTAGAAAATATGGGTACCTTTTATGGAGTACTGCATTACGACTGACTGCACCATTAATTTGGGACACATTGCATGTGTGAAACACTCCCATTTCATTTAATTTCTGCTTAAAAGTTTCTACATCCGAGACAGATGCATTTAGAGAATGCAGAAAAAATCTGGGGACTCTGTGATTGTTGTTGTATGCATGATTGAGTGCGCCATTAATTCTGGGGCACTTTGGATGTGGTGTAACACCCGACTTCACTTCATTACCATTGTCTCAATGTTCTGCACACAAGACAGATGCAGCTTGATGGCGTAAAAATCTGTGGACTCTGTGTGAGTACTGTGCACATGACTGAGTGTGCCATTAATTCTGGGACACTTTGGATGCGGTGTAACGCAGTCATTTCACTTCGTTACCACTTAATATTTTGCACACAAGACAGTTGCATTTTGCATATACAGGAAAAATCTAGCGCTCTGTGTGAGTACTGCACACATAAGTGGCTGCGCCATTAATTTTGGGACACTTTGCATGTGATGTAATGTTGCCATTTCTCTTCATTACCACTTGTCAATTTTCTGCACACAAGACAGATGCATTTTGTTGTTGGGTATGCAGAAAAATCTTGGTACTTGTGTAGTTACTGAATGCATGTCTGAGTGCGCCCATTAATTCTGGGACACTTATGTGGTTGTAGGTTTATTTCACTTTGTTACCAATTGTTAATTTCTCATATGGTGATTAGATGGTTTTGTTCTTGGGCATGCAAGAAAAAATCTGGGGACCTTGTTTGAGTATGCATGCATGACTGAGTGCGCCACTAATTATGGAACACTTGCATGTGGTGTAACCCTCCCATTTCACTTCATTTCCACTTGTCAATTTTCTGCACACAAGACGGATGCATTTTGGGCATGCAGAAAAAATCTGAGGACTCTGTGTCAGTACAATGCATGACTCTGTGCCATTAATTCTGGGGCACTCTGTGTTGTATGTACTCCCATTTACTTTCTTACAACTTGGCAATTGTCTGAACCTAGGACAGATACATTTGGGGCATGCAGAAAAATCTGAGGACTCTGTGCTAGTTCTGCGGTATGATGACTGTGTGTGCCATATTCTGAACACTTTGTATGTGGTGTAATGCCCCATTTCACTTTGTTACCACTTGTCAATTTTTCGACACAAGACAGATATAATGTTGGCATGTAGAGAAAACCTGGGGACTTGTGTAGTGTCGATGCATGACTGAGTGCACCATTAATTCTACAGACTTTGCATCTGATTTAACACTCCCACAACACTTTGTTACCACTTGTCAATTTTCTGCACATAGACAGATGCATTTAGGTATGCAGAAAATCTGGGAACTTGTGAACTGATTGCATGACTGAATGTGCTATTAATTTGGGACACTTTCATGTAGTGTTCTATTTGAATTCGTTACCATCACTAAATTTCTGCACATAGTACAGATAGTTGGCATGCCAAAATCTGGGACTCTGTGTGAGTACTGAGGGCATGACTGATCGCCATTAATTTTCGGACACTTCCATCTGTAACGCCCCATTTCACTCATCACTACTTGTCAATTTTCTGCACAAGACAGATGCATTTTTTGTTGTCACAGAAAATCTGAGGACTTGTGTGAGTACTGAGCACATGACTGAGTGTGCTATTAATCTGGGACATTTGTATGTGGAGTAATGCTCCTATTTCACTTTGTTACTGTATGCCATTTTTCTGACAAGACAGATGCATTTTGGGCATCCAGAAAATCTAGGCTTTGTGAGTACTGAGTTCATGACTACTGTACCATACTTTGAGGCACTTTGCATGGTGTAATGCCCTGTTTCACTCTCATTACCACTTGTCAGTTTTCTGCACACAAGACAGATGCATTTTGATCTTAGCATGCAGAAAATCTGAGGACTGTGTGAGTACTGCTTGCATGACTTATGCGCTATACCGGAACACTTTCGCATGGTGTAACACTCTGATTTCTTTGTTACCACTTATAAATTTTCTGACACAAGAAAGATGATTCCGCGGCGCGGAAAAATATGGTACCTTTGTGAGTACTGCATGCATGACTGACTGCACATTAATTGGGACATTGCATGTGGGAACCCCCTTTTCACTCATTTCGCTTAAAATTTTCATTATTTAGGATGGATTTAGAGAATGCGAACATCTGGGATTCAGTGTGAGTCCTATGCATGACTGAGTGCTATTAATTCTGGGAGACTTTAGTGGTAACACTCCATTTCACTTATTACTACTTGTCAATTTTCTAAACACAGACAGATGTGCCTGAGCATGCAGAAAATCCGGGGACTGTGTGAGGACTGCGTGCAGACTGAGGTGCTATTTGGGATACTTTGCTCGTGTCTTCTATTTAACTTTGTTATCACTTGTCAATTTTCTACACAAGACAGATGTATTTTGGGCAGCAGAAAATGTGAGGACCTTTATTATTGTATGTACGACTGAGTGCGCTATTATTCTGGGTCACTTTGTATGTGGTGTAACGCCCCATTTCATTTCATTACTACTTGTCAATTTTCTGCTCAAAAGACAAATGCATTTTGGGCATGTAGAAAATTTGGACTTGTGAGAGTACCTGCGACTGGTGCGCTATTAATTCTGGTACACCATGTGGTCATGTCTAACTGCTCTTTACCCCCTTGCAAATTTCACACAATGCAGTTGTATTTTGGGCATGCAGAAAATCTGGGGTCTATGTGTGAGTATCATGGTGCATGACGAAGTGTGCCATTAGTTGGAACACTTTGGTGTGGTGTAATGCCCCCATTAATTCATTACAACTTGTCACTTTTCTGCACTGGGACAGATGTTTTGTCCTTGGGTACAGAAAAATATGTACCTTGTATGAGTACTGCACGATGACTGAGGAACTGGTACTTTGGACACTTTGCATGTGGTAATGCTCCCATTTACTTTGTTACCACTTGTCAATTTTGACACAAGATGATGCATTTTGTATGCAGAAAAATCTGAGGACTTTTGAGTACTGCAAGTATGATTGAATGCACCATTAATTCTGGGACATTTTGCATATGGTGTAACGCTCCCATTTCACTATTTACTTAGAAATATTCTGCACACAAGACAGATATTTTTTGGATGTAGAAAAATCGTTGACTGTGAGTACTGAATCTGACTGACTGACCATTAATTTTGAGATACTTTGCATGTGGTGTAACACTTCTTCACTTCATTACCACTTGTGAGTTTTGTGCATGTACAGATGTATTTTGTTCTTAGGCATGAAAATCGAGGACTTGTGAGTACTGTTGTATGACTGAGTTCATATTTGGGACACTTGCATGTGTAACACTTTATTTCTCTTTTTACTACTTATATATTTTCACACAAGACAGATGCCTCTATTCGTGAAAATATGGGTACTTATGTGAGTACTAATATGACTGACAGCACTATACTTTGGGACATTGTATGTGGTGAAACACCTATTTCACTTCATTTGTTTAAAAGTTTCTACACACATGGCAGATGCATTTAGAGAATGAGGAAAATTGGGACTCTGTGTGTGCTGTATGCATGACTGAGTGCTATTAATTTGGACACTTTGATGTGGTAACACCTATTTCACTTCATTACCACTTGGTAATTTTCTGCACATAAGACAGATGCGCTGAGTATGTAAAATCTGGACTTGTGTGAGTACTGTACATGACTGAGTGTGCTATTAATTCTGGACATTTGATGCGGTAACGCAGTTTTCGCTATACCACTTGTCAATATTTTTGCACAGGATAGATGCATTTGTATATGCTGGAAATCTAGGGTTTGGAGTACTGTACATAAGTGACTGCACCATAATTTTGGGACACTTCATGTGATGTATGTTCCCATTCTCTTCATTACACTGTCAATTTTCTGCACACAATATAGATGCATTTTGTTCTGGGTATGCAGAAAATCTGGGTACTCTGTGTGAGTACTGCGGTATACTGAGAGTGCACTTATTTTGGGATTTTGTAAGTGGTGTAATGCCCTATCAATTTGTACTACTTGCAAATTTTTGCATTGTCTACAGATGGATTTTGATATGTTGAAAAATCTGAGGACTGTGTGTGAGTACTGGAGTGCATGACTTACTGCACCATTAATTTTGAGACACTTTGTGTGTGTAACGCCCTGTTTCACTTCTACTTGTCGTTGCACAAGACGGATGTATTTGTCTTAGGCATGCAGAAAATTTATGACCGTGTGAGTACTGCTTGCATGACTGAGGCATAATTCTGAACACTTTATGTGGTAACACTCACTTTCTTTGTTACCACTTAAATTTTCGCACACAGACAGATGCATTCTGGCCCGTAAAAATTTGGGTACTTTGTGAGTACTGTGGATGACTGATGCACCATTACCTGGGACACTTTGTATGGTGAAATACCCCATTTCACTTAATTTCTGCTTGAAAATTTTCACATAAGACAGATGATTTAGACAATGAGGAAAACATCTGGGACTCTGTGTGAGTGCTGTGCATGACTGAGTGTGCAATTCTGGGAGTCTTTTAGGTGTAACGCTCCATTTCACTTCATTACCACTGTCAATTTTCTAAACAAGACACATGTATTTTGATGTTGATCATGACAACATCTGGGACTCTAGAGTACTGTGAATGAGTGTGCTATTATTTCTGGATACTTTGTATGGTGTAACAATCCATTTCACTATTACCCCTGTCAATTTTCTGCACAAGACAGATGCAGTCAGCATGAAAAATCTGGGGCTGTGTGAGTACTTGTGCATGACTGAGTGCGCTATTAATTTGGCACTTTGTAAGTGGTAATACTTTTCACTTACTTACCACTTGGCAATTGTTGAACCTATGACAGATCTATTTTGGCATGTTGAAAAATTGAGGTCTTGTGCAGTTCTGCACTCAACTGTGTGTGTCATTAATTTGGGACATTTTGCTGGGGTATTCATTTCACTTTGTTTCCACTTGAAAATTTTATACACATATGACGGATGCATTTTGGAATCCAGAAAAATCTTGGGACTTGTGTTGAGTATCATGCTAAGTGAGTTTGTTCTATTAATTCTGGGATTGTTTGTGGTGTAATGCCCCATTTAACTTGTTATTATTTGTCAATTTTCTGAGACAAGAGATGCATTTTGGCTTGTGAAACATGAGGACCTTGAGTTATTATTGCGTTTCGATTGTGTGCGCCATTAATTTGATACACTTGTATATGGTACACTCCATTTCATTTCCTTACCACTTGTCAATTTTCTGTTCAAAGGCAAATGCATTTTGGGCATGTAGAAAATTCTTGGGACTCTGTGGGAGTCTGCTCACATGACTGGGTCGTCATTAATTCTGGTACATTTGCGTGTGCAACGTCCGACTGCCTTTGTTACCCCTTGTCATTTCTGCACAATGCAGTTGCATTTTGGGCATGAAAAATTCTGTTCAAGAGTACTGCATGACGACTGTGCCATTACATCTGGAACACTTGTATGTGGTAATGCTCCCATTCACTCATTCTAACTCTGTCAATTTCCTGTACTCAAGACAGATGCATTTTGTCCTTGGGCATATATAAAAATATGGGACTTGTATGAGTACTGGATATATCTGAGTGCGCTAATTCTGGGACACTTGCATGTGGTAACGCCCCATTTCACTTCACTTCCACTTACGAATATTCTACACAAGCAGATGGTTTTTCGGTAGAAAATCTGTTGACTTGGGTGATTTGAGTGCATGACTGACTGACCATTAATTTGAGACACTTGCATGTGGTCTAATGCCCTGTTTCACTTCACTTGAGTTTTATGCACACAAGACAAATGTATTTTGTTCTTAGCATGCAGAAAATCTGAGGACTCTGTGTGAGTACTGTTTGCATGACTGAGTGCGCCATTAATTTGGGACACTTTGCATGTGGTAACACTATTTCTTGTTACCACTTATAAATTTTCTGCACATAAGACAGATGGATCTGGCCACAGAAAAATACAGTTTCAGTGTGAGTTCTGGCATGACTGACTGCACCATTAATTGGGACATTGCGGAGGTACACCCTTATTTCACTTCATTTCGCTTAAAGTTTTACACACAAGACAGATGCATTTAGAGAATGTGAAAATCTGGGGACTTGGTGAGTGTTGTATGCATGACTGAGTGCGCGATTAATTTGGGACACTGGATGTGGTGTACCCTGCCTCACTTCATTACCACTTGTCAATTTTCTGCACACAAGACAGATGCAGCTTGAGTATGTAAAATCTGTGGACTCTGTGTGAGTACTGTGCATGTGATTGAGTGAGTCACTAATTCTGGGACACTTTGGATGCGTAACGAGTTGTTTCACTTCACACTCTTGTCAATATTTTGCACACAAGACAGTTGCATTTTGCATACAGGAAAAATCTAGGTTTGTGTATAATGCACATAAGTGACTGTGCCATTAATTTTGCTACACTTTTATGTGATGTATTGTTCCATTTTTCATTACCATTTGTCAATTTTCTGCACAAGACAGATGTATTTTGTTTTGGGCATGCAGAAAATCTGTACCTGGAGTACTGCATGCATGTCTGAGTGCGCCACATTCTAGGATACTTTGTATGTAGTGCTTGACTCTTATTTCTTTGTTGTTGCAAATGTTAATTTTCTGCATATAGGACAGATGCATTTTGTTCTTGGGCATGCAGAAAAATCTGGGGACCTTGTTTGAGTATTGCACGCATGACTGAGTGCACCATTAATTATGGAACACTTTGCATGTGGTGTAACCCTTCCATTTCACTTCATTTCCACTTGTCAATTTTCTGCACACAAGACGGATGCATTTTGGTCATGCAGAAAAATCTGAGGACTCTGTGTCAGTACTGCTTGCATGACTGTGTGCCATTAATTCTGGGGTGCTCTGCATGTGTTGTAACACTCCCGTTTCACTTTCTTACAACTTGGCAATTGTCTGAACCTAAGACAGATACATTTGGGGCATGCAGAAAACTCTGAGACTTGTGCGAGTTCTGCACTCATGACTGTGTGTGCTATTAATTCTGAACACTTTGTATGTGGTGTAATGCTCCATTTCACTTTTTTACCACTTTGTCAATTTTCTGGACACAAGACAGATGCATTATCGGCATGCAGAGAAACCTGGGGACTCTGTGTGAGTATCTTGCGCATGACTGAGTGCACCTATTAATTCTTAGAGACTTTGCATCTGATGTAATGCTTCACTTCACTTTGTTACCACTTGTCAATTTTCTGCATCCAAGATAGATGCATTTTCTTGGCATGGGAGAAAATCTGGGAACTCTGTGTGAGTACTGATTGCATGACTGAATGAGCCATTAATTCTGGGACACTTTGCATGTGGTGCAATGCTCCCATTTGAATTCGTTACTCTCTACCAAATTTTGTACACAATACAGATAGTTTTTCAAGCTAAAAACTGGGGACTCTGTGTGAGTACTGAGGCATGACTGACTGTGCCATTTAATTTTGGACACTTTCCATCTGGTAACGCTCCCATTTCACTCATCATCACTTGTCAATTTTTCTGCACACAAGACAGATGCATTTTGTTCTTTGGGCATGCAGAAAAATCTGAGGACTCTGTGTAGTGCATTGACACATGACTAGTGCCATTAATTCTGGGACAATTGCATGTGGTGTAATGCTCCTATTTCACTTTGTTATCGTATGTCAATTTTTCTGGACACAAGACAGATGCATTTGGGTATCCAGAAAATTTCGGGACTCTTGTGTGAGTACTGAGTGCATGACTTACTGCACCATTAATTTTGAGACACTTTGCATGGGGTGTAATCCTCCTGTTTCACTTCATTACTACTTGTCAGTTTTCTGCACACAAGGCAGATGCATTTTGTTCTTAGGCATGCAGAAAAATCTGAGGACTCTGTGTGAGTACTGCTTGCATGACTGAGTGTGCTATTAATTCTGGAACACTTTGCATGTGGTGTAATGCTCTGATTTCTCTTGTTACCACTTATGAATTTTCTGTACACAAGACAGATGCATTCTGGCCATGTGGAAAAAATAGGTACTTTGTGTGAGTACTGCATGCATGACTGACTGCACCATTATTTGGGACACATTGCATGTGGTGAACCTCCCATTCTTCAATTTGATTTCTGCTTAAAATTTTCTACACACAAGACAGGTGCGACGAGAATGCGGAAAACATCTGGGACTTGTGTGAGTCCTGCGTGCATGACTGAGTGCGCCATTAATTCTTGGGAGACTTTTGTGTTGTGGTGTAACACTTCCATTTCACTTCATTACTACTTGTCAATTTCTAAACACAAGACAGATGCAGCTCGAGCATGCAGAAAA
The DNA here is from genome assembly GCA_016271365.2 of Neoceratodus forsteri. NCBI lineage: Eukaryota > Metazoa > Chordata > Ceratodontiformes > Ceratodontidae > Neoceratodus > Neoceratodus forsteri. Next base: position 1,109,850,103 of record CM057456.1, on the reverse strand, counting down.
ATTGAGACTCTGTGTGAGTACTGCACGCAAGACTGAGTGTGCCATTAATTTGGGACACTTTGGTTTGTGGTGTAATGCTCCTATTTAACTGTTTGTTATCACTTGTCAATTTTCTGCAGACAAGACAGATGCATTTTGGGCATGCAGAAAAAATCTGAGGACCTTTAGTTTGTTTTGCATGCACGACTGAGTGCGCCATTAATTCTGAGACACTTTGCATGTGGTGTAACACTCCAATTTCATTTCATTACCACTTGTCAATTTTCTGCTCAAAAGACAAATGCATTTTGGGCATGTAGAGAAAATCTTGGGACTCTGTAAGAGTACTGCTCACATGACTGGGTGCGCCATTAATTCTGGTACAATTGCATGTGGTGCAATGCTAGAACTGCTCTTTGTTACCCCTTGCCAAATTTCTGTACACAATGCAGTTGCATTTTGGGCATGTAGAAAATCTGGGGTTATGTGTGAGTATCATGTCAGCATGACGTGCCATTAAAGCTGGAACACTTTGCATGTGGTGTAATGCTCCCAATTCAATTCATTACAACTTGTCAATTTTTCTGCACTCAAGACATATGTTTTGTCCTTGGCATACAGAAAAGATATGGGGACTCTGTATGAGTACTGTATGCATGACTGAGTGCGCGTTAATTCTGGGACACTTTGCATGTGGTGTGACTCCTTCATTTCACTTTGTTACCACTTGTCAATTTTCTGGACACAAGACAGATGCATTTTGGGCATGCAGAAAATCTGAGGACTTTGTGAGTACTGCAAGCATGATTGAATACACCATTAATTCTGGGACACTTTGCAGTGTGGTAACGCTCCCATTTCACTTCATTTCACTTACAAATATTCTTGCACACAAGACAGATGGATTTTTTCGGGATGTAGAAAAATCTGATGACTCTGTGTGAGTACTGAGTTCATGATCGACTGGACCATTAATTTTGAGACACTTTGCATGTGGTGTAACACTCCTGTTTCACTTCATTACCACTTGTGAGTTTTATGCACACAGACAGATGCATTTGTTCTTAGGCGATGAAAAAATCTGAAGACTCTGTGAGTACTGCTTAGCATGACTGAGTTACGCCATTAATTCTGGGACACTTTGCATGTGGTGTAATACTCTTATTTCTCTTTGTTACCACTTATAAATTTTCTGCACACAAGACAGATGCATTCTGGCCTTGTGGAAAAAATATGGGTACCTTGCGTGAGTACTGCGCACATGACTGACAGCACCATTAATTTGGGGACACATTGCATGTGGTGAAACACTCCCATTTCACTTCATTTCTGCTTAAAAAGTTTCTACACACATGGCAGATACATTTAGAGAATGCGGAAAACAATCTGGGGACTCTGTGTGAGTGCTGTATGCATGACTGACTGCGCCATTAATTCTGGGACACTTTGGATGTGGTGTAACACTCCCATTTCACTTCATTCCCACTTGTCAATTTTCTAAACACAAGACAGATGCAGCTTGAGCATGTAAAAAAATCTGTGGACTCTTGTGAGTACTGTGCACATGACTGAGTAAAGCCATTAATTCTGGGACATTTTGGATGTGGTGTAACATGGTCATTTCGCTGCTACTACTTGTCAATATTTTGCACACAAGACAGTTGCATTTTTGTCATGCAGGAAAAATCTGAGGCTCTGTGTGAGTACTGCACACATAAGTGACTGCACATTAATTTTGGGACACTTTGCATGTGATGTAATGTTCCCATTTCTCTTCATTACAACTTGTCAATTTTCTGCACACAAGACAGATGCATTTTGTTCTTGGGCATGCAGAAAAAATCAAGGTACTCTGAGTGAGTACTGCATGCATGACTGAGTGCGCCATTAATTCTGGGACACTTTGTATGTGGTTTAACATTCTTATTTCACTTTGTTACCATTTGTTAATTTTCTGCACATAGGACAGATGCATTTTGTTCTTGGGCATGCAGAAAAAATCTGCTCACCTTGTTTGAGTATTACATGCATGACTGAGTGCGCCATTAATTATGGGACACTTTGTATGTGGTGTAACCCTCCCATTTCACTTCATTACCAGTTGTCAATTTTCTGCACACAAGACGGATGCATTTTGGGCATGAAGAAAATCTGAGGACTCTGTGTCAGTACTGCATGTGCATGACGTTATGTACATTAAAGCTGGAACACTTTGCATGTGGTGTAATGCCCCAATTCCTTCATTACAACTTATCAATATTCTGCACTCAGAGACAGATGCATTTTGTCCTTGGGCATACAGAAAATATAGGGACTCTGTAGAGTACTGCACGCATGACTGAGTGCTGCGTTAGTTCTTGGGACACTTTGCATGTATGTAACGCTCCCATTTCACTTTTTTTACCACTTGTCAATTTTTCTGGACACAAGACAGATGCATTTTGGGTATGCAGAAAAATCTGAGGACTCTTTGTGAGTACTGCAAGCATGATTGAATACACCATTAATTTGGACACTTTGTATGGGTGTAACACTTCCATTTCACTTCATTTCACTTACAAATATTCTGCACACTAGACAGATGGATTTTCGGGATGTAGAAAAAATCTGTTGACTCTGTGTGAGTACTGAGTTCATGACTGACTGGACCATTCATTTTGAGACACTTTGCATGTGGTGTAACACTCCTGTTTCACTTCATTACCACTTGTGAGTTTTATGCACACAAGACAGATGCATTTTGTTCTTAGGCATGCAGAAAAATCTGAAGACTCTGTGTGGGTACTGCTTGCGTGACTGAGTCTTGCCATTAATTCTGGGACACTTTGCGTGGTGTAACATTTTATTTCTCTTTTTTACCATTATAAATTTTCTACACAAGACAGATGCATTCTGGCCATGCTGAAAAAATATGGGTACCTTTGCATGAGTACTACGATGACTGACAGCACCATTAATTTGGGGATCATACTGCATGTGGTGAAACACTCCCACTTCACTTCATTTCTGCTTAAAAAGTTTCTACACACATGGCAGATGAATTTAGAGAATGCGGAAAACAATCTGGGGACTCTGTGTGAGTGCTGTATGCATGACTGACTGCGCCATTAATTCTGGGACACTTTGGATGTGGTGTAACACTCCCATTTCACTTCATTACCACTTGTCAATTTTCTAAACACAAGACAGATGCAGCTTGAGAATGTAAAAAAATCTGTGGACTCTGTGTGAGTACTGTGCACATGACTGAGTGTGCCATTAATTCTGGGACATTTTGATGCGGTGTAACGAGTCATTTCCTTCATACCACTTGTCAATATTTTGCACAAAGACAGTTGCATTTTGCATATGCTGGAAAAATCTAGGGCTCTGTGTGAGTACTGCACACATAGTGACTGCACCATTAATTTTGGGACACTTTGCATGTGATGTAATGTTCCCATTTCTCTTCATTACCACTTGTCAATTTCTGCACACAAGACAGATGCATTTTGTTCTTGGGCATGCCGAGAAAAATCTGGAGTACTCTGTGTGAGTTCGTGCATGACTGAGGAGTGCAATTTATTCTGGGACATTTGGATGTGATGTAATGCTCAATTTCATTTCATTACGACTTGTCAATTTTCTGCTCAAAGACAAATGCATTTTTGGGCATGTAGAAAAATCTTGGGACTCTGTGAGTAGTACTGCTCACATGACTGGGTGCGCCATTAATTCTGGTACAATTGCATGTGGTGCAATGCTCAACTGCTCTTGTTACCCCTTGCCAAATTTCTGTACACAATGCAGTTGCATTTGGGCATGAGAAAAATCTGGGGTCTTGTGTGAGTACTGTAGTGCATGACAGTGTGCCATAAAGCTGGAACACTTTGCATGTGGTGTAATGCTCCCAATTCACTTCATTACAACTTGTCAATTTTCTGCACTCAAGACATATGCATTTTGTCCTTGGGCATACAGAAAAAATATGGGGACTCTGTATGAGTACTGCACGCATGACTGAGTGCGCCATTAATTCTGGGACACTTTGCATGTGGTGTAACGCTCCCATTTCACTTTGTTACCACTTGTCAATTTTCTGGACACAAGACAGATGCATTTTGGGCATGCAGAAAAAATCTGAGGACTCTTTGTGAGTACTGCAAGCATGATTGAATACACCATTAATTCTGGGACACTTTGCTTGTGGTGTAACGCTCCCATTTCACTTCATTTCCACTTACAAATATTCTGCACACAAGACAGATGGATTTTCGGGATGTAGAAAAAATCTGATGACTCTGTGTGAGTACTGAGTTCATGACTGACTGGACCATTAATTTTGAGACACTTTGCATGTGGTGTAACACTCCTGTTTCACTTCATTACCACTTGTGAGTTTTATGCACACAAGACAGATGCATTTTGTTCTTAGGCATGCAGAAAAATCTGAAGACTCTGTGTGAGTACTGCTTGCATGACTGAGTTCGCCATTAATTCTGGGACACTTTGCATGTGGTGTAATACTCTTATTTCTCTTTGTTACCACTTATACATTTTCTGCACACAAGACAGATGCATTCTGGCCTTGCGGAAAAAATATGGGTACCTTGCGTGAGTACTGCGCACATGACTGACAGCACCATTAATTTGGGGACACATTGCATGTGGTGAAACACTCCCATTTCACTTCATTTCTGCTTAAAAAGTTTCTACACACATGGCAGATACATTTAGAGAATGCGGAAAACAATCTGGGGAATCTGTGTGAGTGCTGTATGCATGACTGACTGCGCCATTAATTCTGGGACACTTTGGATGTGGTGTAACACTCCCATTTCACTTCATTCCCACTTGTCAATTTTCTAAACACAAGACAGATGCAGCTTGAGCATGTAAAAAAATCTGTGGACTCTGTGTGAGTACTGTGCACATGACTGAGTGTGCCATTAATTCTGGGACATTTTGGATGTGGTGTAACGCAGTCATTTCACTTCGTTACCACTTGTCAATATTTTGCACACAAGACAGTTGCATTTTGCATATGCAGGAAAAATCTAGGGCTCTGTGTGAGTACTGCACACATAAGTGACTGCACCATTAATTTTGGGACACTTTGCATGTGATGTAATGTTCCCATTTCTCTTCATTACAACTTGTCAATTTTCTGCACAAAAGACAGATGCATTTTGTTCTTGGGCATGCAGAAAAAATCAAGGTACTCTGAGTGAGTACTGCATGCATGACTGAGTGCGCCATTAATTCTGGGACACTTTGTATGTGGTTTAACATTCTTATTTCACTTTGTTACCATTTGTTAATTTTCTGCACATAGATAGATGCATTTTGTTCTTGGGCATGCAGAAAAAATCTGCTCACCTTGTTTGAGTATTACATGCATGACTGAGTGCGCCATTAATTATGGGACACTTTGTATGTGGTGTAACCCTTCCATTTCACTTCATTACCAGTTGTCAATTTTCTGCACACAAGACGGATGCATTTTGGGCATGAAGAAAAATCTGAGGACTCTGTGTCAGTACTGCGTGCATGACGTTGCGTGTCATTAAAGCTGGAACACTTTGCATGTGGTGTAATGCTCCCAATTCACTTCATTACAACTTGTCAATTTTCTGCACTCAAGACAGATGCATTTTGTCCTTGGGCATACAGAAAAAATATGGGGACTCTGTATGAGTACTGCACGCATGACTGAGTGCGCCGTTAATTCTGGGACACTTTGCATGTGGTGTAACGCTCCCATTTCACTTTGTTACCACTTGTCAATTTTCTGGACACAAGACAGATGCATTTGGGTATGCAGAAAAATCTGGGACTCTTTGTGAGTACTGCAAGCATGATTAGATATACAATTAATTCTGGGACACTTGCATGTGGTGTAACACTCCCATTTCACTTCATTTCCACTTACAAATATTCTGCACACAAGACAGATGGATTTTCGGGATGTAGAAAAAATCTGTTGACTCTGTGTGAGTACTGAGTTCATGACTGACTGGACCATTCATTTTGAGACACTTTGCATGTGGTGTAACACTCCTGTTTCACTTCATTACCACTTGTGAGTTTTATGCACACAAGACAGATGCATTTTGTTCTTAGGCATGCAGAAAAATCTGAAGACTCTGTGTGAGTACTGCTTGCATGACTGAGTTCGCAATTAATTCTGGGACACTTTGCATGTGGTGTAACACTCTTATTTCTCTGTTACCACTTATAAATTTTCTGCACAAGACAGATGCATTCTGCTTGCTATGAAAAATATGGGTACCTTGCATGAGTACTGCGCACATGACTGACAGCACCATTAATTTGGGGACACATTGCATGTGGTGAAACACTCCCATTTCACTTCATTTCTGCTTAAAAAGTTTCTACACACATGGCAGATGAATTTAGAGAATGCGGAAAACAATCTGGGGACTCTGTGTGAGTGCTGTATGCATGACTGACTGCGCCATTAATTCTGGGACACTTTGGATGTGGTGTAACACTCCCATTTCACTTCATTACCACTTGTCAATTTTCTAAACACAAGACAGATGCAGCTTGAGAATGTAAAAAAATCTGTGGACTCTGTGTGAGTACTGTGCACATGACTGAGTGTGCCATTAATTCTGGGACATTTTGGATGCGGTGTAACGCAGTCATTTCACTTCATTACCACTTGTCAATATTTTGCACACAAGACAGTTGCATTTTGCATATGCTGGAAAAATCTAGGGCTCTGTGTGAGTACTGCACACATAAGTGACTGCACCATTAATTTTGGGACACTTTGCATGTGATGTAATGTTCCCATTTCTCTTCATTACCACTTGTCAATTTTCTGCACACAAGACAGATGCATTTTGTTCTTGGGCATGCAGAAAAAATCTGGAGTACTCTGTGGAGTACTGTGCATGACTGAGAGTGCAATTTATTCTGGGACATTTTGCATGTGATGTAATGCTCCAATTTCATTTCATTACCACTTGTCAATTTTCTGCTCAAAAGACAAATGCATTTTGGGCATGTAGAAAAAATCTTGGGACTCTGTGAGAGTACTGCTCACATGACTGGGTGCGCCATTAATTCTGGTACAATTGCATGTGGTGCAATGCTCCAACTGCTCTTTGTTACCCCTTGACAAATTTCTGTACACAATGCAGTTGCATTTTGGGCATGCAGAAAAAATCTGGGGTCTATGTGTGAGTACTGCGTGCATGACGTAGTGTGCCACTAAAGCTGGAACACTTTGCATGTGGTGTAATGCTCCCAATTCACTTCATTACAACTTGTCAATTTTCTGCACTCAAGACATATGCATTTTGTCCTTGGGCATACAGAAAAAATATGGGGACTCTGTATGAGTACTGCACGCATGACTGAGTGCGCCGTTAATTCTGGGACACTTTGCATGTGGTGTAACGCTCCCATTTCACTTTGTTACCACTTGTCAATTTTCTGGACGCAAGACAGATGCATTTTGGGCATGCAGAAAAAATCTGAGGACTCTTTGTGAGTACTGCAAGCATGATTGAATACACCATTAATTCTGGGACACTTTGCATGTAGTGTAACGCTCCCATTTCACTTCATTTCCACTTACAAATATTCTGCACACAAGACAGATGGATTTTCGGTATGTAGAAAAAATCTGATGACTCTGTGTGAGTACTGAGTTCATGACTGACTGGACCATTAATTTTGAGACACTTTGCATGTGGTGTAACACTCCTGTTTCACTTCATTACCACTTGTGAGTTTTATGCACACAAGACAGATGCATTTTGTTCTTAGGCATGCAGAAAAATCTGAAGACTCTGTGTGAGTACTGCTTGCATGACTGAGTTCGCCATTAATTCTGGGACACTTTGCATGTGGTGTAACACTCTTATTTCTCTTTGTTACCACTTATAAATTTTCTGCACACAAGACAGATGCATTCTGGCCTTGCGGAAAAAATATGGGTACCTTGCGTGAGTACTGCGCATTACGACTGACAGCACCATTAATTTGGGGACACATTGCATGTGGTGAAACACTCCATTTCACTTCATTTCTGCTTAAAAAGTTTTACACACAGGAGATAGATTTGAGAATGCGGAAAACAATCTGGGGACTCTGTGTGAGTGCTGTATGCATGACTGAGTGCGCCATTAATTCTGGGACACTTTCAATGTGGTGTAACACTCCCATTTCACTTCATTACCACTTGTCAATTTTCTAAACACAAGACAGATGCAGCTTGAGCATGTAAAAAATCTGTGGACTCTGTGTGAGTACTGTGCACATGACTGAGTGTGCCATTAATTCTGGGACATTTTGGATGCGGTGTAAAGCAGTCATTTCACTTCGTTACCACTTGTCAATATTTTGCACACAAGACAGTTGCATTTTGCATATGCAGGAAAAATCTAGGGCTCTGTGTGATACTGCACACATATGTGACTGCACCATTAATTTTGGGACACTTTGCATGTGATGTAATGTTCCCATTTCTCTTCATTACAACTTGTCAATTTTCTGCACACAAGACAGATGCATTTTGTTCTTGGGCATGCAGAAAATATCTGGGTACTCTAAGTGAGTACTGCATGCATGACTGAGTGCGCCATTAATTCTGGGACACTTTGTATGTGGTGTAACATTCTTATTTCACTTTGTTACCATTTGTTAATTTTCTGCACATAGGACAGATGCATTTTGTTCTTGGGCATGCAGAAAAAATCTGGGGACTTTGTTTGAGTATTACACGCATGACTGAGTGCGCCATTAATTATGGGACACTTTGTATGTGGTGTAACCCTCCCATTTCACTTCATTACCAGTTGTCAATATTCTGCACACAAGATGGATGCATTTTGGGCATGCAGAAAAATCTGAGGACTCTGTGTCAGTACTGCGTGCATGACGTAGTGTGCCATTAAAGCTGGAACACTTTGCATGTGGTGTAATGCTCCCAATTCACTTCATTACAACTTGTCAATTTTCTGGACACAAGACAGATGCATTGCTGGCATGCAGAGAAAAACCTGGGGACTCTGTGTGAGTATCGTGCGCATGACTGAGAGCACCATTAATTCTCAGAGACTTTGCATCTGGTGTAACGCTCCCACTTCACTTTGTTACCACTTGTCAATTTTCTGCACACAAGACAGATGCATTTTGGGCATGCATAAAAATCTGGGAACTCTGCGTGAGTACCGCTTGCATGACTGAGTGCACCATTAATTCGTGGACACTTTGCATGTGGTGCAATGCTCCCATTTGAATTCATTACCACTTGGCAAATTTCTGCACACAATACAGATAGTTTTTGGGCAAGCTGAAAAAATCTGGGGACTCTGTGTGAGTAATGAGGGCATGACTGACTGTGCCATTAATTTTGGGACACTTTGCATCTGGTGTAACGCTCCCATTTCACTTCATGGCCACTTGTCAATTTTCTGGACACAAGCCAGATGCATTGTTGGCATGCAGAGAAAAATCTGTGGACTCTGTGTGGGTATTGTGCACATGACTGGTGGGCCATTAATTCTCAGAGACTTTGCATGTGGTGCAGCTCCCATTTCACTCGTTACCACTTGTCAATTTTCTGCACACAAGACAGATGCATTTTGCGCATGCAGGAAAAATCTTGGGCTCTGAGTGAGTACTGCATGCATGAGTGACTGCACCATTAATTTTGGGACACTTTGCATGTGATGTAATGCTCCCATTTACTTCTTACCACTTGTCAATTTTCTGCACAAGACAGATGCATTTCACTCTTGGGCATGCAGAAAAAATCTGGGGACTCTGTATGAGTACTGCATGCATGACTGAGTGCACAATTAATTCTGGGACACTTTGCATGAGGTGCATTGCTCCTATTTCAGTCGTTACCACTGACAAATTTCGGCCGACAGTGCAGATGGATTTTGAGCGTGCAGAAACAATCTGGGGACTCTGTGTAGTACTGCATGCATGACTGTGTCCGCATTAATTCTGGGACACTTTGCTGTGGTGTAACCCTCCATTTCACTTCGTTAATACTTTTCAATTTTCTGCACACAAGACAGATGCATTTTGGGCATGCAGAAAATTCTGAGGTCACTGTGTTATTTCTGCATGCATGACTGAATGCACCATTAAGTCTGGGACACTTTGCATGTGGTGTAACACTCCCATTCACTTCATTTCCACTTGTCAATTTTCTGAACACAAGAGAGATGCATTTTAGGCAAGCAGAAAAATCTGGAGACTCTGTGTGAGTACTGCGCATGACTGAGAGTGCAATTTATTCTGGGACATTTTGCATGTGGTGTAATGCTCCCATTCCAATTTGTTACCACTTGCCAAATTTTTGCACACAATACAGATGGATTTTTGGCATGTTGAAAAAATCTGAGGACTCTGTGTGAGTGCTGAGTGCATGACTTACTGCACCATTAATTTTGAGACACTTTGCATGTGGTGTAACGCTCCTGTTTCTCTTCATTACCACTTGTCAGTTTTCTGCACACAAGACAGATGCATTTTGTTCTTAGGCATGCAGAAAAATCTGAGGACTCTGTGTGAGTACTCCTTGCATGACTGAGTGCGCTATTAATTCTGGAACACTTCGCATGTGGTGTAACGCTCTGATTTCTCTTTGTTACCACTTATAAATTTTCTGCACACAAGTCAGATGCATTCTAGCCATGCGGAAAAAATTTGGGTACCTTGTGTGAGTACTGCGCGCATGACTGACTGCACCATTAATTCGGGGACACATTGCATGTGGTGAAATACTCCCATTTCACTTCATTTCTGCTTTAAAATTTTCTACACACAAGACAGATGCATTTAGAGAATGAGGAAAACATCTGGGGACTCTGTGTGAGTGCTGCATGCATGACTGAGTGTGCCATTAATTCTGGGAGACTTTGCATGTGGTGTAACACTTCCATTTCACTTCATTACCACTTTTCAATTTTCTAAACACAAGACACATGCATTTTGATGCTGATCATGCAGACAACATCTGGGGACTCTGTGTGAGTACTGTACACATGAATGAGTGTGCCATTATTTCTGGGATACTTTGCATATGGTGTAACAATCCCATTTCACTTCATTACCCCTTGTCAATTTTCTGCACACAAGACAGATGCAGCTCGATCATGCAGAAAAAATCTGGGGACTCTGTGTGAGTACTGTGCGCATGACTGAGTGCGCCATTAATTCTGGTACACTTTGCAAGTGGTGTAACACTCCCCCTTTTCACTTACTTACCACTTGGCAATTGTCTGAACCTATGACAGATTCATTTTGGGCATGCTGAAAAAATTGGAGGTCTCTGTGCGAGTTCTGCACTCAACTGTGTGTGCCATTAATTCTGGGACACTTTGCATGTGGTGTAATGCTCCCATTTCACTTTGTTTCCACTTGAAAATTTTATACACACATGACAGATGCATTTTGGGAATCCAGAAAAAATCTTGGGACTCTGCGTGAGTACTGCGCGCAAGACTGAGTGTGCCATTAATTCTGGGACACTTTGCTTGTGGTGTAATGCTCCAATTTAACTTTGTTATCACTTGTCAATTTTCTGCAGACAAGACAGATGCATTTTGGGCATGCAGAAAAAATCTGAGGACCTTGAGTTAGTATTGCGTGCACGACTGAGTGCGCCATTAATTCTGATACACTTTGTATGTGGTGTAACACTCCCATTTCATTTCATTACCACTTGTCAATTTTATGCTCAAAAGGCAAATGCAGTTTGGGCATGTAGAAAAATGCTTGGGACTCTGTGAGAGTACTGCTCACATGACTGGGTGCGCCATTAATTCTGGTACAATTGCATGTGGTGCAATGCTCCGACTGCTCTTTGTTACCCCTTTGCCAAATTTCTGTACACAATGCAGTTGCATTTTGGGCATGCAGAAAAAATCTGGGGTCTATGTGTGAGTACTGCGTGCATGACGTACTGTGCCATTACATCTGGAACACTTTGCATGTGGTGTAATGCTCCCAATTCACTTCATTACAACTTGTCAATTTCCTGCACTCAAGACAGATGCATTTTGTCCTTGGGCATATAGAAAAAATATGGGGACTCTGTATGAGTACTGCATGCATGTCTGAGTGCGCCGTTAATTCTGGGACACTTTGCATGTGGTGTAACGCTCCCATTTCACTTCATTTCCACTTACAAATATTCTGCACACAAGACAGATGGATTTTCGGGATGTAGAAAAAAATCTGTTGACTCTGTGTGAGTACTGAGTGCATGACTGACTGGACCATTAATTTTGAGACACTTTGCATGTGGTGTAACGCTCCTGTTTCACTTCATTACCACTTGTGAGTTTTATGCACACAAGACAGATGCATTTTGTTCTTAGGCATGCAGAAAAATCTGAGGACTCTGTGTGAGTACTGCTTGCATGACTGAGTGCGCCATTAATTCTGGGACACTTTGCATGTGGTGTAACACTCTTATTTCTCTTTGTTACCACTTATAAATTTTCTGCATACAAGACAGATGCATTCTGGCCATGCAGAAAAATTACGGGTACCTTGCATGAGTACTGCGCACATGACTGACTGCAACATTAATTCGGGGACACATTGCATGTGGTGAAACACTCCCATTTCACTTCATTTCTGCTTAAAAAGTTTCTACACACAAGACAGATGCATTTAGAGAATGTGGAAAAAATCTGTGTGAGTGCTGTATGCATGACTGAGTGCTCCATTAATTCTGGGACACTTTGGATGTGGTGTAACACTCCCATTTCACTTTATTACCACTTGTCAATTTTCTGCACACAAGACAGATGCAGCTTGAGCATGTAAAAAAATATGTGGACTCTGTGTGAGTACTGTGCACATGACTGAGTGTGCCATTAATTCTGGGACACTTTGGATGCGGTGTAACGCAGTCTTTTCACTTCGTTAGCACTTGTCAACATTTTGCACACAAGACAGTTGCATTTTGCATTTACAGGAAAAATTTAGGGCTCTGTGTGAGTACTGCACTCATAAGTGACTGTGCCATTAATTTTGGGACACTTTGCATGTGATGTAATGTTCCCATTTCACTTCATTACCACTTGTCAATTTTCTGCACACAAGACAGATGCATTTTGTTCTTGGGCATGCAGAAAAAATCTGGGTACTCTGTGTGAGTTCACTCAATTGGTTCAAGTGCTATCTATCAGACAGATCACAACTGGTAAAAAATGGAAACTACCTATCCACTTTAAAACCACTGCTACGAGGTGTACCGCAAGGCTCTATTCTTGGCCCCATCCTCTTTGCCATCTATATTAATAATATTGATGCTAACCTCACTCAATCAAACATCCATCTGTTTGCTGATGATACTGTGCTATATGTTAGCAAACCTTCATTGTCTAAAGCCTGTGAACTGCTACAATCTGAATTCTCCATCCTACAACACAACTTGCTGGATAAAACTACTTCTAATGCCAAAAAACAAAAGCTATGCTCTTTTCCTCACAAAGTTGCTCTGCCACTACCCCATCATCTACCACCCTACAACTAACCACCTTACTTGGAGAGAAGCTGGAATACGTTGATAACTTCAAATATCTTGGTGTCTGGATTGATAACAAACTTGACTTTTCCGTACATATTGAGGAGCTACTAAAGAAACTGAGACAAAGGCTTGGTTTATTTTTTAGAATAAAGCACTACCTCAACAGAGACTCCAAAAAAAGATTAATCCAGGCTTCATTCCTATCCCTCATTGACTATGCTGCTTTCTGTATGGACACTGTTCACTCCCCCTCTTAAATAAACTGGACACCCTATACCACAGGTCCATCAGATTCATTACTGACCTTCCCTTCAGCACCCACCATTGTTCCCTTTATAAGGCAGTTAACTGGTAATCATTACAACACAGAAGAAACAGGAATGCTGCAATTTGGATTTTCAAAACCTTATCAGGCAAGCTACCTACCTACATCTCGGACTGTTTTACTCAAATCACTTCTAGGCCATACAACCTAAGGATCAGCAAAATTATCATTCTTAAGGTCCCTTGCCTGCACCCAGCTTGGGAGGGCTGCTATCAGCCACTACTAGCAATTGTTTGGAACTCACTCCAAAACCATGAAGCTAAATAACCTCCCACCTTAATATCCTTCAAAGATTATTCACCACCCTATTCCCAGAACTCTGCAACTGCTTCCACAAGGCCTAATTCACTGCCCTATCTACCCCCCCTTTTTTCTGCTCGTGTTTCTATATGCTGAAAAACTCCAGTTCCCAGTCCCAAGATTCACCCTCAAAATGCCGGCTAGGTCGTATAATCTACATATTAACTCTGATGTGCCAACTGCCTATTGTCTGACAAATTAAAAGTGTTAATGCCTTGTACATATGTATATTGTTATATACTAGCACTTATGTCATTGTATTTCTGTTTTTGTTACCCATGTCATTGTATTACTGTATATGATACCCTTGTCAATGTAATAACACTTGCACTTCTTGACCACTCAGGTCCATCTTGTAAATGAGCTATGCTCAATGATGTTTGCCTGATTAAATAAAGATTTTGAGTGATTGATTGATTGATTGAGTACTGCGTGCATGTCTGAGTGCGCCATTTATTCTGGGACACTTTGTATGTGGTGTAACGCTCTTATTTCACTTTGTTACCAATTGTTAATTTTCTGCACATAGGACAGATGCATTTTGTTCTTGGGCATGCAGAAAAAATCTGGGGACCTTGTTTGAGTATTGCACGCATGACTGAGTGCGCCATTAATTATGGAACACTTTGCATGTGGTGTAACCCTCCCATTTCACTTCATTTCCACTTGTCAATTTTCTGCACACAAGACGGATGCATTTTGGGCATGCAGAAAAATCTGAGGACTCTGTGTCAGTACTGCTTGCATGACTGTGTGCCATTAATTCTGGGTCACTCTGCATGTGTTGTAACACTCCCATTTCACTTTCTTACCACTTGGCAATTGTCTGAACCTAGGACAGATACATTTGGGGCATGCAGAAAAAATCTGAGGACTCTGTGCGAGTTCTGCTCTCATGACTGTGTGTGCCATTAATTCTGGAACACTTTGTATGTGGTGTAATGCTCCCATTTCACTTTGTTACCAGTTGTCAATTTTCTGGACACAAGACAGATGCATTGTTGGCATGCAGAGAAAAACCTGGGGACTTTGTGTGAGTATCGTGCGCATGACTGAGTGCACCATTAATTCTTAGAGACTTTGCATCTGATGTAATGCTCCCTCTTCACTTTGTTACCACTTGTCAATTTTCTGCACACAAGACAGATGCATTTTGGGCATGCAGAAAAATCTGGGCACTCTGGGTGAGTACTGATTGCATGACTGAATGTGCCATTAATTCTGGGACACTTTGCATGTGGTGCAATGCACCCATTTGAATTCGTTACCTCTCACCAAATTTCTGCACACAATACAGATAGTTTTTCGGCAAGCCGAAAAATCTGGGGACTCTCTGTGAGTACTGAGGGCATGACTGACTGTGCCATTAATTTTCGGACACTTTCCATCTGGTGTAACGCTCCCATTTCACTTCATCACCACTTGTCAATTTGCTGCACACAAGACAGATGCATTTTGTTCTTGGGCATGCAGAAAAAATCTGAGGACTCTGTGTGAGTACTGAGCACAAGACTGAGTGCGAAATTAATTCTGGGACAATTTGCATGTGGTGTAATGCTCCTATTTCACTTTGTTACTGCATGTCAATTTTCTGGACACAAGACAGATGCATTTTGGGCATCCAGAAAAAATCTGAGGACTCTGTGTGAGTACTGCAAGCATGATTGAATGCGCCATTAATTCTGGGACACTTTGCATGTGGTGTATTGCTCCCATTTCACTTCATTTCCACTTGCAAATTTTCTGCACACAAGACAGACGCATTTTTGGCATGCTAAAAAAATCTGGGGGCTCTGTGTGAGTACTGAGCACCTGAGTGAGTGTGACATTAATTCTGGGACACTTTGTAAGTGGTGTAATGCTTCCATTTCATTTTGTAACCACTTATCATTTTTCTGGACAGAAGACAGATGCATTTGGGCATGCTGAGAAACATCTAGAGACTCTGTGTGATTGCTGCACACATGACTGAGTGCGCCATTAATTCTGGGAGACTTTGCATGTAATGTAATGCTCCCATTTCACTTCATTACCACTTGTAACTTCTCTAGACACAAGACAGATGCGTTTTGGGCATGCAGAGAAAAAGCTGGGGACTCTGTGTGAGTACTGCATGCATGACTGAGTGCGCCATTAATTCTGGGGCACTTTGCATGTGGAGTAATGCTCAAATTTCACTTTGTTTCTGCTTGAAAATTTTGTACACACATGACAGATGCATTTTGGGAATTCAGACATAATCTGGGGACTCTGCGTGAGTACAGTGCATATGACTGAGTGCACCATTAATTCAGGGACACATTACATGTGGTGAAACACTCCCATTTCAATTCATTTCTGCTTGCAAATTTTCTGCACACAAGACAGATGCTGCTCGAGCATGCAGAAAAAAATCTGTGGACTCTGTGTGAGTACTTAGTGCATAACTGAGTGCTCCATTAATTCTGGGTCACTTTGCAAGTGGTGTAACACTCCCATTTCTCTAACTTACCACTTGGCAATTGTCTGGACCTAAGACAGATACATTTTGGGCATGCAGAAAAATCTGAGGACTCTGAGTGTGGTCTGCACACATGACTGTGTGTGCCATTAATTCTGGGACACTTTGCAAGTGGTGTAATGCTCCCATTTCACTCTTTACCACTTGTCAATTTTCTGGACACAAGACAGATGCATTGTTTGCATGCAGAGAAAAACCTGGGGACTCTGTGTGAGTATCGTGTACATGACTGTGTGTGCCACTAATTCTCAGAGACTTTGCATGTGGTGTAATGCTACCATTCACTTCATCACCACTTGTCAATTTTCTGCACACAAGACAGATGCATTTTGTTCTTGGGCATACAGCCAAAATCTGAAGACTCTGTGTGAGTACTGCTTGCATGACTGAGTTCGCCATTAATTCTGGGACACATTGCATGTGGTGTAACACTCCCATTTCACTTCATTACCACTTGTCAATTTTCTGCACACAAGACAGATGCAGCTTGAGCATGTAAAAAAATCTGTGGACTCTGTGTGAGTACTGTGCACATGACTGAGTGTGCCATTAATTCTGGGACATTTTGGATGCGGTGTAACGCAGTCATTTCACTTCGTTACCACTTGTCAATATTTTGCACACAAGACAGTTGCATTTTGCATATGCTGGAAAAATCTAGGGCTCTGTGTGAGTACTGCACACATAAGTGACTGCACCATTAATTTTGGGACACTTTGCATGTGATGTAATGTTCCCATTTCTCTTCATTACCACTTGTCAATTTTCTGCACACAAGACAGATGCATTTTGTTCTTGGGCATGCAGAAAAAATCTGGGTACTCTGTGTGAGTACTGCGTGCATGACTGAGAGTGCAATTTATTCTGGGACATTTTGCATGTGATGTAATGCTCCAATTTCATTTCATTACCACTTGTCAATTTTCTGCTCAAAAGACAAATGCATTTTGGGCATGTAGAAAATATCTTGGGACTCTGTGAGAGTACTGCTCACATGACTGGGTGCGCCATTAATTCTGGTACAATTGCATGTGGTGCAATGCTCCAACTGCTCTTTGTTACCCCTTGCCAAATTTCTGTACACAATGCAGTTGCATTTTGGGCATGCAGAAAAAATCTGGGGTCTAAGTGTGAGTACTGAGTGCATGACGTAGTGTGCCATTAAAGCTGGAACACTTTGCATGTGGTGTAATGCTCCCAATTCACTTCATTACAACTTGTCAATTTTCTGCACTCAAGACAGATGCATTTTGATCTTGGGCATGCAGAAAAAATCTGGGTACTCTGTGTGAGTACTGCGTGCATGACTGAGTGCGCCATTAATTCTGGGACACTTTGTATGTGGTGTAACATTCTTATTTCACTTTGTTACCATTTGTTAATTTTCTGCACATAGGACAGATGCATTTTGTTCTTGGGCATGCAGAAAAAATCTGGGGACCTTGTTTGAGTATTACACGAATGACTGAGTCTGCCATTAATTATGGGACACTTTGTATGTGGTGTAACCCTCCCATTTCACTTCATTACCAGTTGTCAATTTTCTGCACACAAGACGGATGCATTTTGGGCATGTAGAAAAATCTGAGGACTCTGTGTCAGTGCTGCTTGCATGACTGTGTGCCATTAATTCTGGGGCACTTTGCATGTGTTGTAACACTCCCATTTCACTTTCTTACCACTTGGCAATTGTCTGGACCTAAGACAGATACATTTGGGGCATGCAGAAAAAATCTGAGGACTCTGTGTGAGTTCTGCACTCATAACTGAGTGTGCCATTAATTCTGGGAACCTTAGCAAGTGGTGTAATGCTCCCATTTCACTTTGTTACCACTTGTCAATTTTATGGACACAAGACAGATGCATTGCTGGCATGCAGAGAAAAACCTGGGGACTCTGTGTGAGTATCGTGCGCATGACTGAGAGCACCATTAATTCTCAGAGACTTTGCATGTGGTGTAACGCTCCCACTTCACTTTGTTACCACTTGTCAATTTTCTGCACACAAGACAGATGCATTTTCGGCATGCAGAAAAATCTGGGAACTCTGCGTGAGTACCGCTTGCATGACTGAGTGCACCATTAATTCGTGGACACTTTGCATGTGGTGCAATGCTCCCATTTGAATTCATTACCACTTGCCAAATTTCTGCACACAATACAGATAGTTTTTGGGCAAGCTGAAAAAATCTGGGGACTCTGTGTGAGTACTGAGGGCATGACTGACTGTGCCATTAATTTTGGGACACTTTGCATCTGGTGTAACGCTCCCATTTCACTTCATCGCCACTTGTCAATTTTCTGGACACAAGCCAGATGCATTGTTGGCATGCAGAGAAAAATCTGTGGACTCTGTGTGGGTATTGTGCACATGACTGAGTGGGCCATTAATTCTCAGAGACTTTGCATGTGGTGCAACGCTCCCATTTCACTTCATTACCACTTGTCAATTTTCTGCACACAAGACAGATCCATTTTGGGCATGCTGAAAAAATCTGGGGCTCTGTGTGAGTACTGCACGCATGAGTGACTGCACCATTAATTTTGGGACACTTTGCATGTGATGTAATAGTCCATTTCACTTCTTTACCACTTGTCAATTTTCTGCACACAAGACAGATGCATTTCACTCTTGGGCATGCAGAAAAAATCTGGGGACTCTGTGTGAGTACTGCATGCATGACTGAGTGCACAATTAATTCTGGGACACTTTGCATGAGGTGCATTGCTCCCATTTCAATTCGTTACCACTTGCCAAATTTCGGCCGACAGTACAGATGGATTTTGAGCGTGCAGAAACAATCTGGGGACTCTATGTGAGTACTGCATGCATGACTGTGTCCGGCATTAATTCTGGGACACTTTGCATGTGGTGTAACCCTTCCATTTCACTTCGTTAATACTTGTCAATTTTCTGCACACAAGACAGATGCATTTTGGGCATGCAGAAAAATTCTGAGGTCACTGTGTTATTTCTGCATGCATGACTGAATGCACCATTAAGTCTGGGACACTTTGCATGTAGTGTAACACTCCCATTTCATTTCATTTCCACTTGTCAATTTTCTGAACACAAGAGAGATGCATTTTAGGCAAGCAGAAAAAATCTGGAGACTCTGTGTGAGTACTGCGTGCATGACTGAGAGTGCAATTTATTCTGGGACATTTTGCATGTGGTGTAATGCTCCCATTCCAATTTGTTACCACTTGCCAAATTTTTGCACACAATACAGATGGATTTTTGACATGTTGAAAAAATCTGAGGACTCTGTGTGAGTACTGAGTGCATGACTTACTGCACCATTAATTTTGAGACACTTTGCATGTGGTGTAACGCTCCTGTTTCACTTCATTACCACTTGTCAGTTTTCTGCACACAAGACAGATGCATTTTGTTCTTAGGCATGCAGAAAAATCTGAGGACTCTGTGTGAGTACTGCTTGCATGACTGAGTGCGCTATTAATTCTGGAACACTTCGCATGTGGTGTAACGCTCTGATTTCTCTTTGTTACCACTTATAAATTTTCTGCACACAAGACAGATGCATTCAAGCCATGCGGAAAAAATTTGTGTACCTTGTGTGAGTACTGCGCGCATGACTGACTGCACCATTAATTCGGGGACACATTGCATGTGGTGAAACACTCCCATTTCACTTCATTTCTGCTTTAAAATTTTCTACACACAAGACAGATGCATTTATAGAATGAGGAAAACATCTGGGGACTCTGTGTGAGTGCTGCATGCATGACTGAGTGTGCCATTAATTCTGGGAGACTTTGCATGTGGTGTATCACTTCCATTTCACTTCATTACCACTTGTTAATTTTCTAAACACAAGACACATGCATTTTGATGCTGATCATGCAGACAACATCTGGGGACTCTGTGTGAGTGCTGTACGCATGAATGAGTGTGCCATTTTTTCTGGGATACTTTGCATATGGTGTAACAATCCCATTTCACTTCATTACCCCTTGTCAATTTTCTGCACACAAGACAGATGCAGCTCGATCATGCAGAAAAAATCTGGGGACTCTGTGTGAGTACCGTGCGCATGACTGAGTGCGCCATTAATTCTGGTACACTTTGCAAGTGGTGTAACCTACCCTTTTCATACTTACTACCATTGGCAATTGTCTGAACCTATGACAGATTCATTTTGGGCATGCTGAAAAATTGAGGTCTCTATGAAGAGTTCTGCACTCAACTGTGTGTGCCATTAATTCTGGGACACTTTGCATGTGGTGTAATGCTCCCATTTCACTTTGTTTCCATTGAAAATTTTATACACATGACAGATGCATTTTGGGAATCCAAAAAAATCTTGGGACTCTCGTGAGTACTGCACGCAAGACTGAAGTGTGCATTAATTCTGGGACACTTTGCTGTGGTGTAATGCTCCAATTTAATGTTGTTATCACTTGTCAATTTTCTGCAGACAAGACAGATGCATTTTGGGCATGCAGAAAAATCTTAGGACCTTGAGTTAGTATTGCGTGCACGACTGAGTACGCCATTAATTCTGATACACTTTGTATGTGGTGTAACACTCCCATTTCATTTCATTACCACTTGTCAATTTTCTGCTCAAAAGGCAAATGCATTTTGGGCATGTAGAAAAATGCTTGGGACTCTGTGAGAGTACTGCTCACATGACTGGGTGCGCCATTAATTCTGGTACAATTGCATGTGGTGCAATGCTCCGACTGCTCTTTGTTACCACTTGCCAAATTTCTGTACACAATGCAGTTGCATTTTGGGCATACAGAAAAAATCTGGGGTCTATGTGTGAGTACTGCGTGCATGACGTACTGTGCCATTACATCTGGAACACTTTGCTTGTGGTGTAATGCTCCCAATTCACTTCATTACAACTTGTCAATTTCCTGCACTTAAGACAGATGCATTTTGTCCTTGGGCATACAGAAAAAATATGGGGACTCTGTATGAGTACTGCACGCATGACTGACTGCGCCGCTAATTCTGGGACACTTTGCATGTGGTGTAACGCTCCCATTTCACTTTGTTACCGCTTGTCAATTTTCTGGACACAAGACAGATGCCTTTTGGGCATGCAGAAAAAATCTAAGGACTCTGTGTCAGTACTGCAAGCATGATTGAATGCGCCATTAATTCTGGGACACTTTGCATGTGGTAGCACCATTTCACTTCACTTCCACTTACAAATATTCTGTACACAAGACAGATGGATTTTCGGGATGTAGAAAAAATCTGTTGACTCTGTGTGAGTATTGAGTGCATGACTGACTGGACCATTAATTTTGAGACACTTTGCATGTGGTGTAACGCTCCTGTTTCACTTCATTACCACTTGTGAGTTTTATGCACACAAGACAGATGCATTTTGTTCTTAGGCATGCAGAAAAATCTGAGGACTCTGTGTGAGTACTGCTTGCATGACTGAGTGCGCCATTAATTCTTGGACACTTTGCATGTGGTGTAACACTCTTATTTCTCTTTGTTACCACTTATAAATTTTCTGCATACAAGACAGATGCATTCTGGCCATGCAGAAAAAATACGGGTACCTTGCGTGAGTACTGCGCACATGACTGACTGCACCATTAATTCGGGGACACATTGCATGTGGTGAAACACTCCCATTTCACTTCATTTCTGCTTAAAAAGTTTCTACACACAAGACAGATGCATTTAGAGAATGTGGAAAAAAATCTGTGTGAGTGCTGTATGCATGACTGAGTGCTCCATTAATTCTGGGACACTTTGGATGTGGTGTAACACTCCCATTTCACTTCATTACCACTTGCAATTTTCTGCACACAAGACAAATGCAGCTTGAGCATGTAAAAAAATATGTGGACTCTGTGTGAGTACTGTGCACATGACTGAGTGTGCCATTAATTCCTGGGACACTTTGGATGCGGTGTAACGCAGTCTTTTCACTTCGTTAGCACTTGTCAACATTTTGCACACAAGACAGTTGCATTTTGCATATACAGGAAAAATTTAGGGCTCTGTGTGAGTACTGCACTCATAAGTGACTGTGCCATTAATTTTGGGACTCTTTGCATGTGATGTAATGTTCCCATTTCACTTCATTACCACTTGTCAATTTTCTGCACACAAGACAGATGCATTTTGTTCTTGGGCATGCAGAAAAAAATCTGGGTACTCTGTGTGAGTACTGCGTGCATGTCTGAGTGCGCCATTTATTCTGGGACACTTTGTATGTTGTGTAACGCTCTTATTTCACTTTGTTACCAATTGTTAATTTTCTGCACATAGGACAGATGCATTTTGTTCTTGGGCATGCAGAAAAAATCTGGGGACCTTGTTTGAGTATTGCACGCATGACTGAGTGCGCCATTAATTATGGAACACTTTGCATGTGGTGTAACCCTCCCATTTCACTTCATTTCCACTTGTCAATTTTCTGCACACAAGACGGATGCATTTTGGGCATGCAGAAAAATCTGAGGACTCTGTGTCAGTACTGCTTGCATGACTGTGTGCCATTAATTCTGGGGCACTCTGCATGTGTTGTAACACTCCCATTTCACTTTCTTACAACTTGGCAATTGTCTGAACCTAAGACAGATACATTTGGGGCATGCAGAAAAAAATCTGAGGACTCTGTGCGAGTTCTGCACTCATGACTGTGTGTGCCATTAATTCTGGAACACTTTGTATGTGGTGTAATGCTCCCATTTCACTTTGTTACCAGTTGTCAATTTTCTGGACACAAGACAGATGCATTGTTGGCATGCAGAGAAAAAACCTGGGGACTTTGTGTGAGTATCGTGCGCATGACTGAGTGCACCATTAATTCTTAGAGACTTTGCATCTGATGTAACGCTCCCACTTCACTTTGTTACCACTTGTCAATTTTCTGCACACAAGACAGATGCATTTTGGGCATGCAGAAAAATCTGGGCACTCTGGGTGAGTACTGATTGCATGACTGAATGTGCCATTAATTCTGGGACACTTTGCATGTGGTGCAATGCTCCCATTTGGAATTCGTTACCTCTCACCAAATTTCTGCACACAATACAGATAGTTTTTCGGCAAGCCGAAAAATCTGGGGACTCTGTGTGAGTACTGAGGGCATGACTGACTGTGCCATTAATTTTCGGACACTTTCCATCTGGTGTAACGCTCCCATTTCACTTCATCACCACTTGTCAATTTTCTGCACACAAAGACAGATGCATTTTGTTCTTGGGCATGCAGAAAAAATCTGAGGACTCTGTGTGAGTACTGAGCACATGACTGAGTGCGAAATTAATTCTGGGACAATTTGCATGTGGTGTAATGCTCCTATTTCACTTTGTTACTGCATGTCAATTTTCTGGACACAAGACAGATGCATTTTGGGCATCCAGAAAAAATCTGAGGACTCTGTGTGAGTACTGCAAGCATGATTGAATGCGCCATTAATTCTGGGACACTTTGCATGTGGTGTATTGCTCCCATTTCACTTCATTTCCACTTGCAAATTTTCTGCACACAAGACAGATGCATTTTTGGCATGCTAAAAAAATCTGGGGTTCTGTGTGAGTACTGGCGCACCTGAGTGAGTGTGACATTAATTCTGGGACACTTTGTAAGTGGTGTAATGCTTCCATTTCATTTTGTAACCACTTATCATTTTTCTGGACAGAAGACAGATGCATTTGGGCATGCTGAGAAACATCTGGAGATTCTGTGTGATTGCTGAACACATGACTGAGTGCGCCATTAATTCTGGGAGACTTTGCATGTAATGTAATGCTCCCATTTCACTTCATTACCACTTGTAACTTCTCTAGACACAAGACAGATGCGTTTTGGGCATGCAGAGAAAAAGCTGGGGACTCTGTGTGAGTACTGCATGCATGACTGAGAGCGCCACTAATTCTGGGGCACTTTGCATGTGGAGTAATGCTCAAATTTCACTTTGTTTCTGCTTGAAAATTTTGTACACACATGACAGATGCATTTGGGAATTCAGACATAATCTGGGGACTCTGCGTGAGTACAGTGCATATGACTGGTGCACCATTAATTCAGGGACACATTACATGTGGTGAAACACTCCCATTTCAATTCATTTCTGCTTGCAAATTTTCTGCACACAAGACAGATGCTGCTCGAGCATGCAGAAAAAAATCTGTGGACTCTGTGTGAGTACTTAGTGCATAACTGAGTGCTCCATTAATTCTGGGTCACTTTGCAAGTGGTGTAACACTCCCATTTCTCTAACTTACCACTTGGCAATTGTCTGGACCTAAGACAGATACATTTTGGGCATGCAGAAAAAATCTGAGGACTCTGAGTGTGGTCTGCACACATGACTGTGTGTGCCATTAATTCTGGGACACTTTGCAAGTGGTGTAATGCTCCCATTTCACTCTTTACCACTTGTCAATTTTCTGGACACAAGACAGATGCATTGTTTGCATGCAGAGAAAAACCTGGGGACTCTGTGTGAGTATCGTGCACATGACTGTGTGTGCCACTAATTCTCAGAGACTTTGCATGTGGTGTAACGCTACCATTCACTTCATCACCACTTGTCAATTTTCTGCACACAAGACAGATGCATTTTGTTCTTGGGCATGCAGCCAAAATCTGAGCACTCCGTGTGAATACTGCGCGCATGACTGAGTGCGCCATTAATTCTGGGACACTTTGCATGTGGTGTAACGCTCCCATTTCACTTTGTTTCCACTAGAAAATTTTATACACACATGACAGATGCATTTTGGGAATCCAGAAAAAATCTGGGGACTCTGCGTGAGTACTGCGCGCAAGACTGAGTGTGCCATTAATTC
This sequence comes from Neoceratodus forsteri, assembly GCA_016271365.2. Classification (NCBI taxonomy): domain Eukaryota; kingdom Metazoa; phylum Chordata; order Ceratodontiformes; family Ceratodontidae; genus Neoceratodus; species Neoceratodus forsteri. Next base: position 1,109,824,681 of record CM057456.1, on the reverse strand, counting down.
TGGGACACTTTGCATGTGGTGTAATGCTCCCATTTAACTTTGTTATCACTTGTCAATTTTCTGCAGACAAGACAGATGCATTTTGGGCATGCAGAACAAATCTGAGGACCTTGAGTTAGCATTGCGTGCACGACTGAGTGCGCCATTAATTCTGGGACACTTTGTATGTGGTGTAACACTCCCATTTCATTTCATTACCACTTGTCAATTTTCTGCTCAAAAGACAAATGCATTTTGGGCATGTAGAAAAAATATTGGGACTCTGTGAGAGTACTGCTCACATGACTGGGTGCGCCATTAATTCTGGTACAATTGCATGTGGTGCAATGCTACGACTGCTCTTTGTTACCCCTTGCCAAATTTCTGTACACAATGCGATTGCATTTTGGGCATGCAGAAAATTTCTGCGGTCTATGTGTGAGTACTGCGTGCATGACGTAGTGTGCCATTAAATCTGGAACACTTTGCATGTGGTGTAATGCTCCCAATTCACTTCATTACAACTTGTCAATTTTCTGCACTCAGGACAGATGCATTTTGTCCTTGGGCATACAGAAAAAATATGGGGACTCTGTATGAGTACTGCACGCATGACTGAGTGCGCCGTTAATTCTGGGACACTTTGCATGAGGTGTAACACTCCCATTTCACTTTGTTACCGCTTGTCAATTTTCTGGACACAAGACAGATGCATTTTGGGCATGCAGAAAAAATCTGAGGACTCTGTGTGAGTACTGCAAGCATGATTGAATGCGCCATTAATTCTGGGACACTTTGCATGTGGTGTAACGCTCCCATTTCACTTCATTTCCACTTACAAATATTCTGCACACAAGACAGATGGATTTTCGGTATGTAGAAAAAATCTGATGACTCTGTGTGAGTACTGAGTGCATGACTGACTGGACCATTAATTTTGAGACACTTTGCATGTGGTGTAACGCTCCTGTTTCACTTCATTACCACTTGTGAGTTTTATGCACACAAGACAGATGCATTTTGTACTTAGGCATGTAGAAAAATCTGATTACTCTGTGTAAGTACTGCTTGCATGACTGATTGCACCATTAATTCTGGGACACTTTGCATGTGGTGTAACACTTTTATTTCTCTTTGTTACCACTTATAAATTTTCTGCACACAAGACAGATGCATTCTGGCCATGCGTAAAAAATATGGGTTCCTTGCGTCAGTACTGCGCACATGACTGACTGCACCATTAATTCGGGGACACATTGCATGTGGTGAAACACTCCCTTTTCACTTCATTTCTGCTTAAAAAGTTTCTACACACAAGACAGATGTATTTAGAGAATGCAGAAAAAATCTGGGGACTCTGTGTGAGTGCTGCATGCATGACTGAGTGCGCCATTAATTCTGGGACACTTTGGATGTGGTGTAACACTCCCATTTCAGTTCATTACCACTTGTCAATTTTCTGCACACAAGACAGATGCAGCTTGAGCATGTAAAAAAATCTGTGGACTCTGTGTGAGTTCTGTGCACATGACTGAGTGTGCCATTAATTCTGGGACACTTTGGATGTGGTGTAACGCAGTCATTTCACTTCGTTACCACTTGTCAATTTTTTGCACACAAGACAGTTGCATTTTGCATATGCAGGAAAAATCTAGGGCTCTGTGTGAGTACTGCACACATAAGTGACTGAGCCATTAATTTTGGGACACTGCATGTGATGTAATATTCCCATTTCTCTTCATTACCACTTGTCTATTTTCTGCACATAGGACAGATGCATTTTGTTCTTGGGCATGCAGAAAAAATCTGTGGACCTTGTTTGAGTATTGCACGCATGACTGAGTGCGCCATTAATTATGGGACACTTTGCATGTGGTGTAACCCTCCCATTTCACTTCATTACCACTTGTCAATTTTCTGCACACAAGACGGATGCATTTTGGGCATGTTGAAAAATCTGAGGACTCTGTGTCAGTACTGCTTGCATGACTGTGTGCCATTAATTCTGGGGCACTTTGCATGTGTTGTAACACTCCCATTTCACTTTCTTACCACTTGGCAATTGTCTGGACCTAAGACAGATACATTTGGGGCTTGCAGAAAAAATCTGAGGACTCTTTGCGAGTTCTGCACTCATGACTGTGTGTGCCATTAATTCTGGAACACTTTGCATGTGGTGTAATGCTCCCATTTCACGTTGTTACCACTTGTCAATTTTCTGGACACAAGACAGATGCATTGTTGGCATGCAGAGAAAAACCTGGGGACTCTGTGTGAGAATCGTGTGCATGACTGAGTGCACCATTAATTCTCAGAGACTTTGCATCTGGTGTAACACTCCCACTTCACTTTGTTACCACTTGTCAATTTTCTGCACACAAGACAGATGCATTTTGGACAAGCAGAAAAATCTGGGATCTCTGCGTGAGTACTGCTTGCATGACTGAGTGCACCATTAATTCGGGGACACTTTGCATGTGGTGCAATGCTCCCATTTGAATTCATTACTACTTACCAAATTTCTGCACACAATACAGATAGTTTTTGGGCAAGCTGAAAAAATCTGGGGACTCTGTGTGAGTACTGAGGGCATGACTGACTGTGCCATTAATTTTGGGACACTTTGCATGTGGTGTAACGCTACCATTTCACTTCATCGCCACTTGTCAATTTTCTGCACACAAGACAGATGCATTTTGGGCATGCAGAAAAATTCTGAGGACACTGTGTTATTTCTGCATGCATGACTGAATGCGCCATTAAGTCTGGGACACTTTGCATGTAGTGTAACTCTCCCATTTCACTTCATTACCACTTGACAATTTTCTGAACACAAGAGAGATACATTTTAGGCATGCAGAAAATATCTGGGGACTCTGTGTGAGTACTGCGTGCATGACTGAGAGTGAAATTAATTCTGGGACATTTTGCATGTGGTGTTATGCTCCCATTCCAATTCATTACCACTTGCCAAATTTTTGCACACAATACAGATGGATTTTCGACATGTTGAAAAAATCTGGGGACTCTGTGTGAGTACTGAGTGCATGACTTACTGCACCATTAATTTTAAGACACTTTGCATGTGGTGTAACGCTCCTGTTTCACTTCATTACCACTTGTCAGTTTTCTGCACACAAGACAGATGCATTTTGTTCTTAGGCATGCAGAAAAATCTGAGGACTCTGTGTGAGTACTGCTTGCATGATTGAGTGCGCTATTAATTCTGGAACACTTTGCATGTGGTGTAATGCTCTGATTTCTCTTTGTTACCACTTATAAATTTTCTTGCACACAAGACAGATGCATTCTGGCCATGCGGAAAAAATATGGGTACCTTGTGTGAGTACTGCGCGCATGACAGACTGCACCATTAATTCGGGGACACATTGCATGTGGTGAAACACTCCCATTTCACTTCATTTCTGCTTGAAAATTTTCTACACACAAGACAGATGCATTTAGAGAATGCGAAAAACATCTGGGGACTCTATGGGAGTGCTGCGTGCATGACTGAGTGTGCCATTAATTCTGGGAGACTTTGCATGTGGTGTAACACTTCCATATCACTTCATTACCACTTGTCAATTTTATAAACACAAGACACATGCATTTTGATGCTGATCATGCAGACAACATCTGGGGACTCTGTGTGAGTACTGTACGCATGACTGAGTGTGCCATTATTTCTGGGACACTTTGCATGTGGTGTAACAATCCCATTTCACATCATTATCCCTTGTCAATTTTCTGCACACAAGACAGATGCAGCTCGAGCATGCAAAAAAAATTTGGGGACTCTGTGTGAGTACTGTGCGCATGACTGAGTGGCGCCATTAATTCTGGTACACTTTGCATGTGGTGTAACACTCCCTTTTCACTTACTTAGCACTTGGCAATTGTCTGGACCTATGACAGATTCATTTTGGGCATGCAGAAAAAATTTGAGGACTCTGTGCGAGGTCTGCACTCAACTGTATATGCCATTAATTCTGGGACACTTTGCAAGTAGTGTAATGCTCCCATTTCACTCTTTACCACTTGTCAATTGTCTGGACACAAGCCAGATGCATTGTTGACATGCAGAGAAAAATCTGTGTGAGTATTGTGCACATGACTGAGTGGGCCATTAATTCTCAGAGGCCTTTCATGTCATGTAACGCTCCCATTTCACTTCGTTACCACTTGTCAATTTTCTGCAAACAAGACAGAGGCATTTTGGGCAAGCAGAAATATCTGGGATCTCTGGGTGAGTACTGATTGCATGACTGAATGTGCCATTAATTCTGGGACACTTTCCATCTGGTGTAATGCTCCCATTTCACTTCATCACCACTTGTCAATTTTCTGCACACAAGACAGATGCATTTTGTTCTTGGGCATGCAGAAAAAATCTGAGGACTCTGTGTGAGTACTGCGCGCATGACTGAGTGCGCCATTAATTCTGGTACACTTTGCATGTGGTGTAACGCTCCTATTTCACTTTGTTACCGCATGTCAATTTTCTGGACACAAGACAGATGCATTTTTGGCATGCTGAAAAAATCTGGGGGCTCTGTGTGAGTACTGCGCACCTGAGTGAGTGTGACATTAATTCTGGGACACTTTGTAAGTGGTGTAATGCTTCCATTTCACTTTGTAACCACTTATCAATTTTCTGGACAGAAGACAGATGCATTTGGGCATGCTGAGGAACATCTGGAGAATCTGTGTGATTACCACACGCATGACTGAGTGCAACATTAATTCTGGGAGACTTTGCATGTACTGTAATGCTCCCATTTCACTTCATTACCACTTGTAACTTCTCTAGACACAAGACAGACGTGTTTTGGGCGTGCAGAGAAAAACCTGGGGACTCCTGTGTGAGTACTGCACGCATGACTGAGTGCGCCATTAATTCCGGGGCACTTTGCATGTGGAGTAACGCTCCCATTTCATTTTGTTTCTGCTTGAAAATTTAGTACACACATGACAGATGCATTTTGGGAATCCAGACAAAATCTGGGGACTCTGCGTGAGTACAGTGCATATGACTGAGTGCACCATTAATTCGGTGACACATTACATGTGGTGAAACACTCCCATTTCAATTCATTTCTGCTTGCAAATTTTCTACACACAAGACAGATGCATTTAGGGAATGCAGAAAAAATCTGGGGACTCCGTGTGAGTGCTGTGTGCATGACTGGGTGTGCCATTAATTCTGGGACACTTTGCATGTGGTGTAACGCTCCCTTTTCACTTCATCAATACTTGTCAATTTTCTAAACACAAGACACATGCATTTTGATGTTGGGCATGCAGAAAACATCTGGGGACTATGTTGGAGTACTGTACGCATGACTGAATGCGCCATTAATTCTGGGACACTTTGGATGTGGTGTAACACTCCCATTTCACTTCATTACCCCTTATTAATTTTCTGCACACAAGACAGATGCTGCTAGAGCATGTAGAAAAAATCTGTGGACTCTGTGTGAGTACTTCGAGCATGACTGAGTGCGCCAATAATTCTGGGACACTTTGCAAGTGGTGTAATGCTCCCATTTCACTCTTTACCACTTGTCAATTTTCTGGACACAAGACAGATGCATTGTTTCCATACAGAGAAAAACCTGGGGACTCTGTGTGAGTATCGTGCACATGACTGAGTGTGCCATCAATTCTCAGAGACTTTGCATGTGGTGTAACGCTCCCATTTCACTTAGTTACCACTTGTCAATTTTCTGCACACAAGACAGTTGCATTTTGGGCATGCAGAAAAATATGGAAACTCTGCGTGAGTACTGATTGCATGACTGAATGTGCCATTAATTCTGGGACACTTTGCATGAGGTGCAATGCTCCCATTTGAATTCATTACCACTCACCAAATTTCTGCACACAATACAGATAGTTTTTGGGCAAGCCGAAAAATCTGGGGACTCTGTGTGAGTACTGAGGGCATGACTGACTGTGCCATTAATTTTCGGACACTTTCCATATGGTGTAACGCTCCCATTTCACTTCATCACCACTTGTCAATTTTCTGCACTCAAGACAGATGCATTTTGTTCTTGGGCATGCAGAATAAATCTGAGGACTCTGTGTGAGTACTGCGCGCATGACTGAGTGCGCCATTAATTCTGGGATACTTTGCATGTGGTTTAATGCTCCTATTTCACTTTGTTACCGCTTGTCAATTTTCTGGACACAGGACAGATGCATTTTGGGCATCCAGAAAAAATCTGGGGACTCTGTGTGAGTACTGCAAGCATGATTGAATGCGCCATTAATTCTGGGACACTTTGCATGTGGTGTAATGCTCCCATTTCACTTCATTTCCACTTGCAAATTTTCTGCACACAAGACAGATGCATTTTTGGCATGCTGAAAAAATCAGGGGGCTCTGTGTGAGTACTGCACACCTGAGTGAGTGTGACATTAATTCTGGAACACTTTGTAAGTGGTGTAATGCTTCCATTTCACTTTGTAACCACTTGTCAATTTTCTGGACAGAAGACAGATGCATTTGGGCATGCTGAGAAACATCTGGAGACTCTGTGTAATTACCGCATGCATGACTGAGTGCAACATTATTTCTGGGAGACTTTGCATGTAATGTAATGCTCCCATTTCACTTCATTACCACTTGTAACTTCTCTAGACACGACAGATGCATTTTGGGTGTGCAGAGAAAAACCTGGGGACTCTGTGTGAGTACTGCACGCATGACTGAGTGCGCCATTAATTCCTGGGCACTTTGCATGTTGAGTAACACTCCCATTTCACTTTGTTTCTGCTTCAAAATTTAGTACACACATGACAGATGCATTTTGGGAATCCAGACAAAATCTGGGACTCTGCGTGAGTACAGTGCATATGACTGAGTGCACCATTAATTCGGGGACACATTACATGTGGTGAAACACTCCCATTTCAATTCATTTCTGCTTGCAAATTTTCTACACTACAAGACAGATGCATTTAGGATCATCGGAAAAATCTGGGGACTCGGCGTGAGTGCTGTGTGCATGACTGAGTGTGCCATTAATTCTGGGACACTTTGCATGTGGTGTAACGCTCCCTTTTCACTTCATCAATACTTGTCAATTTTCTAAACACAAGACACATGTATTTTGATGTTGGGCCTGCAGAAAACATCTGGGGACGCAGTGTGAGTACTGTGCGCATGACTGAATGCGCCATTAATTCTGGGACACTTTGGATGTGGTGTAACACTCCCATTTCACTTCATTACCCCTTGTCAATTTTCTGCACACAAGACAGATGCTGCACGAGCATGCAGAAAAAATCTGTGGACTCTGTGTGAGTACTTCACGCATGACTGAGTGAGCCATTAATTCTGGGACAGTTTGCAAGTGGTGTAATGCTCCCATTTCACTAACTTACCACTTGGCAATTGTCTGGACCTAAGACAGATACATTTTGGGCATGCAGAAAAAATCTGAGGACTCTGTGCGAGGTCTGCACTCATGACTGTGTGTGCCAATAATTCTGGGACACTTTGCAAGTGGTGTAATGCTCCCATTTCACTCTTTACCACTTGTCAATTTTCTGGACACAAGACAGATGCATTGTTTGCATGCAGAGAAAAACCTGGGGACTCTGTGTCAGTATCGTGCACATGACTGAGTGCGCCATTAATTCTCAGAGACTTTGCATGTGGAGTAACGCTACTATTTCACTTCATCACCACTTGTCAATTTTCTGCACACAAGACAGATGCATTTTGTTCTTGGGCATGCAGCCAAAATCTGAGCCCTCCGTGTGAATACTGCGCACATGACTAAGTGTGCCATTAATTCTGGGACACTTTGCATGTGGTGTAATGCTCCCATTTCACATTGTTACCACTTGTCAACTTTCTGGACACAAGACAGATGGATTTTGGGAATCCAGAAAAATCTGGGGACTCTGCGTGAGTACTGCGCGCAAGATTGAGTGTGCCATTAATTCTGGGACACTTTGCTTGTGGTGTAATGCTCCCATTTAACTTTGTTATCACTTGTCAATTTTCTGCAGACAAGACAGATGCATTTTGGGCATGCAGAAAAAATCTGAGGACCTTGGGTTAGTATTGCATGCACGACTGAGTGCTCCATTAATTCTGGTACACTTTATATGTGGTGTAACACTCCCATTTCATTTCATTACCACTTGTCAATTTTCTGCTCAAAAGACAAATGCATTTGGGCATGCAGAAAAAATCTTGGGACTCTGTGAGAGTACTTCTCACATGACTGGGTGCGCCATTAATTCTGGTACAATTGCATGTGGAGCAATACTCTGACTGCTCTTTGTTACCCCTTGCCTAATTTCTGTACACTATGCAGTTGCATTTTGGGCATGCAGAAAAATTCTGAGGTCTATGTGTGAGTACTGCGTGCATGATGTAGTGTGCCATTAAATCTGGGACACTTTGTATGTGGTGTAATGCTCCCAATTCACTTCATTACAACTTGTCAATTTTCTGCACACAAGACAGATGCATTTTGGACATGCAGAAAAATCTGGGAACTCTGGGTGAGTACTGATTGCATGACTGAATGTGCCATTAATTCTGGCACACTTTGCATGTGGTGCAATGCTCCCATTTGAATTCGTTACCACTCACCAAATTTCTACACACAATACAGATAGTTTTTGGGCAAGCCGAAAAATCTGGGGACTCTGTGTGAGTACTGAGGGCATGACTGACTGTGCCATTAATTTTGGGACACTTTCCATCTGGTGTAATGCTCCCATTTCACTTCATCACCACTTGTCAATTTTTTGTTCTTGGGCATGCAGAAAAAATCTGAGGACTCTGTGTGAGTACAGCGCGCATGACTGAGTGTGCCATTAATTCTGGGACACTTTGCATGTGGTGTAACGCTCCTATTTCACTTTGTTACTGCTTGTCAATTTTCTGGACACAAGACAGATGCATTTTGGGCATCCAGAAAAAATATGGGGACTCTGTATGAATACTGCAAGCATGATTGAATGCGCCATTAGTTCTGGGACACTTTGCATGTGGTGTAATGTTCTCATTTCACTTAATTTCCACTAGCAAATTTTCTGCACACAAGACAGATGCATTTTTGGCATGCTGAAAAATCTGGGGGCTCTGTGTGAGTACTACACACCTGAGTGAGTGTGACATTAATTCTGGGACACTTTGTAAGTGGTGTAACACTTCCATTTCACTTTGTAACCACTTGTCAATTTTCTGAACAGAAGACAGATGCATTTGGGCATGCTGAGAAACATCTAGAGACTCTGTGTGATTACCGCACGCATGACTGAGTGCACCATTAATTCTGGGAGACTTTGCATGTAATGTAATGCTCCCATTTCACTTCATTACCACTTGTAACTTCTCTAGACATGACAGATGCATTTTGGGCATGCAGAGAAAAACCTGGGGACTCTGTGTGAGTACTGCACGCATGACTGAGTGCGCCATTAGTTACAGGGCACTTTGCATGTGGAGTAACGCTCCCATTTCACTTTGTTTCTGCTTGAAAATTTAGTACACACATGACAGATGCATTTTGGGAATCCAGACAAAATCTGGGGACTCTGCGCGAGTACAGTGCATATGACTGAGTGTACCATTAATTCGGGGACACATTACATGTGGTGAAACACTCCCATTTCAATTCATTTCTGTTTGCAAATTTTCTACACATAAGACAGATGCATTTAGGGAATGCGGAAAAAATCTGGGGACTCCGTGTGAGTGCTGTGTGCATGACTGAGTGTGCCATTAATTCTGGGACACTTTGCATGTGGTGTAACGCTCCCTTTTCACTTCATCAATACTTGTCAATTTTCTAAACACAAGACACATGTATTTTGATGTTGGGCATGCAGAAAACATCTGGGGACTCTGTGTGAGTACTGTACGCATGACTGAATGCGCCATTAATTCTGGGACACTTTGGATGTGGTGTAACACTCCCATTTCACTTCATTACCCCTTGTCAATTTTCTGCACACAAGACAGATGTTGCTCGAGCATGCAGAAAAAATCTGTGGACTCTGTGCGAGTACTTCACGCATGACTGAGTGTGCCATTAATTCTGGGACAGTTTGCAAGTGGTGTAACGCTCCCATTTCACTAACTTACCTTGGCAATTGTCTGGACACAAGACAGATACATTTTAGTATGCAGAAAAATCTGAGGACCCTGAGTTAGTACTATTGCATGCGGCTGATGCGTCATTAATTCATGGTACACTTGATATGTGGTGTAACACATCCCATTAAACACATTACCACTTGTCAATTTTCTGCTCAAAGACAAATGCATTTTGGGCAATGCAGAAAAATCTCGGGACTCTATGAGAGTACTGCTCACATGACTGGGTACGTACATTAATTCTGGAACAATTTCATGTGGTGCAATGCTCCAACTGCTCTTTGTTACCCTTGCCAAATTTCTGTACACAATGCAGTTGCATTTTGGGCATGCAGAAAAAATCTGGGGTCTATGTGTGAGTACTGTGTGCATGACGTAGTGTGCCATTAAATCTGGGACACTTTGCATGTGGTGTAATGCTCCCAATTCACTTCCTTACAACTTGTCAATTTTCTGCACACAAGACAGATGCATTTTGGACATGCAGAAAAATCTAGGAACTCTGGGTGAGTAAAGATTGCATGACTGAATGTGCCATTAATTCTGGGACACTTTACATGTGGTGCAATGCTCCCATTTGGATTCATTACCACTCACCAAATTTCTACACACTATACAGATAGTTTTTGGGCAAGCCGAAAAATCTGGGGACTCTGTGTGAGTACTGAGGCATGACTGACTGTGCCATTAATTTTGGGACACTTTCCATCTGGTGTAATGCTCCCATTTCACTTCTTCACCACTTGTCAATTTTTTGTTCTTGGGCATGCAGAAAAAATCTGAGGACTCTGTGTGAGTACTGCGCGCATGACTGAGTGCGCCATTAATTCTAGGACACTTTGCATGTGGTGTAATGCTCCTATTTCACTTTGTTACCACTTGTCAATTTTCTGGACACAAGACAGATGCATTTTGGGCATCCAGAAAAAATCTGGGGACTCTGTGTTAGTACTGCAAGCATGATTGAATGTGCCATTAATTCTGGGACACTTTGCATGTGGTGTAATGCTCCATTTCACTTCATTTCACCACCGCAAATTTTCTGCACCAAGACAGATGCATTTTTGGCATGCTGAAAAAAATCTGGGAGCTCTGTGTGAGTTCTACACCTGAGTGAGTACTGACGTAAATCTGGGACACTTTGTAAGTGGTGTAACATTTCCATTTCACTTTGTAACCACATCAATTTTCTGGACAGAAGACAGATGCATTTGGGCATGCTGAGAAACATCTGGAGACTCTGTGTGATTGCCATACGCATGCTAAAGTACCATTAATTCTGGGAGACTTTGCATGTAATGTAATGCTCCCATTTCACTCATTACCACTTGTAACTTCTCTAGACATGACAGATGCATTTGGGTGTGCAGAGAAAAACCTGGGACTCTGTGTGAGTACTGCATACATGACTGGTGTCCTACATTAATTCAGGGGCACTTTGCATGTGGAATAACGCTACCATTTCACTTTGTTTCTGCCTGAAAATTTTGTACACACATGACAGATGCATTTTGGGAATCCAGACAAAATCTGGGGACTCTGCGTGGTACAGTGCATATGACTGAGTGCACCATTAATTCAGGACACATTACACGGTGAAAACACTCCACTTTCAATTCATTTCTCTAGCAAATTTTCTACACAAAGACAGATGCATTTAGGGAATGTGGAAAAATCGAGACTCCATGAGTGCAGTGTACATGGCAGAGTCGCCGTAGTCTGCACAGCACTTTGCATGTGGCGCTCCTTTCACTTCATCAATACTTGTCAATTTCTAAACACAAGACACATGCATTTATGTTGGGCATACAGAAACATCTGAGAATAATAGAGTACTGTCAGCATGACTGAATGTGCCATTAATTCTGGGACACTTTGGATGGTGTAACACTCATTTCACTTCATTACCCCTATCAATTTCTGCACCAGGACAGATGCTGCTCGAGCATGCAGAAAAATCTGTAGACTCTGTGTGAGTACTTGAGCATGACTAGTGCACCATTAATTCTAGGACACTTTGCAAGTGGTGTAACACTCCATTTCACTAACACCATGGCAATTGTCTGGACCTAAGACAGATGCATTTGGGCATGCAGAAAAATCTGAGGACTCTGTGCGGTCTGCACTCATGACTGTGTGTACCATGATCAGGACACTTGCAAGTGGTGTAATCCTCCCATTCCTCTTCCACTTGTCAGTTTGGACTAAGACAGATGCATTGTTTGCATGCAGAGAAAAACCTGGGCACTCTGTGTGAGTATCTTGCACATCATACAAGTGCCATAAGTCTCAGAGACTTTACTGTGGTGTAATGTACCATTCACTTCATCACCACTTATCAATTTTCAGCACACAAGACGATGCATTTGTTCTTGGGCATCTAAAATCTGAGCCTCTGTGTGAATCTCACGCATGACTAAGTACACCAGTAATTCTAGGACACTTTGCATGTGTAACGCCCATTTCACTTTGTTCCACGTCCCAACTTTCTGGACACAAGACAGATGGATTTGGAATCAGAAAATCTGAGGACTCTGCATGAGTACTGCACAAGACTGAGTGTGCCATTAATTCTAGGACACTGCATGTGGCGTAATGTCCATTTAACTGTTATCACTTGTCAATTTCAGACAAGACAGATGCATTACGGGCACACAGAAAAATCTGAGGACCTTCAGTTAGCGTAAGTGCCTGAGTGCTCCGGCAATTCTGGAACATTTGTATGTGTGTACTCAATTTCATTCGTACCCTTGTCAATTTTCACTCAAAGACAAATGCATTTGGGCATATGAAAATCCTGGGACTCTGAAATTACTGCTCACACATGACAGGTCGCCATTAATTCTGGCAAGTGCATGGTGCAGTAACAACTGCTCAGTACCTGCCAAATTCTGTACACAATGCGTTGCATTTTGGGCATACAGAAAAAATCTGAGGTCTATAATGTGAGTACTGCGTGCACAGCGTAGTGTGCTAATAAATCTTGGACACTTGCATGGTGTAATGCTCTAATTCACTTCACTACAACGTAATTTCTGCACTCAAGACAGATGCATTTTGTCATAGGCACACAGAAAAAATAGGGACTCTGTATAAGTACTGCAGCATGACTAGTCGCCGTTAATTAGGACACTGCATGTGTTGTAATGCTCATTCACTTTATTACCGCTTGTCAATTTCGGACACAGACATGCATTTGGCATGCAGAAAAATCTGAGGACTCACTGTGAGTATGCGAGGCATGATTGAATGCATCATTAATTGGACACTTTGCATGGTCAATTTCCACTTCATTTCACACTTACAATATTCTTCCACAAAGCCAGATGGTTTCGGGATGTGAAAAATCTGTTGACTCTGTGTGATACTGAAACACATACTGACTGAACCATTAATTTGGGTCACTTTGCGTAGTTGTAACACTCTGTTTCACTTCATTACCCTTGTGAGTTTTAGCACACAAGACAGATGCATTGTTCTAGGCATGCAGAAATCTGAGGGACACAATGCCAGCACTGCTTGCATGATAGTCCGCCATAATTCTGGGACACTTTGCATGTGGTGTAACACTCTTATTTCTCTTCATTACCACTTTGTAAATTTCTGCACAAGACAGATAAATTCTGGCCATGCGGAAAATATGGCAACCTTACGCGAGTACTGCGCACATGACTGACAGCACCAGTAATTCAGGGACACATGCATGTGAGAAACACTCCATTTCCTTCATTTCTGTAAACAGTTCCTACACACAGACAGATGCATTTAGAATGCAGAAAAAATGGAACTCTGTGTGAGTGCTGTATGCATGACGGAGTGCTCCAGCTAATTCTGGACACTTTGGATGGTGTAACCTCCATTTCACTTCATTCACTTGTCAATTTACACTAGAACAGATGCAGCTTGAGCATGTAAAAAATCTGTGGACTCTGTGTGAGTACTGTGCACATGACTGAGTGTGCCCAATAATTCTGGGACACTTTGGATGTGATCTGAAGCAGTCATTTCATATCGTTACGCACTTGTCAATATTTTCACACAAGACAGTTGCATTTTTGTGCATGCAGGAAAAATCTAGGGCTCTGTGTGAGTACTGCACACATAAGTGACTGCGCCATTAATTTTGGGACACTTTGCATGTGATGTAATGTGCCCATTTCTCTTCATTACCACTTGTCAATTTTCTGCACACATGACTGATTCATTTTGTTCTTGGGCATGCAGAAAAAATCTGGGTACTCTGTGTGAGTACTGCTTGCATGACTGAGTGCGCCATTAATTCTGGGACACTTTGTATGTGGTGTAACGCTCTTATTTCACTTTGTTACCACTTGTTAATTTTCTGCACATAGGACAGATGCATTTTGTTCTTGGGCATGCAGAAAAAATCTGGTTACCATGTTTGAGTATTGCACACATGACTGAGTGCGCCATTAATTCTGGGACACTTTGCATGTGGTGTAACCCTCCCATTTCACTTCATTACCACTTGTCAATTTTCTGCACACAAGACAGATGCAGCTTGAGCATGTAAAAAAATCTGTGGACTCTGTGTGAGTACTGTGCACATAACTGAGTGTGCCATTAATTCTGGGACACTTTGGATGCCGTGTAACGCAGTCATTTCACTTCGTTACCACTTGTTAATATTTTGCACACAAGACAGTTGCATTTTTTCATATGCAGGAAAAATCTAGGGCTCATGTGAGTACTGCCACATAAGTGACTGCCCATTAATTTTGGGACACTTTGCATGCGATGTAATGTTCCAATTTCTCTTCATTACCCTTGTCAATTTTTCTGCACAAAGACAGATGTGTTTTGTTCTTGGGCATGCAGAAAGAATCTGGGGACCTTGTTTGATGTTACATGCATGACTGGCAGCGCCATTAATTATGGGACACTTTGCATGTGGTGTAACCTCCCATTTCACTTCATTACCACTTGTCAATTTTCTGCACACAAGACGGATGCATTTTGGGCATGTAGAAAAATCTGAGGACTCTATGTCAGTACTGCTTGCATGACAGTGTGCCAATAATTCAGGGAACTTTGCATGTGTTGTCAACACTCCCCATTTCACTTTCTCACCACTTGGCAATTGTCTGGACCTAAGACAGATACATTTTGAATACAGAAAAAATTGAGGACTCTGTGCAGTTCTGCACTCATGACTGTGTGTGCCATTAATTCCGGAACACTTTGCATGTGGTGTAATGCTCCCATTTCACGTTGTTACCACTTGTCAATTTTCTGGACACAAGACAGATGCATTGTTGGCATGCAGAGAGAAAACCTGGGGACTTTTGTTTGAGTATCGCGCGCATGACTGAGTGCACCATTAATTCTCAGAGACTTGCATCTGTGTAACACTCCCACTTCACTTTGTTACCACTTGTCAATTTTCTGCACAAGACAGATGCATTTTGGGCATGCAGAAAATCTGGGTACTCTGCATGAGTACTGCTTGTGTATGACTGAGTGCACCATTATTTTGGGGACACTTTGCATGTGGTGCAATGCTCTCATTTGAATTCATTACCACTTACCAAATTTCTGCACACAATACAGATAGTTTTTGGGCAAGCTGAAAAAAATCTGGGACTCAGTGTGTGAGTACTGAGGCATGACTGACTGTGCCATTAATTTTGGGACACTTTGCATCTGGTGTAACGCTACCATTTCACTTCATCGCCACTTGTCAATTTTTGCTTCACAAGACAGATGCATTTTGGGCATGCAGAAAATTCTGAGAGACACTGTGTTATTTCTGCATCTAGTGACTGAATGCGCCATTAAGTCTGGGACACTTTGCATGGTGTAAATCCCATTTCACTTCATTACCACTTGTCAATTTCTGAACACAATAGAGATACATTTTAGGCATGCAGAAAAATCCAGGGACTCGTGAGTACTGCGTGCATGACTGAGAGAGCAATTAATTCTGGGACATTTTGCATGTGGTGTTATGCTCCATTCCAATTGCTATCACTTACACAAATTTTTGCACACAATACAGATGGATTTTCGACATGTTGAAAAAATCTGGGACTCTGTGTGAATACTGAGTGCATGACTACTGCACCATTAATTTTGAGACACTTTGCATGGTGGTAACGCTCCTGTTCACTTCATTACCACATGTCAGTTTTCTGTAAAACAATACAGATGCATTTTGTTCTTAGGCATGCAGAAAAATCTGAGACTCTGTGAGAACTGCTTGCATGACTGAGTGCGCTATTAATTTAGAACACGTTTGCATGGTGCAAAACACTAATTTCTTTGTTACCACTATAATTTTTTGAACACAAGACAGATGCATTCTGGCACGGAGAAAAATATGGGTACCATTGTGTGAGTACTGCGAGATGACTGACTGCACCATTAATCGGGGACACAGCATGCGGTGAAATACACCCATTTCACTTCATTTCTGTTTGAAAATTTTACACACAAGACAGATGCATTTAGAAAGAATGAGGAAAATCTGGGGACTCTCTGTGAGTACTGCTATATGACTAAGTGACCTCATTATTTCTGGGATATTTCAGGCGGTGTAACAATCCATTTCACTTCATTACCCCTAGTCAATTTTCTGCACACAAGACAGATGCAGCTCGAGCATGCAGAAAAAATCTGGGGACTCTGTGTGAGTACTGTGCACATGACTGAGTGCACCATTAATTCTGGGACACTTTGCAAGTGGTGTAACACTCCCTTTTCACTTACTTACCACTTAGCAATTGTCTGGACCTATGACAGATTCATTTTGGGCATGCAGAAAAAATTTGAGGACTCTGTGTGAGGTCTGCACTCAACTGTATGTGCCATTAATTCTGGGACACTTTGCAAGTGGTGTAATGCTCCCATTTCACTCTTTACCACTTGTCAATTTTCTGGACACAAGCCAGATGCATTGTTGGGCTGCAGAGAAAAATCTGTGAATCTGTGTGAGTATGTGCACATGACTGAGTGGGCCATTAATCTCAGAGACCTTGCATGTCATGTAACTCGCCCCACTTCATTTATCTAACACTTGTCAATTTTCACACAAGACAGATGCATTTGGGGAAAGCAGAAAATCTGAAACTCTGGGTGAGTACTGATTGCATGACTGAACCACCTATTAATTCTGGGACACTTTCCATCTGGTGTAACGCTCCCATTTCACTTCATTGCCACTTGTCAATTTTCTGCACACAAAGACAGATGCATTTTGCCTTGGGCATGCAGAAAAATCTGAGACTCTGTGAGTACTCAGCGCATGACTGAGTGACCATTAATTCTGAGACACTTTGCATGTGGTGTAACACTCCTATTTCACTTTCGTTACTGCATGTCAATTTTCTGGACACAAGACAGATGCATTTTGGGCATCCATAAAAATCAGGGGACTCTGTGTGATACTGCAAGCATGATTGAGACACGCCATAATTCTAGGACACTTTGCATGTGGTGTAATGTTCCCATTTTACTTTGCTTCTGGTTGAAAATTTTGTACACACATGACAGATGCATTTTGGGAATCCAGACAAAATCTGGGGACTCTGCGTGAGTACAGTGCATATGACTGAGTGCACCACAAATTCGGGGACACATTACATGTGGTGAAACACTCCCATTTCAATTCATTTCTGCTTGCAAATTTTCTACACACAAGACAGATGCATTTAGGGAATGCGGAAAAAATCTGGGGACTCCGAGTGAGTGCTGTGTGCATGACTGAGTGTGCCATTAATTCTGGGACACTTTGCATGTGGTGTAACGCTCCCTTTTCAGTTCATCAATACTTGTCAATTTTCTAAACACAAGACACATGCATTTTGATGTTGGGCATACAGAAACATCTGGGGACTGTGTGAGTACTGTACGCATGGACTGAATCGCGCTATAATTCTGGGACACTCGGATGTGGTGTAACACCCATTTCACTTCATTACCTCATCAATTTTCTGCAAAAGAAAGATGCTGCTCGAAAGCATGAAAAAATCTGTGGACTCTGTGTGAGTACTTCAAGCATGACTGAGTGCGCCATTAATTCTGGGACACTTTGCAAGTGGTGTAACACCCCATTTCACTAACTTACCACTTGGCAATTGTCTGGACCCAGACAGATACATTTTGGGCATGCAGAAAAATCTGAGGACTCTGGCAAGGTCTGCACTCATGACTGTGTGTGTCCATTAATTGGGACACTTTGAAAGTGGTGTAATGCTCCCATTTCACTTTACCACTTGTCAGTTTTCTGACACAAGACAGATGCATTGTTTGCATGTAGAAAAACCTGGCACTCTGTGAGTATCTTGACACATGACTGAGTGCGCCATTAATTTCAAAGACATTGCATGTGGTGTAATGCTACTATTTACTTCATCACCACTTGTCAATTTTCTGCACACAAGACAGATGCATTTGTTCTTGGGCATGCAGCCAAAGTTCGAGACTCTGTGTGGAATACATGCACATAACTAAGGTAATACTGTTAATTTGGGACACTTTGCATGTGGTGTAACGCTCCCATTTCACTTTGTTTCCACTTGTCAATTTTTCTGGGCACAAGACAGATGGATTTTGGAATCCAAAAAATCTGGAGACTTCGTGAGTACTATGCAGAGATTGAGTGTGCCATTAACTCTGGGACACTTGGCATGAATGCTCAGTTTCAACTTTGATATCACTTGTCAATTTTCTGCAGACAAGACAGATGCATTTTGGGCATGCAGAAAAATCTGAGGACCTTGAGTTAGTATTATGCACGACTGAGTGCGCCATTAATCCTGGGACACTTTGCATGTGGTGTAACTCCCATTTCATTTCATTACCACTTGTCAATTTTCTGCTCAAAAAGACAAATGCATTTTGGCATGTAGAAAAATCTTGGGACTCGGAGAGTACTGTCACATGACTGGTGCACCATTAATTCTGGTACAACTGCATGTGGTGCAATGCTCCGACTGCTCCTTGTTCACCCTGCCAAATTTCTACACAATGCAGTTGCATTTTGGGCATGCAGAAAATCTGGGGTCTATGTGTGAGTACTGCATGCATGATGTGGAAAAATATTAAATCTGGGACACTTTGCATGTGGTGTAATGCTCCCAATTCACTTCATTACAACTTGTCAATTTTCTGCACTCAAGACAGATGCATGTTGCCCTTGGAAAGCACAAAAATATGGGACTTGTATGAGTACTCCATGCATGACTGAGTGCACCGTTAATTCTGGGACACTTTTCATGTGTTGTAAAGCTCAGTCACTTTGTTACCGCTTGTCAATTTTCAGGACACAAGACAGATGTATTTGGGCATGCAGAAAATCTGAGGACTCTGTGTAGTACTAAGCATGATTGAATGCACCATTAATTCTGGGACACTTTGCATGTGGTGTAAACGCCCATTTCACTTCATTTCCACTTACAATCATTCTTCACACAAGACAGATGGATTTCGGGATGTAGAAAAATCTGTTGACTCTGTGTGAGTACTGACTGCATGACTGACTGGACCATTCATTTTGAGTCACTTTGCATGTGGTGTAATGCTCCTGTTTCACTTCATTACCACTTGTGAGTTTTATGCACACAAGACAGATGCATTTTGTTCTTAGGCCTGCAGAAAATCTGAGGACTCTGTGTGAGTACTGCTTGCATGACTGAGTGCGCCACTAATTCTGGAACACTTTGGATGTGGTGTAACACTCTTATTTCTCTTCATTACCACTTTGTAAATTTTTTGCACACAAGACAGATGCATACTGGCCATGGAAAAACAGATGGGTACTCATGGAGTACTACAATGATGACTGACTGCACCATTAATTCAGGGACACATTGAATATGAGAAACCTCCCATTTCACTTCATTTCTGCTTAAAAGCCTTCTAACAAGACAGATGCATTTAGAGAATGCAGAAAACAATCTGGGGACTCTGTCTAAGTGCTGTATGCATGACTGAGTGCACCATTAATTAGGACACTTTGGATGTGGTGTAACACTCCCATTTCACTTCATTACCACTTGTCAATTTTCTGCACACAAGACAGATGCAGCTTGAGCATGTAAAAAGTCTGTGGACTGCAGAGTACTGTGCACATGACTGAGTGTGCTAATAATTCTGGGACACTTTGGATGCAGTGTAACGCAAGATCATTTCTACTGCTACCACTTGTCAATATTTTGCACAAGACAGTTGCATTTTGTGCATGCAGGAAAAATCTAGGGCTCTGTGTGAGTACTGCACACATAAGTGACTGCGCCATTAATTTTGGGACACTTTGCATGTGATGTAACGTTCCCATTTCTCTTCATTACCACTTCTCAATTTTCTGCACACATGACAGATGCATTTTGTTCTTGGGCATGCAGAAAAAATCTGGGTACTCTGTGTGAGTACTGCGTGCATGACTGAGTGCGCCATTAATTCTGGGACACATTATATGTGGTTGTAACGCTCTTATTTCATTTATTTACCACTTGTTAATTTTCTGCACACAGGATAGATGCATTTTGTTCCTCGGGCATGCAGAAATCTGGGACCTTGTTTGAGTATGCACACATGACTGTGCGCCATTAATTACGGGACACTTGCATGTGGTGTAACCTCCCATTTCACTTCATTACCACTTGTCAATTTTTCACACACAAGACAGATGCAGCTTGGAGCATGTAAAAATATGTGGACTCTGTGTGAGTACTCAGCACATGACTGAGTGTGCCATTAATTTAGGACACTTTGCATGTGGTGTAATGCAGTCATTTCACCGTTACCACTTGTCAATATTTTGCACACAAGACAGTTGCATTTTATGTATGGGAGAAAATCTAGGAGCTTCAGTGTGAGTACGGCACACATAAGTGACTGCGCCATTAATTTTGGGACACTTTGCATGTGATGTAATGTTCACATTTCTCTTCATTACCACTTGTCAATTTTCTGCACATAGGACAGATGCATTTTGTTCTTGGGCATGCAGAAAAAATCTGGGGACCTTGTTTGAGTATTGCACGCATGACAGAGTGCGCCATTAATTATGGGACACTTTGCATGTGGTGTAACCCTCCCATTTCACTTCATTACCACTTGTCAATTTTCTGCACACAAGACGGATGCATTTCGGCATGGTAGAAAATCTGAGGGACTCTGTGTCAGTACTGCTTGCATGACTGTGTGCCATTAATTCTGGGGCACTTTGCATGTGTTGTAACACTCCCATTTCACTTTCTTACCACATGGCAATTGTCTGCATCCTAAGACAGATACATTTTGGGGCATGCAGAAAAAATTTGAGGACTCTGAGCGAGTTCTGCACTCATGACTGTGTGTGCCATTAATTCTGGAACACTTTGCATGTGGTGTGAACTCCCATTTCACGTTGTTACGACTTGTCAATTTTCTGGACACAAGACAGATGCATTTCTCATGCAGAGAAAAACCTAGGGACTTCTGTGTGAGTATCGTATGCGATGACTGAGTGCACCATTAATTCTCAGAGACTTTGCATCTGGTGTAACGCCCCACTTCACTTTGTTACCACTTGTCAATTTTCTGCACACAAGACAGATGCATTTTGGGCATGCAGAAAAATCAGGGAACTCTACGTGAGTACTGCTTGCATGACTGAGTGCACCATTAATTCAGGGACACTTTGCATGTGGTGCAATGCTCCCATTTGAATTCATTACCACTTACCATATTTCTGCACACAATACAGATAGTTTTTGGGCAAGCTGAAAAAATCTGGGGACTCTGTGTGAGTACTGAGGGCATGACTGACTGTGCCATTAATTTTGGGACACTTTGCATCTGGTGTAACGCTACCATTCCACTTCATCGCCACTTGTCAATTTTCTGCACACAAGACAGATGTATTTTGGGCATGCAGAAAAATTCTGAGGACACTGTGTTATTTCTGCATGCATGACTGAATGCATTAAGTCTGGGACACTTTGTAAGTAGTGAACTCTCCCATTTCACTTCATTAACACTTGTCAATTTTCTGAACACAGAGAGATGCATTTAGGCATGCAGAAAAATCTGGGACTCTGTGTGAGTACTGCATGCATGACTGAGAGTGCAATTAATTTGGGACATTTTAAATGTGGTGTTATGCTCCCATTCCAATCTGTTACCACTTGACAAATTTCTTGCACACAATGCAGATGGATTTTCGACATGTTGAAAAAATCTGGGGACTCTGTGTGAGTACTGAGTGCATGACTTACTGCACCATTAATTTTGAGACACTTTACATGTTGCAATAACACTCCCATTTCACGTTGTTACCACTTGTCAGTTTTCTGCAAAACAAGACAGATGCATTTTGTTCTTAGGCATGCAGAAAAATCTGAGGACTCTGTGTGAGTACTGCTTGCATGACTGAGTGCGCTTATTAATTCTGGAACACTTTGCATGTGGTGTAATGCCTGATTTCTCTTTATTACCACTTATAAATTTTGCACACAAGACAGATGCATTCTGGCCATGCGGAAAAAATATGGGTACCTTTGTAAGTACTACGCGCATGACCGACTGCACCATTAATCCGGGAAACATTGCATGTGGTGAAACACTCCCATTTCACTTAATTTCTGCTTAAAAAGTTTCTACACACAAGACAGATGCATTTAGAGAATGCAGAAAAAAATCTGGGGACTCTGTCTAAGTGCTGTATGCATGACTGAGTGCACCATTAATTCTGGGACACTTTGGATGTGGTGTAACACTCCCATTTCACTTCATTACCACTTGTCAATTTTCTGCACACAAGACAGATGCAGCTTGAGCATGTAAAAAAGTCTGTGGACTCTGTGTGAAACTACTGCACATGACTGAGTGTGCCAACAATTTGGGACACTTTGGATGCAGTGTAATGCAGTCATTTCACTTTGTTACCACTTGTCAATATTTTACACAAGACAGTTGCATTTTTGTGCATGCAGGAAAATCTAGGGCTCTGTGTGAGTACTCGCACACATAAGGACTGCGCCTATTAATTTTGGGACACTTTGCATGTGATGTAACGTTCCTATTTCTTCATTACCACTTCTCAATTTTCTGCACACATGACAGATGCATTTTGTTCTTGGGCATGCAGAAAAATCTGGGTACTTTGTAGTACTCATGCATGACTGAGTCGCCATTAATTCTGGGACACTTTGTATGTGTGTAACGCTCTTATTTCACTTCTGTTACCACTGGTTAATTTTCTGCACATAGGATAGATGCATTTTTGTTCGGGCATGCAGAAGAAATCTGGGGACCTTGTTTGAGTATTGCACACATGACTGAGTGCGCCATTAATTACGGGACACTTTGCATGTGGTGTAACCCTCCCATTTCACTTCATTACCACTTGTCAATTTTCTGCACACAAGACAGATGCAGCTTGAGCATGTAAAAAAATATGTGGACTCTGTGTGAGTACTGTGCACATGACTGAGTGTGCCATTAATTCTGGGACACTTTGCATGTGGTGTAATGCAGTCATTTCACTTCGTTACCACTTGTCAATATTTTGCACACAAGACAGTTGCATTTTGATGTATGCAGGAAAATCTAGGCTCTGAGTGAGCACGGCACACATAAGTGATCATGACATTAATTTTGGGACACTTTGCATGTGATGTAATGTTCCCATTTCTCTTCATTACCACTTGTCAATTTTCTGCACATAGGACAGATGCATTTTGTTCTTGGGCATGCAGAAAAAACCTGGGGACCTTGTTTGAGTATTGCACGCATGACAGAGTGCGCCATTAATTATGGGACACTTTGCATGTGGTGTAACCCTCCCTTTTCACTTCATTAGCACTTGTCAATTTTCTGCACACAAGACGGATGCTTTTTGGGCATGTAGAAAAATCTGAGGACTCTGTGTCAGTACTGCTTGCTGACTGTATCCATTAATTCTTGGGCCTTTTGCATGTGTTGAAACAACCCATTTCACTTTCTTACCACCGGCAAATTGTCTAGACCTAAGACAGATACATTTGGGGCATGCAGAAAAAAATTGAGGACTCTGTGCAAGTTCTGCACTCATGACTGTGTGTGCCATTAATTCTGGAACACTTTGCATGTGGTGTAATGCTCCCAATTCACGTTGTTACCACTTGTCAATTTTCTGGACACAAGACAGATGCATTGTTCTCATGCAGAGAAAAACCTAGGGACTTTGTGTGAGTATCGTGCGCATGACTGAGTGCACCATTAATTCTCAGAGACTTTGCATCTGGTGTAACGCTCCCACTTCACTTTGTTACCACTTGTCAATTTTCTGCACACAAGACAGATGCATTTTGGGCATGCAGAAAAATCAGGGAACTCTGCGTGAGTACTGCTTGCATGACTGAGTGCACCATTAATTCGGGGACACTTTGCATGTGGTGCAATGCTCATTTGAATTCATTACCACTTCACTATATTTCTACAATAATACAGATAGTTTTGGGCAAGCTTGAAAAAACTGGGGACTCTGAGTGAGTACTGAGGGCATGACTGACTGTGCCATTAATTTTGGGACACTTTACATCTGGTGTAACGCCTACCATTTCACTTCATCGCCACTTGTCAATTTTCTGCACACAAGATAGATGTATTTTGGGCATGCAGAAAATTCTGAGGACACTGTGTTATTTCTGCATGCATGACTGAATGCGCCATTAAGTCTGGGACACTTTGCATGTAGTGTAACTCTCCCATTTCACTTCATTACCACTTGTCAATTTTCTGAACACAAGAGAGATGCATTTTAGGCATGCAGAAAAAATCTGGGGACTCTGTGTGAGTACTGCATGCATGACAGAGAGTGCAATTAATTCTGGGACATTTTACATGTGGTGTTATGCTCCCATTCCAATTCGTTACCACTTGCCAAATTTTTGCACACAATACAGATGGATTTTCGACATGTTGAAAAAATCTAGGGACTCTGTGTGAGTACTGAGTGCATGACTTACTGCACCATTAATTTTGAGACACTTTACATGTCGTAACACTCCCATTTCACGTTAGTTACCACTTGTCAGTTTTCTGCAAACAAGACAGATGCATTTTGTTCTTAGGCAGGCAGAAAAATCTGAGGACTCTGTGTAGTACTGCTTCGCATGACTGAGTGCGCTTATTAATTCTGGAACACTTTGCATGTGGTGTAATGCTCTGATTTCTCTTTGTTACCACTTATAAATTTTTTGCACACAAGACAGATGCATTCTGGCCATGGAAAAAATATGGGTCCATTGTAAGTATTCGCATGACTGACTGCACCATTAATTCGGGGACACATTGCATGTGGTGAAACACCTCATTTCACTTCATTTCTGCTGAAAATTTTCTACACACAAGACAGATGCATTTAGAGAATACGAGAAACATCTGGGGACTCTGTGTGAGTGCTGCGGCATGACTGAGTGGCCATTAATTCTGGGAGACTTGCATGTGGTGTAACGCTCCATTTCACTCTCATTACCACTTGTCAATTTTCAAAACACACATGACATTTTGATGCTGATCATGCAGACAACATCAGGGGGACCCTTGTGAGTACTATACGATGACTGAGGTGCCATTATTTCTGGGATACTTTGCATGTGGTGTAACAACCCATTCTCACTTATTACCTCTTGTCAATTTTCTGCACACAAGACAGATGCAGCTCGAGCATGCAGAAAAAATCTGGGGACTCTGTGTGAGTACTGTGCACATGACTGAGTGCGCCAATAATTCTGGGACATTTTGCAAGTGGTGTAACATTCCCTTTTCACTTACTTACCACTTGGCAATTGTCTGGACCTATGACAGATTCATTTTGGGCATGCAGAAAAAATTTGAGGACTCTGTTCGAGGTCTGCACTCAACTGTATGTGCCATTAATTCTGGAACACTTTGCAAGTGGTGTAATGCTCCCCATTTCACTCTTTATACACTCGATCACCTGGACACAAGCCAGATCCATTGTTGGCATGCAGAGAAAATCTGTGGAATCTGTGTGAGTATTGTGCACATGACTGAGTGGGCCATTAATTCTCAGAGACCTTGCATGTCATATAACCTTCCCACTTCACTGCTACCACTTGTCAATTTTCTGCACACAAGACAGATGCATTTTGGGCAACCAGAAAAATCTGGGAACTCTGGGTGAGTACTGATTGCATGACTGAATGTGCCATTAATTCTGGGACACTTTCCATCTGGTGTAATGCTCCCATATCACTTCATCACCACTTGTCAATTTTCTGCACACAAGACAGATGCATTTTGTACTTGGGCATGCAGAAAAAATCTGAGGACTCTGTGTGAGTACTGCACGCATGACTGAGTGCGCCATTAATTCTGGGACACTTTGCATTAGGTGTAACGCTCCTATTTCACTTTGTTACCGCATGTCAATTTTCTGGACACAAGACAGAAGCATTTTGGGCTTCCATAAAAAATCAGGGGACTCTGTGTGAGTACTGCAAGCATGATTGAATGCGCCATTAATACTGGGACACTTTGCATGTGGTGTAATGCTCCCATTTCACTTCATTTCCACTTGCAAATTTTCTGCACACAAGACAGATGCATTTTGCATGCTGAAAAATCTGGGGGGCTCTGTGTGAGCATCATGCGCACCTGAGTGAGTGTGACATTAATTCTGGGACTTTTGTAAGTGGTGTAATGCTTCCATTTCACTTTGTAACCACTTGTCAATTTTCTGGACAGAAGACAGATGCATTTGGGCATGCTGAGAAACATCTGGAGACTTGCGTGATTACCATGCACGCATGACTGAGTGCAACATTAATTCTGGGAGACTTTGCATGTGACTGTAATGCTCCCATTTCACTTCATTACAACTTGTAACTCTCTAGACACAAGACAGATGCGTTTTGGGCATGCAGAGAAAACCTGGGACTCTGTGTGGAGTACTGTATGCATAACTGAGTGCGCCGTTAATTCCGGGCACTTTGCATGTGAGTAACGCTCCATTTCACTTTGATTCTGCTTTGAAAATTTTGTACACACATGACAGATGCATTTTGGGAATCCAGACAAAATCTGGGACTCTATGAGAACTGTGCATGACTGAGTGCACCATTAATTCGTGACATTACATGTGGTGAAACACCACCATTTCAATTCATTTTGCTTGCAATTTTCTACATACAAGACAGATGCATTTAGGGAATGCAGAAAAAATCTGGGGACTCCGTGTGAGGCTGTGTGCATGACTGAGTGTGCCATTAATTCTGGGACACTTTGCATGTGGTTAACGCCCTTTTCACTTCATCAATATTGTCAATTTTCTAAATACAAGACACATGCATTTTGATGTTGGGCATGCAGAAAACATCTGGGGACTCTATTGGAGTACTGTACGATGACTGAATGCGCCATTAATTCTGGGACACTTTGGATGTGCTGTAACACTCCCATTTCACTTCATTAGCCCTTGTCAATTTTCTGCACACAAGACAGATGCTGCTGAGCATGTAGAAGAAATCTGTGGTCTCTGTGTGAGTACTTAGTGCATGACCGGAGTACAATAATTCTGGGACACTTTGCAAGTGGTGTAACGTCCCATTCACTAACTTACCACTTGGCAAATGTCTGGACCTAAGACAGATACATTGTGGGCATGCAGAAAATCTGAGGACTCTGTGCAAGAAGTCTACACTCATGACTGTGTGTGCCAATAATTCTGGGACACTTTGCAAGTGGTGTAATGCTCCCATTTCACTCTTACCACTTGTCAATTTTCTGGACACAAGACAGATGCATGTTTCCATGCAGAGAAAACCTGGGGACTCTGTGTGAGTATCGTGCACATGACTGATGCGCCATTAATTCTCAGAGACTTTGCATGTGGTGTAACTCTCCATTTCACTTCATACCACTTGTCAATTTTCTGCAAACAAGACAGATGCATTTTGTTCTTGGGCATGCAGAAAAAATCTGAGGACTCTGTGTGAGTACTGCGCACATGACTGAGTGCGCCATTAATTCTGGGACACTTTGCATATGGTGTAACGCTCCTATTTCACTCTGTTACCGAATGTCAATTTTCTGGACACAAGACAGATGCATTTTGGGCATCCATAAAAAATCTGGAGACTCTGTGTGAGTACTGCAAGCATGATTGAATGCGCCATTAATTCTAGGACACTTTGCATGTGGTGTAA
Source organism: Neoceratodus forsteri (assembly GCA_016271365.2). NCBI lineage: Eukaryota > Metazoa > Chordata > Ceratodontiformes > Ceratodontidae > Neoceratodus > Neoceratodus forsteri. The sequence goes on along the minus strand of CM057456.1, from coordinate 1,109,796,412 downwards.
TGCTCCCATTTCACTTCATTTCCACTTGCAAATTTTCTGCACAAGACAGATGCATTTTTGGCATGCTGAAAAATCTGGGGCTCTGTGTGAGTACTCGCACCTGAGTGAGTGTGACATTAATTCTGGGACTCTTTGTAAGAGGTGTAATGCTTCCATTTCACTTTGTAACCACTTGTCAATTTTCTGGACAGAAGACAGATGCATTTGGGCATGCTGAGAAACATTTGAGACTCTGTGTGTGATTATCAAGCGCGATGACTGAGTGCAACATTAATTCTGGGAGACTTTGCATGTACTGTAATGCTCCCATTTCACTTCATTACCACTTGTAACTTCTCTAGACACAAGACAGATGCATTTTGGGCATGAGAGAAAACCAAGGGACTCTGTGTGAGTACTGTCACGCATGACTGAGTGCGCCATTAATTCTGGGGCACTTTGCATGTGGAGTAACGCTCCCATTTCACTTTGATTCTGCACGAAAATTTTGTACACACATGACATATGCATTTTGGGAATCCAGACAAAATCTGGGGACTCTGCGTGAGTACTGTGCATATGACTGAGTGCACCATTAATTCGGTGACACATTACATGAGGTGAAACACTACCATTTCAATTCATTTCTGCTTGCAAATTTTCTACACACAAGACAGATGCATTTAGGGAATGCAGAAAAATCTGGGGACTCGTGTGAGTGCTGTGTGCATGACTGAGGTTGCCATTAATTCTGGGACTCTTTGCATGTGGTGTAACGCCCCTTTCTCACTTCATCAATACTTGTCAGTTTCTAAACTACAAGACATGCATTTTGATGTTGGGCATGCAGAAAACATCTGGGGACTCTGTTGGAGTACTGTACGCATGACTGAATGCGCCATTAATTCTGGGACACTTTGGATGTGCTGTAAACTCCCATTTCACTTCATTAGCCCTTGTCAATTTTCTGCACACAAGACAGATGCTGCTCGAGCATGTAGAAAAAATCTGTGGTCTCTGTGTGAGTACTTCGTGCATGACTGAGTGCGCCAATAATTCTGGGACACTTTGCAAGTGGTGTAACGCTCCCATTTCACTAACTTACCACTTGGCAAATGTCTGGACCTAAGACAGATACATTGTGGGCATGCAGAAAAAATCTGAGGACTCTGTGCGAGGTCTACACTCATGACTGTGTGTGCCAATAATTCTGGGACACTTTGCAAGTGGTGTAATGCTCCCATTTCACTCTTTACCACTTGTCAATTTTCTGGACACAAGACAGATGCATATTTCAATGCAGAGAAAAACCTGGGGACTCTGTGTGAGTATCGTGCACATGACTGAGTGCGCCATTAATTCTCAGAGACTTTGCATGTGGTGTAACGCTCCCATTTCACTTCGTTACCACTTGTCAATTTTCTGCAAACAAGACAGATGCATTTTGTTCTTGGGCATGCAGAAAAAATCTGAGGACTCTGTGAGTACTGCGCACACATGACTGAGTGCGCCATTAATTCTGGGACACTTTGCATATGGTGTAACGCTCCTATTTCACTCTGTTACCGCATGTCAATTTTCTGGACACAAGACAGATGCATTTTGGGCATCCATAAAAAATCTGGAGACTCTGTGTGAGTACTGCAAGCATGATTGAATGCGCCATTAATTCTGGGACACTTTGCATGTGGTGTAATGCTCCCATTTCACTTCATTTCCACTTGCAAATTTTCTGCACACAAGACAGATGCATTTTTGGCATGCTGAAAAAATCTGGGTGCTCTGTGTGAGTACTGCGCACCTGAGTGAGTGTGACATTAATTCTGGGACTCTTTGTAAGAGGTGTAACGCTTCCATTTCACTTTGTAACCACTTGTCAATTTTCTGGACAGAAGACAGATGCATTTGGGCATGCTGAGAAACATTTGGAGACTCTGTGTGATTACCGCACGCATGACTGAGTGCAACATTAATTCTGGGAGACTTTGCATGTACTGTAATGCTCCCATTTCACTTCATTACCACCTGTAACTTCTCTAGACACAAGACAGATGCATTTGGGCATGGAGAGAAAACCATGGGACTCTGTGTGAGTACTGTATGCATGACTGAGTCGCCATTAATTCTGGGGCACTTTGCATGTGAATAGCAGCTCCCATTTCACTTTGATTCTGCATGAAAATTTTGTACACACATGACAGATGCATTTTGGGAATCCAGACAAAATCTGGGGACTCTGCGTGAGTACTGTGCATATGACTGAGTGCACCATTAATTCGGTGACACATTACATGAGGTGAAACACTACCATTTCAATTCATTTCTGCTTGCAAATTTTCTACACACAAGACAGATGCATTTAGGGAATGCAGAAAAAATCTGGGGACTCCGTGTGAGTGCTGTGTGCATGACTGAGTGTGCCATTAATTCTGGGACTCTTTGCATGTGGTGTAACGCTCCCTTTTCACTTCATCAATACTTGTCAGTTTTCTAAACACAAGACACATGCATTTTGATGTTGGGCATGCAGAAAACATCTGGGGACTCTGTTGGAGTACTGTCGCATGACTGAATGCGCCATTAATTCTGGGACACTTTGGATGTGCTGTAACACTCCCATTTCACTTCATTAGCCCTTGTCAATTTTCTGCACACAAGACAGATGCTGCTCGAGCATGTAGAAAAAATCTGTGGTCTCTGTGTGAGTACTTCGCGCATGACTGAGTGCGCCAATAATTCTGGGACACTTTGCAAGTGGTGTAATGCTCTGATTTCTCTTTGTTACCACTTATAAATTTTTTTGCACATAAGACAGATGCATTCTGGCCATGCGGAAAAAATATGGGTACCTTGTGTAAGTACTGCGCGCATGACTGACTGTACCATTAATTCGGGGACACATTGCATGTGGTGAAACACTCCCATTTCACTTCATTTCTGCTTGAAAATTTTCTACACACAGGACAGATGCATTTAGAGAATGCGGAAAACATCTGGGGACTCTGTGTGAGTGCTGCGTGCATGACTGAGTGCGCCATTAATTCTGGGAGACTTTGCATGTGGTGTAACGCTTCCATTTCACTTCATTACCACTTGTCAATTTTCTAAACACAAGACACATGCATTTTGATGCTGATCATGCAGACAACATCAGGGGACTCTGTGTGAGTACTGTACGCATGACTGAGTGTGCCATTATTTCTGGGATACTTTGCATGTGGTGTAACAATCCCATTTCACTTCATTACCCCTTGTCAATTTTCTGCACACAAGACAGATGCAGCTCGAGCATGCAGAAAAAATCTGGGGACTCTGTGTGAGTACTGTGCACATGACTGAGTGCGCCAATAATTCTGGGACATTTTGCATGTGGTGTAACACTCCCTTTTCACTTACTTACCACTTGGCAATTGTCTGGACCTATGACAGATTCATTTTGGGCATGCAGAAAAAATCTGAGGACTCTGTGTGAGTACTGCGCGCATGACTGAGTGCGCCATTAATTCTGGGACACTTTGCATTAGGTGTAACGCTCCTATTTCACTTTGTTACCTCATGTCAATTTTCTACACACAAGACAGATGCATTTTGGGCATCCATAAAAAATCTGGGGACTCTGTGTGAGTACTGCAAGCATGATTGAATGCGCCATTAATTCTGGGACACTTTGCATGTGGTGTAATGTTCCCATTTCACTTCATTTCCACTTGCAAATTTTCTGCACACAAGACAGATGCATTTTTGGCATGCTGAAAAATCTGGGGCTCTGCTGTGTAGTACTGCGCACCTGAGTGGAGTGTGACATTAATTCTGGGACTCTTTGTAAGTGGTGTAATGCTTCCATTTCACTTTGTAACCACTTGTCAATTTTCTGGACAGAAGACAGATGCATTTGGGCATGCTGAGAAACATCTGGAGACTCTGTGTGATTACCGCACGCATGACTGACTGCAACATTAATTCTGGGAGACTTTGCATGTACTGTAATGCTCCCATTTCACTTCATTACAACTTGTAACTTATCTAGACACAAGACAGATGCGTTTTGGGCATGCAGAGAAAAACCAGGGCACTCTGTGTGAGTACTGTACGCATAACTGAGTGCGCCGTTAATTCCGGGGCACTTTGCATGTGGAGTAACGCTCCCATTTCACTTTGATTCTGCTTGAAAATTTTGTACACACATGACAGATGCATTTTGGGAATCCAGACAAAATCTGGGGACTCTGCGTGAGAACTGTGCATATGACTGAGTGCACCATTAATTCGGTGACACATTACATGAGGTGAAACACTCCCATTTCAATTCATTTCTGCTTGCAAATGTTCTACAGGAAATGCATGCAGTATGCAGGAAAAATCTAGGGCTCTGTGTGAGTACTGCACATAAGTGACTGCACCATTAATTTTGGGACACTTTGCCTGTGATGTAATGTTCCCATTTCTCTTCATTACCACTTGTCAATTTTCTGCACATAGGACAGATGCGTTTTGTTCTTGGGCATGCAGAAAAAATCTGGGGACCTTGTTTGAGTATTGCACGCATGACTGAGTGCGCCATTAATTATGGGACACTTTGCATGTGGTGTAACCCTCCCATTTCACTTCATTGCCACTTGTCAATTTTCTGCACACAAGACGGATTCATTTTGGGCATGTAGAAAAATCTGAGGACCCTGTGTCAGTACTGCTTGCATGACTGTGTGCCATTAATTCTGGGGCACTTTGCATGTTTTGTAACACTTCCATTTCACTTTCTTACCACTTGGCAATTGTCTGGACCTAAGACAGATACATTTGGGGCATGCAGAAAAAATCTGAGGACTCTGTGCGAGTTCTGCACTCATGACTTTGTGTGCCATTAATTCTGGAACACTTTGCATGTGGTGTAATGCTCCCATTTCACGTTGTTACCACTTGTCAATTTTCTGGACACAGACAGATGCATTGTTGGCATACAGAGAAAACCTGGGGACTTTGTTGAGTATCGTGTGCATGACTGAGTGCACCATTAATTCTCAGAGACTTTGCATGTGGTGTAACGCTCCCACTTCACTTTGTTACCACTTGTCAATTTTCTGCACACAAGACAGATGCATTTTGGGCATGCAGAAAAATCAGGGAACTCTGCGTGAGTACTGCTTGCATGACTGAGTGCACCATTAATTCGGGGACACTTTGCATGTGGTGCAATGCTCCCATTTGAATTCATTACCACTTACCAAATTTCTGCACACAATACAGATAGTTTTTGGGCAAGCTGAAAAAATCTGGGGACTCTGTGTGAGTACTGAGGGCATGACTGACTGTGCCATTAATTTTGGGACACTTTGCATCTGGTGTAACGCTACCATTTCACTTCATCGCCACTTGTCAATTTTTCTGCACACAAGACAGATGTATTTTGGGCATGCAGAAAATTCTGAGGACACTGTGTTATTTCTGCATGCATGACTGAATAGCCATTAAGTCTGGGACACTTTGCATGTAGTGTAACTCTCCTATTTCACTTCATCACCACTTGTCAATTTTCTGAACACAAGAGATGCATTTTAGGCATCCAGAAAAAATCTGGGGACTCTGTGTGAGTACTGCGTTGCATGACTGAGAGTCAATTAATTCTGGGACATTTTGCATGTGGTGTTATGCTCCTATTCCAGTCGTTACCACTTGCCAAATTTTGCACACAATACAGATGGATTTCGACATGTTGAAAAAATCTGGGGACTCTGTGTGAGTACTGAGTGCATGACTTACTGCACCATTAATTTTGAGACACTTTACATGTGGTGTAACACTCCCATTTCACGTTGTTACCACTTGTCAGTTTTCTGCAAAACAAGACAGATGCATTTTGTTCTTAGGCATGCAGAAAAATCTGAGGACTCTGTGTGAGTACTGCTTGCATAACTGAGTCGCGTATTAATTCTGGAACACTTTGCATGTGGTGTAATGCTCTGATTTCTCTTTATTACCACTTATAAATTTTTGCACACAAGACAGATGCATTCTGGCCATGTGGAAAACATAGGTACTTGTGTGAGTACTGCGCGCATGACTGACTGCACCATTAATTCAGGGACACATTGCATGGTGAAACACCCATTCACTTCATTTCTGCTTGAAAATTTTCTACACACAAGACAGATGCATTTAGAGAATGCAGAAAACATCTGGGGACTCTGTGTGAGTGCTGCGTGCATGACTGAGTGCGCCATTAATTCTGGGAGACTTTGTATGTGGTGTAACGCTTTCATTTCACTTCATTACCACTTGTCAATTTTCTAAACACAAGACAAATGCATTTTGATGCTGATCATGCAGAAAACATCTGGGGACTCTGTTGGAGTACTGACGCATGACTGAATGCACCATTAATTCTGGGACACTTTGGATGTGCTTGTAACACTCCCATTTCACTTCATTACCCTTGTCAATTTTCTGCACACAAGACAGATGCTGCTCGAGCATGCAGAAAAAATCTGTGGACTCTGTGTGAGTACTGTGTGCATGACTGAGTGTGCCAATAATTCTGGGACACTTTGCAAGTGGTGTAACGCTCCCATTTCACTTACTTACCACTTGGCAATTGTCTGGACCTATGACAGATTCATTTTGGGCATGCAGAAAAAATTTGAGGACTCTGTGCGAGGTCTGCACTCAACTGTTTGTGCCATTAATTCTGGGACACTTTGCAAGTGGTGTAATGCTCCCATTTCACTCTTTACCACTTGTCAATTTTCTGGACACAAGCCAGATGCATTGTTGGCATGCAGAGAAAAATCTGTGGAATCTGTGTGAGTATTGTGCACATGACTGAGTGGGCCATTAGTTCTCAGAGACCTTGCATGTCATGTAACGCTCCCACTTCACTTCGTTACCACTTGTCAATTTTCTGCACACAAGACAGATGCATTTTGGGCAAGCAGAAAAATCTGGGAACTCTGGGTGAGTACTGATTGCATGACTGAATGTGCCATTAATTCTGGGACACTTTCCATCTGGTGTAATGCTCCCACTTCACTTCATCACCACTTGTCAATTTTCTGCACACAAGACAGATGCATTTTGTTCTTGGGCATGCAGAAAAATCTGAGACTCTGTGTGAGTACTCTCGCAGCATGACTGAGTCATGCAAATTCTGGGACACTTTGCATGTGGTGTAACGCTCCTATTTCACTTAGTTACCGAATGTCAATTTTCTGGACACAAGACAGATGCATTTTGGGCATCCATAAAAATCTGGGGACTCTGTGAGTACTGCAGCATGATTGAATCGCCATTAATTCTGGGACACTTTGCATGTGGTGTAATGTCTCCATTTCCTTCATTTCCACTTACAAATTTTCTGCACACAAGACAGATGCATTTTTGGCATGAAAAAATCTGGGTGCTCTGTGAGTACTGCGCACCTGAGTGAGTGTGACATTAATTCTGGGACTCTTTGTAAGTGGTGTAACACTTCCATTTCACTTTGTAACCACTTCGTCAATTTTCTGGACAGAAGACAGATGCATTTGGGCATGCTGAGAAACATCTGGAGACTCTAGTGATTACCGCAGCATGACTGAGTGCAACATTAATTCTGGGAGACTTTGCATGTACTGTAATGCTCCCATTTCACTTCATTACCACCTGTAACTTCTCCAGACACAAGACAGATGCGTTTTGGGCGTGCAGAAAAACCTGGGACTCTGTGTGAGTACTGTACGCATAACTGAGTGCGCCGTTAATTCCGGGCACTTTGCATGTGGAGTAACGCTCCCATTTCACTTTGATTCTGCTTGAAATTTTGTACACACATGACAGATGCATTTTGGGAATCCAGACAAAATCTGGGGACTCTACGTGAGTACTGTGCTTATGATTGAGTGCACCATTAATTCGGTGACACTTTACATGTGGTGAAACACTCCCATTTCAATTCATTTCTGCTTGCAAATTTTCTACACACAAGACAGATGCATTTAGGGAATGCAGAAAAAATCTGGGGACTCCGTGTGAGTGCTGTGTGCATGACTGAGTGTGCCATTAATTCTGGGACACTTTGCATGTGGTGTAACGCTCCCTTTTCACTTCATCAATACTTGTCAATTTTCTAAACACAAGACACATGCATTTTGATGTTGGGCATGCAGAAAACATCTGGGGACTCTGTTGGAGTACTGTACGCATGACTGAATGCGCCATTAATTCTGGGACACTTTGGATGTGCTGTAACACTCCCATTTCACTTCATTAGCCCTTGTCAATTTTCTGCACACAAGACAGATGCTGCTCGAGCATGTAGAAAAAATCTGTGGTCTCTGTGTGAGTACTTCGGGCATGACTGAGTGCGCCAATAATTCTGGAACACTTTGCAAGTGGTGTAACACTCCCATTTCACTAACTTACCACTTGGCAATTGTCTGGACCTAAGACAGATACATTTTGGGCATGCAAAAAAAATCTGAGGACTCTGTGCGAGGTCTGCACTCATGACTGTGTGTGCCAATAATTCTGGGACACTTTGTAAGTGGTGTAATGCTCCCATTTCACTCTTTACCACTTGTCAATTTTCTGGACACAAGACAGATGCATTGTTTCCATGCAGAGAAAAACCTGGGGACTCTGTGTGTATTGTGCACATGACTGAGTGCGTCATTCATTCTCAGAGACTTTGCATGTGGTGTAACACTCCCATTTCACGTCGTTACCACTTGTCAATTTTCTGCACACAAGACAGATGCATTTTGTTCTTGGGCATGCAGAAAAAATCTGAGGACTCTGTGTGAGTACTGCGCACATGACTGAGTGTGCCATTAATTCTGGGACACGTTGCATGTGGTGTAACGCTCCTATTTCACTTTGTTACCGCATGTCAATTTTCTGGACACAAGACAGATGCATTTTGGGCATCCATAAAATATCTGGGGACTCTGTGTGAGTACTGCAAGCATGATTGAATGCGCCATTAATTCTGGGACACTTTGCATGTGGTGTATTGCTCCCATTTCACTTCATTTCCACTTGCAAATTTTCTGCACACAAGACAGATGCATTTTTGGCATGCTGAAAAAATCTGGGGGCTCTGTGTGAGTACTGCGCACCTGAGTGAGTGTGACATTAATTCTGGGACTCTTTGTAAGTGGTGTAACGCTTCCATTTCACTTTGTAACCACTTGTCAATTTTCTGGACAGAAGACAGATGCATTTGGGCATGCTGAGAAACATCTGGAGACTCTGTGTGATTACCGCATGCATGACTGAGTGCAACATTAATTCTGGGAGACTTTGCATGTACTGTAATGCTCCCATTTCACTTCATTACCACTTGTAACTTCTCTAGACACAAGACAGATGCGTTTTGGGCATGCAGAGAAAAACCTGGGGACTCTGTGTGAGTACTATCGCATGACTGAGTGCGCCATTAATTCGGGGCACTTTGCATGTGAATAACGCTCCCATTTCACTTTGATTCTGCTTGAAAATTTTGTACACACATGACAGATGCATTTTGGGAATCCAGACAAAATCTGGGGACTCTGCGTGAGTACTGTGCATATGACTGAGTGCACCATTAATTCGTGACACATTACATGAGGTGAAACACTCCCATTTCAATTCATTTCTGCTTGCAAATTTTCTACACACAAGACAGATGCATTTAGGGAATGCAGAAAAAATCTGGGGACTCCATGTGAGTGCTGTGTGCATGACTGAGTGTGCCATTAATTCTGGGACACTTTGCATGTGGTGTAACACTCCCATTTCACTTCATTACCACTTGTCAATTTTCTGCACACAAGACAGATGCAGCTTGAGCATGTAAAAAAATCTGTGGACTCTGTGTGAGTACTGTGCACATGACTGAGTGTGCCAATAATTCTGGGACACTTTGGATGTGGTGTAACGCAGTCATTTCACTTCGTTACCACTTGTCAATATTTTGCACACAAGACAGTTGCATTTTGTGCATGCAGGAAAAATCTAGGGCTCTGTGTGAGTACTGCACACATAAGTGACTGCGCCATTAATTTTGGGACACTTTGCATGTGATGTAATGTTCCATTTCTCTTCATTACCACTTGTCAATTTTCTGCACACAAGACAGATGCATTTTATTCTTGGGCATGCAGAAAAAATCTGGGTACTCTGTGTGAGTACTGCGTGCATGACTGAGTGCGCCATTAATTCTGGGACACTTTGTATGTGGTGTAACGTTCTTATTTCACTTTGTTACCACTTGTTAATTTTCTGCACATAGGACAGATGCATTTTGTTCTTGGGCATGCAGAAAAAATCTGGGGACCTTGTTTGAGTATTGCACGCATGACTGAGTGCGCCATTAATTATGGGACACTTTGCATGTGGTGTAACCCTCCCATTTCACTTCATTACCACTTGTCAATTTTCTGCACACAAGACGGATGCATTTTGGGCATGCAGAAAAATCTGAGGACTCTGTGTCAGTACTGCTTGCATGACTGTGTGCCATTAATTCTGAGGCACTTTGCATGTGTTGTAAACTCCCATTTCACTTTCTTACCACTTGGCAATTGTCTGGACCTAAGACAGATACATTTGGGGCATGAAGAAAAATCTGAGGACTCTGTGTGAGTATCGTGCGCATGACTGAGTGCACCATTAATTCTCAGAGACTTTGCATCTGGTGACAAGCTCCCACTTCACTTTGTTACCACTTGTCAATTTTCTGCACAAGTCAGATGCATTTTGGGCATGCAGAAAAATCTGGGAACTCTCTGTGAGTACTGCTTGCATGACTGAGTGCACCATTAATTCGGGGACACTTTGCATGTGGTGAAATGCTCCCATTTGAATTCATTACCACTTGCCAAATTTCTGCACACAATACAGATAGTTTTTGGGCAAGCTGAAAAAATCTGGGGATTCTGTGTGAGTACTGAGGGCATGACTGACTGTGCCATTAATTTTGGGACATTTTGCATCGGTGTAACTCTCCCATTTCACTTCATCGCCACTTGTCAATTTTCTGCACACAAGACAGATGCATTTTGGGCATGCTGAAAAAATCTGGGGACACTGTGTGATTTCTGCACGCATGACTGAATGCGCTATTAAGTCTGGGTCACTTTGCATGTGGTGTAATGCTCCCATTTCACTTCGGTACCACTTGTTAATTTTCTGCACACAAGACAGATGCATTCTTGGCATGCAGAAAAAATCTGGAGGCTCTGTGTGAGTACTGCGCTCATGACTGAGTGCGCCATTAATTCTGGAAGACTTTGCATGTAGTGTAATGCTCCCATTTCACTTTGTTACCACTTGTCAATTTTCTAGACACAAGACAGATGCATTTTGGGCATGCAGAGAAAAATCTGGGGACTCTGCGTGAGTACCGCGCGCATGACTGAGTGTGCCATTAACTCTGGGACACTTTGCATGTGGTGCAATGCTCCCATTTCACTTTGTTACCACTTGCCAAATTTCTGCACACAATACGGATGGATTTTGGGCATGCAGAAAAAATCTGGGGACTCTGTGTGAATACTGCGTGCATGACTGTGTGCGCCATTAATTCTGGGACACTTTGTATGTGGTGTAACCCTCCCATTTCACTTCGTTACCAGTTATTAATTTTCTGAACACAAGGCAGATGCATTTTGGGCATGCAGAAAAATTCTGGGGATTCTGTGTGAGTACTGCGTAAATGACTGAGTGTGCCATTAATTCTGGGACACTTTACATGTGGCATAACCCTCCCATTTCACTTCATTACCTGCTGTTAATTTTCTGGACATAAGACAGATGCTTTTTGGGCATGCAGAAGAGATCTGTGGACTCTGTGTGAGTACTGCAAGCTGACTGAGTGCGCCATTATTGCTGGGACACTTTGCATGTGGTGTAACACTCCCATTTCACTTCATTACCACTTGTCAATTTTCCGCACACAAGACAGATGTATTTTGGTCATGCAGAAAAAATCTGGGAACTCTGTGTGAGTACTGCGCACATGACTGAGTGCGTCATTAATTCTTTGACACTTTGCAAGTGGTGTAATGCTCCTATTTCACTTCATTATCACTTGTCAATTTTCTGCATAAAGACAAATACATTTTGTGTGTTGTGATTGTGAGCACATAATGTCATACTTAAATTATAAGTGAAAGCAGCATTGCAAGAATTTGGTGACAATTTTGACCTGTACTTTTTTATGCTATTTTACATTGCCAGCCACTAGTTACCTCCTGACTTGAATGTTACCCTTCTTTTCACAATTTGTGTCTGCTTCACTACTTTTTCTCATGTCTGAAAAGAAAAAAGGAGCACACCTTTTAATATTATTCTGACCAGGTTCTTATCACTATCTGCTGCTATTTTTCAATAAATATTGTTCTGTGAGATCATAAAACACTGCCTTCTGCATAACTGTTAATTTTACAACAGAAGTGATATATAACAACTGATGGAGAAAAGCAGCAGAAAACACTGACAAAGACCGGGTCCGCACCATATTAAAAGGAGTGCTCCTTTTATTATTTCAGACATGAAAAAAAGTAGTAAAGCAGACTCTAATACTGGAAATTATAGTATCATACAGGTCAGGATGTAAGTAAAGTGGCAATGTAAAATATCATTAAAAAGTATAGGTCAAAATGTTCAACAGATTGTTGCACTGCTGCATTAAAGAGATTCACCAAGTTACATAGTTATTATGATGTTGCACCCAATATATGGGTACCTTACCTCTGGGGGAATCTTTCTTGCTCCACATGTCCTTACACTGTGCAATACTTTTCTGGAAAAAATGTCCATAATTGCGTTAAAGCGGATCACAGAGGACTTCCCATTCTGAAGAGCTGCCCAAGTTCTGCCCCCCGTGCTCAGCAACATTATGACATGAAGCCAGGGAGAGCGCAGGGGCATGCTCCATTATACTGAATATCTGGCAGCTTTCCAAATGTTTCTTTATGTTATAATGGTCAGTTTGTAGTGAAACATGGGCACATTTCCACCAACAAGGCTCTTGTTGCTGGAAACATGCCCACATTTCACCACAAACTGACCTTAATAACATAAAGAAATATTCAGAACGCTGCCGGACATTCAGTATAATGGAGCACGCCCCCGCAATCTCCCTGGCTTCATGTCATAATGTTGCTGAGTGCAGGGGGGCAGAACTTGGGCGGCTCTTAAAAACAGGAAGTCCTCCATGACCTGCTTTAATGAAATTGCAGGTGTTTTTGCCAGAAATGTGTTGCATTATGTAAGGACATGTGGAGCAAGAAAGATTCCACTGGAAGTAAGTGCCCATATATCGGGTGCAATGCTGTGTTGGTGAATCTCAATGTCTATTTCACAAATTAAATATTTATGGAGCCTCAGTAATGCTTACTTTGTGTCAGGACTCATGGTTTGAAGTGTTCCACAAAAAGCATGACAGCAGTGCAAGTATGTTCTGCTAAACTGCATGTGTGCCGTCAGTGTTCTTTCCTGTGTGTGCATACATTGTCCAGCTTCATGCAAACATATATATGCTGTGACTTGTTGCAGTATCTCAAGAATAAAGATAACAAAGAACACATGATGTATATTTTATTTGTACCATCAGCACCAGCGGAGTAAGTGATATGATATTTTTTCACAGGTATCAATAGGGACTCCTGGCATTTCTAGGTTGCTTGCTGATTTCATCTTAAGCCAGATACCAGTAGCTAATAATGATCCGACTTGTTTAATATGGTGGTATTTGGGCTAATTACTGATTACATCACAAAGCCAGATATACCAACAGCTAATATAAATCAGACTTGTTTAATATGAGTGACGGAGCTAATTGCACTTGTTACTGAAACATTAGGTTAGCTGGTCCTAATGTGACCTCATTTTGGAATAGCCCTGTTGCTAGAGTGGACCTCCTTTGTGTAAGTCTGTATTCTCCACTGCATAGTAATGAGGCTTTGTTTTCTCCTATGACCTCACACCCCCAAGCTAGGCACTCATAGCCAATCAAGCAACTGAAGCAACAAGCAGCTCACTGAGTAGCTAGAGCCAAATCACTAGCCTGATAACTTCGAGGCAGCTGCCCGAAGCTAGGCACTTGGGACAATCAAACAACTGAAGCAACAAGCAGCTCAGCTGAGTAGCTGAAAGCTAATCTTCAGCCTGATACTTTCGAGGCAGCTACCCCCAAGCTGAGCCTCAGGACAATCAAGCAACTGAAGCAACAAGCAGCTCACCTGGGAGCTGAGAAGCCAAATCTTCAGCCTGATAACTTTCCGGTAAAAGGCCCTCTTCTCACAGTCTGGAAGAAGCAGAGGTGCTACCTGATGAACATATATTTTATGAACTTTGTTCCTGTTCACCACTCAGTGGGATTCATTCTTTGTGCTATAATGCTGAAATGTAAAGCTAGGGACTCACTGGCTTTCTAGAGTTTCCTTGCTGATTTCATCTGAAACCAATACACCAAGCAGCTAATATAGTTCAGGTTGCTTAATATGGTTTATTTGGGCTATTACTGATTACATCACAAAGCCAGATACAAAACGCTAATATAGATCAGACTTGTTTAATATGGTAGTATTCAGCTAAGTGTGCTTGTTACAAGGCATTAGAGTTAGCTGGGTCAGTGTGACCTCATGTGGAATAGCCCTGTTTGTGGGTGAACACCTTTGTATGAAGTCTCAACATATTCTCCCAGCATAGTAATGAGGCTTTGTTTTCTCACCATAGGCAGCTCCCCCAAGCTAGGCACTAGGACAATCAAGTAACTGAGCAGAAGCAGCTCACCTGGTAGCTAGGAAACCAATCTCAGCCCTGATAACTCAGGCAGCCCCCAAGCTAGGCCTCAGGGCCTCAAGCAACTGAAACAACAAACAGCTCCTGTGTAGCTGGGAAGCCAAATCTCAGCCTGATAAGTTCCAGGGCAGCTCACACCCCCAAGATAGGCGCCGGGACAATCAAGCAACTGACAACAAGCTGCTCACCGGAGCTGAGGAAATAAATCTCAGCCCTGATAACTTCGAGGCAGCTCCCCAAGCTGGGCACTCAGGACAATCAACTAGGCAACAACAGCTCACCTGGGTAGCTGAGAGCTAATCTCAGCCTTATAACTTTGAAATATCCCCCCACCTCCCAAGCTAGGCCTCCAGGACAGTCAAGCAACTGGCAACAAGCAGCTCACCTGAGTAGCTGAAGCCAAATCTCAACCTGATAACTTTCGAGGTAAAGAGGCCTCTTCTCTTCGTCGGAGCCTTCAGAGGAGTGCCTGATGAACACTTATATTATATGACTTGTTCCTGTTCACCCACTGGACCCCAGCCTGTTGATTCTCTTTGTACTACTAATGCTGTAGTGTAAACTAGGGACTCACTGGCTTTCGAGTTCTTGCTGATTCAGCAAAGCCAGATATACGAGCAGCTAATATAGATCCGACTTGTTTAATATGGTGGCATTCGGGCTAATCGCTTAAGCCACATCTCCAAAGCCAGATATACCGAGGCAGCTAATGTAGATCAGACTTTATTAATATAATTAGATATTGAGCTAATTGTGCTTAATTACTGAAGGCATTTGGCTAGCTGGGTCCTAATCTTGACCTCATTTTGGAATAACTCTGTTTTGCTTAGAGTGGGGCTCCTTTGTGTGATCACAACATATTCTCCCGCTGCATAGCTAATGAGGCTTTGTTTTCTACTTTTCATGACGACTCCCACCCCCCAAGCTAGGCACTCCAGGACTGATCAAGCAGCTGAGAACAACAAGCAGCTCACCTGGTGGCTGAGGGAAATGAATCTCCATCCTGATAACTTTGACAGGCAGCACCCAAGCTGAGGCACTCAGGACACTCACACAACTAGAAGCAACAAGCAACTCACCTGAGTAGCTGAGGAAGACAAATCTCCAGCCTGATAACTTCAGTCAGCTCCCCACCCCAAGCTAGGCACTCAGGACAATCAATCAACTGAAGCAACAAGCAGCTCACCTAGGTAGCTGAGGAAGCCAAATCTCCAGCCTGATAACTTTCGAGGCAGCTCCCCCCCCAAGCTAAGCACTCGGGACAATCAAGCAACTGAAGCAGCAAGCAGCTCACCTGGTAGCTAAAGAAGCCAAATCTCAGCCTGATAACTTTCGAGGTAAGAGAGCCTCTTCTCTTTGTCTGGGCGCCGCAGAGGGTGCTTACCTGATGAACACTTATATTTCAATAACTTTGCTCCTAATTCACCACTGTGTGAGCACATTATTTGATTCTCTTTGTGCTACTAATGCTGAAGTGTAAAGCTAGGGACTCACTGGCTTTCTAGAGTTGCCTTGCTGATTTCATCTTAGCCAGATTTACCAAGCAGCTAATATAGATCCGACTTGTTTAATATGGTGGTATTTGAGCTAATTGTTGATTACATCTTAAAGCCAGATATACCAAGCAGCAATATATCAGACTTGTTTAATATGGTGGTATTGAGCTAATTGTGCTTGTTACTGAAGGCATTAGAGTTAGCTGGGTCCTAGTGTAGCGTCATTTTCGAGAACAACCCTGCTTGCTTAGAGTGGAGCTCCTTTGTGTAAGTCAGAACACATATTCTCACGCTGAATAGTAATGAGGAGGCTTTGTTTTCTCCACTACATGGAACTCCCCAAACTAGGCTCTCTCCTGAACAATCAAGCAACTGAAGCAACAAGCAGCTCACCTGAGTAGCTGAGGAAGCCAAATCTCCAGCCTGATAACTTCTGAGGTAAATAGAGCCTCTTCTCTTCATCTGAACGCCTGCAGAGGGTTGCTACCTGAAGAACACTTATATTTTATGATCTTTGTTCCTGTTCACCACTGGGTGGCTTGTTATTTGATTCTCTTTGTGCTACTCATGCTGAAGTGTAAAGCTAGGGACCCACTGGCTTTTCTAGAGTTGCCTTGCTGATTTCATCTTAAAGCCAGATATACCAAGCAGCTAATATAGATCAGAGTTGTTTAATATGGTGGTATTTGGAGCTAATTGCTGATTACTTCCACAGCCAGATATACCAAGCAGCTAATATAGATCAGACTTGTTTAATATGGTGGTATTAGAGCTAATTGTGGCATTACTGAAGGCATTAGGTTAGCAGGGGTCCTAGTGTGACCTCATTTTAGAAGACAGCCCTGTTTGATTAAAAGTGGAGCTCCTTTGTGAGTCAACATATTCTCCCACTGCATAGTAATGAGAAGTTTGTTTTCTCACTACACCTAGCAGCTCCCCAAGTTAGGCACTCAGGACAATCAAGCAACTGAAGCAACAAACAGCTCACCTGAGTAGCTGGGAAGCCAAATCTCCTGTCTGATAAGTTTCGAGGCAGCTCCCCCTCCCCAAGCTAGGCACTCGGGAAAATCAAGCTACGAGCAACAAGCAGCTCACCTGAGTAGCTGAGGGAAGCCAAATCTCCAGCCTGATAACTTTCACAGTAAAGGCCTTTTCTCTTCATCTGTACGCCTGCAGAGGTGCTACCTGATGAACATATATTTTATGAACTTTGTTCCTATTTCACCACTGGGTGGGCTTGATGATTTGATTCTCTTTATGCTACTAATGCTGAAGTGTAAAGCTAGGGACTCACTGGCTTTTCCTAGATTTACCTTGCTGATTTCACCTTAAAGCCAGATATACCCAGCAGCTGATATAGACAGACTTGTTTAATATGGGTATTTGGAGCTAAGTGCTGATTACATCTTAAAGCCAGATATACCAAGCAGCTAATATAGATCAGACTTGTTCAATATGGTGGTATTGAGCTAATTGTGCTTGTTACTAGAGCGATGAGCTGAGGCTCATAGTGTGACCTCATTTAGAGAATAGCCCTGTTTGTAGAGTGGACCTCATTGTGTAAGTCACAACATATTCTCCGCTGCATAGTAATGAGGGCTGTTTTCTCCACTACATAGGTACTTCCACCCCAAGCTAGGCACTCGGACAATCAAGCAACTGAAGAACAAGCAGCTCACCTGAGTAGCTGGGAAGCCAAATCTCTAGCCTGATAACTTTTGAGGGCAGCTCCCCAAGCCAGGCACTGGGACAGTCAGCAACTGGAAGCCTTAAAGCAGCTCAGCTGAGTAGCTGAGGAAGCCTAATCTCAGCCTGATAACTTTCAGGCAGCTAGCCCCCAAGCTAAGGCACTCGGGACAGTCAAGCAACTGAAGCAACAAGCAGCTCACCTGAGTAGCTGAGGAAGAAATCTTCAGCCTGATAACTCTCGAGGTAAAGAGCCTCTTCTCTTCATCTAGAGATTTCTGCAGAGGAATGCTACCGATGAACACTTATATTTTATGAACTTTTCCTGTGTCTCCACTGGGTGCGCTTCATGCCGATTCTCTTTGTGCTACTAATGCTAGAAGTGTAAGCTAGGGACTCACTGGCTTTCTAGAGTTGCCTTGCTGATTTCACCTTAAAGCCAGATATACCAAGCAGCTATATAGATCAGACTTGTTTAATATGGTGCTATTTGGAGCTAATTGTTGATTACATCACCAAAAGCCAGATACACCAAGCAGCTTATATGGAGATGAGACTTGTTTAATATGGTAGTATTGAGCTAATTCGCTTTTTACTGAAGGCATTAGGTTAGCTGGAATCCCAAGTGTGACCTCATTTTGGAATAGCCCTGTTTGCAGAGTGGAGCTCCATTGTGTAAGTCCAGAACATATTACTCCTGCTGCATAGTAATGAGAGGCTTTGTTTTTCCACTACATGGGCAGCTCCCCCAAGCTAGGCACTCAGACCATCAAACAACAAGCCAGCAGCTCTAACCTGAGTTGCTGAGGAAGCCAAATCTCCAGCCTGATAACTTTCAAGGCAGCTCCCCAAGCTCGCACTCGGGACAATCACAACTGAAGCACGTTGTGCTCACCTGGTAGCTGAGGAAGCCAAATCTCCATCCTGATAACTTTGGAGGCAGCTCCCCAAGCTGGGCACTCAGGACAATCAAGTAACTGAAGCAACAAGCAGCTCACCTGAGTAGCTGAGAAGCCAAATCTCAGCCTGATAACTCCGAGCGCTCCTACCACACCCACAGTGATTACTCGGGACAGTCAAGCAACTGAAGCAAAAGCAGCTCACCTGAGTAGCTGAGGAAACCAATCTCTAGCCTGATAACTTTCGGGAGGTAAAGAAGGCTCTTCTTTTTCTGGACAATTTCAGATGGTGTTACCTGATGAACACTTATATTTTATCAACTTTGTTCCAGTTCACCACTGGTGGACTTGTTATTGATTCTCTTTTGTACTACTAATGCTGAAGTATAAAGCTAGGGACTCACTGGCTTTTCTAGATTGCCTTACTGATTTCATCTTAAAGCCAGATATAGCAAGCAGCTAATATAGATCAGACTTGTTTAAATGGTGGTGTTTGGAGCTAATTGCTGAGGTTATCTTGAAGCCAGATATACCAAACAGCTAATATAGATCAGACTTGTTTAATGGGTGGTATTGAGCTAATTTAGCGTTACTGGAAGGCATTAGGTTGGCTTGGTCCTAGTGTGACCTTCATTTTGGAACAACAGCCCTGTTTGCTTAAAAGGGAGCCCTTTGTAAGTCACAACATATTCTCCACTGCATAGTAATGAGGAGGTTTTGTTTTCTCACTACATAGCTCCCACAAGCTGGGCATGGGACAATCATGCAACTGATGCAACAAGCAGCTCACCTGAGTAGCTGAAGAAGCCAAATCGAGTCTGATAAGTTTCGGGGCAGCTCACTCCCCCAAGCTAGGCACTCAGGACAATCAAGCAACTGAAGCAACAAGCAAGCTCACCTGGGTAGCTGGGAAGCCAATCTCCAGCCTGATAACTTTCGGGGGCGGCCCCAAGCTAGGCACTCAGGGCACTCAAACAACTGAAGCAACAAGTAGCTCAGTGAGTAGCTGAGGCCAAATCTCAGCCTGATAAGTTCGAGGTAGCTCCCCAAATGAGCACTTGGGACAATCAAGAAACTGAAGCAACAAGCAGCTCACCTGAGAAGCTGAGGAAGCCAAATCTCAGCCTGATAACTTTCGAGAAGCCCCCAAGCTGGGCACTTGGGACACAATCAAGCAACTGAAGCAAGCAGTTTCACCTGAGTAGCTGAGGAAGCCAAATCTCCAGCCTGATAACTTTTCGAGTATGCTCCCCCAAGCTAGGCACTCAGGACAATCAAGCAACTGAAGCAACAAGCAGCTCAGACGAGTAGCTGGGAAGCCAAATCTCCAGCCTGATAACTTTAGAAGTAAAGAGCCCCTTCTCTTCATCTGGGGCGCTGCAGAGGGGTGTCATACCTTATGAACACTTATATTTTAATAACTTTGTTCCTGTTCACCCACTGGAATCGGCTTGTTATTTGATTCTCTTTGTGCTACTAACGTGCTGAAGCTAAAGCTGAGGACTCACCGTATTTCCCAGAGTTGCCTACCTGATTTCATCTTAAAGTCAGATATGCAAACTAATATAGATCCGACTTGTTTTAATATGGTGGTATTTGAACTAATTACAGTTACATCTTAAAGCCAGATATGGCTTGGAGCTAATATAAGATCAGACTTGTTTAATATGGTAGTATTGAGCTAATTGTACTGCTTACTGAAGGCATTAGGTTAGCTGGGTCCTAGTGTGACGTCATTTGGAATAACCCTGCTTGCTTAGAGTGGAGCTCCTTTGTAAGTCAGAACATATTCTCCCGCTGAATAGTAATGAGGAGGCTTTGTTTTCTCCACTACACCGACGCTCCCCAAGCTAGGCTCTCTGGACAATCAAGCAACTGAAGCAACAAGCAGCTCACCTGAATAGCCAGGGAAGCCAAACTCTCAGCCTGATAACTACTTGAGGTAAATAGAGCCTCTCTCTTCATCTGAACGCCTGCAGAGGGTTGCTACCTGAAGAACACTTATATATTTTACCAGTCTTTGTTCCTGTTCACCACTGGGTGGCTTGTTATTTGATTCTCTTTGATGCCACCATGCTGAAGTGTGTTTCTTTAGGGACCCACTGGCTTTTTCTAGAGTTGCCTTGCTGATTTCATCTTAAAGCCAGATATACAGCTAACATAGATCATGAGTTGTTTAATATGGTGGTATTTGGGCCAATTGCAGTACTTCTTACAGCCAGATATACCAAGCAGCCAATATAGATCAGACTTGTTTAATATGGTGGTATTGAGCTAATTGTGCTTGTTACTGAAGGCATTAGGTTAGCAGGGTCTTAGTGTGACCTCATTTTGGAATAGCCCTGTTTGCTTAAAGTGGAGCTCCTTTGTGTAAGTCCCAACATATTCTCCCACTGCATAGTAATGAGAGGTTTTGTTTTCTCCACTACATAGCAGCTCCCCCAAGTTAGGCACTCGGGACAATCAAGCAACTGAAGCAACAAGCAGCTCACCTGAGTAGCTGAGGAAGCCAAATCTCCTGTCTGATAAGTTTCGAGGCAGCTCCCCCTCCCCCAAGCTAGGCACTTGGGAAAATCAAGCTACTGAAGCAACAAGCAGCTCACCTGAGTAGCTGAGGAAGCCAAATCTCCAGCCTGATAACTTTCACGGTAAAGAGAGCCTTTTCTCTTCATCTGTACGCCTGCAGAGGGGTGCTACCTGATGAACACTTATATTTTATGAACTTTGTTCCTGTTCACCACTGGGTGGGCTTGTTATTTGATTCTCTCTTTTATGCTACATGCTGAGTGTAAAATGAGGGACTCACTGGCTTTTCTAGATTTGCTCTACTGATTTCACCTTAAAACAGATATACCCAGCAGCTGATATAGATCAGACTTGTTTAATATGGTATTTAGAGCTAATTGCTGATTACATCTTAAAGCCAGATATAGCAAGCAGCTAATATAGATCAGACTTGTTTAATATGGTGGTATTGAGCTAATTGTGCTTGTTACTGAAGGCATTAGGTTAGCTGGGTCATAGTGTGACCTCATTTTGGAATAGCCCTGTTTGCTTAGAGTGGACCTCATTTGTGTAAGTCACAACATATTCTCCCGCTGCATAGTAATGAGAGGCTTTGTTTTCTCCACTACATAGGCATCTCCACCCCAAGCTAGGCACTCGGGACAATCAAGCAACTGAAGCAACAAGCAGCTCACCTGAGTAGCTGAGGAAGCCAAATCTCTAGCCTGATAACTTTTGAGGCAGCTCCCCCCCAAGCTAGGCACTTGGGACAATCAAGCAACTGAAGCAACAAGCAGCTCAGCTGAGTAGCTGAGGAAGCCTAATCTCCAGCCTGATAACTTTCGAGGCAGCTAGCCCCCCAAGCTAGGCACTCGGGACAATCAAGCAACTGAAGCAACAAGCAGCTCACCTGAGTAGCTGAGGAAGAGAAATCTTCAGCCTGATAACTTTCGAGGTAAAGAGAGCCTCTTCTCTTCATCTGGATGCCTGCAGAGGGGTGCTACCTGATGAACACTTATATTTTATGAACTTTTTTCCTGTTCTCCACTGGGTGCGCTTCTTATTTGATTCTCTTTGTGCTACTAATGCTGAAGTCTAAAGCTAGGGACTCACTGGCTTTTCTAGAGTTGCCTTGCTGATTTCACACCTTAAAGCCAGATATACCAAAGCACTATATAGATCAGACTTGTGTTTAATATGGTGCTATTTGGAGCTAATTGCTGATTACATCTTAGAAGCCAGATACACCAAGCAGCTTATAGATGAGACTTGTTTAATATGGTGGTATTAGAGCTAATTGCGCTTTTTACTGAAGGCATTAGGTTAGCTGGGTCCAAGTGTGACCTCATTTTGGAATAGCCCTGTTTGCTTAGAGTGGAGCTCCATTGTGTAAGTCAGAACATATTCTCCTGCTGCATAGTAATGAGAGGCTTTGTTTTCTCCACTACATGGGCAGCTCCCCCCCAAGCTAGGCACTCAGGACCATCAAGCAACTCAAGCAACACGCAGCTCACCTGAGTTGCTGAGGAAGCCAAATCTCCAGCCTGATAACTTTCAAGGCAGCTCCCCCCGCAAGCTCGGCACTCGGGACAATCAAGCAACTGAAGCAACAAGCAGCTCACCTGAGTAGCTGAGGAAGCCAAATCTCCATCCTGATAACTTTTGAGGCAGCTCCCCCCCCAAGCTAGGCACTCAGGACAATCAAGTAACTGAAGCAACAAGCAGCTCACCTGAGTAGCTGAGAAAGCCAAATCTCCAGCCTGATAACTTTCGAGGCAGCTCCCTACCCACCACGGTAGGTACTCGGGACAGTCAAGCAACTGAAGCAATAAGCAGCTCACCTGAGTAGCTGAGGAAACCAAATCTCTAGCATGATAACTTTCGAGGTAAAGAAGGCCTCTTCTCTTTTTCTGGACACCTTCAGATGGGTGCTACCTGATGAACACTTATATTTTATCAACTTTGTTCCTGTTCACCACTGGGTGGGCTTGTTATTTGATTCTCTTTGTGCTACTAATGCTGAAGTGTAAAGCTAGGGACTCACTGGCTTTTCCTGAGTTGCTGATTCATCTTAAAAGCCCAGATATAGCAAGCAGCTAATATAGATCAGACTTGTTTAATATGGTGGTGTTTTGGAGCTAATTAGCTGATTACATCTTAAAAGCCAGATATACCAAGCAGCTAATATAGTCAGGCTTGTTTAATATGTGATATTAGGCCTGAATTGTACTTGTACTGAGGCATTAGGTTAGCTTGGTCCTAGTGTGACCTCATTTTGGAACAGCCCTGTTTGCTTAAAGTGGAGCTCCTTTGTGTAAGTCACAACATATTCTCCCACTGCATAGTAATGAGAGGTTTTGTTTTCTCCACTACATAGCAGCTCCCCCCACAAGCTAGGCACTCGGGACAATCATGCAACTGATGCAACAAGCAGCTCACCTGAGTAGCTGAAGAAGCCAAATCTCCAGTCTGATAAGTTTCGAGGCAGCTCACACTCCCCCAAGCTAGGCACTCGGGACAATCAAGCAACTGAAGCAACAAGCAGCTCACCTGAGTAGCTGAGGAAGCCAAATCTCCAGCCTGATAACTTTGAGGCAGCTCCCCCACCAAGCTAGGCACTCAGGGCACTCAAACAACTGAAGCAACAAGTAGCTCACGTGAGTAGCTGAGGAAGCCAAATCTCCAGCCTGATAAGTTTCGAGGCAGCTCCCCAAGCTAGGCACTTGGGACAATCAAGAAACTGAAGCAACAAGCAGCTCACCTGAGAAGCTGAGGAAGCCAAATCTCCAGCCTGATAACTTTCGAGGTAGCTCCCCAAGCTGGGCACTTGGGACAATCAAGCAACTGAAGCAACAAGCAGCTCACCTGAGTAGCTGAGGAAGCCAAATCTCCAACCTGATAACTTCCGGCAGTTTCCCCAAGCTAGGCACTCGACAATCAAGCAACTGAAGCAACAAGCAGCTCAGACGAGAGTTGAGGAAGCCAAATTCCAGCCTGATAACACCGAGAAATTAAAGGCCTCTTCTCTTCATCTGGAGCGCTGCAGAGGTGTTACCTTATGAACACTTATATTTTATTAACTTTGTTCCTGTTCACCACTGGGTCGGCTTGTTATTTGATTCTCTTTGTGCTACTAATGCTGAAGTGTAAAGCTAGGGACTCACTGGCTTTTCCAGAGTTGCCTACCTGATTTCATCTTAAAGTCAGATATACCAAGCAGCTAATATCGATCAGACTTGTTTAATATGGTGGTATTTGTAGCTAATTGCTGATTACATCTTAAAGCCAGATATACCAAGCAGCTAATATAGATCAGACTTGTTTAATATGGTGGTATTAAGCTAATTGTGCTTGTTACTGAAGGCATTAGGTTAGCTGGGTCCTAGTGTGACGTCATTTCGGAATAGCCCTTTTTGCTTAGAGTGGAGCTCCTTTGTAGAGTCCTAGCCTTCTCTCGCTGCATAGTAGTAGGGGCTTTATTTCTCCACTACATAGGCAGCTCCCCCCCAAGCTAGGCACTCGGGACAGTAAAGCAACTGAAGCAACAAGCAGCTCACCTGAGTAGCTGAGGAAGCCAAATCTCCAGCCTGATAACTTTAGAGGTAAAGAGAGCCTCTTCTATTCATCTGGATGCCTGCAGAGGTGTGCTACCTGATGAACACTTATATTTTATGAACTTTGTTCCTGTTCACCACTGGGTGGGCTTGTTATTTGATTCTCTTTGTGCTACTAATGCTGAAGTGTAAAGCTAGGGACTCACTGGCTTTTCTAGAGTTGCCTTGCTGATTTCATCACAAAGCCAGAGATACCTATCAGCTAATATAGATCAGACTTGTTTAATATGGTGGTATTTGGAGCTAATTGCTGATTACATCTTAAAGCCAGATATACAAGCAGCTAATATAGATCAATTTGTTTAATGGTGGTATTGACCTATTGCGCTTGTTACTGAAGGGATTAGGTTAGCAGGGTCCTAGTGTGACCTCATATTGGAATAGCACTGTTTGCTTAAAGTGGAGCTCCTTTGTGTAAGTCACAACATAGTCTTCCACTGCATAGTAATGAGAGGTTTTGTTTTCTCCACTACACAGCAGCTCCCCCCCCAAGCTAGGCACTCGGGACAATCAAGAAACTGAAGCAACAAGCAGCTTCCCTGAGTAGCTGAGGAAGCCAAATCTCTAGTCTGATAAGTTTCGAGGCAGCTCCCACTCCCCCAAGCTAGGCACTCGGGACAATCAAGGAATTGAAGCAACAAGCAGCTCAGCTGAGTAGCTGAGGAAGCCAAATCTCCAGCCTGATAACTTTCGAGGTAAAGAGAGCCTCTTCTCTTCATCTGGACACCTTTAGAGGGGTGCTACCTGATGAACACTTATATTTTATGAACTTTGTTCCTGTTCACCACTGGGTGGGCTTGTTATTTGATTTTCTTTATGCTACTAATGCTGAAGTGTAAAGCTAGGGACTCACTGTCTTTTCTAAAGTTGCCTTGCTGATTTCATCTTAAAGCCAGATATACCAAGCAGCTAATATAGATCAGACTTGTTTAATATGGTGGTGTTTGGAGCTAATTGCTGATTACATCTAAAGCCAGATATACCAAGCAGCTAATATAGATCAGACTTGTTTAATATGGTGGTATTGAGCTAATTGCTTGTTACTGAAGCCATTAGGTTAGCTTAGTCCTAGTGTGACCTCATTTTGGAATAGCCCTGTTTGCTTAAAGTGGAGCTCCTTTGTGTAAGTCACAACATATTCTCCCACTGCATAGTAATGAGAGGTTTTGTTTTCTCCACTATAGCTGCTCCCCCCCCCAAGCTAGGCACTCGGGACAATCAAGCAACTGATGCAACAAGCAGCTCACCTGAGTAGCTGAAGAAGCCAAATCTCCAGTCTGATAAGTTTCAAGGCAGCTCCCCTTCCCCCAAGCTAGGCACTCGGGACAATCAAGCAATTGAAGCAACAAGCAGCTCACCTGAGTAGCTGAGCTAGCCAAATCTCCAGCCTGATAACTTTCGAGGTAAAGAGAGCCTCTTCTCTTCGTCTGGACGCCTGCAGAGGGTTGCTACCTGATGAACACTTATATTTTATGAACTTTGTTCCTGTTCACCACTGGGTGGGCTTGTTATTTTATTCTCTTTTTGCTACTAATGCTGAAGTGTAAAGCTAGGGACTCACTGGTCTTTGTAGAGTTGCCTTGCTGATTTCTTCTTAAAGCCAGATATACCAAGCTGCTAATATAGATCAGACTTGTTTAATATGGGTATTTGGAGCTAATTGCTGATTACATCTTAAAGCCAGTTAAACCAAGCAGCTAATATAGATCAGACTTGTTTAATATGGTGGTATTGAGCTAATTGTGCTTGTTACTGAAGGCATTAGGTTAGCTGGGTCCTAGTGTGACCTAATTTTGGATTAGCCCTGTTTGCTTAGAGTGGAGCTTCTTTGTGTAAGTCACAACATATTCTCCCGATGCATAGTAATGAGAGGCTTTGTTTTCTCCACTACATAGGCAGCTCCACCCCGCCAGGCTAGGCACTTGGGACAATCAAGGAACTGAAGCAACAAGCAGCTCACCTGAGTAGGTGAGGAAGCCAAAACTCCAGACTGATAACTTTCGAGGCAGCCCCCCCCAAGCTAGGCACTTGGGACAATCAGGCAACTGAAGCAACAAGCAGCTCAGCTGAGTAGCTGAGAAAGCCTAATCTCCAGCCTGATAACTTTTGAGGCAGCTCCCCCCCAAGCTAGGCACTCTGGACAATCAAGCATCTGAAGCAACAAGCAGCTCACCTGAGTAGCTGAGGAAGCCAAATCTTCAGCCTGATAACTTTCGAGGTAAAGAGAGCCTCTTCTCTTCGTCTGGACGCCTGCAGAGTGGTGCTACCTGATGAACACTTATATTTTATGAACTTTGTTCCTGTTCACCTCTGGGTGGGCTTGTTATTTTATTCTCTTTGTGCTACTAATGCTGAAGTGTAAAGCTAGGGACTCACTGGCTTTTCTAGAGTTGCCTTGCTGATTTCATCTTAAAGCCAGATATACCAAGCAGCTAATATAGATCAGACTTGTTTAATATGGTGGTATTTGGAGCTAATTGCTGATTACATCTTAAAGCCAGATAATCCAAGCAGCTAATATAGATCAAACTTGTTTAATATGGTGGTATTGAGCTAATTGTGCTTGCTTATTACTGAAGGCATTAGGTTAGCTGGGTCCTAGTGTGACCTCATTTTGGAATAGCCCTGTTTGCTTAGAGTGGAGCTCCTTTGTGTAAGTCACAACATATTCTCCCGCTGCATAGTAATGAGAGGCTTTGTTTTCTCCACTACATAGGCAGCTCCCCACCCCAAGCTAGGCACTCGGGACAATCAAGCAACTGAAGCAACACACAGCTCACCTGAGTTGCTGAGGAAGCCAAATCTCCAGCCTGATAACTTTCACGGCAGCTCCCCCCCAAGCTAGGCACTCAGGACAATCAAAAAACTGACGCAACAAGCAGCTCACCTGAGTAGCTGAGGAAGCCAAATCGCCAGCCTGATAACTTTTGAGGCAGCTCCCCCCCCAAGCTAGGCACTCGGGACAATCAAGCAACTTAAGAACAAGCAGCTCACCGGAGTTGCTGAGTAAGCCAAATCTCCAGCCTGATAACTTTCGAGGCAGCTCCCCCTCCTCAAGCTAGGCACTCTTGACAATCAAGCAACTGAAGCATAAAACAGCTCACCTGAGTAGCTGAGGAAGCCAAATCTCCAACCTGATAATTTTCGAGGCAGCTCCCCACCCCAGCTAGGCACTCGGGACAATCAAGCAACTGAAGCAACAAGCAGCTCACCTGAGTAGCTGAGGAAGCCAAATCTCCAGCCTGATAACTTTTGAGGTAAAGAGAGCCTCTTCTCTTCATCTGGACACCTGCAGAGGGGTGCTACCTGATGAACACTTATATTTTATTAACTTTGTTCCTGTTCACCACTGGGTGGGCTTGTCATTTGATTCTCTTTATGCTACTAATGCTGAAGTGTAAAGCTAGGGACTCACTGGCTTTTCTAGAGTTGCCTTGCTGATTTCATCTTAAAGCCAGATATACCAAGCAGCTAATATAGATCAGACTTGTTTAATATGGTGGTATTTGTAGCTAATTGCTGATTACATCTTAAAGCCAGATATACCAAGCTGCTAATATAGATCAGACTTGTTTAATATGGTGGTATTGAGCTAATTGTGCTTGTTACTGAAGGCATTAGGTTAGCTGGGTCCTAGTGTGACCTCATTTTGGAATAGCCCTGTTTGCTTAGAGTGGTGCTCCTTTGTGTAAGTCACAACATATTCTCCCACTGCATAGTAATGAGAGGCTTTGTTTTCTCCACTACATAGGCAGCTCCCCCAAGCTAGGCACTCGGGACAATCAAGCAACTGAAGCAGCAATCAGCTCACCTGAGTAGCTGAGGAAGCCAAATCTCCAGCCTGATAACTTTCGAGAGCTTCTCCCCCCCCAAGCTCGGCACTCGGGACAATCAAGCAACTGAAGCAACAAGCAGCTCACCTGAGTAGCTGAGGAAGCCAAATCTCCAGCCTGGTAACTTTCGAGGCAGCTCCCCGGCTAGGCACTCGGGACAATCAAGCAACTGAAGCAACAAGCAGCTCACCTGAGTAGCTGAGGAAGCCAAATCTCCAGCCTGATAACTTTCGAGGTAAAGAGAGCCTCTTCTCTTCATCTGGACACCTGCAGAGGGTGCAGCTCGACGGCGCTTAGCACCGCCTGCCCCGGCCCCGCCTAACTACCTTCCCACCCAGGGCGGCTGTCAATTTGGATGATCCACCCGTGACATCACATCCGTGACATCACGCCCTGTTGCCCAGAACCTATCTCCCACTTTTCCCATTTGCAGTTATACCTGCTGGCCACTTAGGGACCTATGCTCCCTCACTACTTCCTTCTCCCTACCTGTACAGCACTACTTCCCTTGGATCTTGCTCACCACAATGTGATTGGCCCTGCCTCATGCTCTGCCTGTGCCTATCCCCACTAGCAGTGCACTTACCCACTTACCCATCTGCTAGTCCACACTGTGCTCGACCCCTCCCTCCCCTTGCTCCTGAACCTCCTCTCCTGCCCTTGGGACCTCTGTGTGTCCCTGTCCCCCTGCCCTCCCTCCTAGCTTTCTCTTCACCTCAGGCACATCTGGGTGTCTTCTTATTCTTGCTTTCCCTCCTGTACCTCCCTGCCCACCCCTGCTCTCTTAGCCTCCTCCCCCCTCATGTCAATCGTGAGAAAACCCTCTCCATCTCCCAGCTAGGGTGTTAGTCATGCTACTTTTCCTGTCAGGAAACATTCATCCAAACCCTGGCCCGGTTCCCAGGAGCTCCCCAACTCACACCACAGGCCTATGCATGGTCTCCATGAATATCTGTAGCCTCCTAAAAAAGTTTGACTCACTACAATACCTGGTCACATCAATTAACCCTGATGTCATCACCCTGGTTGAGACTTTTCTGTCGAAATCCTCCCTGACTCCCTAGTCTCCCCTGGTTTCACCCTTTCTGGTCCCGACCGTGTTGGGAGACGGGCGGCACAGCTGCGCTATTTATGTCAAGGAATCTCTCCCGTACTAGCCCTGCCCGCTCCCATCCTTGACCCAGGGCCCAGGCGCCACTGAAACTATCCCTGACCCTTTAAAGGACCCCTTTATCTGACTACTGCATACGTGCCCCCAGGGACCAAACACAGGCCATTGCCTCTCTACAGAATACCTTACCTCTCTACCTCCTTCCGCTGATCAAATTCTGGTGGGTGACTTAAATGTCAACTGGCTCATCCCTCCTCCTCCTCTACCCAAGACTCCTTTTCTGCAATGACCTAACGCAACTAGCCACGCACTCTACCAGGACCTCAACCCCAAGAGTGGCTCCAGTACCCTGCTTGATGTGGTACTCACCAACCGCCCTAATCGGATCCCCAATGTACAAGTCCTCCCAGACTCTCTCAGCGATCACTCCCCATTCTATTCCACTGGTCAACCTCAGTCCCCAAACCCATAGCACAGTCCACATGCGCGTGCATCTAATACCTGGTGGACTGATAAAACTTAAGGAACTTCTGTCCCAAATTGACTGGTTCTCCTATACAGGCAACTCCTGACATCGACACAGCTCTCTCCTTCTTTACCCAAACTTAATAATGCCTGTGATATCTTTGCTCCAGTGTTGACCGCCGTTCTAAAAGGAAGAATGCCCCTGGGTTACCCCAGCTTTGATCCACCAGCTCAAACATAGGGACAACCTATGGCACCATGCCACTGAGACTGGCCGGCCCAATGACAGGCGGTTATATGCTGCGGCCCGAAACAAGTGCACTCGGGCCATCAGAAAGGCCAAGTCTGAGCACTATCGGTCCTCACTCACTGCCTCATGGGGGAATCCCAGAACCTTCTGGGATAACATTAAACAGTTAAATGGGAGTGCACACTCCCCCCACCCACCCAGATCAACATTAATGGTGTGATCTCCTCAGACCCAGCCCTCATAGCCAACCACCTCAACACCTCATTCACTGACCTTAACCCTATCCTCCCTACAAATTTTTTTGACCCTCCTCCCCCAGCACCTGCAGTAAATCTTTCTCTCCCTTATTTTCTCCTCTGCCATGTTTCTGCCCAAGAACTTAGGCCGCACCTTGTCACTGCCCTCAAGGTAATAGGTACAGGCAGTGACACCTGGATCCGTGTATCCTCCGGCTGGTCTTAGACACAGTCCTTACCCCGATCACATGCCTCATCGACCACTCTCTTTTGCCTGGGGAAGGTTCCAACTGCCTGGAAAGTCACCACTGTCACCCCTATCTTTAAAAGGTGGTGATAGGACTGTGGCTGGAAACTATCGACCGATCTCCATTCTCTCTCCTCTCTCCAAGGCCTTGGAAAAGTGGTGGCCTCTCAAATCTCTGACTACCTCTCCACCTACAATGTCCTTTGTCCTGAGCAGCATGGCTTCCAGCGGGCCACAGTACCAACACAGCCCTCCTAGAGTTCTCCAACTTTCTCCACTCCTCCTTAGACACTGGTTCTCTGGCTGGTGCTGTCTTCACTGACCTCTCGAAGCTTTGACACTGTCTCCCACCCCTCCTTCTTGATGCCCTTAGTCTCTCTGGTTTTGCTGCTGGGCCTATCTCCTGGTGCACCAGTTATCTGTCTGACCACTCACAGCATGTAAAATTAATGGGACCTACTCAGACAGCTGTCCCATCTTTTCTGGGTTCCCAGGGCTCCATTCTGGGCCCCTTACTATTCTCCCTTACCTTAACACCTTCACGCTCTTGCTCGAGGAACATTCTATTATGCGCTGATGATGCAGTCATCTTTGCCTCAAATCGTAACCCTATTGCCCTCCAGGACTCGCTGCAGAAGTCCTTCACTGAACGAGCCGAGGCTGGTTCAAGAATATGATTAGTGATAAATCTTAAAAACAAAACCATGTTCTTCACTCATCCCAAAACAAGTCCTGCAACTTCAAACCTCTCATTCACTCTGGGTCCTCGTTCCCCCTCGAACAAGTTTGCTCCTTATAAATACCTAGGGATCCATTTTGACCCTCCTCTCCTTCCATGGACACATCACTGCCCTAGCCACTGCCACTAATATCCGATTGGGCATCTTACATCGGTATAAACACTGCCTCCCCCGAGGCTCTTCGACTATGATCACCTCCTCTATCCTGTCCCTAGTGGACTATGGACTGCGGTGTATGGTGCTGCTGATCAGACCGCACTCCATAAAATTTGCACTACTCTGAATAAGGCCTGCAGGTTAATTACTGGAGCACCTAGGATGACACACACCTGTCTACTGTATGCTAAAAGCGCTGGTACCTGATCTCGCAGCGCCTCAAATATCTTACCTGTACCCTTACAAAAAAGACCCTCCTTGGGCTTTCCCCACCAGGATTGACCACCACCATACGCCGCTCTGTCCCACTAGTTCATACTTGGACCTCTGGGAAAACCTCTCTTGTTATCCCTAGAGCTAGAACCTCTCACGGCCAAAGAGCCTTCAGCTTTAGGGCCCCCTCCTGGTTCAACACACTGCCCCCCTCCATCTCCGAAGCTCCAACTATATCGTGCTTCAAAACTTCCTTACGTATCCACCTTATTAACACCCGATGCTGTAACTACCTGCTAGTCAAAGCCAGTACTAATACTTATGACAAAGCTTACTACTAAGCTGCTAAGGACGACATAACTCTGGTATTGTTTGCATCCATCCTACCTGTACCAGCTTGTTTGTATCTATGTCTTAATTTACTGTTATACTTATGTGTTGTACTGCTATACTGTGTATTTTGGTTTGTCTTACTGTGACAAGGTACCTTTGTAAATGAGCCTATGGCTCAAAGGTTTTCCAAACTGCTGTTTAAATAAAATAAAATAAATAAAAAATAATTCATGAACTCCTCACAGAGTCATCACACACTGAATAGCAATGCAAACAGGTCTGCTTTGAAGACACCGGGTCATGTGATTGTCCTTCGGAGTCATCTGATAATTCCGTGGAGATACAAACTGATCCACCTATGATGCAGGACTCAATATGTCAAGTCAATGCATATCAGTTGAAGTATATGGTGTCCCACAAGACTCAGACAACACCGATACTATACAACAAGCGTAAGTGACTGTTTCTTATGTTACCTGTATAATAAGGATGTCATGGTGTAGCAATTTACTATGAGTTACATGTGGTGTTCAATTTGTTCTCTTAGTATATTGTTATAGCATTATTCAGTGTTCCTGCACCTGAACCTATCACCATGCACCACTGTATCCATTGTGGCCAATGGTCAACAGAGAGCACTGGATCTCCACAAACAGGACAGGGCCTATGCAACACTATGTAATGTTGGCTGTGAATTGTGTACTAGGAGTATCTCACACTGCTTTTGGTTAGGTATGATCTCTTTATCCGTGAACCCCAGCTTACCAGTCCTTTGGGTGGCCAGAAAACACCCCACCACTTTCCCCATTGCACCATCTGGAAATCCCTCATCTGGCATCCTAATGTCCTGACCTATCCCTTCATTGTGGGGGCCCCTACCCATTTGTAAAAAAAGGAGTGGAGATCGAGGTACCCATACGCACCACCTTGAATTGGCATTAGGTGGCGATGGTCAGCTGGGGAGCCTGCAGGCTTTGCCGCGTGGGTAGGTGGGGCTGCTGTAACTGCATGCATGGTGTACATTTTCTGATATTGCTCTTCCCACCCTGTGGGGATGCACATTCTGGTGTCTTGGTGCTTGTGCATGCATCATGTTGTTGCATACACTGCTAGGCCCTGCCACGAGAAGCTGCAAATGGTGATGTATCCATCATCCACCTCCCTGACAGGAGAGCATCCAGAGGATGCTCTGAAGCCCTCCCTGCAAGCTGCTGCTCTTGACTTCCTGGGATCTGTTCTGAGACCAGGTTACCAATGTGCCACACACTGCTGTTATGTGCTGTGGGCCTGTATGCCATTTACAGGTGAGTCCCAGCTATCATATGCAACTGCCATCCTTTTAGCAAAGTGTGTTTCTCTTTACAGCGCTATATGTGGGCAGTATACCCAGGCATCCCTATTGTGTCAGCAACATTTATTGCTGCTGTGTAGTGCCCTATGTGCTGCCTGTGCAGTCAGTCTATTCATTCCTCTTGTGGGATCCAAACCATGTCATCGACAGGATGGAAATGCAATACATGGACAGTGTCTACTGACATACGCAAAGGTGTCTTACTGTTTTGACATTTCCGTGTGCGTACAGTTGTAGAGACAGACAGACGGTATGCTAAGTCTCTGTTCCACTGCATAGTGATGTTTCTGTGGCTAGTGGGAGTTACCATCAACTGATGAACGTGTGTCATGATGTCTCTGTACTGATCACTGTTCATGTCTCATTTGCAGTACTTTGTCTCTCTTTGTAGGCTGGCTTTCTAAAATGACAGCAGCATGATTCAGGCCGTTGAAATTGATCTGAGCCTGTAGCAAAAGTTAAAGTATGGCAAACTGTATGTTGCATATCTGAATGGCATGCATGGGAGTACAGTGACGGGAGGCATGATACCAATCATCAAATATGTAAAGCAAAGAAACAATGTGCATGCTGTTAGTCTTGCCCCACCAAAAAAAAAAAAGTACCAGGGAGAGGTCAGTAAGTGACAATGGCATGGGGTTCAATAAAGAAGGACATCTTGAATTTATATTTTCAGTGATGTGGTTGTGTAAGCATGAAAGACACACCCAGCAGAAGTTGTGTGTGCAAAATTGGTGGCTGAAATGTAAAACGCATGGGACAGACACACCCAAGTAACCTCAATGAGGAGGTGAATTAAGCAATAAGCCACGAGGGTGTGTGGGTTATCAGGGGATTTACCACAGCTGGAGTGGTTTGCCCATGAAGTGCAGCAGAGTGGGTAAATCCTAGCCAGCCGTGGTTAATCCCCCGATAACCCATATCCTCCGAGTGGCTTATTGCGATTATACCAAGGTTAATTTTTTACTATAATAAAAAGCAGCTTTTAAAGAGGTTGCTTTGTTTTTTAATTTTTATTGTATTTATTCCTGAGCTGCAGATGATTAGGATTTAGATTACCATTATTTCCTTTACATGCTCATCAGCCGCCAGTGATTATCAGAGGATTTACACCGGTGGTAAAATGCTGGTGTAACCTGCTTACAAATGGGGGTTTACTAAAATGCCTCTAGTCTGTCTCTTTAAGAGTTGCCAGCTTGCTGACCCAAACAGTTTACTAAAACAGGAGAGGACTGTGGGTTCTTCTGCTCGAGTCCTACTTGAGCCGCTGGTTATGTGCCCTGTTTTTGACGTTGCTAAGCAGGCAAAGCGGGCACCTTATTTGGCTGTATTGTTCATGTACTATATGTTGACTGAGTATTGAAAAATGTAGTTTATCTAACCTGTTTTCCCTTGCAGCTGGGACTTTGTGTGTTTTGCCCCTCCATTTTGGACCAGGACTGCCTTTTGGGTCCAATCAGAAGGCGGGGCACTTAAAATGGAGTATTGAGCAGCCAGTTAGGACTGGGACTCTCTCAGGAGCCAGCTGCCAATGGAAAGTATGGCCCGTGAGTCTGGGAACTGAAGTCCAGAAGGTGGCACCTTTTTTGCACCAATAGAAGGAGGCAGAGGGGATTGGCATCTGAAGCCCTCCAAAAGAGTCGGGTGGTGCCCGAATTGTGACTGTCTGCTTAACGGCTGAGAGGGCAGAATCATTGTGGCCATGAGAGAGGAAGGAGCTCTGGGCTCCTGCGCTGTGGAGTCTTCGCGTGGGAAGCGCTTGTGGAAGGCCAAAGAGTCGGGTGGTTGTATCGCCAGATTAGGCAGACTGAATCCACTGTGGTTTGCAGGCAGAGGAGGCTGTGTATGTTGCAGCTACCTACCAGGCTCACCCTTTAGAGGACTGGAGAATCTGCTTCATCGTGCTCGGTCTGTCAGGAAAAGTGAAGCTGCGTAGTGACTCCCCGGTCAAGTAGTGAATGCGGTTGGGATATAGAGCAGCTGCCTGGTATGGTACCCCTCTGTCTTACATACAAATGCGTTAAGAAGTGATTGGATCACAGGCCTGTGTCCTGGGGTGGTGTGAGAGGGATCCTTCTACAGGAGTCATGAGTACAAAATCAGAGTAGCTCCCTGTCAGATGTTCTATTGAGTGCAGGTTTAGTCTGTTTGCCTCACTGGTCACATGAACTGAGCCTGCTGGCTCTGGATTATCA
Organism: Neoceratodus forsteri; assembly: GCA_016271365.2. NCBI lineage: Eukaryota > Metazoa > Chordata > Ceratodontiformes > Ceratodontidae > Neoceratodus > Neoceratodus forsteri. The sequence continues at coordinate 1,109,760,340 of CM057456.1, read as the reverse complement.
ATTTGGGTATTGAACAGTTGTCTTCATCTTCAGGGCCCCAACCAGCTGCAGCTGCACCGAATAGGCTAGCCTCTTATTGTCTGGGTACCCAGTGACAGTGACTTATAGGGAAGTTAGCCCGTGCACAGTGCTCTGAAATAGTAGAGTATTAAGCTAATACACTAGATTTTCCCAGCCCTTGTCATTTCCTCCCTAAATAAATCAGATTTGGTTGTTTTGCAAAGTATACTGTCTGAACTACGTGTTTGTGCAAACATGCTGTACTGGGGTTATTGTGTTACTGTATCTTATTTCACAGGGGGTCCTCAGAGTCAAGCTGATCAACCAATCCTGGGGGTAAGTGTATACTGTAAAAGTGTTGTTGGTAACATTTATGGGCCACTAGTGGAAAGAAAGGGGGTTGCAGTGACCCAGAGGGCTGAGACCAAGTCTTTCCCGATTGTTCCAACCCCGACCTCTGGGTGGAGGCACCCACCATTGGACCCAGGCCCCTCAACCTGTTAGTAGTTAAGCAGGCAGGGGTAGTAGCCCTTGGGATATTGCCACCTGGGGGTTACACCAGTCTGATGATTTGATTGGCTGTTCACTTATGTCCATGATATAATATGATATAAAGTATGATGACAAGTTTTCTAATGGGTTTTCTGTTCTGTGCCTCACGAGGTGTTGGGAGTGATCATAGTGGTGATGGAATAGACATATGAGAACCCTAGATGTGGGAAGGAGTACAGAAAGTTGTTGACCTAGTAAGATCAGTGAATGACAAACAAGGGGAGGGCACACTACGTTGGCCTTGCAGTCCTTATCTGCCGACAAGTTCTATGTTTCTGTGTAGCAACATACAGCACACTAATTGCTTTTGATGTATATTGTGTCCAGTTACATGTGTCATAGTTTTTACACAGACTGTTTACATACATACAAACATACATACATACATGATAATTGGTGGCAGAAAAGTGTTCATATGCCCACACGGTCACTCCCAAAGTTCCTACCTGTTACAGCGGCCAAGACATAACCTGTTCCTTGTCTGTATCTATAGTTTAGCACATGAGTGCTTCCATTATGCATGCCCCATGCATGTCTTTTAAACCCACATGAATCAGGCTGTTCCATGCAGTCATCACCATTTGTGTGAATAAAAACTTTCTAATAGTCCCTCCTTATTCCTACCCTCCTTCCAATATCAGATCGTGCCTCCTTATTTGTCTAAGTCTTGTTATAAAACATGTCCACCCTTGCACATTGTTACCATCACTGAGACATTTGCAGGTACCACATGTCCTCGTACTCACCCTTCTTCCTCTGATTTTATATATATACATATATATATATATATATATATATATATATATTTTATATATATATATATATATATATATATATATATATATATGTGTACATTTTTGTTTGTTTGTAGTTTAGCTATTTGTTGAGTTTTGCTGGTCTTAGGCCACATTTGGGGGTGAGGGTCATATTTCCACCTTGTTCCTCATCTTGGCCTCTGCGTACTATTATCACAGTCCAGGCTTTCTCCCTGTGTTTGTTGGTTAGTCCCCCAAAGGCTGACTGATGCTGTTGACTTCAAAAGCTTAGTTGGAATCCTAGTGGCACATTCACCTTCTTGGGGCTACAGAGATGTGTGGCTTACTGACTGTGCTTCCACTGGAAGTAGTGCTGTGATCAACACTGTTGTAATGTGTTTCCACTCCCCCTCCCCCACAGAGGAGGGGAAGAGCAGCCATTGGCTACAGTGGGCAGGATCCAGCTGTAGAGGTGGCTGCAGACAATGTCTACCCCCCAGGCAATGGGTGTTTTCCTTCTTCTGTGAGCTACCCCTAAGGGCCCGGTTGTGAAATGATGTGTAGTGTGGCTGTGCGCGCTCCCGCACCAAACCCGCGGATGTCTGCCAATGCTCCTACTCATACATCAGTGTGATCCCTGGAGTGCAGCACTACCTTCCTCTGCTGGGAGTGTCTCGTGCCGGGGAGTCATCCACTCACCCTCCCTCCCTCCCCAGGAGAGCACAGCAATCCTGTGGATGCTCAATCATCTCCTTCCCTGTTGAAGCCCGACAACGTGAGCTTGCTCCAGAGACTGGGTCGCCTGCGTTGCGCAGGTGTGGTGTTGAGCGCCTTAACCCTCAGCACCACTCTGCCTGTGGCCCCCTTTATTTGTGGAATAAAATAAAGTAAGTATGTGGTGATCATGGATGAGGTACAAGGAAATGGTATGCTTACAATGCATCCCATAACACTGACTCATGAGGTAACCACCTCCACTTCTCCTTCATCATTTCTTTTTTAATTTTGTACTCTTGCAATTACCCAGACAGACATTTTTACCTGTGAAATTGGTGTGCAGTGTGATCTACTTATGCCCCCATGTGCAACGTATTCAGATGTGGATGAGTTGTTTGAAGATGACCTGCTGGACTATGAGCACCAAGGAAAGTATGAACAAGACCCAGAGTACATGCCATCATCACCAATTTCAATGTCTGATGATGATGATAACCATGTTATTGACGACCTGAACAACCTCAATGATACCATTGACTCGGAGGTTGGCCTATCCTAGGAATCCAAATTTGTAGTGTTCCACTCTTGTCTATTCACCTTGCTATGATGGTGTCACTGTGTCAACTGTGGTTACCCAGAGCTTAAGATGTTAAGGCAGCGCATCGTTGGAACTCTGCTTATTCTGCATTTCATTTGTACATCTTGTCTGAAGGAACACATCTGGCATAGCCAGTCATATCTTGGAAAGATACCATCTGGTAACATCTTATTATCAGCTGCAATCCTGTTCTCTGAGTGCACAGTTATGAAGGTTATGTGTGTGTTCAAGCACATGGGTATTTGCACTTATTCTGTGAGAACCTTTTTCCAGCACCAATCCTCCATACTTCTCCCAGCAATACTAAGTGTATGGAATGAGCGTCAGAAATGGTGGATGGCAGTTCTGCAGGTCGATCAAAAAGGACTGGTTTGTGGAGGTGACGGTTGTGCTGATAGTCCTGGCCATTCAGCAAAATATGGGACTTATTCCCTAATGGAATTGAATGCTGGTATTGTGCTTGACCTACAGCTGGTGCAAGTAAGTGTGGCAATCTACTACTTTAGTGTTTGAAATGCATCCTTCACTACATTCATTAGCAACTTTATTCTCGCTCAACTGGTGCTGTGTCACTGCAGGAAGTATGGCTTCCTTTGACATGTTGTTTGACCACCTATATTAGACCACTGTTCTGCTGTTCCAATGGTGTGCAATTCTTGACATTCAGCCATATGACTCCTGGCTGGGCTGTCTGGTGTTAGTGGTGTTAAGCGCCTTATAGTGCTTGTTGTATTAATATTGAGCTTGCATACGGTTATCCAGAGTGAAACAATTGATGCGTGTCTCCTTGCTTTTTCCAGAGTAATGAGTGTGGTGGTAGCTGCAAGATGGAGTTGGAGGGTTTGCATAGATGCATTGATGTTGTGTTAGATAATAACCTACACATCGATGAACTTGTCACTGATCGACATGTGCAAGTGGCACGGTGGGTGAGGGAAAACATGCCTGAGACAACTCATCGATTCGATGTGTGGCATGTCACTAAAGGTCAGTATTATTCCACTGTTGACAGTACTGCAGCAAGGTAACACAGTAACATACTAAAATGACATCAGAATAGGCCTAATGTTCTTTCTAGTCTGCTCGATTTTCAGCACCCGCACTGATGGGCGATTGGGGTATCCTCCTCTCTCACTTGGGTTATACTGTCCTCAGTCACAGATGTACCAGCTTCATTGGACCTGGTAAGATTTATCCTCCCCCTGTACCTGCCCCATCCCCTCTTAAACTCAGCAACAGTGTCCCCTTCTAAGGGCTCCCTGGGTAGTGTATTCCATGACTTCACCACCCTGTCAGCGAAAAAACACCTTCTCCTCCTCCTCTCCCCTCTGAGCCTGCCCCTTCCAGCTTACACCCAATTCCTCTCGTTGTCTCCTCCTCCTTCCTTTGGAGCACCCTGTGTAGACCACCCTTATTGATCCCTTTTATGTAGTTAAACACCTCTGTCATTCCCCCGTCCCTCCTCTCCTCCAGGGTGTACATGTCGAGTGCCCTGATCCTCTCCACTTAGGTCCTCTGCTGCAATCCCCGCATCATTTTGGTTGACCTCCTTTTGACTCCCCCTATGACTGTAACATCCCTCTTTAAATGAGTTCTCAAAACTCATTTACTACCTCTGCCTGTTTCCCCGCCTCCTGTGCCCACCGCTTCCCTATTCTTATCCTGCTGATGTGCCCCCTTACTTTCCTGAACTGTGTTAATGTGGTACCTTGTTAACATGCTGCATTCCTTATATTATGCAGGATTAAAGAAAAAAATGACAGCTCTGGCAAATTTAAAAGACTGTGACATCCTGCACCAGTGGACCCAGAGCATCATTAACCACCTCTATTGGTCAGTTGACTTCACACCTGTGGGTCAAGACAATGTTTGTGGTGGCTAAGTGGAAATCTGTAGCTGGCCATGTGCAGAATATCCACACACACACCACAAGGAGGGCTTTCTTGACTGTGTCCATCAACATTTGAATCAGCAGAATGCACGAAAGAACTGGATCACACCTTGTGAGTACAGTGCTATTTCCCTGTTACGGTATCTCTGAGACACACATAATTGCACCAATCAGAGCTTATCACATTCTAACTTTTCCAGCCTCTAAGGTTGCTGAGAACCTGGAGAGAATAGTATGTAACACCAGATTATGCAACAATGTGGCCAAGCTGTCTGGATGATACCAGACCTCAGAGCTTGAAGCTTTTCATAGCCTATTAAATCAGTTTGCTCTGAAAATGGTAGTATTCTCATATAATGGGATGAAGTGCAGGTAAATGCACAGTAAGGGATGTGCAATAGTCAGCAGGCTACACTGTGTTGTAGTCAGACATACTAAATGTTTGTTACCTATTACAGGGCACTACTTGCAGCACTCCATTACAATGAGAATTGTTGGAGAAAGCAGGCAACTAAGCTGTCAGGACAGAAGCATTTCACCATCCACTATCCGAAGTTCAAAAAGGGTGGTTATATTGTCCGTGGAGTTCCGGGGCAGCCAACATATGGTAAGTACACCACCACACTTGCATCACGGTGCATCTGGCATAGAAGTACTGTAATTAAACCAATGGCCTCTTTTGCCTGTGCTGCTCCCTGATGTCAGGAAATGTAGCACCAGAAATTATGTAACCATGAGGTATGGAACATGATGCAGCCTGCTGTTCATCATGTGGCAGAGCGATGTTCCATTTTTTGGTAGTACCATAGTATTCTTTACATTCTTTTATTTTTTTACCATTCTTTTTATCTTCCTAAGGCCTTTGTGAGGTGCACGCATGGCAAATGCCTCTCACTCCTGGCTAGAACTCTCGTCTTCCGGTGTTCTCCCCACCCGACCCAGGCTGGTCAGTCCACCCGACACCAGCTTAACCCTGAGGTACTGCTCTCCCACCTGCGGTGACCTTACAAACTCAAGGCCCTACCAGAGCATGGGGTTTGCACCATGGGGACATACCCATTGTGCTGAGCCGGCATTGGGATGTGGGCCTTGTCACTGCTGCCCTCATCATCTCTGCAGGCTGTAGGGTGTTTTTACACTTTATCCCTGACAGTACAGTCCCTCCCTTGAGTGCAACGTGCAATGATGTCATGGAGCATGGCAACCCTACCAGCGTGTGATGCACTGGCCCTCTCTTCTGTTGGACGTCTTGTGCTACACCCGATCATCATCAGGGGCTGCCAAGACGTCGGATAACCCTCAGCCCTCCCCATGGGAAATGAGAGCTGTCTACGGATGCTTCATCCTCTCCCTCCCCTGCTGACCCCCGGCAAAGTGTGTCCACATCTGAACCAGGGTTGTCGGTATGGTGCGAGATGTGGCGTCCAGCACCTCAACCATCAGTGCCACCGTGCCGCATAGTATGCTTTATCTTTGTACTTCTGCGGTACTGAAATCCCTTGGTGTACAGTGTCCCCAACCATGACCCTTAAAAGCATATGCAAATATGGACATCAGATTGTGTCAATGCTATTTCAGCAGAAGCTAGATTCAGTGCCACACTGAATCTTTTAAGGTGTGATGTGGTAGAAACAATTGTTACAGGAACACACCACATATCCTGTTAGTTACTTGGTCTGAAGACTTGCACTCAGTAACTTGTAATTGCATCTTTACACAGCACCTGTTATGTTCAGTTGTGAAGTATACATGTCATGATTTGTCCTGAACAAGATTGCATGATGTGCAGGTGGCCACATGGTTCTTACGCAGCATTATCTATACAGACAGTGATAATACTGTGATTGACTGTTTTCCACTTAGTATTCATTATTAGGTGTTAGGGGAAGGGGGAGTAAAAGTACACATTTTATGTGGTTTACTGTCAGGGTGTTGCTGAAATGTTGTCTTCACCTGTCACAGGTCACCACGTGGGTGTGTTGCACAACATTACCAGTTCTTTACTGTAACACCTCAGTAACCAGGATGTCCACAATGTTCCCTGAAGTGGTAGTTGTTTCTTGTTGACCCAACACCACGCCACCCCACCAATTTCAAGGTAGTGCCAATGATGCATTTGTTGGAATGAGCAGATCATGCATGGGGGACACATGCATGGTAACTCCCGTTTTTCATTTCAGTTCCACTCACAGGACTCCACGGTTCAGATGCATGACCAGTGTTACAACGGACCACTGTGTGTCTCACTCCACCAGGTTTGGTTTTCCATTTGTTAGAGTGTGTCTTGCTGGAGAGTCCAAAAAAAGAAAAAGACTGAAGACTTGAGTGCCAGAAACAATGCTGCTTGTAGTTATGTTGTGGACAAGGGCACAATTTCACTGTCTTCTCCGCTTTTGTGCAGTACCCCACAGTCCTTATAATTGCCAGATGGTGTTGGTGGGCATAGACTCATGACAATCACTGTTGACATAGGGAGGGGTGGCAAGACAATGGCTGGGATCTGCACGCCAAAGCCATTCACAGTGCAAATGCAACTGGATCACCTCTAACCACTCCAAGAAACACAATTTCCATACCAACCAAAAAAAAAACATCATGGCAACCATGGTTACCCTCTGTGGATCTGCACATGCACTACTAACATACTAATTGCCAGAAGATTAGGCCTTATGGTCTATCGAGTCTGCTCGAACATCTGATCCCTTGTTGGGAACCGAGGCCCTCCCCCCCTAAAGTTCTCATACCCCTTTCTGTGTCTGTCCCACCCTCTTTTGAAGCCCTCCACATTGGAAATCTGGACCAGCTCACCAGGCAGTGCGTTCCAAGGACCCACCACCCTGTCCATGAAAAATCTCTTCCTCTTCCCCCCATCCTTCCTCCTTCCAACTTCAAACCATGCCCTCTAGTGATACCTCCTTCCTTCAGTTTAAAGATCACCTTCCTGTTTACACCATTTATTCCCTTGAAGTACTTGAAGACCTCGATCATGCCCCCCTTCCTTTCCTTCAAAGTAAACAGTCCGAGCTCCTCAAGTATATCCTCGTACTTCAACTCCCCCAGTCCTCGAATCATCCTGGTAGTCCTCCTCTGTACCCTCTCCAGGAGCTGTATGTCCCTCTTTAAGTGTGGTCCCCAGTACTGTACACAGTACTCAAGGTGAGGCCTCACCAGCCCATTGTACAGTGGCAGAATCACTTCCCTGCTCCTAGAGGTGATCCCCCTTACAATGCATCCCAACATCCTGTTTGCTTTGCTAGCCACTCTCCTGCACTGCTCAGTTATTGATACACGCATCCAACATGACCCCTAGGTCTTTTTCCCAAGACAAGGCCTCCAGCACCACCCCTTCCAGGGTGTACCTGTGTTTGGGGTTTCCCCACCCAAGATGTAACACCTTGCATGTGGTTGTATTGAAATTAACTTTCATGTGACAGCCCAACTTTCTAGGGTGTCCAGGTCCCCTTGCAGGGCCAACCTCCCCTCTTCCACTTCAAGTACTGCTCCCACCTTGGATCATCAGTGAAGAGACTCATCTCACACCCTATACCCACCCTGATGTCAGATATGTATGCAATAAACAGGATCGGCCCAAAGAACAAGCCCTACGGAACTCCACTATTGACCTCTCTAGGGTTCGAGAGCTCCCCACTGAACTCCACTCTCTGTGCGCGAACAGCTAGCCAGTTTCCTATCCATCTGACCATGAAAGGGCACACTCCCAACCCTGTCAGTTTCTCCACCAGACCATTGTGAGGAACAGAGTCAAACGCCTTGCTGAAGTCCTAGAATATTACATCCACAGGCCTCCCCCAGTCCAGTTCCGATGTTACCCATTCGTAGAACTCCACAAGACTGGTCTGACACAATCTACCTGGCACAAACCCATGTTGCCTACTGTCCAGCCCTCCCTCCTCCTCCAGAAACACCCCCAGTCGTTCCTTCAGTATACTGTCCATTACTTTTCCCACTACCGAGGTCAAACTGATGGGTCTATAGTTACCTGGTACTTCCATCAACCCCCTCTTTATGGATTGGAACCACATACGCCTCACACCAGTCCCTAGGTACCATCCCTGTCTCAAGTGATCTACTGAACAGCTCCTCCAGGGGTGCGGCTAGTACATCCACCAACTCTCATAGTACCCTTGGATGAATGCCATCCAGCCAAGGAGATTTATCTTTCTTCAGGGCCTTCGGGGCTTGCCACACCCGCTCGATGGAGATAGCTTCATCTGTCCCCCCCTTGCTGGTCTTTCTATCCTTGTCCTGTTGTGAAACCCCAGGGGTGCCTCTCCCTCACTTATGCTCACTTTCTGTTACTCCCCCGGTCCCACTCAATTCCCCTTCATGCCTTGCTTAGCAAATATCCCATCCCCCTCCCTAGCGAACACCGAGGCGAAGTGCTCATTTGATACCTCTGCCTGCTCCCTCACCTCTTCCACCCACCCACCATCTGTTCTCAGTCTGCCAAGCTTGCCCTTAGTTTTTCTCCGCTCCCCGATGAACCAATAAAAAACCTTTTCCCCTCCCTGAATCCCCTGTGCCAGGTGCTGCTCTTCACTGGACTTAGCCTCCCTCACCACCTGGGTGACCTTTCTAGATGCAAGGTTTCCCTTTCCCTATCACCTCTTCTACCCTAGCAATTTCTATGCCTTCTCTAATGTACATAGCCACTCCTCCCCTCTGCCCTCATTTCTATCCGTCCTAAGCAAAACGTATCCCCTCATGTTTAGGTCACAGTCATGGTTGTTGTTGGCACACGATTTTGTGACCGCTGCCACATCCACCCCCCTCCTCGAACAGCATGGTCTGTAACTGGCAACTTGTTTCCCAAGCTCCTGGCATTCGCTAACACCACTCCCAACCCCTTGTCCCTGGTCCCCTTTGTTGAATCACACCCGGGTTCCTTGTGCCTCCTGCCACCATCTGCTTCTCCTGAAACCTTCTCCCCTGACTATTTTCCACCTCCTCCCCTTGGGTTTGATGGCTACTCCCTTCTCAATGATCTTTCTCTCTCTCACTGTCTGGTGCTGCTGCAGGCTGCCTGTTAAATAGGCCAGCAAGCTTGCAGTGTTTTGGCACCAAAAATTAAATTTAACGGTTCAGCTGTCATAGAAGAGGTTTGGACATGAAGACTAAATTTATGGTAGCCACTGATGTTGTGTCTTTTCTTTACTGTTCGTTTTCTCATTTCAGATCATGTGTCTGAGCTAATGAATGCAGTGATGGACATATGTCTTGGAGTTACCAATGAGGACACTTACACCTCTGTTTTGAACAGCACACCAGAATCGCTGTGCGCTTCATTTGAGGATCCAGGCGAGCAGACAGCAGTGGAAGGACACATCTCGAGATTCACATCAGCTGAAATGTGCCATGATGGTGGTAACCTGTAGTGAGGACTTATAATATGATGTGGTACCACGTCAATTGACTGTCTGTGGACTGAAGTAGGTGGATGTCAATATCTGCAGGACGTTGAAAGTTATGGTAACCACATTATGCTTTGACATCTGCCCTGTCTTTGCTCCTGTCTTCATATTCCAACTTGTAGTTACAGTTTAGTGCATTTGAAAACAATGTTTTGGTTCAACAATCAGAGTTTTTAAGATAATGACTTACCTTTGTCAGCAAAGAAACAACTGTATTGCTGTTATCAATGTTTGCTAGTTATGTTGTTAATACCTGAATGCATACCTTTCAACTGTCCATGATTTTCATGGACGTCCCTGATTTTACCTCCAAATTTTAATGTGGGCCCAGTAACAACCCCTGTGGCACCCCGCTAATGACTCTACTGGAGGCTGAGACCTCCCCCCCCACCCTC